>CM060949.1:9698567-10426067 GCA_030765055.1 Mantis religiosa
GCTGCCACTGGAACTGAAAGGCTGCAGGAACATAAAAGGTTTTAAAAGGAAAGTTGCTGAAAATTTACTGAAGGCATATATTGATAGCTGATAAAGTGTTACACATTTATATCTGGTTTGAAAGCTGAACTGTTTAAAAATTAATATGGATTAATGTCCCATAGAATATGTAGCTTCTATTTTTCTGTTAAGTTCTTTGTTACTATTATTTCTTGAGTTATAGTGAATGTCTATATCTTTGTATGTTTCATATATGTTATTCCTGTACGGTAATTCATTCCTACTATAAAAATGTAATATAAGTATTGTTAAGGGCTGTTTGCCATAATTTTATATATTTTTGTACTGTTCCCTAGCATGAGCTATGGCTCTGGGAACCTTTTCAGATAACAATAAATAAAAAAAAAAATAAAAAAAATTGTTCGAGATGCACTGACTGTTATCTACCATGACTGATAGATAGGCAGAGAAGGAAAAGTTCTATGGCCTGTACGTTCTCCCAACCTGAACCCTGTGGATTTTTACCTCTGGAGGCATCTTGAATCATTGGTTTATGGAGCTGCTACCCCGGATGCAGAAAAGCTTCATCGAGATGTCATAGAAGCCTGCGAAACCATTCACCACCATCCCGCAGTTTTTGAAAGACTACGACATTCCATGATTGGACGAGTACAGATATGCATAGAAGCAAGAGGGAGACATTCGGAGCATGTATTATAAGTTTTGTGTGTTATAAGTAGGGGGCGAAATTTGTCCTATTTGCCTATTTTATTAATTTGTTCAGAAAGGCAGGCTTTTGAGTTATAAGCACGTTTCCTACAATTATTAGCCTAATTTCTTAGTTTTATAGTGTCTATAAATGCCTATTTCATACGTTTGTGTCTATTCTGCTTATTATTGCCTAAAACTGCCTTTTTAGCCAATTTCTTCTGCTTGTAGTGTCAACAGCTTTTGCATCTGTTGGTTTCAACGTGAAGAAAAATTTCTTACCGCTGCACACTGGATATACAAAAAGGGTTTTATTAGAGAGACACGTCTGTGAAAATTGGCCCAATACTTACATAATACCAAATTTAGTTCTTGTGTTTTAAAATTAATATAGACATGCTTCAATGATATTAGGTTTTTTACGCTAGCAGCATTACAGAAAACGTCACATGACTAGATAACCCTACACCTAAATCGTAGCTGCTATTACGTAACTTTAACGTAACACCATATTTTCTACATTTTCCTAACTTCAAAGTGTTCCACAGATCTGTATGCAATTCTAAACACACCTGTAACGGCAACTGCATATTAAGTGTACCCATTCTCTTTTGTTGTGTTTTTGTTATGTTTATTGAAAAGAGTTATAATGCGTAATTCTTACTGAAAACACTTAGGAAAATAAAAATTGTTAAATAGGTGTGATTATTTTTTCCCTTCGTTGATAAGGCGAAGACAAATATTTCACCTAGGTACAGGCCATTAATTGGTTAAAATGGGTGCAGAAACTTACACCCCGAAAGATTAATTTTTAAAATAAGTGGGACATTTTGAAAATCGCATGCTATTTAGACATAAACTACTAATTCCTCAGAAGCTATTGTAACTAGAAAGCTGAAACTTGGTATTATTGCCTTCTTGATCGATCACAATAATAAATGGTATAATTTTTAAAAAAAAATATAACAAAAGCTTCGGGTATATCAATTTTTACACTTAAGCACCCCCCCCCCCTTTAACACACGTTTTTGTTTTTTGACATAGTTAATTACTTCACACCTTTCTGCACATTATGGTTCTTACTTAGTGCAGTTGATTTATATGTATTTCGATTATATGGCAATATCTGTTATTTTAATCTGCTGTGGAGCTATTTATGAAATTTGTAATAAATGTAGAACTATTTCGCCTAGGGAACAGTTTAGCGAACTTGTTGCCGCATATGTTGCGATGATTGTCATTTTGTTATAGTGCATTTACAGTGCATTTTAACATCCATTTCACTAAAATTTTGTATTTCTAAGTGTTTACTTATCAAATTTTTAATGCCTATTTAAGTGCCTATTTCACACATTTTTAGTGCCTATAAATCCGCTTCCTAGTATTAAGTTTACCACTATCCACTTTGCTGAACACCTCCTAACCAGAAAACAAACGTTATGGGACATATGTTCATATAAACCTTTTTTTCCTTCTTTTGGTGCGAGGAACCCATACCCGAAGTTTGTAAAAGAATTTCTGAAACACCCTCTATATTACTGAAGTGATTTATTATCGTCCTTTCATTGTTACTATGGAAACAGTTGTTTTGAACCACAACGTTATTTTTGTTTCAGAACCTCTAGTCATGCTTTGTCATAAATTTCTATGCCAGGATGTAGAAACAGTTTAATTCTAAATTACCGAAACATTTGACAATCCAAATAGCTTATAAAATAAGGCTAAACGGCCTCAAATTAACATAGCTAAACCAACTTTCTAGTGTGATCAATCTGTACAACAGCAATAATTTACAAAATGATGAATTACTCGACTGTCAAAGGCGTAAGTCGAGTTGATGTGAGTGTTTTATGCAAATAGACAAAATCGAGTATCGAGCTGTCATTAAACATTTGTTTCTAAAATCAATTCGCCTACGGAAATAAAATATGAGTTGGATTCTGTGTATTGGGACTCTGTACCATCATTTACCACAGTGTAATTTTGGGCAACTTAATTTAAACGTGGCCGTAAGAGCTTGGGAGACGATGAACGCTCGGGATGTCTAAAACCGCAACTACCATTGAAAACATCGCCAAAGTTCACCAAACGGTGCTAGACGACCGCCGAATTAAAGTGAGAGAGATAGTAGAGGCTATGAACATGTCAAAAGAACGTGTTTGTCACATATTAAATCAACATTTAGACATGAGAAAACTGTGCGCGCGTTGGGTGCCGCGTTTGCTCACGTTACACCAAAAACGTGTTCGAATGAACATTTCCAACGTTCTGTTGGCGCAGTTAAACCGCAATACATCCGAGTTCTGGCGCCGATTACTTTCTGTAGGTGAAACTTGAATACACCGTTATACGCTCAAAACAAAAATACAGTCCAAACTGTGGACTGCAAAGGGGGAGCTGGCTCTAAAAAAAGTAAACAATGTTTTTTTTTTCGGCGGGGAAGATGATGGGGTCTGTTTTTGGATAATCATGGAGTTACTTTAATCGATTATCTTCAAAAATGAAGAACCATTACAGGAGAAAACCACGCATCATTACTTCACAAGCTGAAGGCTGAACATGCGGAAAAACGACCACATTTCCAGAAAAAGAAAATTCTGTTTCACTAACACCACGTACCGTCTCCCATCTCAGCAGTTGCAATGGTGAAAATCCACGAATTACGGTTTGAACTGCTTGACTCAAAAGATCTAGCCCCAAGTGACCTCATTTTGGTCCCTCATCTGAAAGCTGCGTTTAGAAGACAGAGATTTTCGTCAAATGAAGGGGCAATCACCTACGTGAAGAATTATTTTGTAGAGTAAAACGCCGAGTACTATTTGGACGGGTTACAGAGATGGGAGCATCGCTGGGAGAAGTGTGTAGAGTTACAAGGAGACTATGTTGAAAAACGCCGAGTATTATTTGGACGTGTTACAGGGATGGGAACATCGCTGGGAGAAGTGTGTAGAGTTACAAGGAGACTATGTTGAAAAACGCCGAGTACTATTTGGACGGGTTACAGAGATGGGAGCATCGCTGAGAGAAGTGTGTAGAGTTACAAGGAGACTATGTTGAAAAACGCCGAGTACTATTTGGACGGGTTACAGAGATGGGAGCATCGCTGGGAGAAGTGTGTAGAGTTACAAGGAGACTATGTTGAAAAACGCCGAGTACTATTTGGACGGGTTACAGAGATGGGAGCATCGCTGGGAGAAGTGTGTAGAGTTAAAAGGAGACTATGCTGAAAAACGCCGAGTACTATTTGGACGTGTTACAGAGATGGGAGCATCGCTGGGAGAAGTGTGTAGAGTTACAAGGAGACTATGTTGTAAAACGCCGAGTACTATTTGGACGTGTTACAGAGATGGGAGCATCGCTGGGAGAAGTGTGTAGAGTTACAAGGAGACTATGTTGAAAAACGCCGAGTACTATTTGGACGGGTTACAGAGATGGGAGCATCGCTGGGAGAAGTGTGTAGAGTTACAAGGAGACTATGTTGAAAAACGCCGAGTACTATTTCGACGTGTTACAGAGATGGGAACATCGCTGGGAGAAGTGTGTAGAGTTACAAGGAGACTATGTTGAAAAACGCCGAGTACTATTTCGACGTGTTACAGAGATGGGAGCATCGCTGGGAGAAGTGTGTAGAGTTACAAGGAGACTATGTTGAAAAACGCCGAGTACTATTTGGACGGGTTACAGAGATGGGAGCATCGCTGAGAGAAGTGTGTAGAGTTACAAGGAGACTATGTTGAAAAACGCCGAGTACTATTTGGACGGGTTACAGAGATGAGAACATCGCTGGGAGAAGTGTGTAGAGTTACAAGGAGACTACGTTGAAAAACGCCGAGTACTATTTGGACGTGTTATAGAGATGGGAACATCGCTGGGAGAAGTGTGTAGAGTTACAAGGAGACTATGTTGAAAAACGCCGAGTACTATTTGGACGGAATACAGAGATGGGAGCATCGCTGGGAGAAGTGTGTAGAGTTACAAGGAGACTATGTTGAAAAACGCCGAGTACTATTTGGACGGATTACAGGGATGGGAGCATCGCTGGGAGAAGTGTGTACAGTTACAAGGAGACTATGCTGAAAAACGCCGAGTACTATTTGGACGGATTACAGAGATGGGAGCATCGCTGGGAGAAGTGTGTACAGTTACAAGGAGACTATGTTGAAAAACGCCGAGTACTATTTGGACGGAGTAAAGAGATGGCAGCATCGCTGAGAGAAGTGTGTAGAGTTACAAGGAGACTATGTTGAAAAACGCCGAGTACTATTTGGACGGATTACAGAGATGGCAGCATCGCTGGGAGAAGTGTGTACAGTTACAAGGAGACTATGTTGAAAAACGCCGAGTACTATTTGGACGGATTACAGAGATGGGAGCATCGCTGAGAGAAGTGTGTAGAGTTACAAGGAGACTATGTTGAAAAACGCCGAGTACTATTTGGACGGGTTACAGAGATGAGAACATTGCTGGGAGAAGTGTGTAGAGTTACAAGGAGACTACGTTGAAAAACGCCGAGTACTATTTGGACGTGTTATAGAGATGGGAACATCGCTGGGGGAAGTGTGTAGAGTTACAAGGAGACTATGTTGAAAAACGCCGAGTACTATTTGGACGTGTTATAGAGATGGGAACATCGCTGGGAGAAGTGTGTAGAGTTACAAGGAGACTATGTTGAAAAATGCCGAGTACTATTTGGACGTGTTACAGAGATGAGAACATCGCTGGGAGAAGTGTGTAGAGTTACAAGGAGACTATGTTGAAAAATGCCGAGTACTATTTGGACGTGTTACAGAGATGAGAACATCGCTGGGAGAAGTGTGTAGAGTTACAAGGAGACTATGTTGAAAAATGCCGAGTACTATTTGGACGTGTTACAGAGATGAGAACATCGCTGGGAGAAGTGTGTAGAGTTACAAGGAGACTATGTTGAAAAACGCCGAGTACTATTTGGACGTGTTACAGAGATGAGAACATCGCTGGGAGAAGTGTGTAGAGTTACAAGGAGACTATGTTGAAAAACGCCGAGTACTATTTGGACGGGTTACAGAGATGGGAACATCACTGGGAGAAGTGTGTAGAGTTACAAGGAGACTATGTTGAAAAACGCCGAGTACTATTTGGGCGTGTTATAGAGATGGGAACATCGCTGGGAGAAGTGTGTAGAGTTACAAGGAGAGTATGTTGAAAAACGCCGAGTACTATTTGGACGTGTTATAGAGATGGGAACATCGCTGGGAGAAGTGTGTAGAGTTACAAGGAGACTATGTTGAAAAATGCCGAGTACTATTTGGACGTAATACAGAGATGAGAACATCGCTGGGAGAAGTGTGTAGAATTACAAGGAGACTATGTTGAAAAACGCCGAGTACTATTTGGACGGGTTACAGAGATGGGAGCATCGCTAGGAGACGTGTGTAGAGTTACAAGGAGACTATGTTGAAAAACGCCGAGTACTATTTGGACGGGTTACAGAGATGAGAACATCGCTGGGAGAAGTGTGTAGAGTTACAAGGAGACTATGTTGAAAAACGTGGAGTACTATTTGGACGGATTACAGAGACGGGAGCATCGCTGGGAGAAGTGTGTAGGGTTACAAGACTATTTTGAAAAAATTAAAAAAAAATCTGCAAAAGGCCTTGTGTCTTTATTAGGTCGGAAACTATTAGGACCACCTATTTAATTTCAAACGGTGGATACTTCGAAGAGGCTAAAGTCTACGCCATTTTGTAATATACTTACACTAGAGCGAGAAAATATTAATTTTGTTGGTCCTTTTAATTTTTACCACATGTTTGCACATTGCTATTTTCACAGGTGATGGAAAACTTTTGACCAGTAGCGTACAATCACACTGTCGCGAGATTATATTGTTGGACGTTCACTTGTTTTGTAAGTGATGAAGACTGAAGTACATTTTTCTCACACATTGTTGCAGGCACGAGTGTCACGACAGTTATATTAATTTCGTGAACAAGAAGAAGGAACGGAGGAAATGGCCTCAGGGTGGTATTCAAGAACAGGAAAAGGGAGTATGCCATAAATTCTGAAGCACCAGTTCCTGACTGACACGACTGCTGTCATTCTTTGCTCGGGTTTCTGCACTCTGGGGCATTACCAAGTAATGAAGGGGTAGACACCCTTAACTCCAGACGCAACACCCGCTGTTAAGCGTCTCTCGTCTCCCCTCGCTCTAAAACGAATTGTAAAGACGTTCGAAATTTGGTTAAGATACTTCCAAGAGAAATGAACTGTATGTTCTGAGCATTCCCTCTCAAGTTCTCTATTTTCTGCCTGAAATTTACATAACTGCTACGAAATAGACAAAATTCTGACTACACAAACTTTATGTCATAATCTTTGAAGCACTACGAGATATTCCTTCTTAACAGTTTACATTATCTAATATTTCTCTCCAAAGAGAAATCATTAATCATTTATTTTAATTTCTTGGCTATACAAAAACAAAACAAAAAACGAATTTTATAGTCCTCACTATAGCAACCAGGTTTAAAACATTTGACTATCACTTAAAGTCTACTGTATTCCTTCGTAACTACAATAAGATAATGTTTATCTTGAAGAAGATAAAGGAATACATCTCGAGAAACATTTGAATAACGGCAGCGCTTAAAAGCAGCTAAAGAACCGAAACTTTCAAACCCCTTTAACATGTACAAGGAAACACCAATTGCTACGAAATGGTTACTTGGAAGAGCGCTGTCCTCAGATACATGAACCTTTTTCTAAAGCCGTTCTATATTCTGCAAGTTTCAAGGCACACACTGCTGTTGTTTTGGAATTTTTTTAATTAAAGTACCTGTTTTCAACGCAATTAGGGATGGGCCCTCGATGCCTACCTCAGTAGCGTAGACAGTACCGTGTCTACTTCAAGTTCCAGACATACTGAGTTCGAACCTCGGTCAAGGTGAGTTTGCTGGATTTTCCCTGGGATTCTCCTTATCCTGAAAGATGAATGTCAGGTAACTCTAAGCTCTATGTACCCTGTACTCATTTGTACATCATTTTATTCATCGTCCGATATGACTTAACGTTGGAGGTTTTCTCTTATCCTAAAACATGAATGTCTGGTAACTCTAAGCTCTATGTACCCTGTACTCATTTGAACATCATTTCATTCAGCGTCCGATATGACTTAACGTTGGAGGTTTTCTCTTATCCTGAAAGATGAATGTCTGGTAACTCTAAGCTCTATGTAGCCTGTACTCATTTGAACATCATTTCATTCAGCGTCCGATATGACTTAACGTTGGAGGTTTTCTCTTATCCTGAAAGTTGAATGTCTGGTAACTCTAAGCTCTGTGTACCCTGTACTCATTTGAACATAATTTCATTCATCGTCCGGTATGACTTAACGTTGGAGGTTTTCTCTTATCCTGAAAGATGAATGTCTGGTAACTCTAAGCTCTATGTACCCTGTACTCATTTGAACATCATTTCATTCATCGTCCGATATGACTTAACGTTGTAGGATTTCTCTTATCCTGAAAGATGAATGTCTGGTAACTCTAAGCTCGATGTACCCTGTACTCATTTGTACATCATTTTATTCATCGTCCGATATGACTTAACGTTGGAGGTTTTCCTTATCCTGAAGGATGAATGTCTCGTAACTCTCAAGTTCTGTGTACGCTGTACTTATTTGAACATTATTTCATTCATCGTCCGATGAATTAAGTTGTAGGCTTTATCTTATACTGAAAGTTAAGGGTATGTTTACTCTAAGCTCTATGTATGCTAGTATTTTTGAACAAAAACTTGTAAAAGTGGACGGTTGCGCTTTTAAATGTCAAATGTAGCATTTAAGAATAAGATCACTGATAGTTTAAGTTTTGTCTTATTAAATATGTGCAGCTATTTAGTTTTGTTGTTATTACACAGTTCTACCAAAATTTTGTTTTGGACTGAAACTGGAAGTAAAAATAACGGTATCGAAGTGTCGGGTATTAATTAAAGCTGATATTCACCCATTCCTTGTCGTAGTGTATATAACACCCACAAAATTGTTACCAGAATTTGCGCAAAATTCTTATATCAGCCAGTGAAAATAAGAAAAAAATTAAGTTACATAATAATGGGTGTACAAGATGCGAATTTGCGTGCTCTTTTTTCATAACCATGTGTTTCTGTTCCTCTTAAATAGCTAAAAATAAAATCGTATTAACACGGTCCAAAAAGCTTTTATTTTCCACTTTGTTTCCATTGTTTCACATACGTTTCAAGTCGATACCGAATAACAATGGAGTAATGAAGCCGCTGTTGCCATGGTGATGTCTGTGAGAGCGACGGAATTAGAAAAGTGCATCTATTTCCATCACAGGTTGGGACGGTCTAGGGGCGAGCCGTGATTTGTCACAGCTACAAATAACGGTCACTTAATACCACGCTAGAGTAGCCAGAGTAATGGGGCCCGGAGCTGGGGGAGGTTCCAAAACTTCTCACGGCCCTTAAATACTCCACGTATCGGGGTTAAAACGCTCTCGTACGAAAATCACGACCTGGAGCCCTACAATCGGGAAACATTTAACTAAAGCAGAATATGGGTATCCATTACACTCCATAAAATAATGCTTACAAAAGTAGGGAAGGCAATGTGATACCCACATACAACCTTTCTTTCCTGGAAGGCATCTTGTTATGGTATCTGAAAATCAAATTTTTGTTGAAAATTTTCTTTATACAGAATAATTCCCAATCACCCATGAGGTATAAAAAGTAATTTGCACAACAAACTGAGACATTTTAATGTTAACATCGATCTAAGAAAACAGTTGAAGCAGGTAAAGTACACCGTCAGTTGTTTCTCATGTAAAAGCTTCATCTCATTATGACCAAAGAAGTTCAAGGAGACTACACAAATGAAACAACTGACGTAAATCTAGCCTGAAGTAACATTTTTTTTAATTTCACGTCCTCAAAGTTTAAGTCATATACTACGAGGAATGAAACAATGTTCAAATGAGTACAGGGTACATAAAGCTTAGAGTTACCAGACATTCATCTTTCAGGATAAGAGAAAACCTCCAACGTTAAGTCATATCGTACGATGAATGAAATGATGTTCAAATGAGGACAGGGTACATAGAGCTTAGAGTTACCAGACATTCATCTTTCAGGATAAGAGGAAACCTCCAACGTTAAGTCATATCGGACGATGAATGAAATGATGTTCAAATGAGGACAGGGTATATAGAGCTTAGAGTTACCAGACATTCATCTTTCAGGATAAGGGAAAGCCTCCAAAGTTAAGTCATATCGTACGATGAATGAAATGATGTTCAAATGAGGACAGGGTATATAGAGCTTAGAGTTACCAGACATTCATCTTTCAGGATAAGGGAAAGCCTCCAAAGTTAAGTCATATCGTACGATGAATGAAATGATGTTCAAATGAGGACAGGGTATATAGAGCTTAGAGTTACCAGACATTCATCTTTCAGGATAAGAGGAAACCTCCAACGTTAAGTCATATCGGACAATGAATGAAATGATGTTCAAATGAGTACAGGGTACATAAAGCTTAGAGTTACCAGACATTCATCTTTCAGGATAAGAGAAAACCTCCAACGTTAAGTCATATCGTACGATGAATGAAATGATGTTCAAATGAGGACAGGGTATATAGAGCTTAGAGTTACCAGACATTCATCTTTCAGGATAAGAGAAAACCTCCAACGTTAAGTCATATCGTACGATGAATGAAATGATGTTCAAATGAGGACAGGGTATATAGAGCTTAGAGTTACCAGACATTCATCTTTCAGGATAAGAGGAAACCTCCAACGTTAAGTCATATCGGACAATGAATGAAATGATGTTCAAATGAGGACAGGGTACATAGAGCTTAGAGCTACAAGACATTCATCTTTCGGGATAAGATAAAACCTCCAACGTTAAGTCATATTGGACGATGAATGAAATGATGTTCAAGTGAGTATAGGGTACATAGAGCTTAGAGTTACCGGTTTGACTTTAAGCGATAGTCAAATGTTTTGGTCGTTATGTGATGTATACATTACTTTCTCTACTCTTGTACAAACACTTGTTGCTCTATCTACTTCAAGATAAACATTATCTTATTGGGAATACAGTAGACTTTAAGTGATAGTCAAATGTTTTGGTCGTTATGTGATGTATAAATGACTTTCTCTACTCTTGTACAAACACTTATTGCTCTATCTACTTCAAGGTAAACATTATCCTATTGGGAATACAGTAGACTTTAAGTGATAGTCAAATGTTTTGGTCGTTATGTGATGTATAAATGACTTTCTCTACTCTTGTACAAACACTTATTGCTCTATCTACATCAAGATAAACATTATCTTATTGGGAATACAGTAGACTTTAAGTGATAGTCAAATTTTTTGGTCGTTATGTGATGTATACATGACTTTCTCTACTCTTGTACAAACACTTATTGCTCTATCTACATCAAGATAAACATTATCTTATTGGGAATACAGTAGACTTTAAGTGATAGTCAAATGTTTTGGTCGTTATGTAATGTATACATAGCTTTCTCTACTCTTGTACAAACACTTATTGCTCTATCTATTTCAAGATAAACCTTATCTTATTGGGAATACAGTAGACTTTAAGTGATAGTCAAATGTTTTAAGGAGGTGGTTTCTATGGAGATGAGATTGACATAGCGTTCTCTTTTGTATGTCTCAGGGTTTAAAAAATGAATAACGATTTCACACGTGATAAAAAGGAACGCTCAGACATTTAACAAGGGTATTTGGGAAATAGATCATGCTACCCAAAAATATATTTAAAATGTATTATGTGTTTTAGCAAGATTCATAGTAAGGTATTTATAAATAGATAGATTGATTTATTAAAGGATCAGACTGCTTAAACAAGGCAGGTGTTGAACTACTCCCGGCCTTAGGCAGTTAGTTGCAGTTCAGTTTGCGGCGAAACAAAGCGGCCATTGTACTCTGTGATTGCCTGCTTGTTATTAACTGTACCGACCAATTATTTCGTTCGTGGAGAATCTCTCTCTCTCTCCCTCTCTCACGAGCTCTGCTAATCAAATTATCATCAATGTGATCCCGTCATGCTTTGGATGACATAAATTCTCTGTAGCTTTAACAATTGACAGACAAATTGCGATTTCTGGGTTAAGTAAATGTGCTAGACGTATATTACAGACCTATTTATAACAGCAAAGTTAGATGTGTTACACATTAATGGAAAGTGACAAATTTGCGAGGAGGTTTTGCATGCTAGAAGATCAAGCACTGACCGTGAAGACGGTCATCATATTGAAGTCGCATTTCTTTACAAGATGTCCGCGAATGAGTTTTGAATTTTATCCAGAGAAAATAAAATATTGTTTGGTATCAGGTTTTTTCCTACTTCTTTTTCTCCTACAATTCTTAGGGAATTGTCACTTCCAGGGCTTAATTGCATGCTTCGTCACTGCATGAATTATTTAGAATTAGAGGACTTCCGAACATGTATTTGCAGTAAAATGTGGTATCGAATATTAGAGATTAATACCTACGAGACTGTTCTGAGAATTTTCCGACATCAACTTAAAAATTAAGCTTTGGAAAATAAAAGCTAGTGAATTTCGCTGTTCATCTGTTTCAACCATTTTGGACCATCAGTTGTTATGTAACAGTCGTTTGTTTGAGTTGATCCGAGTGTTTTTATGAAAATGGACATTTTCAGGTATGGAGCTGTCATTATATATTTGATTTTGAAAGGCAATACGCATTAGCAAATCAAAGACGAGTTGGATTCAGTGTATGGGGACTCTGCATCATCATTTACCACAGTGAAATTTTGGGCAGCTGAATTTAAACGTGGCCATAAGAGCTTGTGAGACACTGAACGTTCGTGACGTGCAAAAACTGCAACTACTGACGAAAATAGCATCAAAGTTCACCAAATGTTGCTAGACGAGCGCTGAATTAAAGTGAGAGAGATAGCAGGGGCTATGAACATGTCAAAAGAACGTGTTTGTCACATATTAAATCAACATTTAGACATGAGAAAGCTGTCCGCGCGTTGGGTGCCGCGTTTGCTCACGCTAGACCGAAAACTTTTTCGAATGAACATTTCCAATGCTGTGTTGGCGCAGTTTAGGCGCAACTAATCCAAGTTTTGGCACCAATTAATTACTGTAGATGATACTTGGATACCCCATTATTCGTCGGAACAAAAATACAGTCCAAACAGTGGGCTGCAAAGGGGAAAGCGGCCTCCAAAAAGCAAAAGCTTCCTTTTTCCGCTGGGCAAGTGATGGCGACTGTTTTTCTGGTATAGTCATGGAGTTCTTTTATCTTCAAAAAGGAAAAACCTTTACAGGAGCATACTACGCATCATTACTTGACAAGCTGATCGTAGACCTTGTGGAAAAATGGCCACATTTTCAGAAAAAGGAAACCCTGTTTCATCAAGACAACGCACCGTCTCGCACCTCAGTGGTTGCAATCGCGAAAATCCACCATTTACTGTTTGAACTGCTTGACTCGCCAGATCTAGCCCCAAGCGACTTCTTTTTGGAAATGAATAATGATATGAAAAAGTTTATTTGACAAAATTGTGTTCTAATAAACTGTCCACCTGCCTATATACTTATTTAGTCATAAAATATACTTAGGAGTTTGGATTTTAATTTAAATTTTCGTAAATATTTATTGTTCATGGTTTATTGTTGAGGGTAATACACTTATGTTTTGTTTTTATTCTTATTTAAGGAAATTTCAAAGCTCTCAGTATATTTCCTGTAGTTACCACAGACAGAGTTCAGCTCGCATATTGCAAGTGATGTTCCAAGGGTGGCATGTTGCTACAGAGTAATATTTTGGTTGCGTGTTTGGTTTCTTTAGCAGCCGGCAATTATGAATTTCTCGTCAACAGTTTGGTTGTCAAAGTGCTGTCAGAAGGCGATGAATAATTCATCGGCGAAGGCTGCGGAATAATTCAGGCCGTACAGACTTCATCACGTTACGTCATCGTATCGTCTATTGTACTTCAAAGCCTTTAACACTCAAGTAAAGTATTTCTCTCCAATATACGCATTAAATTGATAAGCCTTTCAATTTCAGAGAAAAAGAACAGTTCAGTGATGGACGTATAGGGTTTCTAGGTCAACTTAACAAAAAAAGAGAAATTTAGAAAAAACCTGATATCGCACAATCAAAAAATAAAAATTGAGCAACTTCCAAGGTTCCAAAAATCCCTATAACCAAACCCTATTCCTTACATGGGGAATTTATATTTCATTTATATGTATGAATGATTACTTATAGGGCATATTTCAACATTTTACAATTTAAAACTTCTAGCTACATTTATTTGTTTTAACTTGTTGCTACCTTGGATTACACGACAACCTGGTCTCCTGCTCTGTCAGGTAGCTCTTAACCTCCATGCCTCATTGTTACTTAATTAGCCTCTTTCTTCCTCCTCATCTTCCTTTCTTATATTCTTTACATTTATTTGTCTTTACCTTGTTGCTACCTTGACTTACATGACACCCTGGTCTTCTGCACTGTCAGGTAGCTCTTAACCTCCATGCCTCATTGTTACTTAATTAGCCTCTTTCTTCCTCCTCATCTTCCTTTCTTATATTCTTTACATTTATTTGTCTTTACCTTGTTGCTAACTTGGCTTACATGATACCCTGGTCTTCTGCTCTGCCAGGTAGCTCTTAACCTCCATGTCTCCTTGTTACTTAATTAGCCCCTTTCTTCCTCCTCATCTTACCTTCTTATATTCTTTACATTTATTTGTGTTTACCTTGTTGCTACCTTGACTTAAATGACACCCTGGTCTTTTGCTCTGTCAGGTAGCTCAACTTCCATGTCTCCTTGTTACCTAATTTATCCCTTTCTTCCCCCTCATCTTCCATTCTTATATTCTTTACATTTATTTGTCTTTACCTTGTTGGTACCTTGGCTTACGTGACACCCTGGTCTTCTTCTCTGTCAGGTAGCTCTTAACCTCCATGTCTCCTTGTTACTTAATTAGTCCCTTTCTTCCCCCTCATCTTCCTTTCTTATATTCTTCACATTTATTTGTAATTACCTTGTTGTTACCTTGGCTTACGTGACACCCTGGTCTTCTTCTCTGTCAGGTAGCTCTAAACCTCCATGTCTCCTTGTTACTTAATTAGCTCCTTTCTTCCCCCTCATCTTCCTTTCTTATATTCTTTACATTTATTTGTGTTTACCTTGTTGCTACCTTGTCTTACATGACACCCTGGTCTTCTGCACTCTCAGGTAGCTCTAAACCTCCATGTCTCCTTGTTACTTAATTAGCCCCTTTCTTCCCCCTCATCTTCCTTTCTTATATTCTTTACATTTATTTGTGTTTACCTTGTTGCTACCTGGGCTTACATGACACCCTGGTCTTCTGCTCTGTCAGGTAACTCTTAACCTCCATGTCTCCTTGTTACTTAATTAGCCCCTTTCTTCCCCCTCATCTTCCTTTCTTATATTCTTTACATTTATTTGTGTTTACCTTGTTGCTACCTTGACTTACATGACACCCTGGTCTTCTGCTCTGTCAGGTAACTCTTAACCTTCATGCCTCCTTGTTGCTTAATTAGCCCCTTTCTTCCCCCTCAATTTTCTTTCTTATATTCTTTACATTTATTTGTGTTTACCTTGTTGCTACCTGGGCTTACATGGTACCCTGGTCTTCTGCCCTGTCAGCTAGCTCTTAACCTCCATGTCTCCTTGTTGTTTAATTAGTCCCTTTCCTCCCCCTCACCTTCCTTTCTTATATTCTTAACATTTATTGCCCATTTTTCTTTTACGTTCTCCAATACCTCACGAATTGGGGGGATTGGGCTCGGGATTTCATTACGGAGCAGATTTGGTACATAGGCAACCATGCTGGGCCCATTGCTCTTATGCCCCCAAGTGGGGAACCTCTGGGAGGAGGGATGAGGTGAAGGAGACAGAGTGCGGCCGAACCAAGGAGCCATTACAGTACAGAATGCAGGGTCCCTACAATTTACTTGGATAGAGATTTCTTCTGACAGGCCAGGACAACGGACACGCTCCGCAATAGCGGGACGGCAACGAGCCCAGCAGCCGAGCCCTACTGGTACTTAGGTAGGCGATTTGAGCCCCAAAGAACCCTGGCTGACGTTCCTGAAGCGATTATCACCTATGATGAGTTATGGCTTCATCATTATGTTCCTGAAGTAAAACAAGTCAGTAGATTGTGAAATCGCCAGATTCTCAAACACAAAAAAGGCCAAAAGTTGTTCCATCTGCAGGAAAAGTGATGGTGATCACATTGACCGCAATGGAACGATTTACAAGCAAGCAGTTGCCCTCACACTACTATTACAGCAGCACACTACACGTCAGTATTGGCTACACTGAGGAAGTACATTGCAAAGAAACAACCAGAGCTTTCTCGGACTGGGTGGCGATTTCATCATGACAATGCACGGCCTCACGTCGCATGCAGTTCCCCCTCACACTACTGTTACAGCAGCATACTACACGTCAGTATTGGCTACACTGAGGAAGCACATTGCAAAGAAACAACCAGAGCTTTCTCGGACTGGGTGGCGATTTCATCATGACAATGCACGGCCTCACGTCAAAAGCAGTTCCCCCTCACACTACTGTTACAGCAGCATACTACACGTCAGTATTGGCTACACTGAGGAAGTACATTGCAAAGAAACAACCAGAGCTTTCTCGGACTGGGTGGCGATTTCATCATGACAATGCACGGCCTCACGTCAAATGCAGTTCCCCCTCACACTACTATTACAGCAGCATACTACACGTCAGTATTGGCTACACTGAGGAAGCACATTGCAAAGAAACAACCAGAGCTTTCTCGGACTGGGTGGCGATTTCATCATGACAATGCACGGCCTCACGTCAAATGCAGTTCCCCCTCACACTACTGTTACAGCAGCATACTACACGTCAGTATTGGCTACACTGAGGAAGCACATTGCAAAGAAACGACCAGAGCTTTCTCGGACTGGGTGGCGACTTCATCATGACAATGCACGGCCTCACGTCATATGCAGTTCCCCCTCACACTACTGTTACAGCAGCATACTACACGTCAGTATTGGCTACACTGAGGAAGGACATTGCAAAGAAACGACCAAGCTTTCTCGGACTGGGTGGCGACTTCATCATGACAATGCACGGCCTCACGTCATATGCAGTTCCCCCTCACACTACTGTTACAGCAGCATACTACACGTCAGTATTGGCTACACTGAGGAAGGACATTGCAAAGAAACGACCAAGCTTTCTCGGACTGGGTGGCGACTTCATCATGACAATGCACGGCCTCACGTCACATGCAGTTCCCCCTCACACTACTGTTACAGCAGCGTACTACACGTCAGTATTGGCTACACTGAGGAAGCACATTACAAAGAAACGACCAGAGCTTTCCCGGACTGGGTGGCGACTTCATCATGACAATGCACGACCTCACGTCACATGCAGTTCCCCCTCACACTACTGTGACAGGAGCGTACTACACGCCAGTATTGGCTACACTGAGGAAGGACATTGCAAAGAAACGACCAAGCTTTCTCGGACTGGGTGGCGACTTCATCATGACAATGCACGGCCTCACGTCATATGCAGTTCCCCCTCACACTACTGTTACAGCAGCATACTACACGTCAGTATTGGCTACACTGAGGAAGGACATTGCAAAGAAACGACCAAGCTTTCTCGGACTGGGTGGCGACTTCATCATGACAATGCACGGCCTCACGTCACATGCAGTTCCCCCTCACGCTACTGTTACAGCAGCATACTACACGTCAGTATTGGCTACACTGAGGAAGCACCTTGCACAGAAGCGATTAGAGGTTTCTCGGATTGGGTGGCGACTTCATCATGACAATGCACGGCCTCACGTCACATGCAGTTCCCCTCACACTACTGTTACAGCAGCATACTGCACGTCAGTATGGCTACACTGAGGAAGCACGTTGCACAGAAGCGACTAGAGCTTTCTCGGACTGGGTGGCGACTTCATAATGACAATGCATGGCCTCACGTCACACGCAGTTCCCCCTCACACTAATTTTACAGCAGCATACTACACGTCAGTATTGGCTACACTGAGGAAGCACATTGCAAAGAAACGACCCGAGCTTTCTCGGACTGGGTGGTGACTTCATCATGACAATACGCGGCCTCACGTCACATCAGTTCCCCTCACACTACTGTGACAGTAGCATACTACACGTCAGTGTTGGCTACACTGAGGAAGCACAGTGCAAGGAAACGACCAGAGCTTTCTCGGACTGGGTGGCGACTTCAGCATGCCAATGCACGGCCTCACATCACATGCAGTTCCCCCTCACACTACTGTTACAGCAGCACTCTACATGTCAGTATTGGTTATACTGAGGAAGCACATTGCAAAGACAGGAAGAGAGCTTTCCCGGACTGGGTAATGACTTCATCATGACAATGCACGGCCTCACGTTATATGCAGTTCCCCCTCACACTACTGTTACAGCAGCATACTACACGTCAGTATTGGCTACACTGATGAAGCACAGTGCAAAGCAACGACCAGAGCTACTCGGACTGGTTGGCGACTTCATCATGACAATGTACTGCCTCACGTCACATGCAGTTCCCCCTTACACTAGTGTTACAGCAGCATACTGCACGTCAGTATTGGCTACACGGAGGAAGCACAGTACAAAGAAACCACCAGAGCTTTCTTGGACTGTGTGGCGACGTCATCATGACAATGCACGGCCTCAGGTTGCAAATCAAGTCATGCATCTACCTTAAGCTTCGATTTCGTACCCTGTGTCTTTTTTATTCCCATCACTAAAGGCAAAGCTGAGGGGTATTCGATTTGAAAACTCTTAAGTAGTGTCGCTAGGTCAATTTTGATTGGAGGCGGCGCGGGCAACGAGATCAAAGAGACGTCAGTGCAGTGCGCAGTTATATGCTCACCGAAATGTTGGGCTTGAATAGTCGGATTTCTCGATTTTTTGAGAAATTTCTGGCGTGTTAGTGATCTATAAAAAGGCAGACCGCCCGCCAAAGACAGTCAGTCGGTAATTGAACGCCTGCGGGTAAGAAGCTGCGTTTGTTGACCTTGTATGTTATACTGTGTATGTGTACGAAGCGTATTTCTACGGAAATAAAGTGCAATTTTTGTGTTTGTAACCTGGACTTTTTATTTCACGAACCCACAAGGTCACAGTAGTGCTCAAGAAAAGTGAGGCGATTCTCGAATACCTGACAAAGAATGGTCTGCAGTACGTGTGCAAGGACTGGAAGAGACGCTATAAAAAGTGTATTGAAGTAGGGGAGGTCTACTTTGAAAACATCCTGTAAACATGGAATTACAGTAATAGACATCTGTGGAAAAAAATGAGTATCAGTCTTTGTTAACAGCCCTCGTAGTTCCACAAAGCTCAATAGATGGCGCCAAGGGAAAATAAGAACGCTGTTGCATGGAATTGTTAAAAGCTAGAGATCCTTCCTTTGTATGACATGAGCTACCTTTGGGTACAAAACAGCTTTGCATTGGCTTTAGGCACTGCTCAAAAGAAAACTCGATATCGCATTTTATATTCGAAAAAAAAAATAATACTAATTTTTGTTGGGTTGGAAACGGAGGTGATAGAAATAAGTACTAAAACATAAACAAAATGGATCAAACTATTGGTATGTTTTTTTTTTTTTTTTTAATTTTTTTTTTTTTTTTTTTTTTTTTTAACTACTAAGGTTAGGAGGTGAAAGATTGGAAGGTAGTTTGAGTGGCTTTGTGGGATCCCGCTAAAAGCACTCCCGTTAGTAGAGGTGAAGTGTAGGAGCTGGCCGTCAATAACGGCGAGCGGGTAAAGAATGATGGCCAGGCGTCGGACATGACCAAAAGGCCCTGAACGAGGCGCGTGGAGAGTAAGGGTGGAAAAGTGGAAGGTATTCAGGGTAAGTCTTTATTGTAACATATATCTAGTATTGGAGGGCATCATATCCGGCAGTCGTTGCCGAGTGGGGGCAGTTTAAATAGTATACTTTGTGGGAGGGCATAATCTCCGGAAGTTAAATCCGGGAGGGTAGTTGATGTGGCCATCAGGTGTGCTGTGGTGGTCTCCCGATGTTGGGGCGGTAAGCTTTCATTCTCTGGACGCTCTGTTCGTCGTGCTCTGCTACTATTTGTTCTGCGGTCTTGAGGTCCTGTAGTCTGGAGTGGAGGCTGGTGTCCATGTCTGCTAGTTTGAAGAGGAGTTGCTCGGTCTCAGCAGCGTGCGAGCGACAACTACAACCTCCAAGAAAACAGCCGGCCAGCTCCACATCACAGCCAGGCGAGGTACACGGCCTAAGCCAATGTCTTAAAAGACGGTTTTATAAGGCGCCTTCTGGTCCGGCCCTCTGTACCTCACGCTTTTTAGCAAGTCTGTGCTGACTGGTACGTATATAGCCTAGGTTAGCTGCGCACTGCACTTCGGTGCAGGGCAAAAATGCCCGATCAAAAGGGTCCAACCCCACCATCCCATGCATCCAACCTTCCGGAAATGGATGCAACACCTAGCACCAGCACTGGTGTAACCCACCCTGCGGTCAGGGCCCCAACCCAGACTATAGGAAGCAAACGGCCTCGCTGAAAGCTCGAAAAGAGCGTAAATGGCAAGACCAAAAGACTCGCTGTCGCCAAGCAGCAATCCGACAAGGGCACTTCCCGCGTTACATCGCAACGGATAGGCCAAAACTCAGAGAGCGAGCTCTCAGATTCCTGCTCCGATTCTGAAGCAAATTCATCCTCCAGAATGGACGTCGGCGAGGAGGATCTCAGTTCGTCAAACGTCTCTACGGATGTTGACGAGGCTGAGTTTCAAAGAGTAACCAATCGGCGTTGGGAAAGACGGGCCGCTCGTTTGGAGACAACTGGAGGGCCCAGTCAATCTGGACCAGCCAGCAGGCACATTCCGGCTATAATCGTGGACGACTTCCGGGGTATGGTGGGCTTCCTGAAGGAAGTCATGCCTACCCTTTCGGTGTCGTGCAGGGTTACTAGGCGGAAGAGCCGCTTTGTCTTCCAGGCCAGCAACGCCGAAGACTACCAACTACTCCTCAGGGCACTGGACAAGAAGTCTATTCCCTACTTCACCTTCGGCCTAGACAAGAGCCGTGACATCAAGAGGGTCATCAGAGGCCTACCAGTGGACACACCGGTGGGTGATATTGTGGATGACCTCAGCCGTCAGGACATCCAGCCCCGTTTGGTCAGGCAGCTGACCAAACCAGCTCCGCAGGGTCAACCTGGCCCTGTCCCCATCCCCCAATTCCTGGTAATAGTGGAACGTGCCAACGATCCGAAGGGGAAGTTGGATGGTGTCACAACCATCTGCTACCTCCGAGTGAGGATAGAGGCAGTCAGGAGCTCTGGCGGTCCCCCCCAATGTCACCGGTGTCTGGGATTTAACCATTCCAGTCACTTCTGCAAGAGGACTCCCCGCTGCTTGAGGTGCAGTGGACCTCATGAGAAAGAGGTTTGTCCCAGGTCACCCACCGATGAGCCTACATGTGCCAACTGCAAGGGCCAGCATGTGGCTTGCTACGGCGGATGTCCTGCCTGTAAGGCAGTCATAGCTGCTAACCGAAGAAACCCTTCAAGGCAGCAGCAGCCAGCTACAACCAGGTTGGAGCAAAGACCGCTCCCAACAACGACCACCAGCGCCCGGCCCAACCACCGGCAGGAACAACAGGAAAATGAGAGACCGTCCTTCGCTAAAGTAGCACAAGGGGCCTCTGATGGACCAAAGGTGTCACGGGAGGTACACAATACTCCCACACAGCCACGCAAACAAAAGCGTACCCCAGCCCCTAAAACCGCTGACACCAACCAGAGTAGGAATGGTGGGAGGCTTTCTCGCGAGCCCCGAAAACCTACTGATCAGGAGAAGCATGGCAAACCCATGCCTCCTAGACAGTTAAGGGATGAGAGGGCGGGAGGAAGACCTGCTCCCATTCGCACACGCACACCCTCGCCACCCAACCAAGTCGCCCAGCCGGCTACACTTCAAACCACTCCTCTCACAGCTACACTCGACCTCTCAGATGTGTTCACGTGGCTGCAGCAGTTGCTGCTGACGCATGGACAGAAGATCTGCGAGCTCGTCGTGAAGTTCTTCACCTCTTCCGACCCGGCTGGCAAGATGCTGGTAGCAATGGAGGCGATGGCCCTCCTGACAGCAGGTACGCAGCAACTCCGAGATGGCGTATCGAACTAGGTCTCGAACCTCATTTCGATTCGCATTTTGGAATGCGTGCGGCCTAGCCGGTCAGGGGAGCTTCACTTTGCTCGAGCCCATGCCCTGGACGTCATCCTAGTCAGCGAAACGCATCTCCGTCCAGATTCCCGGTTCCGCCTTCCGGGTTACATCTGCCATCGTACGGATCGACAGGGACGCCCGGGTGGCGAAACTGCGATCCTGGTACGGCAGAATGTGGTCCATCAGCCCATGCAGCTCCCACCTCTGCAAACCCTGGAGGCCACGGCCATCAGTATGGACGTTGGCGGATTAGAGGTCTTGGTAGTCTCCGTGTACCATCTACCACGACGACAGTTTGTCGCAAATGACTACCTCTCCATCCTAGCCCTACGTCCCAGTGCCATCATGGCCGGCGACTTCAATGCTAAACATCAACGTTGGCATAGCGGTCGTCGAGTCGATGCAAGAGGCATTGAAATCATTCGCCTGATAGATGCAGACCCACTACTTCAAGTGCAGGGTCCCTGGCAACCCACTCATTACCCGCGAGGAGGAGGACTGCCTTCAGTCTTAGACTTCGCCATCACAAATCATCTACCATTTCATATCACCCTAACATCCTTAAACGCATTACATTCAGACCATAATCCGGTGTTGACAGAGATCAACACCAGGGTTGCCAGTCATGACATCTCGCTTCAGACGCGAGAAGTCGATTGGGAAGACGTCAGGAATTGTCTCCGCACTTCCATCCCGCCAAATCCAAGGATCACTAACATACGCACCCTGGAGAATGCAATCTCATCCTTCACTTCCATCGTGAAGCGGACTACCCACAATCTGACAGTCCACTCCTCGGCTCCTCTCCACCCTGATGTCCTTCCTTTGGACATCATCCTTCTCATCAGAAGATCCTGGGCTGCACGGAGACTATACCAGCGTCACCGCACGCCACATAATCGAGCGCTTCTAAGACGCCTGCGTCGTGAGGTCAGTGCCCGACTGCGCGAGCACAAGGTGCAATCGTGGGAGGACAAAATGGCCAGATTGCGCGTCGAGGATGGCGACGTGTGGAGGATAGCCAGAGCCCTCAGAAATCACAGAGGCCAATACAACTCCCCCATCCATGGCACCCAAGGTCTGGCTTACGATCCTCAAGCCAAAGCCGATGCTTTCGCTGACTACCTTGAACGTACCTTATGTCCAAGAGATGACCCCCAGGATGATAACTTTTCCGAACGCGTTCGTCGGGAGGTGCGTCGTTTCCTACGTCGCCCTCCTGAGGACGCGGTTCGTCTCCCCACCATTCGCCCCAGTGAAGTCCAGGGCGCACTTCAGCGTCTCAAAGCAAAAAAGGCGGCGGGGCCAGACGGGCTGACCCCCCTAACGCTCCGCCATCTCCCCTTCAACGCGGTTCTATTCCTCACTAGGATTTTCAACATGTGCCTCACCCTTGGGTACTTTCCACGAGAGTGGAGAGAGGCCCGGGTGATTTGCATATTGAAACCTGGGAAAGATCCGGTTCACCCCTCCAGCTACCGATCCATCAGCTTCCTTTCCACGCTCTCGAAAGTTCTCGAGAGGTTGATTCTGATCCGCTTGTCCCCAATGTTGGGAGACCTTCAAGCCATTCCCGCACATCAGTTTGGTTTTCGTCCTGGGCACTCGACAATCCAACAGTTGCTGCGGGTGGTGGAGACTGCTGCCCTGGGATTCCAGGAAGGCGCCTTCACTGCTGCAGTTTCTTTGGATGTCGAGAAGGCCTTCTCCACGACATGGCACGCTGGGCTCCTCTACAAATTGATCCACCTGGGGATACCAACACAATTAGTCAACATTATACACAGCTTCTTGCGACACCGCACATTCCAAGTCACAGTCGCGGGGAAAACATCTACACTCAGACCAGTGAGAGGCGGAGTCCCCGAAGGCTCTGTACTATCCCCCACCTTATTCAACGTCTTTATGGAAGACTTCCCAACAGAGCCACGAGTCGAAATGGCACAATACGCTGACGACGTGCTTCTGTTCTGCAAAGACAAACACATCCTCAGAGCCTTCAACCCCCTACAAAGACATCTCCGTCTCACACAGCTGTGGTGTAGGCGTTGGCGGATATCCGTTAATCCGGCCAAGGCCACGCCATACTTTTCACAATGCGCCACACCCCCGCAGACTGCCCCAATTTCAGCTACCGAGGTCGAAGGATAGAGTGGACTAACTCTGTCCAGTACCTAGGTGTTAACTTGGACAAGAGTCTAACCTTTCGCGAACACATCAGCGACCGAGCGGCTAAGGTACAGGGAGCAATTGCTTCACTGTATCCCATGCTGGGGTCAACGTCGATGCCAGTTGGCATTAAGTTATACCTTTTCCGAGCACTGGCAATCCCAGTTATGCTTTACGCCTGCGAGATCTGGGGCATGGCCGCAGACAGCGTGCTAGCATGGCTCCAACGTGCACAGAATAGAGGACTCAGGTCTATATATTCTGTGGGTCCTTATTTTCCTACCAGGTTGCTACACGAGGCCTCGAGTCTCCCATACGTGGAGGATGAAATCAGGCGCCGGGCATCAAAATTTTACGCAAGTTTACCATCTCATAGAAGCGCCCTTGTCAGATCCCTGGGAGATTATGACCCCACTAGACGTCGCTCTAGACAGCACCGGTTACCCCGCATGGCTTGCGGGCGTCCGAGATAACCAAGGAGCTAATCCGAACAGCAGCTAAAGCTGAGCTCCACATAATCCTTCCAAGCTGCTTGGCATCAAAATTATAAACCCAAAAATTTACACAAATAAAACACCAGGGTGGAAGGTGTTGCATCCCGTCCTTCAACCCCCAGGTACAAACTAGTAACCTCAGAAAAATTCATCATCCTAAAAATCAACATTTCACCCTACAATATCCCGATATTTACCTTACCTGCGGTAAAACCGCTTAACGGGTGGGCACGCAGCAAAAACCTTCTGGCTATATACAGCCAGCCAGCACCACATGGCATGGCATGGCAAACTATTGTATCTTGTTATTTTGCTTAGGTTTCAGAATGAGCTTTGATCAGTGTCTTATAATTCACAGAAATTATCACACATAGTGTTGGATGGAATTGAATCCAGTGTATTCGAACACTTTGAAGAATCGAAACTTTCATTCGCATACAAGTTATCGAATACTGTCTCATACTGCTATTATAATCGAGAACATTTATTTGAAATGATCAAATGGTGGTTACTAATAAAATGTTGGGTACATTCACGTGTCAACTAAAATACCAACACATTTTGCATGTTGCTGAAATCAATGCTTTTATGAAATCAACCATACTTATAATCATCAAAGAACATATGTACAAAAATCACATAAAATCAATTACTTCTTTAAAGAAACCAGAAACTACAGCTATTTATAAGAAGTTTACTTACCATCTTGGTCTTTGTTCTTTGTTTTTCTTTGCTTTAAAAATTATTCATAGCTCGCCTAACTACTTCTGAATTAAAACATCCAACTTAGATTTTGTGCATGTTCTTAGTCTTTGTTTACTGGGCATAGAGAAGGACGTTGTTGCACTAGCACCAATGGCTTTTCTTTCCTTAATAACTCTCCTAAACTGCTTTCAGACACAACTGTTGCCTCAGAAACCCTTCCCCAGATTTTTATAGCTGACGCAGACCATTGCTATGGATATTGGTTATTACTTCTCGTGATTTTAAATGTAGCACTTTATTTCCTTATGTGCTGCTAGGAGGCGTCATTTATAAATGCTCTCTTGGAACCAGGAGACACGCACACTTTGAAACAAGCTGTAGTGTTACCGAGTAGCACTGCACATGTTTAGTTGCTCGCAACTGGTACGCAACTGACCTGCCCTCCCCTCCTGTTGCAACCGTTCTGAGGTGGACTCGTCCAGATACCACTGCGCATCGCTCTGCACTTTTCAAGATAAAAAAATGCATCTGTACCTGCATCGATAACTCTAGATTGTTCTAAAATAAACCACAACCCGAACAATCTCTATCAGTCCAGAAATTTCCATTTATCTCAGTTTGTTTGCCTCGGCAGATTCTTATCTGTATGTTATCTTTGTCCGCCGGCTCTTGGTTTTCACACTGCCCGACTATAAGTTCCTTTTGTGTAAACAAACCGCGCGGTCGTAGATACGAGTTCGCGAAAATATTGAATGTGAATAAAATGTTTAAAGGAAATCTGTATTTTCTCAGAAGAAATGTCATGTGTTAATGTAACCAACTTTGAACATAAAAATAATGGCTTAGACTTCTGTAACAATCTTTAAAACGCAATATTCCATATTGTCGCCGATCGCATTGTTGGTTGGAGCCGCTGCAAACCCGGAGCTAGGCGGTGCAGAGACAGATAGTGTCACGCAGTGCTAAACGCTTAAGCTAAACGTCGAGGAGGTAACACCTTGCACCAAGATGGGGAAGAAAAACACCGCCGCCAGGAAGGCCAACCGGCTAGAGAAGCCGCCACCGCCGCAACCCTCACCTGCCACTGCCGGCAGACGAGAGGGAAACCGCCAGCGACGCCGATCCAAGGGATCTCGGGCTTTCTCGGCCAGCCACACCAACCTCCCCTGCAGCACAGCAGCAGGAAGAGCCTGCACCCATTACCGCCACAGTCCAGTCGCCGCAGCCATCATGTGAAGAAGCGCCGACAGCACCTCCTCCCGCCGGCTTAGAGCAACAACCTCAGGACCATCCGACACCGCGCTCTGCAGTTATCCGTGGGGCACAGCGGGACCTGCCCACTCGATACATCCACGCCGCTGCACTACAACTTTATCCGTCCACGCAACGAACCACTCGGATAACCACCCACCGTGGACCATCTAACCTCGCCAGGCTGCTGTTCGCCGACACTGCAGACTATGACACGGCCTTGAGGAAGGGCTTGCCCTTGTTAGGACAGTGCTTACAAATCGAGGCCAGCAGGACCGAGCGACCTACTCCATGTCGGCGCTGCTGCAGGTTCGGACATACGGCAACCACATGCACCACGCCGCCACTCTGCCATTACTGCGGCGCTCCCTCTCTCACCAGAGATTGCCGTCAACACGATCTACGCCACCGCCGCTTATGCGCCACCTGTGGTGGTTACGGCCACTACACTGGACAGGTGCAGTGCCCCAGCTTCCCGCCTGCTTACGGCAGCGCCGAACGGGAACACCACGCAGCAACACGACCGTCACCCTCAACAAACCTCACCACAGCCGTCGACACTCCTGCCTAGGGGCTGGTACAAGCAATTCCTGCCGAGCTGCAACGCCTCAACGAATGCCTAGACAAGACTGAGGACAAATTCACCGCCGTCAACAACACCAACCCCATGCGTGAGGACCTCTAGGATCTTCACTCGGAGATACTTAACCTGGAGCCTCGCCTTGGGGACTTGCAGGAGCTCGTTGCCAATAATCACGGCTCCATATCCTCAACACTGAGCTCACATCACCAAGCTACTGCGGATCTCATCACCTCCACAGTCGCCCAACAGATCGCGACACATACAGAGCAGATCCAGGAGCTTACTCAACTCACCGCCACGAACAGAACACTACTAGAAAGGATAGCTGGTGACACCAGCATGAACCTCACGCCGCCACAACTTGATGGAGCTCCTAACAGGGACTTCATAGATGAACACGCCGTAGATGACAATGTGGGACTGTCACCTCCGACAAAGAACCCATCACCACACCGCCAGCATCGAAGAGCTGCCCGCACAGAACGGACGTCACCACCGCTGCGACACTATTTATATTACCATTCGCGCTTACGATGCCTATCCAAATAACCTGTTACCTGCAGCTAGGCAAACGACTAGGACAGCATCAACCAAACAGCACCACATCATTAGCAACGTCACCTTCATTTCCAGGTCGCTGCCAGGGCCCTTCTGGGTCATGACTGACTACCTGGCCTACACCGCGGCTATGCAGCCACTCTGAACGTGCACCCACAATCTTCCGGTTGCGACAGAGCGGTACCTGACACCATCATCACACGCAATGCCCCAAGCAAGCTAGTAACACATAGATCAAATATACAGAGTCACCCCAGAACAAAATCCCTCCCAGCCCCAATCCTTCTTCCCACCCATATACCTACACACCTTGTTAAAGTTTTCCTATTACCTATATTCCTGTTCCCCCCCCCAGCCCAAAAATGGCTTGCCCAGAGAGACAAAGAAACAGAGACAATTCAACCTTTCTCCCGCTGCGTCTCTATTGTTATCTAGAACATTGACTGGAGTTATAAAAAACCGCGCAAAGTGTTAGAGCGGAGTCAGTTATTAATTAGTTGCAGCTGTGCAGTAATTGTTATTGTGAGGATATTTGAAGTGTAGCGCAGTGACTTCTTTCACTTGTTTACATGCAGCTGAGAACGAGACGAACTTGAAGACAGTTATTGTGTATGTTTTTATACTGCCGCAAAGGAGGGGCACAATTACTGTTTGCTGAAGTAAAGAGCAAACAAGACTTTTCATTTTACTAAGCCAAGACGTCACAGTATTGACAAAAATAATGACAATTCCACATACCATTACATAAGTGAATGGTAAGGAAATAATGAAGCGAATGAGCAATGGTTAATGCTATTCAGCATATTTTCCACTGATTTAATAATGATGATGTTCAAATAATGATGTTCAGTAATGTTACTTTGTGGGTTCGTGAAATGAAAAGTCGAATTGCACCACTCAAAAAGTTTCTTTATTTCCACGGAATTACAGTCGGAACACTTGCTGATTACACAGAATTACGTAATGCACACAATTACAATTCACCAGTTCGTCTGACACAGGTTCACTGCATGAAGTTACGTACACTCCTCCGGTGAACGTACACAGTCCGTTCCCTCACTGGGCGCTCCTCACGCTGCTCGACAAGAACTGCCTTTCCTCCAGCCCGACGCGTTGCTTATATAGGACCAACTGGCCAATCTAGAAGGTTCCGGATTAGATGAAATATCCTGTATGTTCTAGAACTCAGGGGGAGGGGAAAGAGACGGCACAATGATGTTTTTCTAGCCACCCCTCGTTACCGCTATAAGACAAATGGGTGGGCGTGGTCGAACGCCTCCCGTCCGGCCCCACCGCCGGCCGGCTTAACGGGAAGTCCTGACGTTCGGGTGACACTGCTCCCTCCTCAAAGCTGGTCGTCCCGAACAGCACCATGGTAGCGTGATAGGCTATCCAGGTGTACCACCAACATATTTCCTCGGGGCGCCTTCGGGAGGCGGTAGACCACGTCTTTAATCATCTCCACCACCCGGTACGGCCCTTGCCATGGCTGCTGAAGCTTCGGGCAGCGTCCCTTGGTCCGCGTAGGACGGTACAACCAGACCAGGTCATCTTGCTGGAAACCTTAGCTGTTGGCCTGCCTGTCATACCTGGTCTTCATTTGGTCGCTCGCCATCTGGATATTCTGGAGAGCCATCTCGTGCATGTCGTGGAGGTAGCTCATCAGGTTCTCCAGATACTCGGTCACTGGCTGCTTCGCCTCCGGAGGGCCTCCAAAAGCCAGGTCACAAGGGAGGCGTAACTCTCGGCCGAACATTAAGCTGGCTGGCCTCATACCAGTTGTGTCGTGTGTAGACGAGCGCTAGGCCAGCAAGAACGGAGGCACCTGGACGTCCCAGTCTCGCTGATGGCTGGCCACGACCTTCCTCAGGTGTTCCTCCAAGGTATTGATGTACTTTTCGACCATGCATTCCGACTGGGGATGTAGAGGCGTCGTGCGGGTCTTGTTCACCCCAAGCCTTTGTAGTGCCTCCTTCATTAGGTTGGACTCAAAGTTGGTACCCTGGTCACTGTGTAGCTCTAACGGCACCCCAAATCGACAGAACACTTGCTCCATGAGGCAGTCTGTGATTGTCTTTGCCTCTTGGTTTGGGTGGTTTACCACCCCTCGTTACTGCTATAAGACAAATGGGGGGGGGGGGCGTGGCCGAACGCCTCCCGTGCGGCCCCATCGCCGGCCGGCTCCATAGGATGTCCTGACGTTCGGGTGACTAATAATAACAGTTCAAACTTGACGAAACAGAATACCCTTTCTTCCTTAAACAATATCGTTTATGTTGAATTGCCTTGAACGGAATATAAAGCCAATTGAAAGTTATTTCGTAGATACCACGGAGGTGAAGCCGAGATAGAGGAAACGGCAACAAGAGATTTTAGTTCGCCACCCGTAAATAGAGGCGCTGGCGTACTGCATCACGAAGGTGATTTACTGATTCAAGTTATGCTACAACTTTTAAATTTGTAGTGATTTGATATTCTGTGCCTTGGCCATCTTGAAAATTTCCATGCCATGCCATGCCATGCCATGACGTGCTGTCTGGCTGTATATAGCCAGGAGATTTTTGCTGCGTGGCCATCCGTTAAGGGTTTTACAAAAGGTAAGGTATTCGAATCGGGATTTTTTAGAATGGATATGATGTAGGTTTTGAGGTTGATGAATTTTGTGAGGATGCAGTTATTGTACCTTCGGGATAAAAGGACAGGATGCAATTCCCTGCACCCTGGTGTTTTTAATTTAGTTTTGGGTTGGGGAGAATTTTGTTGCCAAACAACTTAGGGGATTATGTGGAGCTCAGCTTTAGATGCTGTTAGGACTAGCTCCTGGGTTATCTTGGGTGCCCGCCTGCCATACGGGGGATCCGATGTTGTCTAGAACGGCGTCTAGTGGGGTCATAATCGCCCAGTGATCTAACAAGGGCGCTTCTATGAGTTGGTAAAGTTGCATAGAAGTTTGATGCCCGGCGCCTAACTTCGTCCTCCACATATGGAAGTCCCGATACTTCGTGAAGCAACCTGGTAGGAAAATAGCGACCCACAGAATAGATAGACCGTAGCCCTCTATTCTGTGTACGTTGAAGACATGCCAACCAGCTGTCTGCGGCCATGCCCCAGATCTCGCAGGCACATAGCATCACGGGGATTACCAGCGCTCGGAAGAGGTACTACCTCAGGCCAAGCGGCATCGAGCTCGACCCCAGCATAGGATACAGGGAAGCGATAGCTCCCTATACCCTTGCCGTTAGGTCTCTGATGTGTTGGCGAAAGGTTAGGCCTCTATTCAATGTTACTCCAAGGTATCGGACAGAGTTAGTCCACTCTATCCTTCGACCTCGGAAGCTGAAGTTGGGGCAGTCTGCGGGGGTGTGGCGCTTTGTGAAAAGTATGGCGTGGTACCAACGATGGTGTCTCTGTTGAAAATTTCAGAGTGGAAGAAGAATTGTTGTATGTTCCTATGGAAGAAACAGCATTTGATGGCCGCGCCATGGCTCAGTGGTTAGACTGCTTGGCTCTCACCAAGGCGGCCCGGGTTCGATCCCAGGCGAGCGGAAAGTGAGATTTGTTGTGGACAACACGGCGTTAGGGCGGGTTTTCTCCGAGGTCTCCGGTTTCCCCCGCCATCTCATTCCACCGGTGCTCCATCTTCATCTCATATATCATCAGCGTCATCGCCTGCGGTGCCGTATGTAGTAAACGCGGGCGTTAAACACTACACATTTCACTACAGCATTTGACACACCATCACGTGATCTTGGCTAGTAACTCCTGGTACAGAGAAATGTGAATAATCAGATTTAAAATTGTCATTATTATTGGAGGTCTACTGTGTATAGCTGTTGTACTTTAAGATGCTATAACACGTTATTCAGTGGATTGCTGTGAGCACTATTCACGGGAAAATAAAGGCTTATTAGTATTACATTACTTTGATTTTATTTTCAGATACATAAATCGAGAAGTGAATGTTTCAATATTGAAGCTGAACTTCATTGAACTTCGTTGGAGATTTCAATCACTTGTTAACTTAACCTACAAGTTAACACACGCCAGTGAGAATCTGATGTTACTTCTACAAAACCTACACAATCAGTCATATGAATTTCTGGATAACTTTGGCCATACCAGTTCTCTGGAGGAATGTTTTATCTCAAATTTCAAAGTGCCAGATAGCATGTGACTTTGTGGGTTCGTGAAATTAAAAGTACAGTTGCACAAACTGAAAATGTTCTTTATTTCCACCGAATTACAGTTGGAACACTTGCCGATTACACAGATTTACGTAGCGCACACAATTACAATTCGCCAATTAGTCTGTCACAGGTCCACTCTACTCTCACAATTACGTACAACTCCTCTGATACACGTACACAGTCTTCCAGTCCGTTCACTACCACGGCGCTCCTCCGGCTGCTAGCCAAGAACTGAGCTGACTCCAGCAGACCATCAGAAGGGTCAAGTCGTCGAGTTTTACCTGGACGGAGTGTTTGCTGCCCAGCACCTAGCCGCTTATTGCGTCTTTATCTGGGCAGTATAGAAGAGTCCTCATTTGTCTCAGGCGATTGTTTTCGGCAGTAGACATATGTAGCCTTGTGCGCGCAGTCGCCCCGTGGGGGGTGGGATGCGCCAGTGCTGGCTGCACTCTTTCGCCTGCCTGGGAGGCATCTGAGCACAGTCCGCTTAACAGGCTAGAGGGAAAAGAACAGTGTTAAGGTATTGAGTTTACCAAACCCATTTCTGGGCTTAGAAGGTTGGAGTCAGGGGAATGTGGCCCTGTTCAGTACTAGTTACCCAAGGCATCTTTGTGTAACCGGTAGCTCGGTCGCCGGCGAGAAACCCTGTGGTCGTAACGGCCAAGGGTGTTCACCAGTATGTTTGGATGGGAGTCCAGCTTATCATAGATGGTGCGGGATCTTTCTCGCACCACGTCCACGATATACGGCACCCCGGAGTATGTGTGTAGGATGTGGGACGGGAATCTACGCCCGGTATCGTAGATCATGCGCAGTGCCCTGTTCTGGACGCGCTGGAGTCTGCAAAAAGTGGTGGGAGCCGCTGATCCCCAGACTTCGCAGCCATACAGAATCAGGGGCGGTATAATCGCCCGATACAGGCGTAGTTTGAGGTGCGTTGGCATGGTGGATTTGAGAATAGGGTTTAACTGTGTTAGCGCTGCATGCCCTTGTCTGGCTTTGACCCGGACGTGAGGTGCGTAGGTGAGACCGCGATCAAGATGGACGCCAAGGTATTTGGCAGTGGGAACTCAGGGGATTTGCCTCCGCCTCAACCTCAGCGACCAATCCGGTCGCCCAGCTCGGACCTTAGCCAGGAGAAGAGCGGAGCTCTTCTGTGGGCTAATGGCCATCCTCCACATCTCACTCCAACGGCCAATGGCTCAGAGTTGGCGCTGCAGCGGAGGATGACAATATCGTAGCTTTTTGTTACGCGCCATTATGAGGACGTCGTCAGCATATTGGCACGTAACAGTCTGTGTTTCTAAGGAGAAGTCAGACATGTAGGCCGCAAAGGGTAACGGGACAGTACACTGCCCTCCGGGACTCCCGCGGCTATTGGTCTGATAGATGACATCCGTCCTTCCACTCTCACCCTGAATGTGCGGTTTCTGAGGAAACTACTAATCAGGGCGAGATAAGGAGGAGGTACGTTGGCCTCCCTGAGTTTGTACAGTAGGGCTTGGTGCCAGGTTGTGGCAAAGGCTTTCTCTACGTCTAGCAGCACCGCGACTTTCTTTGAGGTTTTCCTGGAATTCCAGGGCTGTCCTCTCGGCCAGACGCAGTAGCTGTAGGGTCGTGGAGTGTCCATGATGAAAACCAAACTGGTGATCGGGTAGGAGCTGCCTTTCCTCGAAAAGAGGGGTCAGGCGGGATAGGAGCAACCTCTCAAATAGTTTTGGGACAGTTGGGAGAAGACTTATGGATCGGTAGCTAGACGGAAAGACCGGATCCTTGCCGGGCTTCAGGATGCACACCACTCTCGCTTCTTTCCAGCAAGCCGTAAAGTGGCGGAGGTGGAGGCACGCATTGAAGATCCGCGTCAAATGGATGACGGCCCTCTTGGGAAGGTGCTGGAGCATGAGTGCACTAACGCCATAATGTCCAGGGGATTTGTGACTCGTCAACTACAGCCCCTTTTATAAGAAGATAGCTGTTTCTGGAGGTCTCGCGGTTCAATGAAATATCCCGACCGTTCCAGACATCCGGGGAGGGGAAAGAGGTGGCTAGTATTTTTTCCAACCATCCCTTTCGTTAGCGCTGCAAGATAAATGGGTAGACGTTGGCTAAATGCCTCCTGCCGCCCTCCCTGCCGCTAGCTGTTCGGGCCGTCCGATAATTAGGTGACACTATAATTAAGACATTTGTCCCATTTCTTATTTATAAATAAATTAAAGATAAGGAAAATAACATTTGTGAAAAAAGGACGGTTACCACAATCCATGAAAAATAGATGAAAATATTCAGAGCTCTATAATTTCAGTCCTTTTTGTGTTTTTATTGTTGCTGACCAATTAAGCGGTAGTTGTTTTATATAAGTTCTATGTTTTTAAATACATAATGATTTGAGATTTATTTAGACAGTTACAGAAGCACTAAATTGCCTAATTAAAGTCATTTCTTCAAATGCTGCAATGAAAACTCACTTTTTTAGTGCACGTATATAATGTTTACAGTATTTGGATGACTAGTAGTTAATATTATTAAACTAATCTTTTGCCTTATAAACAGTCATTCTTCTCAGACTGCTTAGTGACATGGTATAGTGCAATACTGTGATTTAATTGTTTTTGTACTTTTATCTGCGTATTTCATTACGTGTTTGAGGTTCTTTCTAAAGGCGTTTCCTTAATATTTAAGTTTGATTTATGAGTCACTATGTTTACACACAAACTTCACTTACTTGTTTTGTATAATTGAAACGTTTTCAAGATCATTCGATCTCATCCTCAGCTGTTTGGTGACTAAATGAACATTCCTCTTCTTCCACTACTACGCGGCTCCGATCACTCTGCCATCTGGTGTTAGGTGCACTAAGTTTTAATACTTCATTTAATGCCGGGATTTCAAAATTTATAACTTTATCACGGTTTTGGTTTATGAATATTTTTTCCCAAATATCCAATTCTATGGGTGTACTTAAAGATTTTAACAGTTTAATGTTGTGGTTTTCTGTCCAAAAATGATGTGAAACTGCACATTTTTCTGTTTGCTTCAAACAGAACACCAGAGGAACATTAAGTTGAAGCAAACAGAAAAATCTGCAGTTTCACACCATTTTCGGACAGAAACCCACAACATTAAACTGTTAAAATCTTTAAGTACACCCATAGAATTGGATATTTGGGAAAAAAATATTCATAAACAAAAAACGTGATAAAGTTATAAATTTTGAAATCCCGGCATTAGATGAAGTATTAAAACTTAGTGCTCCTAACACCAGATGGCAGAGGGATCGGAGCCCCGTAGTAGTGGAAGAAGAGGAAGGTTCATTTAGTTTCCAAACAGCTAAGGATGAGATCGAATGATCTTGAAAACGTTTCAATTATACAACAAGTAAGTGAAGTTTGAGTGTAAAAATAGTGACTCATAAATCAAACTCAAATATGAAGAATACTTCACTGTTAATAATGCTTCTGCTTTTAATACTTATGTGTTTCCTTAACCTTAGGCAAATGCCGGGTAAGGCCTGATGCAGCTAACCTCATTATGCTTAACACATAGCTAAACTGTTATGCTAACACTTTCTTTGTAATACAATGAATTACTCATGTTATTCATCACTTTAAACATTTCAGCAATATTTACACTATTATTACAGAAAGTTACGTTAAATCAGGGGCGGTTCCTCCATAAGGTTGCAGGTTTGCACTACACCCACTGATTCTGAATATACAACAGGTGCATTTTGCACATTAAAGCTGTACTTGTTTGCAGTGTTTTATATACAAACATGTTTCAATTACGCTTATCGTCTGTAGCTGCCCATGACTGCAGAAGTCGAAATAAACAGTGATTAGCTGTAGGAGCCGCAGGTTTGCAGCGAAGAGTTAACCTAAGGCAGGAAGTGATCGGAACAAATCTTTGTATTATTCACATTAACCGGATCAGGACATATAAATTTAGAGCCTGTAAACCGGGTCAAATATACAGGCCCCAGGAAAATTAGTTACAATTAAAAAGCCTTAACCTTACACAAATGAATGGTACTAAATACAGAGAATAACTCACGTAACATAATGCTATTGGCGGAAGCTTATGAGCAATGGTAAATGCCGTTCATCATATTTTCCTGTGACTTAATAATGATGATGATAGTCTACAGTTCAAACTTGACAAAACAGAATACCCTTTTTTCCATAAACAATATCCTTTATCTTGACTTGCCTTCAACGGATTATAACGACGGCTAAAAGTTATTTCTTACACATAATAGGCTCTTGTCTTAAACTAGACGGTTCTCTAGGTTTTAGCAATTCAAACCAACAACGCCGTGATTCTCCCTTGGCGCTATCTATTGAGGTTACTGTAACTACATGACTACATGCGCTCCAAGTGGCAGTATCAGGAACTGTAGAAACTACTGTATGCTGCATTACTGAAAATCGTCCAATTATGATTTTAACAGAAGCAACATCTATTTGTATTGTAAGGATCTGTCAACAGCTCCCGTGACAAAGTGAAAAAAGTGCATGGCGTGGTTCATGGTTCGAGCCCAATCTGTGGCTATAGCTTTTTAACTTTTCAGACGCAGTAAGAAACTTACTTACAGATGTTCTCTTACGGCTAGATTAGATTAGATTGATTTGCGTTCAGTAGGTTCACTTGTAGCCAGAAAAGGCTGTGAACATTGAACATGTACAAAGGTGTAAAGTTTAATAGCATATATATGTACAAAAGTTAACATAAGACACATATTATAGTATACAGGCAATATGAACAACAATATGGAAAACAAAGCAGGGATAATTATATATATATGATACAAAATGAAACACTTTTTAAACCAGCTTTCACTTGTCTTATGCCAGTACGTCTCAACCTTTTTGCAATGGATACCATTCTTGTTATTTATTAAATACATATAGATTAAAAATAAACTTTCAGCTTGCATCAAATATTTATAAGTAATGATTTGTCATTGGAACAGTTAGATACTACTTACAGAGCTACAGAAGCATTATCAGGATAATTTGTCATTCAGATAATCTTGTACAGAATAAAAAGATTTTGAGCAAAGGTACCCTCTAACAGCTTTTTGAAAAGCACCGAAATTATAATTTTTTTTCTTTTAAGAACATTAGGAAGTGCGACAAATATTTCGATAGTTTCATAATGCACACCTTTCTGGAAGCAAGAAAGTTTAGCACTGGGATAATGGATATTATACTTTTGTCTAGTGTTTATTCTGTGAATTACATTATTTGTTGCAAATAAGGCACGACTGCATACAAAGAATCTTAGGATCGAGAATATATACATGTAAGGAAGCGTTAATATCTTCAATCCTGTAAAAAGATCTTTACAGGAGCATCTGGTGTGGGTGTTAGTAATGATTCTTATAACCCTCTTTTGCATAAGAAATACTTTTTTACTTTCTAGTGAGTTGCCCCAAAATAATATTCCATATTCCATAATAGAGTTAAAGTATGCATAATATACTAATTTAAGTGTGTCAATAGAACTCACATTAACCAGCTCTCGGATAGCATAACAGGCAGAGCTAAGTTTAGGTAAGATATAATTTATGTGAGCTTTCCAATCTAAACATCTGTCCACTTGAAGGCCCAGAAATTTTATGCTGTCAATTTCTTCTAATAACATATCATTAATCCCGATTTCTATTTCAGTATGTGATGTACGACAGGTTATAAATTTGACCACTTTTGTTTTGTCTAGATTCACAGATAATTTGTTTGCTTTAAACCAGCATGACATACAGTTCAAAACATAATTCATTTTAATTATACACTCCTTTAAATTTGTACTGGTCACCAGGACACTAGTGTCATCAGCAAAAAGAACTGTACTTGCAATGTCCTTTATATAAAGTGAGAGGTCATTTATATAGATAAGAAATAATAAAGGCCCTAACACGGAACATTAGGGTACTCCATGAGTTACTATTTATCAGTTCGAAGTTTGTCTTTCATAACCAATATCACTGACAGCTACTTCAACACTCTGTTTTCTTTCATTTACATATGATACAAACCATCTTAAATGTTCATTTTTTAGCCCATAGAATTCCAGTTTTGCTATAACAATGTCATGATTAACACAATCAAAAGATTTGCTAGATCACAAAAAATTCCACCTACATTTCTTTTATCATTTAAGGCAGTCAACACTTCATGTGTAAGCTTGTAAGTTGCATTATTAGTCGATATTCCCTTTCTGAATCCAAACTGATCACTGACAAGTATGTTGTTACATTCAAGGTGTTTATACAGTCTGGTGAACATTACTTTTTCAAGAACTTTGAAAATATTGGCAAGAGAGATATTGGTCTATAATTTGAAACATTATTGCGTTCGCCTTTTTTGAAAAGAGGTTTAACAACTGAGTATTTCATTCTGTCAGGGAAAATACCTGTCTTTAGATACTCATTACATAAATAACTAAGGGGAATGCTAATTTGTGAGGAGCAAGATTTTAGGATAAATTATTACTAGACATTATAAAATAGGTAACAACTGGAAAGACAACTGGAACTGCAGATTTATGTTGTAACATAATGTACTTTATAATATTTGTTATCGTAGCCCAATAATAACATGTGACGAGGGGACCGAGAGTTCACGGTTCGAATCCAGTCTGCAGTCAAACTTCTTATGCCAACAATTTCACTTTGTAATAGACTGAAACGAATCAAATTACTTTTTCCTTGCAAATAAGTTATTGTTAAATGGTTCCTTTAAGAATGCCAGTAGGTGAAATAATAAGTTTAAAGGACCGGAACCCTAAATTCCGTATACAGCCCATCTGAACACAAAAATAAGATTTTCAGTTGTTATTATTTATTCCATTCAAAATTTCCTAGCAGAGTTTCTGGGCTAATACACGTTTTGAGAATCCTAAAACTCTTTAACAGAAACGTCTGTGTCTACCTTTATAGGTTAATTAACAAAATTTCTCTTTTCACGAAACATTTTAACATCAGAGATGTTTGGCAGAGATATGTTGATGATATTTTTGCTATCATTCCGGAAAAACTTAGAGAAGATTCTCTAAAATTACTAAACCAGCAAGATAATCACATCCAATTTACTATGGAAGTAGAAAGAGACAACACCCTACCCTTTTTGGACCTCAAGATAACTAGAAATCGTCATGGTGTAGATTTTGGAATATACAGGAAGCCCACACACATAGATAATTACATAAAGAAAAATAAATACAACCCATTTTCACATCAACTAGCTGCCTTCACCGGCTATACAACATCCCACTGAGTAAGGATGAATTTTTGAATGAACAACAACACATAAAAGACATAGCGGTATTAAGTGGATTCAACCCAGCCATCACAAGGAACATGATGTAGAGGAAAGAAAAACTGAAGATAATATAAAAAATACCACTCTCACACCACTTAAAAACACAAATTGGCAATATAGAAAATTCACCTACCATCCATGGGCTTTTAGAAAATTTTAACAAATCTTCAAAGGACTAAACTTAAAACTAGCACCCCAAAACAAATTCAGTCTGACGAACCTGCTGAATAAACCACTGAAAAATACAATCCCCAACAATTTAAAATCAGGAATTTATCAGATTAATTGTGAAACCTGTGAAAAAGCTACATAGGAAAAACTAAGAGAAACTTGTTCACCAGGCAAAAAGAACACCAGAGAACATTAAGTTGAAACAAACAGAAAAATCTGCAGTTTTTGGACAGAAAACCACAACATTGGCCACAACATTAAGCTGTTAAAATCTTTAAGTACACCCATAGAATTGGATATTTGGGAAAAAATATTCATAAACAAAAACCGTGATAAAGTTATAAATTTTGAAATCCCGGCATTAAATGAAGTATTAAAAGTTAGTGCCCTAACACCCGATGGCAGAGTGATCGGAGCTCCGTAGTTGTGGAAGAAGAGGAATGTTCATTTAGTCACCAAACAGCTGAGGATGAGATCGAATAATCTTGAAAACGTTTCAATTATTCAACTACAAGTAAGTGAAGTTTGAGTGTAAACACAGTGACTCATAAATCAAAGTGAAATACATTGGTAAAACCGTAAACTTAATTCTCCAAAAACTGTAGACCTCGGTAACACAATTGCCTTGTGTCTAATGGCGCTTCTGTGTGTGTAAATATTACCCAGATATTCTTTGTTGTTAGCTAGAATCTTCTAATCATTATATTTCTCGCCATTTTTATGTCTTTGTCAGTCCAAGAGAACGAAATTTCCCAGCCATCACATTTCGGCAAGCCCTTAAAAGTTCTGCCCATTGCATTCTATTGTAGCCTACCTATTATATTAAAAACAAAAGAAGTATTTCAATAAAGATATTCGGATGAAGAAAAAGGGCCACTGCTTATATGAGAGTGATATGATTTAGAAAACGAGAAGTATATCAACAATATGTCGGAAATAGCTAAATCTACAAAAGCAAAACTTTTATCTGTGCAAAATTTATATATTTTCTGCATCAAAAGGTTTACATTTGTATGTAATAAGACATCTGTGTTATCCGGATCATCAATTAAACAAAAGAAGCGTGGAATAATCATTACTTCACAAACTCAACTAAAAAAATTAAAAATATTGTTTCATTTTCCTATAAGTATTCTGAGAAAATATAATTTTTATCCAAATTAGATAAAGTCGAAATATCTCCAAAAACATTCCACGTAAAGGGTATAGAGGATAGAGAGGATCATCTTGTCGAATGTTTGTAAGTAGTTGTGTCTGGTGTATGACCGACATTTTGTTTTATTGTTATGTCGATCATAGACACTCAGGGACTTCTGCCTACATATGAACTTTTACGATTCAGTGTACATCAAAACGTGTATTTATATTAAAATGCCATAATTGAATGTTTGGAATGCAGGCTTCGAAAAAAGAGGATTAAATAATAAATCAGCAAAACACAAACTTCCAAGATAATCCTTCCATCTAATATAAAGTAAACTTTTCTTTATTTAATGCCATTTAAAATTGTTTTATTTTGCCTAATATCCGATACAGTTAATAATTCTGCCACTAGGTGCGCATATAATCATGTAGTTACACAAACCCCGATAGATAGCGCCAAGGGAAATACAGGACAGTACTGACTGGAATTGCTAAAAGCTAGAGAACATTCTGTAACAATACACGAGCTTCTTTTGTCTATAAAACAACATTAAATTAGCTTCATATTCTGGTGGAAAGAAGTCGTCATATGACACTTAGTGTCCGGAGAAAAGATTATCGTTTCCTCTCAGGTTAGAAGAGAAGTCTATCGTGATAAGTACTAAATTATGGGAAACGGAGGGTACATTCCTATATCTCTCATATTTTCTGTGAGTTGATTAATTACTTTCAGCGTAGGGTATCAATTTTAATATGTACATATGCGGTAAACCTTAAGTATTAGACTAAATGCTTGTTTACAGAACATGTAGATCTGACTTAACGTTGGAGGACGTAAATAAAAATATAAAAAATTGAATCCTCCCGTTACATTAATCCGCTTCTCCCACTTTTGTATCCATATTTATTTTTGCCCGTTGGCAGCAATGATTAAGAAACAATCATAATCCTGAAAGATTTCTGCGATATGCCATACGTCGCCATTTTCGACACGCAGTCTGGTCATTGTGTCCTCCCACACTTGAACCTTGTGCTCACGCAGTCGGACCCTGACAAGTCGACGTAAACGTCGCAAGAGCGCGCGATTATGTGGCCTGCGGTGTCGCTGGTATAGTCTCTGTGCCGCCCAGGAGTGGCGGATAAGGTGGGTGATGTCCAGTGGAAGGACGTCTGGACAAAGGGGTGCAGGGCCGTGAACTGTTAGGTATTTGGCAGTTCCTCGTCAGGATGGATGTAAAGGATGAGATTGCGTTGTCTATATCTGGGATGTTGGTTATTTTTGGGTTCGGTGGGATGGAAGTGTGGAGGCAGTTGCGTACGCCATCCCAATAAAAATCTTGGTTTTGAAGCGAGGTGTCATGACTTGCAACCCTGGTGTTGATTTCTGTCAACACCGGATTATGGCCCGAATTAAGTGCGTTTAGTGACGTGAGATTGAGATGAAATGGGAAATGTTTGGAGATTGTGTGTATGTTGTCAGGGTCCCTGCACTTGTTTCAGGTTTTTATTTTCTGTTTCATGGCCTGGCGCCGGTACAAAGGAGTCCGGCTTAGAGGCTAAAATTTACATTGAGGTTATATTTTGGGAATTAAATGCTTATTGTCTACGTGGGTATATATACAACCATACGGTGACCTTTCTTAGCCCACCGAGAACAGTTTTATTAAGTTAGTGTCTCTCAGTGTCCTTTTTTGTTATGTAAAATATTTACAGGCGCTTATTTTGCACTTTTATTTACACAGACACATACGCACACACACAAACACACACACACACAGACACACTTCACTATTTACACTGCTCCGTGCGGCAGCGTACTGCTGTCTCCTAGACTGCTTTGGCAGCGGCCTCTGCCTATGGGGATAGGTCTGGGCCGGAAGGACTTGGACGCACATTGTGGTGTAACGGTGGCATTAGAACATTTTTATGCGTGCATGCTTACGGTGTTTTGGTTCACCTTTCCCAATGTTGTTCATTTCTTGGTGCCTATGTTGCCGTATGCGCGCACAGAAGGAAGAGGCTCGTTTTATTTCGGCCTCGGTGATGTAGGAGATATTGGTTTCTTGATGAAGCCTGGCGGTAGTCGTGCGGATAGGGACAGATAGGATTTTACGTAAGGAGAGGTTTTGTAAGGTTTGGAGGTATTTAAGGGTAGTTTTGTAGGTGTTGGCCCAGACCACGCAGACGTACAGGACCACGGATAAAATAAAAGATTTGAAGCTGATGTTTATCATTGAAGTCCCCAGCCATGATAGCTCTAGGATATAAGTTTAGGATAGCTAGGTAATCGTTTGGAACGAACTGCCTGTTGGAAGGGTGGTACACGTAGACTACCAGGACCTCAGTTCCACCAATTCAAGACAAATTGCCGTGGCCTCTAGGGTTTGAAGAGGAGGGAGCTGGATGTGTTTATGGCCTATATTTTGCCTGACGAGTACCTCTATACCGCCACTAGGGCGGCCTTAACGGTCGGAGCGATGTCAAATGTAGCTCGGTATGTGGTAACGAGAGTCTGGACAGAGATGCGTTTCGCTGACTAGGATGACGTCTAAGACATTTGCTCGAGCAAACTGCAACAGCTCACACCCTGATCAATCAGGCCACATGTATTCCAAAATGCCAAGCGAAAAGACGTACTAGACCTAGTTCGATTCGCCATTCTGTGATTGCTGGATACCAGTTGTGTGTAGATCAAGTCCCTTCATCGCAGCCAGCATCTTACTTGCCGGGTCTGAGTTATTGTACAAGATACTGGAGCAATTTCAATGCACTTTCGTTATAAATCTATCTTAAACGAAGCTAAAATATATAAAAATGCCATAAATGCGCAATCACATACCTCGTTCTCTTAAAAGAATCTCAATTTGTCACTTATACTGAAAGAACACAATCGTATTACACAGGCAACTGTCTCAGAAGATAACTTTTTCGTTCCAAGAAAACAATGCACAAGCAAGTCTTTTGTTTTATTGTAATGTTGATCATATTGTCACCCAATTATCGGAAAGCACAACAAACGACAGCTGAGTAAGGGATCAGAGGCCGCGCCACGCATACCTCATTAGTCTCTGTCACTAACTGAGGGGGATGATTAGGGAAATGTCATTTGTCGCTGGCCGCCTCTTTTCCCGCTCCCACTGCCGTCTGGAACCTTCGGGTGAATTCACGGAAACCAGGGACTTCTAGAAGACTGTGATATTCCTATAAGAAGGGCTGCAGTGAGTGAATCCGGTCAGTCAGTCAGTCAGTGCTTGACGTGCTAGTGTACGACGAGAAGACTGTGTGAGTGCATCGAAGGATTGTACGTAATTACGAGTGCAAGTGAAATTTTAACGGACGAACTGGTGAATCGTAATTGTGTGCATTACGTAATTCTGTGTAATTGGCAAGAGTTTAACTGTAAGTCGGTGGAAATAAAGAACATCTTTGAGTGGTGCAATTGGACTTTTCATTTCACGAACCCATAAGGTCACACTGGTGTCAGGAAGCGGGACGACAATTCACCGAACATTACAACCATGGAGGCGGCATTGAAAAACATTTTGGAGAAGATGTTGGAAATGAAGGCGGAACTGGCAGAAATAAAGACGGCCAACGACAACATCACCGAGAAAATGGAAAAGATGTTGGAGACGGCAAATAACAACCTGGCCGCAGAGTTGAAACAAATGAAGACGTCCAACGACAACATCACCGAGAAGATGGAAGAAATGAAGCCCGAATTAACAGCAAAGATAGAGACGGCAAACAACAACTTGGCCACGACAATGACCGCAAAGATGAACGAACTGACCACGGAAATGAAGGTGGCGAACGAGGCTCTCGCCTCCAAATTTAAAGAACATTAGCCGGCGTGAGGGATAACGTGACGGAGCTCGGCAAGCGGATGGGCCAAGAGGACGAGCGCGTCGAGGACCTGGCGAACCGCTTCAATGACCTAGAGGAAAAGGCCGAATAAACGCCAAGCTTCTGAACGCCATGGTTGAAGACGTCGAAGACCTCGCGAAACGCGTAAACAAACTGGAGGGAAAGGCCGACAGCAGCGTCAAGTCCCTGAACGCCATGGTGGAGGACGTCGTCGGCAGGAGACTGAAGGATTCGAAGGCCCACGCACCGGGACGCGACACAACATCGGCGTGCGTCAAACCTCCGAAATATGACGGCGCGTTAACATTTGAGGTCTTCCGCCGCCAGTTCAACACAGTGGCCAAGTGCAACAGATGGTCACCGGAAGAGGAGGCCACACAGTTAATAGCCAGCCTCCAGGAACGGGCCGCGGAAGTCTTAAACGCGGTGCAGACAACGGCGGCGCCCAAGGACATCTGGGAGGCCCTGGAGTATTGCTTCGGGAACCACCGCTTAGCCGCAGCATACTGCAGCCAGCTAAAGGCAAGGTCACAGCAGCCGGGGGAGACGCTGCAGGAGTTCGCCATAGCGATTGAGCAGCTGGATAGCAAGGCCTTGGTTGACCTGCCACTGGAGTGCGTATTCCGGGAAGCCGCCTACAACTTTGTCGACGGGGTAAAGGACACGGAGATTCGTCAGCGCCTAATGCTCGGCAATTATAAAACCATCCACGAGGCGCTGACTGCAGCATTAAGGATGCAGGCGGCCAAAGTAACAGCTATCCCGACGTCGAGAACAAGGAGTGTCCGCTACACCGGAGACAGAAGACTAGCTGAGGGACACCGGCGAACACCTAGCGGCCTGTGGTGGGTGTGTGGACAGCCCAGACCCCTGCAGAGAGACTGCCCACACCAGGAAGGGCAGCCGGAAGAACGAGTAAGGCCCGGCGTGGAGAGGAGCACGTCGGCGCCATTACCACCATCCCCTTGAGTGACACTGCGCGCCGTCAGCCGGCGTATGGATGACAGCCTCATCGCGGACGGTTGGGTGAGACGGAAGCCGTGGCGTGTGCTGGAGGACACTGGGGCAGCCGTGACTATCATCAGACCTGACGTGGCGAAGGGTTTGCCGACGAGGAAGCAGAGCCAACCGTACGAGCTTGTCACGGCATCGGGCGACGCTTTGCCTGTGGAGAAGGAGGCTCTGCTTTAGCTTACCTTGGGGCGGAGTGCCGTGCGTCTGTGGGTGTTCGTCGCGAAGCTGGCTGAGGAGGTGATTCTGGGACTCGATGCGCTGAGGAGCCACGAAGCGACGGTCGACGTCGGCAGGAAAGTCCTGCGTCTCAACGGAGAAGAGGTTATACTCCGTCAACCCGAAGACCGCCTTGGAATCTGCAGGGTCGTCTTGAACGAAGACGTGGTTGTTCCCGCGAGGAGCGAGGTGATGGTGACGGCGCGACCAGAAGGCCAGACAGCAGGTTGGGTCCTGAGGTTGCAGGTGTACGACTTCATCTCGGAACATCTTAGAGGGAAGAGCCACGGTAACGCTGACGCCATGTCCCGAGCACGCTGTCCAGAAGAGTGCGGCCAGTGCACAAGAGTGGAGGAGAAGGAGCGTGCCGTAGCAGTGCGAGTAGTCACGGCAGTACCTGCGGATGGCTGGGAGAGCGCAGGCCTGAGGAGGGAGCAGCTGCCGGACGCAGACTTGGGGCCCCTTTTGAGGGAAGTGGAGGCAGGGACGAGACGAACCTGGGAGGACATCGCACCGAGGCGCGCCACCTATTAGTCGTACTGATCCCAATGGGACTCGTTGAAGACCAAGGAGGTCGTGCTGTTCCGGGAATGGGAATCACCCGATGGTAAGACGCAGAGAGAACAGTTGGTACTACCCCGGAGTAAGGTCCCGGGGATCTCGGACGAAGTGCACGCCGATACCTTAGGAGGACACCTGGGACCGAACCGAACGATTGGCAAACTACGGCAGCGCTACTACTGGCTGAGACTCCGAGCAGATGCTGAGAGATGGTGCCGTCAGTGTCACGTGTGTGGGGCGAGTCGTGGCCCCCAGTTTAGGAGCCGGGGTCCCATGCAGCAGTACAACGTCGGAGCGCCATTCGAAATGCTCGCCGTTGACATTGCTGGACCATTCCCAGTTTTCGACCGAGGCAACAAGTACCTAATGGTGGTTGTGGACTACTTCAGCAAGTGGCCGGAGGTGTATGCCATCCCAAACCAAGAGGCAAAGACAATCACAGACTGCCTCGTGGAGCAAGTGTTCTGTCGATTTCGGGTGCCTTTGGAGCTACACAGTGACCAGGGTACCAACTTTGAGTCCAGCCTAATGAAGGAGGCGCTACAAAGACTTGGGGTGAACAAGACCCGCACGCGACGCCTCTACATCCCCAGTCGGATGGCATGGTCGAACGGTACATCAAGACTTTAGAGGAACACCTGAGGAACGTCGTGGCCAGCCATCAGCTAGACTGGAACGTCAAGGTGCCACTGTGCTTGCTGGCCTACCGCTCGTCTACACACGACACAACTGGGATGACGCCAGCCAGCTTAATGTTCGGCCGAGAGTTACGCCTCCCTTGTGACATGGCTTTTGGAAGCCCTCCGGAGGCGAAGCAGCCGGTGACCGAGTATGTGGAGAACCTGGTGGACCACCTCCACGACATGCACGAAAAGGCTCCCCAGAACATCCAGAAGGCGAGCGACCGCATGACGAACAGATATGACAGGCGAGCCAACAGCCAAGGGTTCCAGCAAGGTGACCTGGTCTGGATGTACCGTCCTACCCGGACCAAGGGACGCTACCCGAAGCTCCAGCAGCCATGGCAAGGACCGTACCGGGTGGTGAAGAGAATTAACGACGTCGTCTACCGCATCCAGAAGGTTCCCCGAGGGAAGATGTTGGTGTTACACCTGGATCGTCTAGCCCGCTACGATGGTGCTGTTCGGGACGACCAGCTTTGAGGTGGGAGCAGTGTCGCCCAATTATCGGGAAGCACAACAAACGACAGCTGAGTAAGTGATCAGAGGCCGCGCCGCGCCCACCTCATTAGCCTCTGTCACTAACTGAGGGGAATGATTAGGGAAATGTCATTTGTCGCTGGCCGCCTCTTTTGCCCCTCCCACTGCCGCCTGGAACCTTCGCGTGGATTCACGGATACCAGAGACTTCTAGAAGAATGTGATATTCCTATAAGAAGGGCTGCAGTGAGTGAATCCGGTCAGTCAGTCAGTCAGTCAGTCAGTGCTTGACGTGCTAGTGTACGACGAGAAGACTGTGTGAGTGCATCGGAGGATTGTACGTAATTACGAGTGCAAGTGAAATTGTAACGGACGAACTGGTGAATCGTATATTTGTGCATTTCGTAATTCTGTGTAATTGGCAAGAGTTTAACTGTAAGTCGGTGGAAATAAAGAACATTTTTGAGTGGTGCAATTGGACATTTCATTTCACGAACCCACAAAGTCACAATATACACTCAGAAACCTCGGTCTAGATACGTACTTTAATGCTTCCGAGTACATCTAAACGTGTATTTATAGGACAGCGTCGGTATGGAATGTTTGGAATGAATACAATGTCTTTATTTTCGTTGTAAGAACAGTAAAAATAATAAAGATGCTAAAAACCAAATTTTGGTTTATTACTTTCCTAGCAAAATTATTCTATTTACACAGATAATCCATACAGTTAGTAATTCTGCCACTAGGAGCGCATGTAGTCGAGTAGTTACAAAAATCTCGATAGATAGTGCCAAAGGAGAAGCAGAAATATGATGTTTGAATTTTTTGAAAGCTAGAGAATCTTAATAGAAAAGACACAACCGCCTTATGTGTGTGAAACAGTTTTATATTCTCTTACCATCCCGTTCTAAATAAGTTGTGATATGGCACTTTATTTTCGAAAATTAGAGCACTGACTTTTGTCTGGTTAGAAATGAAGACTATCGCAACATCTATTAAATCTTGTGAAAGTATGGTTAGAAGTATTCACTACTTGTTTATTTTAGTGTGTAACCTGTTACTCAGAAATAACAGAATGAGTTTTTTGTTGCATCTGAGGATATTCGTGAACTATTATATTGCACGTTCGTTGTGATTGGTGTCTGTGAAATTCTATCCGCATCCATAGTTTACCAAATAGCCTCTAGTAATTACCTTAGATTTCTAATTTATATTGGCTTAAGGTTTATCCCAGATTACCTTTAATATTTGAAACTTCGACAACTTTTAGCTTCAAAATTAGCGTTACAGACTTGATACTATTACCATATTTATCTTATTACTGTCAAGTTCGTGTTGTACTTTTTACAAATATAATATAACGTCATAGTCAACAGCATTTATTATTTCTCCATAGCAACACAAACAGGTGATGTACTTTCTAAACTCCAACCTTTACCTTCGATTATATTTATTCATATTTCGGCAGATATAAATATATTGTGCGTTCGTGAAAGGAAAAGTCCAAATGCACCACTCAAAAATGTTCTGTATTTCCACCGAATTGCAATCGGAACACTTGCCGATTACACAGAATTACGTAATGCACACAATTACAATTCACCAGTTCGTCTATCACGGATCCACTGCACGCAGTTACGTACACCCCTCCGATGCACGTACACAGTGCGTTCCCTCACTGGGCGCTCCTCACGCTGCTCGCCAGGAACTGAACTGACTCGCGAACTACAGGCCTTATATAGCGAAGATCGCCGTTTCAGGAAGGTTCGCGGCGCCCACAAGCATCCAGAGGTTTCAAGACGTCTGGTGAAAGGGGAAAGAGACGGTTAAGGGCTCGCGCCGCTCCCCTAATTATCCCTTCAGTTAGTGACACGAGACAAATGGGTAGGCGTAAATTGAATGCTTCCCCTCTGGTCCTACTGCCGAGCGGTTCTATAGGGGGTTTCGACGTTCGGGTTACACTGCTGCCTCCTCAAATCTGGTCGTCCCGATCAGCACCATCATAGCGTGCCAGGCGATCCAGGTGTACCACCAACATCATCCCTCGGGGAACATTCTGGATGCGGTAGACCACGTCTTTAATCCTCTTCACCATCCGGTATGGTCCTTGCCATGGCTGCTGGGGCTTCGGGTAGCGTCCCTTGGTCCGGGTAGGACGGTACAACCAGACCAGGTCACCTTGCTGGAACCCTTGGCTGTTGGCTTGCCTGTCATACCCGGTCTCCATGCGGTCGCTCGCCTTCTGGATGTTCTGGTGAGCCATTTCGTGCATACCGTGTAGATGGTCCACCAAGTTCTCCACATACTCGGTCGCCGGCTGTTTCGCTTCCGGAGGGCTTCCAAAAGCCAGGTCACAAGGGAGGCGTAACCCTCGGCCGAACATTAAGCTGGCTGGCGTCATCCCAGTTGTGTCGTGTGTAGACGAGGGGTAGGCCAGCAAGAACAGTGGCACCTTGACGTCCCAGTAGTGCACGTCTTATTCACCCCAAGCCTTTGTAGTGCCTCCTTCATTAGTTTGGACTCAAAGTTGGTACCCTGGTCACTGTGTAGCTCTAACGGGACCCAAAATCGGCAGAACACTTGCTCCACGAGGCAGTCTGTGATTGTCTTTGATTCTTGGTTTTGGATGGCATACACCTCCGGCCACTTGGTGAAGTAGTCCACGACCACCATTAGGTACTTGTTGCCTCGGTCGGAAACTGGGAACGGTCCAGCAATGTCAACGGCGATCCGTTCGAATGGCGCTCCGACGTTGTACTGCTTCATGCGACCCCGGCTCCTAGTCTGGGGGCCGCGACTCGCCGCGCACACGTGACACTGACGGCACCATCTCTCAGCATCTGTTCGGAGTCTCAGCCAGTAGTAGCGCTGCCGTAGTTTGTCAATCGTTCGGTTCGCTCCGAGGTGTCCTCATGAAGTACCGGCGTGCACTTCCTCCAAGACTTCCAGGACCTTACCCCAGAGAAGGGCCAACTCTTCTCTCTGCGTCTTCCCATCGTGTGACTCCTTTACCCGGAACAGCACGCCCTCTCTGGTCGTCAGCGAGTCCCACTGGTCGTAGTACGACTTGTAGGTGGCGCTCCTCGGTGCGATATCCTCAAATATTATACGTAATTTAAATACAATTTTAATATGTGTATAGCTGATTAGGTATAGGCAATTGTATCTGCTCAGAAAGTATAAATCTGGTTTAAAAACACAGTATATTTTTAATATTTCTTTGAGAAAATCAAATTTCCTAGTTATATATATTCTTTTCAGGCCGATGTCAAATTTACATAGCAAGAAGTAAGTTTTGACTATCGCAAAAGTTTATGAGGTCCACATTCACTTTGTGACTGCAACGAAATAAGTAATTCATAACATTTTCTTTATTCCTTTATTTCATCGAAATATTTCCTTAATTGATTCTAATGAATGCATCACACGGTTTTTACCTCTCCATGACAAACTACAAGTGTTCTTTTTGGGAACATCAGTTATGAATAGCCCTTTATATAATTGGAAATGGATATACCAGCTGGCAGCCTGGGCGCTTCGAACCGGCTTCCGCTTTTCGCCTGCGAAGACACAATGTGTCCACTTCCATCGTCTACGGGGTATTCACCCTCCACCTGATCTTCACTTAAACGGCACACCTCTGCCATTTGTCGCGCACTTAAAATTCTTATGCCTCTATTTAGACAGAAAATTGACTTGGGAGCATCATATTCAGCACCTCCGAGCTTCTTGTGATCGTTCCCGCCGGGGACTCAAGATTTTACCTGGGGTATCTTGAAGTGCGATCGTACAGTGATGTTGAGGCTGTGTCGCTCCCTGGTCCGATCCAAGCTGGACTACGGCTGTTTTATTTATGGCGCAGCGACCGCCTCTACACTTCGCCTTTTAGACACCGTACATCATACAGGTATCCGCCTTGCCACAGGAACTTCCCGCACAAGTCGCGTCGACTGCTTGTATGCCGACTCCGGCGAGCCTCCACTTTCTATTCGTCGCTCGACACTGCTCTGTTCATACGTTGCGAAGTTGGCAAGTTACCCAAACCATCGATGTTTTAAACCACTTCTGCATCCCGATTTAGCCCACCGTTATATGCACCCTTGTTCTCGGACACGCCCAACCGGAGTAAGATTCCGGGAACTCTCCCGTACACACGACCTCCAAATGCCTAGAGTGGAGCGGTCGTCCCTGGGTCGTTATCCCGCATGGCAGCTCAATCGTGCGCGGTTCGATCTCGCTCTTTCCACCAACTCGAGACTAGCTACCCCACATTCGGTATTCCAACAACTTTTTGCCGAACTACTGGACCGTTACCCTAATTATGTTCCGGACTTTACAGATGGTTCCCAGTTAGGTAGTACTACGGGTTGCGCATTCGTCATTAACGGTGAGGCTCATAAATATCACCGTCTGGACTTCACCTCTGTCACCATCCTCTATCTGCCCCTTTTTATTTGTAAGTTAGTTCCTGGCAATTTTATCGTTTGCACTGACTCTCTAAGCGCTCTTCAGGCCTTACAACAGCACATTGCCGCTCACACGCTAGTTTTAAAAATTCAGGCCTTGATCTCGCAAATGCTTAGTCGCGGATACCATCTTGTTTTTACTTGAACCCCAGGCCTTGTGGGCATTTCCGGGAACGAGGAGGCGGACGCGGCTGCTAAGTCCGCTTGCCGTTTGCCCCGGAGTTTAACAACTACGGTGCCATACCGGGATGTGCAACGTTTTTTCCGTCGCCAACTCCTATCTGCTTGGCAGCAATCCTGGACAGCTTTGGAAGGCACACAACTCCGGGCAATAAAGGAGAGCGTACAACCCTGGCTAACTTCCTGCAGGGATCACCGGCGGGCCGAGGTGATACTCACCCGGCTGAGAATTGGGCACACACGAGCAACTCATGGTCATTTGTTAAGAGGGGAACCGGCCCCTGTGTGTGCTCCATGTGCAGTACGCCTCACTGTGCGGCATGTATTGCTTGATTGCCCGCAGTACGCCCGCGTTCGCCAGTCTTTGGGCTTGGGGACTAAGTTGCTGGATGTTTTAGGGGACGACCCAGTGGCCGTGGTTAAGGCACTGCGGTTTGTTGCCGAAATCGGTTTTAATAAACAAGTCTGACTTGCATTTTATATTTGTTAATTTTAGAGATTTTAAGTTATTAGTCTCGGGATGGGTTTGTTATGTACTTTTAATAGTTGAGTATTTTTATTTTATTTTACATTTTAGCTTAATTTGTGTAGCTTTTAGGTTTTAGTGTTGACTTCGGGCCCAAATGACCTTCTTGTCGATGGGCCCTAAAACACCACACACTTACTCACTGTGCATAATTCAACTAAGAATCATTTAGATCATTTTAAAGTACACCGTGTTGACAAAATATATGACTCCAAGTGTAAAAAATTTCCGAGATATTCGCTTTTATCGGTTTAAACCTTCCAATACTTATACACGTTTTGAAAGAGAAAGACGCTATTCATTTTTTTTATAAAAACCAGAGAAATCGTGGTCTGTCAGAGCAATAACAAAGCGAATTGCTTTTGAAACACGCCTGACTGTTGTTCAGCTCTTCTATCGTTGTTGTAACTATAATAAAATATGTAAATATATACTAAAGACTGATGTATATTTACAAGAACCAGACACAACAATAAACATTTGTAACAGTAGTTATAGGAGAGTATACAGAGCATGTCATGTGATTGTCAGATGTTTTTATTCACATATAGCACTCAACTCTATACTATACTATACTTTGTTTCATATAACCTTGCCCCGCTGACATGTATCACTCCGCGTCCAACTGTGGCATTTCCCTCCCTCGCTGCGTCTGCTGCTACTCTGTCTCGGGTATCAGCCACTCTGGATGTGACCTTAGCAGCCTGGATCCCGGTAATCTGGTCGCCTAGTAGATTGCTCTATGAGTTGACTATTCTTTGCCCTGGCTAGTCATTAGAGCTGAGACCACGCTATCTACAGGGTATGCGAGAGATAGGTTGACGAAATAAAAACAACACAGTTCATCGTATCCGCTTTACTATTCGGTTCGTTTCGTGCTTACAGTTCACCAGGAGTTGCCGCCGCGTTCAGATCGAATTACTCTAGATTTCCACTATCACGTTAAAACTATACTGAATTGCTGAAATCTATCACGATGGAATAAATTACTAACACTGTTTTGAAAGTATACTTCGCCGCTTAATTCACTGCTGGGAGATCTTGTTCACTTAATAAGATTCTCATTATTGATTGTACTTCTCGGCGCAATCCGACGTTTGTGTCCCCGGCAGGCAAAGCACGTCTACACTGTATCACGTCTCAGACAAGAAGAACGACGCTAAAACCTAATATTCCTTACCAAAACAGATATAGCCTCGCCTCCAGCTGGATTTCTCTGAAAAACTCTAGTTAGCGAGCTACAACCACGCGGACATTTCCCCGAAATACTGGTTTGGGCCAGGTTTGGACCGGTCTACTAATGACCCAGGTAGCGACCCTCCCGTGACCACAGCCTTTCGACGGAAAATTTTCATCCATATAGACCAGCAACTTTATTACATAGCTCTGGGTTAAAATACTTATTCGCATTCTAGTAATTGAATTTAAATGCTGTTGCTTCGTTTCATGAACTTATCCATCTGTACTATTCATTATCTTAAATTCTTTCACCTTACTTCCTCATCATAATTTAATTATCATTGTATTCATTGTTAAAATCGTATTCAATCATACGGCTGATAAATACGGCATCACAACTACCTTCCCCCTCGTCCTAATTGGCTATTGCTTTCGCGCCATAGGTCATAGGCGGTGCCTTTCTGTCACATTTATACCTGCAGTAAACGTCATAATAATTGCTGGGAAGATCAATAAAATCATGCAAATAAAGATATGAAGGCATGCAAAAATAATGAAGTTTATAATGAAATGAGCAAGTTGGAACATAATGACTGAGAAATGTAACTGAAACAATTTTATAATGAAAGGCCTTCGGCCTTTTCCACTGGGAGTTTTTAAACCAGCACACATACCTTTCAAAAATGCTTGTCTTTCAGTCTTAAAAGTCGTGTCACGCCATACCTTACTTTTCGTGTGTTCTTCATCCTCCCAAATCTCGTCAAGCTAGTATATTTTGCGACTTGTATCTCGGTGCAGTCTGACTGTCCTTAAATAACGTCTTCGCCACACAGCAATATCGCCTCTGTCTTTTAGAACATTTTTCTTGCCCCTTTTTTCATTCACAAACCCCAGCTGTATAAGCAATCTGCTGAAATTTGGTGAATCTGCATCCTCATTTACAGCAGACGAAATGTTATTTATGTTAGGGAGTTCGTTTCTAAAGAAAAAACTATACACATGACGACGCACAGCACTTTTCACGTATTTTCTCCGAGCACGCGCTTTTGTTTATTCCTGCTTTTACCTGGAGTGGTAAGTTTTCCTGTTTTCTCAATTTAATGTCGCGATGTTCCTACGGATCTAACACTCACACCTGTAACTTCAGAGCACAGCTGTTCGACTACTCTCACTGACAAAGACGGATTCTTCTCTATGAGTGCAGTAAACACATGCACCACAATTCCTTTTTCGCCGCTTTGTAAGGATTTACCCTTGCGATGCTTCAGCGAAAAACTGACCATAGATTCTGCCATTATTCATAGAAGTACACGCGCAATAAACGATCAATAAAATAATTTAGCTTTCGCACTCGGCACAACCACCTTCGAATGGCGATATATGACTAATCCAGTTCAAAACAAGATCAGTGATAAAAGTCATATAAACAAATATGTACCGCTGAAGCACGTGCTGTCGTGTCATGTGCTTGAGAGCAAATGAACCTCCTCTTTACTTCGTTTAAGAATTAACACTCATATCACATAAATCAACTGTGTTGCGTAATATATTTAATTAAAAATGTTAGGAAAATATAAATTTGACACTTCTCTTCCAACACATATAGTTATATACAGATACACACTCCTGGAAATTGAAATAAGAACACCGTGAATTCATTGTCCCAGGAAGGAGAAACTTTATTGACACATTCCTGGGGTCAGATACATCACATGATCACACTGACAGAACCATAGGCACATAGACACAGGCAACAGAGCATGCTCAATGTCGGCACCAGTACAGTGTATATCCACCTTTCGCAGCAATGCAGGCTGCTATTCTCCCATGGAGACGATCGTAGAGATGCTGGACGTAGTCCTGTGGAACGGCTTGCCATGCCACTTCCAGCTGGCGCCTCAGTTAGACCAGCGTTCGTGCTGGACCTGCAGACCGCGCGAGACGACGTTTCATCCAGTCCCTAACATGCTCAATGGGGGACAGATCCGGAGATCTTGCTGGCCAGGGTAGTTGACTTACACCTTCTAGAGCACGTTGGGTGGCGCGGGATACATGCGGACGTGCATTGTCCTCTTGGAACAGAAAGTTCCCTTGTCGGTCTAGGAAAGGTAGAACGATGGTTTCGATGACGGTTTGGATGTACCGTGCACTATTCAGTGTCCCCTCGACGATAACCAAAGGTGTACGGCCAGTGTAGGAGATCGCTCCCCACACCATGATGCGGGGTGTTGGCCCTGTGTGCCTTGGTCGTATGCAGTCCTGATTGTGGCGCTCACCTGCACTGCGCCAAACACGCATACGACCATCATTGGCACCAAGGCAGAAGCAACTCTCATCGCTGAAGACGACAGGTCTCCATTCGTCCCTCCATTCACGCCTGTCGCGACACTACTGGAGGCGGGCTGCACGATGTTGGGGCGTGAGCGGAAGACGGCCTAACGGTGCGCGGGACCGTGGCCCAGCTTCATGGAGACGGTTGCGAATGGTCCTCGCTAATACCCCAGGATCAACAGTGTCCCTAATTTGCTGGGAAGTAGCGGTGCGGTCCCCTACGGCACTGCGTAGGATCCGACGGTCTTGGCATGCATCCGTGCGTCGCTGCGGTCCGGTCCCAGGTCGACGGACACGTGCACCTTCCGCCGACCACTGGCGACAATATCGATGTACAGTGGAGACCTCACGCCCCACGCGTTGAGCGATTCGGCGGTACGTCCACCCGACCTTCCGCATGCCCACTATATGCCCTCGCTCAAAGTCCGTCAACTGCACATACGGTTCACGTCCACGCTGTCGCGGCATGCTACCAGTTTTAAAGACTGCGATGGAGCTCCGTATGCCGCGGCAAACTGGCTGACACTGACGGCGGTGTTGACCAAACGCTGCGCAGCTAGCGCCATTCGACGGCCAACACCGCGTTTCCTGGTGTGTCCGCTGTGCCGTGCGTGTGATCATTGCTTGTACAGCCCTCTCGCAGTGTTCGGAGCAAGTATGGTGGGTCTGACACACCGGCGTCAATGTGTTCTTATTTCCATTTCCAGGAGTGTATCACCATGTTAAAGAGCGAACTAATTTTTACCGCACGACAGTCTTTACCACAACAGCAGCCAATGAGAGGTGATTAGGTGACGTGAGCAGTAAGAGATACTGGGCAAGCTTACGTGAAACGAGGATTAAGTAACGTTCACCTCAAGACTGCTGAGTCAAGTTTAAGAGTTGTTTTAAAGAGGAAGGTGTATAACCCTTCGAAAGTATATTTCTGCTCTTGATTGATTGTAACATCATTTAAATAACATATAGGACGATATGTTAGAACGATATGAAATATGTATATACGTAAGAGGGGGCGATTTTGTATCTTGTCGTTGGTATCTACGGACAAAATGAAGGTAAAAGTTACTTCAATGTTATTCTTGATATTAAACATTCGTCTGTAAACCTGTACGGATATTAGGGCATTAAAACGAGAATTCCTGACAAAACAATAGCTTAAATTTGGACAATATACATGATTTTATGCATAGTGTAGACAATTTCCGAGATATTCATAGTTGTATGCTGGAACCTTCCAATAGTAACGCCTTTCTAAAAATTGAAATGGTTTTTGTCCATTTATTGCTTTGTCAGTCAAACAAAACTACCTATAATATCAAGTCACCACAATACGACCAGATCTTAAAGATTTAGCAGTTCTATTTTGCGATAAGAAGGAATTGAAGAAGGATAACCGCATTATGAAGAAGAACGACACCTTATTTGTGGGTAACAATTATTTGAAATCGAAAATTATAAAAAGAATATGTTCATAAACGGCAATTTTTTTCGAGTGGAGGAAAAATGCATGTTACGCACTTACCCTGGGATTGGAGTATGGAACTCTACTGGGGGGATCGAACCACCAGCCCTACCCACTAAAAAACCCCACCGGTGAGTATTCAGGAGTGGTGCCGTGGCAGTACCGCTGTAAGCACCTGCGGATTCAAGGAAGGGATATATTGTCCCGGCCGAGGCCAGGTCCAAGGTGAGGATAGGCGGCAGGACGTAAGCATGACCAAGGCCCTGCTTACGCCCTTGCATATTAGGAGGGATCTTGTTTGGAAGTGGATGAGGAATTGTAGGTTCTCTGCGACGGTTGCTGTCGTACCCTGGTGTTGGGTCCGTCGAACATCCTTTGGAGGCCAGCCACTTCCTCCTTGACGAGTCTTCGGAGCATGAATGTATGTGTGTCCCATTGTTTGATGGAGAAGTGATGCTTCTCCTGTATTTCCTCTCGCAATTCTGCGAGCTCGGAGCTGATATCTGTGAGTGATGTGGCCTGCTGCACAGATGAAGTCCTGAGCTCTGTAAGAAGTTCCTCCATGATGGTAAGCTTGGCCATTGCGACTAGGAAATTTGATTGGAGAGCATGCACAGTCTCCTCTAGGTCCCGGACTTGGTCCCTGAGCAGCTCCTGATTATTGGTGTAATTTTGGTGTTGCCATCTGTTGGTGAATTTGTTGAGGCTGAGCACTCAACTGCTGCTGAGTGGTTGGCGGCGCAGGAGGGACAGGCGTTGCCTTCCTGCAGGGATGCAGGGGGCACAGCGCCTGCCCGGTGTAGTGGCTGTGCCCGCCGCAGGAGGCACAGTAGCGGCGACGTCGGCGGAGTTCGTGGTCTCTGAGGCTAGAAGCACCGCAGTAGTGGCACTTAGGCTCGGCTGCATGCCCGTAGGCGCAGCAGCGGCGGCATGGAGCTTGACGGTCCTGTCGGCTAACTTCAGTGCGCAGCACCCAACATAATAAGGGAAGGCCGTTAGTTAAAGCAGCTTCCAGTTCCGCGATGCTGGCTAGCTCCACCCGGACTAGTGGTGTCGGAACTCGGACTGAGGTGATGCGTGTGGCCCTCATTGCTGAGGGCCACTGCTGCTGCGCTGATCCCGAGGCACTCCGGTTACCACTATGTTTGTGTGGCGGTGCAGTGGTTGTGGCGGCGTTGCCTGGCTGGCTAGTGTTGGCTGGGTAGCAGGGCCGGGTTTTGGCTGCGATATCGCAGGAAGTTTCTTCTCGGCTGGCTGTGCGGCGGTGATGACTGCTTGTCTGTTCGTACCTCTCTTGACACGTGGCGTGTTGCTGCTCTGTATGTTCGACGCCGTTGGCTGCTGCGGTGGTTGTGCATTTGGAGGTGAAGTAACTGCAAACTGCAGTTCAGGTGCTGCTTCCGTCGGCGGTTGCCGGTGCACTTGGCAAGCGTCCGGCGTCATAGGGGATGCAGGCCGAGTTGCCCAAAACTTCCCCGACGGCTCCACGGGAGGCTCCCCCTCTTCTGCCTATACCGGCAGCGAGACGGGAGATGGCGCCCGAGAGCTGGCTGGCAAAGTCTGCGATGAAGGTGGCTTCACTGCCTGGGTCTGCTTCCGTGTTTCGGCGTTCCTCTTCTTCCTCATGTTGCTGCGGCGGTGTTTCGATGTGTGCTGCTCGGCGTCTCGAAGAGAAGTGTCATGCAAATGCAAGGCAACTAGAGTACTCAGGTAGGCCATTCCGGAGAGTCGCGCTGCCATTGGCTAACGCGCATGACGTCACTGAGAATACAGTTCAACCGCGAGAGTTAAACACTAGCCCCTCAGTATGTGTTATTTAAGCTCTGCTACGTGTAAAATCGGAAGGAATAAACATCCACTTGTGTATTATAATGAAGGTTCTTTCTAGCAGTTGTATTAAGAGTTTAAAACGTGTTACTATTCATATGTACTTAATCAGTGTAGCTCAAGAAGATGACGAAGCAACCCATTGAAGATTTTTCTTTGCTGCAAGTTTCCTGATCATTTCTGCATTCGCTCTTTTGTTTAAGTACCTAATTCTAATGAAGGTTCTTGTCCTCACATTAAGAGAGATGACTTTGTGATGAATTTCGGGAAACTTGGAACTTATTACAGAAATTAAGTTTTGCATCACTCCATTACACTTCGCAGCACTTTGTCCATGGAATCTACAAAATATTACTTCTGTACCTTCTTCTGCCGTTTCAAAACACTGTTTTCTTTCTTCAGGACTTGCATCTGAGTCTTTAGTCTAATTATTTCCTCTTCCTGGTCAAATTTTGTTGTTTTGGGAGATGATACTATAGTAGACAGCGCCCTCTTCCGCACGGTCCTAACTTCGCACCGGCGATCTCTTGCTGATATTGCCTAATAAAAACAGTTTTATTATTATTATTATTATTATTATTATTATTATTATTATTATTATTATTATTATTATTATTATTATTATTATTATTATTATTATTATTATTATTATTATTATTATTATTATTATTATTATTATTATTATTATTATTATTATTATTATTATTATTATTATTATTATTATTATTATTATTATTATTATTATTATTATTATTATTATTATTATTATTATTATTATTATTATTATTATTATTATTATTATTATTATTATTATTATTATTATTATTATTATTATTATTATTATTATTATTATTCCACGCATCAAACTTTTCTCATAAAAAAGGAGCGAATAAACTCAGTGTACACATAAAAACAAATACATAAATGGAATGTATCTGATAATTACCTGCAAATTGGTTTTGCTGGTACTTGCTACTACCGCCTCAAATACATCCCCATGCCAATTAGGAATTTTCTATGACGGTACAGCGTCGCCCTTTAATTTTCTTTTCAGCGGCAAACCTAACAGCTCGTTTTTTAAATCCCGTTCATAGGTTTCAGGCAGGAAGTGATCGGAACAAATCCTTGCATTATTCACATTAACCGGATCAGCCCTTTTACAGCGTAAAACTAACTTGCGCTGTAGTTCTCGATATTTAGGCAAACAATGGAAAATCACATTCGTAGTTTTATACGAAGCATGTTTGCTTTCAGCAACAGCGCAATGGTTTTCATAATGTTACGACAAAAAACACAGTCAATAACTTAACTACAATAGCTCATAAGCAACTGCATCTCGTTTATTTCATCAGAAGGATTGTGGAATTTGCATGCATCAGCGCCTTATCTTATCTTATAATGTGCAATCATAATGTTGCATTACGCACATTTACGTGTAAGCGCTCTTGCGTTGTATTCTCAGTGACGTCACGCCCCTCAGTCAGCAGTCGCAGTGTTTTGCGCGGGAAGGCGGGAATGGCCTACCTGAGTACTCTAGTTGCCTTGGGTACAAGACGTTTCAATATCCGGAAAATAAGAACTTTATTCGTGCAGTTCTCTCAGAAATACAATTTAAACTTATAATACTACATGAATTTGTATAAACAATACATCAGTTATTAACAAATTTAGCTATTTTCATTCTGAAAATCTTTCCAATAAGATTTTATGTATAACTACGCAACATTTTACATGTAATCTGGTGTATTTGAAGCTAAACAGTATATCAGCATTATAAACATGAGTTACACATTTCGGAATAATAATTTGCTTCTTCCATGATATAGTATTTACTAGGGTTGTTGAATAAAGAATGATCACAAATTTTTTTGGCAACGTGCCTTTACTCATCCTCATAAATTTGTGGTCCTTCTCAAAACAGTCTCCCCTGAATGCGATGCACCTGTTTCAGCGGTTCTGCCAGATTTCAAAGACATACTGGAAACCATTTTAGAGAGATCCTTCAAAATCACCTCCACAGCCTTCACCACTGCTTCTGATGATGGATAATGTCTCCCACGAAGGCGTTTCTTCAAGGTAGGGAATAGAAAAAAGTCACATGGGGCTAAATCTGGTCTATAGGGAGGGTGAGGGGTGCACTTCACGTTGACTTTTGCAAGATATTCAGCAACATCATTGGCAATATGCGTCCACGCATTATCGTGGTGCAGCATCTAGCCTGCTTCACGGAAATGTGGTCTTATGCACCTGACATAGACTTGTAATGTTTTCAGAACATCGCTGTAGTATTGTCCAGTTACTGATGTGTGTGCAGGTACAACATGCTCATAAACCATTCCATGAATATCAAAGAATGAGATGACCATAACTTTCCCAGCAGATGGAACCACTTTTGCTTTTGGGGGGTTGGTGTAGAAGGACATTTCCTCACTGAGGTTTGCTGTTTGCTCTCAGGATCAAAATGATGTAGCCAAGTTTCATCAGCAGTGATTACGTTTGAAAGAAACTCCGGATCTTCCTGTAACATCAACTTTAACTGCATGTTACCTCCATTGCAGCGGTAGACGATACTGAACATGTCTGAACTTGCCTGGTTCTCATAGGCGGGAACCAGGAGTACCAACAATGAAACTACTACGGCGTGTTTGTTTCACATTAAGCAAACAGAAAATAATATGATTGAATTTTAGTGCTCAAAATTATGACCGTAAAAATTATGATCATTCTCTATTGAACAGCCCTCGTAGATTCTCTTATATGAAATTATTGAGAACTGTCCGATAGCTTTGTTATTATGGAGCTCCTCAAAACGTTACCCTGGCTCTAACTTTGTTAATACAAACATTTCAGATATCGCAGGAAGAGTGAGCGTGGTACTGGCGCACTTCTCGGATGTTTGCTAAGCACCAATGACCGCATCAGTACAGCCAATAGAATGCGCAGGATTATGGTGAAGTGAGAGGTAACTATTATCAAAGATAAAGACAGGGTAACGTTTTGAGTAGGACGATAATATGTAAGTAGGGCCATTACCCTTAAAGACGTTAATCATGTCCCGTCCTGTCTCATAAGGTGTTTGCCTGCCAACACTCTACGCGGCCTGTGGATGTGGGCAACAATGGGAACAAGTGAACAGTACTCTTCATTGTTGGAAGTTACAATTAACCGATACTTACATCTCTGTAAAATAAACGTTACGTATAATCCCAAAAGGAATTCAGTTTTATGGAGTTCACAATCACATTTGTTAAAAAAAGTATTGAAAAAAGAAATTTTTGAAATGTGGAACAGCACTTTGATAAACAGCGATAAAGGACAAATCACTCGAAATTAATTTTTTCTTACTTTTAATTATCGTGTTAACTGCAAGTACTTTTCGCCTAATTTTATTTTGACCCAGTTTGCTACCGGATGTGGGAAATTTAAAACGTAATTTCGACGATTCCATATAGACTCTCCTGATGTATGACTATGTCAATGTGAAAAATTTGAACATTTAATATTTAGATGTGATCTTCATTGCAAGAAGAGATATAAATTTATTCAACGTCTTTCATATTGTAAAACAGATCTTCATTCACCGTTGTATTCCTTAAGGACAGTGGGACGTGTGAACACCTCAAAAATCAAATTTTTATTTTATGTCTTATAAAAATGTGCAAGATTTTACGAATCCAATGATATATTGCATTATAGGTATTCTTAATATTTAGCCCTTTAAATGTTGATTTAAATATGGCGCCACCATGTCCTCGCCCCCTTTTAAATACATACATAACTATTGAAATTAAAATTGCTGTAACTTTGTGATTTGTTGCAGCCGAGCTATGCGGTAAATTTTATACTTGTTGAGAGAGCGTAGGCTTTCACGGCCGGAGTCAATATAACTGGAAGTTATTTCCGGGCTGTTATGCCGTGGTCTGCTGGATTTGTAGTTACCAGACGTTTCGTCCGCAACTGCGGCGGACATCTTCAGTGGCGTGGTCGTAGTCTCCTCGGAGAAGTTAGCGTAGCGTCTGAAGTGTTGACTGTCTGGGCTGCAGTATTTATACTGTTAGTGACCTCCGCTGATTGGACCGGCTGGCGGACGGAGCGAGGGAGTGGGCGGGCTTGGATAGGGATGCTACCTTCTGGTTGGTTCGCTTGGTTTTCTTCTGTTCTGTGTCGTTTCTTATGTTCGGGACGATCTCATGATCTTCGCAGTCAATAGGAATACACGGTACAGCTTCCGGCAAATCCAAACCCAGCTCCGGGCCATTGGCGAATGGAGCGCAAAATGGCGAATGGCAATTAACCCGGAGAAGAGCTCTGCTATTCTCCTGGCGAAAACCATAGCCAACCGGTTGCAGCAGAACTTCGTTTTACGGCGCCGTCGAATCCCTTGGGTGCAAACGGCGAAGTATCTCGGGGTGACGCTGGACCGTAAGTTAACTTTCGTTCCGCACGTCAAGGGCAAGGTCCAGCTGGGGCACGTCGCACTCCGGAGCCTATACCCTATCTTCAGATCAACCATGCCGATCCGTCTCAAACTCCAACTGTATCGGGCGATCATTCCGCCTATGATTCTGTACGGCTGTGAGATCTGGGGAACAGTGGCTAATACCACTTTCGTCAGACTCCAGACGCTGCAGAACAAGGCACTACGCATCATCTACGATACAGGCTGGAGATTCCCGGCTCATATCCTACATGAGCACTCCCAGATCCCGTACATTGTCGACGTCATTCGCGAGAGGGCACGATCAATGTACGAGAAAATCCAAATTCACCCCAACCCCTTAGTGAACTCCCTGGGAAGGTATGACCCGAGAGATCAAAGGCGCATCCGTCCTTCAGACTGCCGAGAGACGTCCTGGGACCCCTTAGGTAACCCAAGGAAAACCGCAGATGTCTCTGGGAACAACTTCTACGCCAAAGGACAAGCGCTACACAACCCGTATCCAAAACGGGGCAAAAAACTAATTCGTGTCTCCCAAAAAGGGAGAACGATTAAGTACAGCTGCCCACGATAAAGAGGGGCAACCCATTCCAAACCTATCCAAAATTTCAAACAGTAAACAAATTCAAACACCCCAGCAGAACATGGATCTACTAGTTCATTTCGCAGGTTAAGCCGCAAAGCGGCTAGGTACTGCGGCATATGACACCCGGACGGGGAAAGCCCCGCCCGACTAGGACTACCTCTGGACCTCTGGAGGGTGCCAGTTGCTGTTGAGCTTCAAAGTTTCTTCTTTCTTATTAAAATTATGTGGATGTTTATAAATTTCAATAGCCTCGCGTTGTAGCCGGGCATGGTAATGTGTTATAGATGAAAGAATGTTGGTGTCCTGGAATTTTATAATGTGTTCGCCCTCAGCTTCAATGGCGTGTTGGGCGACTGCAGACTTTTCAGTTTGTCCCAAGCGGCAGTTTCTTTTGTGTTCGGCGAGTCTGGTGTTAATGCTGCGCTGTGTGGTTCCAATGTAGACCAAACCACAGGAACAGGGAATACGATATACACCAGATGATGATAGAGGCTCCCGAGGATCTTTAGCCGAGCGTAGTAGATTGTTGAGTTGTTTAGTGGGCTTGAAAACAGTGTTGACGTTGTGTCGCTGCAGTATATGTTGAATACGGTCGGTGACATTATTGAAATATGGCAGGAAAACTGTGCCATTATATTTGGGCCTCTGTGCATTCTGTGAGGCAAGTTTCGGTCTGGCAGGACGGCAAGCTCTTCTGACTTCTTGGATGGAGTAGCCATTGGATAAAAAGGCTTGTTCTAGGTGACGGAGTTCTGTTCTTAATAACTGTGGTTCGCAAATGCGTGAAGCACGATTTACGAGTGTATTTAACATGGCACGTTTTTGTCTGGGGTGATGGTTTGAAGCCTTATTCAGATAGCGGTCCGTATGGGTGGGCTTACGGTAAACAGTGTGCCCAAGGGTGCCGTCTGTTTTCTTGCTGACCAGGACGTCCAGGAAAGCTAGTTGTCCATCCTTCTCTTCTTCCATGGTAAATTGAATGCGGGGGTTGATGCTGTTAAGATGTAGTAGGAAATCTTGCAGGGCTTCTTTTCCGTGTGACCATACGACAAAAGTATCATCTACATATCGGAGCCAGACAGTCGGTTTTAGTGGAGCCGTGTCTAAGGCATGGGACTCGAAGGACTCCATGAAGAAATTGGCCACAACCGGGCTGAGAGGGCTACCCATAGCAACGCCATCTATCTGTTCGTAGAACGAGTGGTTCCACTGGAAATATGTCGTGGTCAGAACATGACGGAAGAGTGCGATTAAGTCGTCTGAGAAGGTGTGTTGTAACTGTGCGAGTGCTTCTTGCACTGGGACCATGGTGAAGAGAGAGACGACATCGAAGCTGATGAGAAGGTCGTGAGGTTGTAGTGTGATGCTTTGAATTTTCTGGATGAAATGACCGGAATCTTTAATGAAGGAATCTGTTGAGCCGACGTGTGGTTGTAGGAGGCAGGCTAGATGTTTGGCTAAGGCGTAAGTCGGAGATCCAATTCCACTGACAATGGGCCGCAGAGGCACATCCGGTTTGTGGATTTTTGGTAGGCCGTAAAGTCTGGGAGGCTGTGCTTCAGATTTGATGATGCGGCGTTTGTCCTCTGCTGGTAGGGAAGATTTCTTAATAAGGGCATTGGTGTTTCGAACAATGCGAGCTGTGGGATCCCGTTTGATTTGGCGGTATGTGTCCGGTGTAAGAAGATCTGAGATTTTGTTCTCGTAATCACATTGGTTCAAAATGACGGTGGCATTTCCCTTGTCAGCCGAGCAGATAATGATACTTTTGTTGTTATTTAAGTTCTTTAAGGTGGTCCTCTCTTGAGATGTGAGGTTACTGGGTGGAGCCTTGGCATGTTGGAGAATCCTGGCGTACTCCCGGCGAATTTCATTGGCTGTTGGTGCTGGAAGGCCACGTATTCCCGACTCAATGCTGGAAATGATGTCCTCCACTGGTAACGTAGACGGGACTACTGCGTAATTGCCTCCTTTGGCAAGCAAGGAAGTTTCATCTGGTGATAATTGGTAGTTGGATAAATTGATTACTGTGCGGCTAGTATCCGGAGTCGCAGAAGGTTTCTTGTTGGCTGCAAGGCGTTCAAACTTCTTCTTGTGGCGAGAAGTTGTGCTGTTCAAGTTGTGTGTCATGGAGCTGAAAGTTATCCTGTCTATGTTATCCCAATCACACATGTGAAGCGAGTTACTTATTCGTAGATGAAGGGCGAGCAACTGAATGTTGTTAGAAGGGAGTTCCCGTCTGGTCTGGTGAATGCGCTCACGGAGCATGGCCTGTTCAGAGCGGTTGTAGATACGATGGGCAGCGGCAGTTAGAAAAAGGCGCCTCTGTCGGAGGAATCTAGGAATGATTCCAGAGTCACGGCAGCGTAGAAGGAAAGTAAGTGAACACAGAAGAGAGGCTTTCTGCTTCCGCAGTCCTTCTAGTCGACGAATCAGACGATACATCTCCTCCCCGTAGAGGCGAGTCATGAGAGAGCGTAGGCTTTCACGGCCGGAGTCAATATAACTGGAAGTTATTTCCGGGCTGTTATGCCGTGGTCTGCTGGATTTGTAGTTACCAGACGTTTCGTCCGCAACTGCGGCGGACATCTTCAGTGGCGTGGTCGTAGTCTCCTCGGAGAAGTTAGCGTAGCGTCTGAAGTGTTGACTGTCTGGGCTGCAGTATTTATACTGTTAGTGACCTCCGTCCGCCAGCCGGTCCAATCAGACGGGATCCCACAGCTCGCATTGTTCGAAACACCAATGCCCTTATTAAGAAATCTTCCCTACCAGCAGAGGACAAACGCCGCATCATCAAATCTGGAGCACAGCCTCCCAGACTTTACGGCCTACCAAAAATCCACAAACCGGATGTGCCTCTGCGGCCCATTGTCAGTGGAATTGGATCTCCGACTTACGCCTTAGCCAAACATCTAGCCTGCCTCCTACAACCACACGTCGGCTCAACAGATTCCTTCATTAAAGATTCCGGTCATTTCATCCAGAAAATTCAAAGCATCACACTACAACCTCACGACCTTCTCATCAGCTTCGATGTCGTCTCTCTCTTCACCATGGTCCCAGTGCAAGAAGCACTCGCACAGTTACAACACACCTTCTCAGACGACTTAATCGCACTCTTCCGTCATGTTCTGACCACGACATATTTCCAGTGGAACCACTCGTTCTACGAACAGATAGATGGCGTTGCTATGGGTAGCCCTCTCAGCCCGGTTGTGGCCAATTTCTTCATGGAGTCCTTCGAGTCCCATGCCTTAGACACGGCTCCACTAATACCGACTGTCTGGCTCCGATATGTAGATGACACTTTTGTCGTATGGTCACACGGAAAAGAAGCCCTGCAAGATTTCCTACTACATCTTAACAGCATCAACCCCCGCATTCAATTTACCATGGAAGAAGAGAAGGATGGACAACTAGCTTTCCTGGACGTCCTGGTCAGCAAGAAAACAGACGGCACCCTTGGGCACACTGTTTACCGTAAGCCCACCCATACGGACCGCTATCTGAATAAGGCTTCAAACCATCACCCCAGACAAAAACGTGCCATGTTAAATACACTCGTAAATCGTGCTTCACGCATTTGCGAACCACAGTTATTAAGAACAGAACTCCGTCACCTAGAACAAGCCTTTTTATCCAATGGCTACTCCATCCAAGAAGTCAGAAGAGCTTGCCGTCCTGCCAGACCGAAACTTGCCTCACAGAATGCACAGAGGCCCAAATATAATGGCACAGTTTTCCTGCCATATTTCAATAATGTCACCGACCGTATTCAACATATACTGCAGCGACACAACGTCAACACTGTTTTCAAGCCCACTAAACAACTCAACAATCTACTACGCTCGGCTAAAGATCCTCGGGAGCCTCTATCATCATCTGGTGTATATCGTATTCCCTGTTCCTGTGGTTTGGTCTACATTGGAACCACACAGCGCAGCATTAACACCAGACTCGCCGAACACAAAAGAAACTGCCGCTTGGGACAAACTGAAAAGTCTGCAGTCGCCCAACACGCCATTGAAGCTGAGGGCGAACACATTATAAAATTCCAGGACACCAACATTCTTTCATCTATAACACATTACCATGCCCGGCTACAACGCGAGGCTATTGAAATTTATAAACATCCACATAATTTTAATAAGAAAGAAGAAACTTTGAAGCTCAACAGCAACTGGCACCCTGTCATCGAACATAAGAAACGACACAGAACAGAAGAAAACCAAGCGAACCAACCAGAAGGTAGCATCCCTATCCAAGCCCGCCCACTCCCTCGCTCCGTCCGCCAGCCGGTCCAATCAGCGGAGGTCACTAACAGTATAAATACTGCAGCCCAGACAGACCACGCCACTGAAGATGTCCGCCGCAGTTGCGGACGAAACGTCTGGTAACTACAAATCCAGCAGACCACGGCATAACAGCCCGGAAATAACTTCCAGTAATATTTAAACTTGTTGTTGGTATCTCTGCTGCAGATGTGGTTGCATATGTATTTGCAGAAAACTCTCACAATATGGCGAATTGTTTACATTTTAAGTACATATGGATTATAGTTGCAGTTTTTTTTACAGTTCAAATTATCGACTTGAGTGTTGTTTATTCAAGGTGATTTGAAGCGTTGCTACAAATATGGGTAAAGTAAAGCGCTTTAGTTGGTGAAAGACAGTGTTGTGTCGTAAAAACACAAAAAGGTGACATTGAAAGTGTATCTAATCTTCCTAGTTGCGTAAATTTTCAGCTTCTAGAAAAAAATTGTCTCACATTCAACCAGATGATGACAGCAGCTTTTGCGTACATAACAGCGGAGCCCAGAAGAGTTTTGTAGTTGTAGAGCTATCATTGTTATCCAAACTGGTGTAGAAAAGTGCAGGATTATGGTGCAGGAATGTTGTGAGATAGCTGAAATACCTGTTGTTTTAGTTTTCTGCATTTTCCCACAAGTTTCAATTTTACATGTTTGGGTACACATTTCTCTAAAACCACTTATGTCAGAGGTCTGAAACTTTTTGTAGTGTCACAAACCGTTATGTTTAATAAAATGACCGTAAAGATATTTTCAGGTAAAACATTCTGAATTTTTAAAAATTTAAAATCTGTGCATTTTAAGGGAAAGAATAATGGTATCAAATTCAACTTTTTTTGTCTATATACTTCACTATATGAGAATTCTAACACGGTCAGTTTATGCATCACTGAGTACTTTATTTCTCATAAAAAATTGGAATCTTTGTGAAAACAATAATGGAGATTATGAGTAACTAAATAATAACATGTGTTTAGAAAATTTCGTTTGTTGACGTCATCTTAGAAAGCAACTGAAAGAAATTATGAATTTATATTAGATGTTTTGCTTCATCAAAATGTTAAGAAATAGTTGCTTGTTAGATGGTGTGAATATCAGTGCCCCGTGACAAAGCGAACCCATGAACTTTTGATTTCTCAGAAGTGTGTAGTTAAACGCAAGCATTTTGCTTTCCACACGCCCCTCTGTCTTTAAAAATGCTTTACTTCAGCCTTTGAGTACATAATTGGCCAAATTTTTAAAACTTTATAATCATTATCAAGTTCTGTTATTTTGATATTTGTATTTATGTACTTTTGTAACTAGAACCCTAACATACCTTACTGGTAAAATAGCGCTGCTTCTTTAGAATAATAAATAATAATAATAATAATAATAAAATAGGAAGTAGTTATTTCTTGTCCCGGCCAGTCAATGAAAGTGAAATCTCAAAGCCATCATATTACCACTAACTCTTAATATTTCTGACAATCCCATTCTACTATAAGGTAACTTTGATGACCGACATAGAAAAATTAATTGAAGAAGTCTTACTGGATGAAGAAGTACGTCCGAATATTTGTTGCAGAAATGTAATTATTGGAAAACGTAAATCATGACAACAGTAAAATTGAAATTGCTGAATCTACAACAAATGTACTTATTTGTGTGCAATATCTATGTTTTCTCCATCAACGAGATCTAATTTTTTGTGCAATAACATTTTGCATATCTCTTCCGCTTTACGTGTGACACAAAATTACTTTTGAATGAAGATTATTTCAGAGTTATTCCCAGAAATTACAACAAATGTTTCATTTTTGTGAAACCGTCCTAAACATACATTATTTTTAATCAAGTCGTTATGAGGAAATTGGATTATCCACACAAATGTGTTCCATATAAAGTGTATTCAGAATGGGAGATGCCTTTGATCATTTGTTTATTGAACTCTTGACGGCAGACTGTCAATTGTTTAACGGATATTTTGTTTTATAGTTATGAAACACGCAGGAACCTCTGTCTAGAAATTAATTGTCAGGATTCTGGTACATCAAAACGAGTACTTTTGGATGAATACAATGTCTCTATGTAAATCGGGTAGTTACCAAACTTATAAGAAAATCCTTCCATCCTAAATTATAAGCAAAGCCTCCATTCTTTCATTTGCTATACACGAAGGTCGGTCAGAAAGTAATGCCTCCTATTTTTTTCTCTTTTAATTGCCAAAAAAATGAATTTAACTTATATAGCTTGAAAACTAAAACATTGACGACTAACTTGTCACTATTCAATATAATCTCCGTCCTTTTCCACAGTTTTGGTCCAGCTTTTAACTAGGGCATGTATTCCAGTGTGGTAAAACACACGGTCTTGCTTCCTAAGCCATTGACGCACGGACGTTTTCACAGCCTCCTCATCCTATCCACCCAAAGATGATCGAGATTAACGATTTCATATCCGAAAAAGAAATTTTGCTTTTTGTCAGTTTTGAAATGGAGACAGTCGTGATGACTACTAAATCATTGGTAACAATGTACGAGTTATTCGATTCTGCTATTGAAAGTCTACTATTTGCAAATTTGCTTTGTTTTGTGTTCTTTAATTCTCACAATTCATCAGTCACATAGATGTATAATTGTTTATTAAGCTGGAAGTAGGTTTATGTGACAGTATGGAGTTATGCACTCTCCCAAACCTGGAACGTCTCAAAATATTTTTCAGAACTTTTTCAGCGAGCTGATTCTACACAAGTTTAAGCTTAATGTGTGCACTACAGATAATCCTTAAGGTTTATACATAATTTTCGACGTGTTAATTACACATCTGAATTAAAGATATTGATGGTAATTTTTACATTTATTTACCTATTTGCTTGAATTTTTAACACTTTTTATGTGAAATAAAAGTAGAAGGAATTTGCAAGATTTATACAGGATGTTACAAAAAGGTACGGCCAAACTTTCAGGAAACATTCCTCACACACAAAGAAAGAAAATATGTTATGTGGACATGTGACCGGAAACGCTAAATTTCCATGTTAGAGCTCATTTTAGTATTTCTCTTAAAATGTAAATTAAAATCATTCGTGCAGACAATTGTCAAAATACCCCATTGTGGTTCATGCACGATGGAGCTCCTGCACGTTTCAGTCGAAGTGTTCGTACGCTTCTCAACAACAGATTCGGTGACCAATAGATTGGTAGAAGCGGACCAATTCCATGGCCTCCACGCTCTCCTGACCTCAACCCTCTTGACTTTCATTTATGGGGGCATTAGAAAGCTCTTGTCTACACAATCCAGGTAACAAATGTAGAGACTCTTCGTGCTCGTATTGTGGACGGCTGTGATACAATACGCCATTCTCCAGGGCTGCATCAGCGCATCAGGGATTCCATGCGACGGAGGATGGATGCATGTAACCTCGCTAACGGAGGACATTTTAAACATTTCCTGTAATAAAGTGTTTGAAGTCACGCTGGTACGTTCTGTTGTCGTGTGTTTCCATTCCATGATTAATGTGATTTGAAGAGAAGTAATAAAATGAGCTCTAACATGGAAATTAAGCGTTTCCGGACACATGTCCGCATAACATATTTTCTTTTTGTGTGCGAGGAATGTTTCCTGAAAGTTTGGCCGTACCTTTTTGTAACATCCTGTACATAGAGACGACCTCGTAAAACATAGTAACGTCTACTAACATTTTGTTTACTCTTTTGTATAATGAAAATGGTTTTGTAGTTTCATTCAACGCTGATTAACTCTACACTAACAAATATATATTTATTTTTAGGAAACAGCTGCTTAAATAATTATGAATAACGTTTGTATAATTGCAACTGCATGTACACAAAGTCTAACTACAAGGACACATTTAGATATAAGTAGGTAGTTTATTCAAAGTTCATAGTTCGTTGTGTTCCGAGGTATTCCTTGTATCGGTTTGAATCTCCAAATACTTGTATACGCTTTCAGGTATTGAGTCGCTATTCATTTGTTTCTCTTGTACAGGTAAACGTGCTGGAATATCAGAACTATTATAAATCTATCTTCTTTATATCAAATTTTATAAGCACGTCTTTGAACCTAATTGAATAATTACATATTATTTAAATAATATACAGGACGATCGACATCAAATATGTATATACATCACATGGGTCAGTTTGTTGTCGTGATGTTGGTATCTATGGACAAAGATGAAAGTACAAATTAGACCAATTTTATTCTTGATATTAAGCGTTTATTAGTAAGTAATTTCACTTTAACTAAAGGAACATGAAGGTCATTGAACCTCAGTCCTTGTGAATGTTTTAGCCTGTGTCGAGTGGTATATACGTACTCTAACTCTACTTTATAAACAGGTATTTTAGCACAAAGCAATGATTGTGGCCTATTCCCATAGCAAATACAAAAGGGCGTCCAGAAAGTAAGATATGTTCCAATTTATCTCCGCTGCAGCGCTGCGATCGCAGTTCCGCGCATGTGCGGTAGACGCTCTGTATGAAGGAGAAGAAACGTGCGCCATTGTGAGATCGCTGTCAGCCACGTACGCTTTGTTGTGTTTGTTTACAGTGTTGGTGTTGATTGAAAATCCCGCCACTTGTGAAATCAGATCTGAAGCTTAGGAAATTACGCCGCGCAATACAGAATAAGCGCCAAGGAATGCTGTCAAAAGCTGTTGTGTTTCTTCACGACAACGCACGACCACACACTGCAAATTGCGACGAAAAACATCCTACAGGGATTTGGCTGGGAGGTGTTTGACCACCCCCCGTACAGCGTTGACCTCGCTCCTAGAGACTGTCATCTGTTTTTGTTTCTCAAATCATTCCTTGGCGGTCAACACTTCAACAATGACAAAGAGCTGAAAGAAAATGTTTCCAACTGGTTGAAGACAGAGGCGGCAAACTTCTATCAAGGAGGTATACAAAAACTTGTGCCTCACTATGACTAATGCGTGCAAAGTGCAATAATTTTTCTGCGTCTGTACACAGTTTTATTTTATTACCAAACAGAACTAACTTTCTGGACCTACGTCGTATATCATGAACTGTTTATTAATTAATATCTCTGTAGCGCACCAGTTTTAAATTGTATATATTGACCAATCAAAAGAGACTTTGTCAATTAATAACACTCCAGTAGAGTCCTAAATAACAATTAAACAGATGAATCTATATTTAAGGTAAATTAACAAACGCTTGAGCAAAGGTTCATTGATCCACAAACTCTAAGCAGATAGTGTGACTTCTCAAATATGTCGCTTACTTCAGTCTGATGATCGAGGACATCAATACACCAACATTCTGTACAGGAAAAGGCAATGACTTACTGAGAGTACGTCCGATTAAGTTCTCTAGACAGTCTTACACCGAGTAATCGATCGTTTAAATAGTCTCTCGTAGTGAGACATTTAGCAAATCAGATCTTGAGAAGGGTTTATTGAATGAAGTAGATCAGAATTTACACCAGCAATGTTGAGAACTACAAAGAACAAGTCCCCTGTTAATTGTAAAGATCATACTTATTTTATCTATCTCGCCAACACTTTCTTTTGTTTGATTATACAAAAGTATTATTTCATTCTCCCCTGTCTGATTTTCAGTTATGTATACATGATATTAATATCTCTGCCTTATTTTTATTGTACATATTTGTCACTAGGTACTTGTGTTTAGTAAGCACATACACAGATGGCACCTCAGTAGGATTCCTTTCTGGCAAGAACTCTGATTTCTAAACCGATCTTTTGTTTTATAGTTACATTGATCAGGAACCTATATCTAGTAATGAGCTTTTGAGATTCAGGTTACTTCAAAACGTGTATTTACAGTTAAAATTCGGTATAGAATTTTTAGCAGCAATGCCAAGAGAGGGTAAAAACAATAATTGTGTTAAATACCAAGTTTTTTTACTGAAACATCCATCCCAATTTTAAAACATACAATTCCTTGCTTTATTTCCTACAAAAATAAGTGGAATGATTTTGAGTAACACATCAAACAGTTCCCGATCCCGCCACTAAGTGCTCTTGTAGTCACGTAGTTCCACAACACAAGATAGATAGCGCCAGGGGAGAATCTAGATGTTACTGCTTAGAATAGCTAAAAGCTAGAGAACTTTCTAGTTTAAGTGGTGAGATTATTTTGGGAAGAAAGCAACTTTTCATTAAATTTGTACCATGTTTAAAAGAAGCGGTGATATGGACCTCTTTTCCCCCCAAAAGATATTGTTTTTTGTTTGGTTAGATATGAAGGCTGTTACGATAATTACTAAAGCCTGGCAGACGATAACCTTATTATTCAGTAATTTTCAAATTGCCGTTGGTGAGTGTTAGCTAATGCTCAGGATTTAGCTGAAAGTTTGCTTGTCTCAGTTTTTTTAAAGTTGTTGCTGGATTATCAAGAAGTAATGGCTTTTATTCCCAAGTTCACTGTTGTATACAAACTATTGTGGTTGTAAAGTGAAATACTCTTGTTATGTAATAGGTTTCAGCATCATGCTAGACAACCCTTAATGTTTCAAATTGGCGTTACAGTTTTTATTCCACTTCCACATGATTAACCCATTACTTTACTAATGGCCGTGTGCACCAACCTCGTTAAGCAAATCCACAAGAGACGTTTGCCTAAACGCAATTAAAAGTTGATCGCGGTAAAGCTTACATCCTGGTGCACCATTGCCAATCGCCGGTTAGTTGGCAGTGATTATCTGGCAGGCGCTCGGTGCCGTAGAGCGCACCGCTCGTTTCAAATGTAACTGTTAAGAAGGCTACCGAACACACCCGGAAGTTCATCGCTTTGTGTTCGTCATTTGTCGTTTGTTTTTGGCTTAGCATTTGTCCAAGCAGAAGCACGTGCTTAAACAGCTATAGCAGAATATAACCATAATGGAAACAACGAGCAAGAGGACTCCAAACTTTTCTGCTTTTGAAGTAGACATTTTGTTAGATTTGGTGTCTCACTATAAAGAAGTTATAGAAAATAAAAGAACTGATGGAGTTACGATAAAACAGAAGGAGGCCACGTGGGAGCAGCTGGCCGTACAATTTAACAGCAGTCCAGGTAAGCGAAAAATGTTACATTATTCCAAAATTATGATTTTGGCTGAAGTATTTTAATAGTCTGTTGTTTTAAGAAGATGATTCTCGGCAACTAACCTCTGGTTAAAGTTATAATTATTTATCAAGAGTTCGTGAAATACTACCTATATATTGCGTGTACAAAGAGCCTTGTGGAATAAAATTCTAGCGCACCGACAACGCTGATACATTGTGGCAATTGATATAGTTAATAAACAAAATAATATTTAATTTTTAACTTAAGGATTTGTGATTACTGATGCAAAGCAAACTTGCTATTGCCAAACCGAAAGAAAGGGTTATCAACTTCATCTTCTCAACAACAATTTGTAACTTATATCAATTATTATACTGAGGGACATGCTTTGCAGCTTTTGTCTTAATAAATTGCTTTTGTTTTAGGGGTAACACAAAGAAGTGCATCAAAATTAAGAACGTGCTACAATAATTTAAGTAGAAAAGCAAGAAAAGACATTGCAGATGAGAAATTGGAGGTGTACAAAACAGGAGGAGGAAAAAAAGGTTCATGAATGTTGTACATACCAAATTAAAAGAGATGCTTGCATCAACTGCAACACCCCTGCAGAACGCATTCGATAGTGATGCCACATACCAGCAGGCAGCAACAGCAGATGGTATGTAATAATCTTTACTAATTTGAGTGTCTTATAACTAGAAAATTCAATGGTGTCATGGCTTATAGTGCTGGTAGCAACACTTTCATGGAGTTTATTTGCAATGGATTAGAACAACACATTTTAATAACAATTGCACTATCAAAAGAAAACTGCATGAAATGGACTAACAAGACAGTTATATTTTGAGGTCTTGAAATTGAAATATTTGCATCATTTGATGAAAAATAATGTAAAATAATTAAGATGTGTGTTATGGTTTATTCTTTCTTGGCAGTGGATAAAAATAACTGCTCTTGTACTGTCTATCCACCACAAGAAGACAAGCTAGGCCTGAAGAGGGAGAGGGGCTTAAACAGTTTATCTGCTCTGTTAGTGGATATGTTTACTACGAAATGAATGTATGCATATGAGTCACCCATGCTGTCAGATCTAATGCTTGTTTCAATAACCGCAGTGATAGATTGGTATTATGTATGGGTGAGTTATGTGACAACATTGTGTATTTTCAAAAACCTAGCATCTTTATCATATCTAGAAGGCGAGCATAAATACTGAAAAGATAATTACATTACACATTCTTCTGCCTTGCTTTCTTATGGTGGACAGACAGTGCATGCCATTTGCATTAGTCATAATCTACTATTGTACTATGTAATGCATTTATTAGTCCAACTATTATTTTTGTAGTGGTATACTTATTTATTGCTCCATTTGTAAGAATTATTAATATTTACGTAGGACATTACATGGTTCTCACATTGGGATACCAAAGAGAATACATGTTGGGCTACTGCTGAACTGGGCCCTGGTGCTTGTGCAATTAGGACAGCTTTGTCTTTCCATAATCAACAGTAATGAGCTAAACAATTGCTATGTTATACATGTTATAGTAACGTTCAATGCTAGAATTTCAAATCTTACACGTACACATGTATGTGAATAGTTATTACAAGGACTTCTGTTTTTCTCTGTTGCAGATGTTACAGAGCTTACACAAAGTTTAGAAACCTCCAGTGATGTGGTTCCATTAATAGAAATTGAGGTAAGAAGTTATTTGATATTGTCACATATGTGATATAGGTATTTTGTTTACTAACACCCAAAGGTTGACAATGATTTGATATTGTCACATATGTGATATAGGTATTTTGTTTACTAACACCCAAAGGTTGACAATGATTTGATATTGTCACATATGTGATATAGGTATATTGTTTTCTAACATCCAATGGTTGACAATGAAATCATTAGTCTTCTTGCACTCCAATTGTGAACTGATGTACTGTTTTGAAGATGAGTGTAGTTCATTTTTAGAATACATAATGGACAAACTGGGGACCAGTATATTCCATTTCTATGTTAAATTACTATTTGTAAGGTTTTGCGATGAAGAACATATGTTAATAAAATTAATACTCTTGTGGTTAAAAATAGTTACGATGTAGTACCATTTTCGAACTTACAAGTGAGTCTCATGCTAACAAATAATTTTAATATTTGGGTACTCTTTTCACTGATAAATAAGTATGTATATATATATATATATTGTGTCATGCTGTTAATTCTTGTTTGCTGATATTTTTAAATTGCTAAGAGCTTTATTTCAAGTTCAGGTTCCAAAAGGTGTCAAATGATGATTGTTTTTGCTACAGTTCAAGCTTGTGCCAATCCACATTTTGATACACTTTTTCAGTATTACTAATGTTGTTGTTTTCAAATGCTAGGCTTTGGCAATGAAGCCATTAGCTACCTTTCTCTCCAATATTTCTGTGTAGTATATATTTATTACACATAAAACAGGTATACTGAGTGAGAAAGTACAATAAATTAAAAAATTACATGTTACTGATATACAATTACACTACAATTTCTTTTATTCTCTCTCTCTCACATATGCTCACACCTACATATTATATATTACACAAATTATATCATGATTTCTCTCATTGTCTCACACACACACACACACACACACACACACACACACACAATAATAAGCCATTTGAAAGCAAATTAACACTTTTTTTCTTTGCTACAGGAATTCCAGCTACAGAAGACAACACCAGCTTCCATGCCAGCAGAAGAAGCTGAGATTCATATGGTCAACTCTACGCCGAAAAGGTGGCAGCAACGCAGGATGCCACCCAAACCCAAACCTGCAACAAGCATAGTTGATGCTTGTGAGAAGCGAGTTGAGGTTCTCATGACACAGTTGGACCTCATTAAAAAGAAACATCAAAAGGAACTTAAGTACTGGAGAAATAAAAACAGCTTGTAAATAAATCTTATGTGAATAAATATACATACGTACCTTAACTAAAGTGTTGATTTATTATCGCCTGTCTCACTGCTCTTCCTGATACTGCGTCATTACGATGCATTTGATGTTCTGCTGGAACAGGATCATTTTCCTCAATGTCTGCTCCCCTCACTCGTTGCAGATGGTCTAGCAGCCTTTGAATTTCAGGATCTTGAGGAGGTTCCTCGAAACTGAAACTCCTGGCGATGTTGTGCAACACTGCTGTGGCTACGATTATTGCCATAGCATTTTGCAGGTCAGATCTTAACCCCAATGACAGTACTGGAAACCTCCTTTTCCAAACTCCATACTGCCTCTCCACTGTATTTCTTGTTCTTACATGTGCACTGTTAAAACGTTGCTCAGCAGCAGTTTGTGGGTTTATAATTGGGGTAATTAAATATGGTCTGCAGCCATAGCCACTATCTCCTAGTAAATAACCATGAGGCATTTCTCCATTTTCAAACTTTGCTCTTAGGCTGGAGTTTCTAAATATTGTACTATCATGCACCGAGCCTGGCCACCTTGCAACAATGTCCCTAATAAGTAAATTATGATCACTTACAGTTTGGCAATTGAGTGAAAATAACCTTTCCTGTTTCTATAAACTTCGCCATTTTCACCTCCAGGCGACTGAATCCTTATGTGTGTGCAATCAATGGCTCCAAGTACTCCTGGAAAACCACTAATTGCACTAAAGTTATCAATGACTGACCTTACATCAGCATCACTTGCCGGAAATTGTATATAATTGCGTCCGAGGTCAGTTATTGCTCGCGACACACTGTTTATAATACGCAACGCCGTGGTCCGATGAGTATTAGATACGTCGCCGATTAGAATATTACATGCACCCGTTGCATAAAATCTTAAAGTTGTTAATACTCGATTCATTGGTGATATCGTATTATTTCTGTTTGTTGGGAATTCTAACCTATCACACAATTTGTCCACTAGCCACCACACTACTTCCTTAGATAATCGGAATCTTTCTTGAAATTTTCTATCGTTCATATCATCAAAAGGATTTCCTCTATCCACTATAACGGGTATGCGATTATTGTCACCACCGTCAATATATTGCATATATAACATTTCGTCCTCGAAATTATCGCGTTCCAAAACATAAGCCGCCATTTTACAATTACGAGCTAAGATAATCGGCCATTCACGGTCGGTCAGAGTTAAACGGCGATTAAAGTCTGGATGAAGTTTACCGTCGTCGATGCACCAGAAATGACCGTTCATCGCGGTAAAGTCATTATTTAACCGCGATAATATCTTGATCGAGATTGGTGCACACGGCCATTATCCTTACACAAATGAATGGTACTAAATAAAGAGAATAGCTCACGTAACACAATGCTATTGGAGGAAGCTTATGAGCAATGGTTAATGCCATTCATCATATTTTGCTGTGACTTAATAATGATGATGATAGTCTACAGTTCAAACTTGACAAAACAGAATACTCTTTTTTCCATAAACAATATCCTTTATCTTGACTTGCCTTCAACGGAATATAACGACAGCTAAAAGTTATTTCTTACACATAATAGGCTCTTGTCCTACACTAGACGGTTCTCTAAGTTTTAGCAATTCAAACCAACTACGTCGTGATTCTCCCTTGGCGCTATCTATTGAGTTTACTGTAACTACATGACTACATGCGCTCCAAGTGGCAGTATCAGGAATTGTAGAAACTACTGTATGCTGCATTACTGAAAATCGTCCAATTATGATTTTAACAGAAGCAACATCTATTTGTATTGTAAGGATCTGTCAACAGCTCCCGTGACAAAGTGAAAAAATGCACGCCGTGGTTCATGGTTCGAGCCCAATCTGTGGCTATAGCTTTTTAACTTTCCAGACGCAGTAAGAAACTTACTTACAGATGTTCTCTTACGGCTAGATTAGATTATATTGATTTGCGTTCAGTAGGTTCACTTGTAGCCAGAAAATGCTGTGAACATTGAACATGTCTAGAGGTATAAAGTTTAATAGCATATATATGTACAAAAGATAACATAAGACACATATTATAGAACACAGGCAATATGAACAACAATATGGAAAACAAAGCAGGGATAATTATATATATATATGATACAAAATGAAACACTTTTTAAACCAGCTTTCACTTGTCTTATGCCAGTACGTCTCAACCTTTTTGCAATGGATACCATTCTTGTTATTTATTAAATACATATAGATTAAAAATAAACTTTCAGCTTGCATGAAATATTTATAATTAATGATTTGTCAATGGAATAGTTAAATACTACTTACAGAGCTGCAGAAGCATTATCAAGATAATTTGTCATTCAGATAATCTTGTACAGAATAAAAATATTTTGAGCAAAGGTACTCTCTAACAGCTTTTTGAAAAGCACAGAAATTTTTAATTTTTTTTTCTTTTAAGGACATTAGGAAGTGCGCCAAATATTTTGATAGTTTCATAATACACACCTTTCTGGAAGCAAGAAAGTTTAGCACTGGGATAATGGATATTATACTTTTGTCTAGTGTTTATTTTGTGAATTACATTATTTGTTGCAAATAAGGCACGATTGCATACAAAGAATTTAAGATCGAGAATATATACATGCAAGGAAGCGTTAATATCTTCAATCTTGTAAAACGATCTTTACAGGAGCACCTGGTTTGGGTGTTAGTAATGATTCTTATAACCCTCTTTTGCATAAGAAATATTTTTTTACTTTCTAGTGAGTTGCCCCAAAATAATATTCCATATTCCATAATAGAGTTAAAGTACGCATAATATACTAATTTAAGTGTGTCAATAGAACTCACATTAACCAGCTCTCGGATAGCGTAACTGGCAGAGCTAAGTTTAGGTAAGATATAATTTATGTGAGCTCTCCAATCTAAACATCTGTCCACTCGAAGGCCCAGAAATTTTATGCTGTCAATTTCTTCTAATAACATATCATTAATCCCGATTTCTATTTGAGTATGTGACGTACGACCGGTTATAAATTTCACCACTTTTGTTTTGTCTAGATTCACAGATAATTTGTTCGCTTTAAACCAGTATGACATACAGTGAAAACATAATTCATTTTAATTATACACTTGTTTAAATTTGTACTAGTCACCAGGACACTAGTGTCATCAGCAAAAAGAACTGTACTTGCAATGTCCTTTATATAAAGTGAGAGGTCATTTATATAGATAAGAAATAATAAAGGCCCTAACACGGAACCTTAGGGTACTCCATGAGTTACTATTTATCAGTTCAAAGTTTGTTTTTCATAACCAATATCACTGACAGCTACTTCAACACTCTGTTTTCTTTCATTTACATATGATACAAACCATCTTAAATGTTCATTTTTTAGCCCAGTTTTGCTATAACAATGACATGATTAACACAATCAAAAGATTTGCTAGATCACAAAAAATTCCACCTACATGTCTTTTATCATTTAAGGCAGTCAACACTTCATGTGTAAGCTTGTAAGTTGCACTATTAGTCGATATTCCCTTTCTGAATCCAAACTGATCACTGACAAGTATGTTGTTACATTCAAGGTGTTTATACAGTCTGGTGAACATTACTTTTTCAAGAACTTTTGAAAATATTGGCAAGAGAGATATTGGTCTATAGTTTGAAACATTATTGTGTTCGCCTTTTTTGAAAAGAGGTTTAACAACTGAGTATTTCATTCTGTCAGGGAAAATACCTGTCTTTAGAGACTCATTACATAAATAACTAAAGGGAATGCGAATTTGTGAGGAGCAAGATTTTAGGATAAATTATTACTAGATATTAGAAAATAGGCAACAACTGGAAAAACAACTGGAACTGCAGTTTTATGTTGTAACATAATGTACTTTATAATATTTGTTATCGTAGCCCAATAATAATAACATATGACGAGGGGACCGAGAGTTCACGGTTCGAATCCAGTCTGCAGTCAAACTTCTCATGCCAACAATTTTACTTTGTAATAGACTGTAATGAATCAAATTACTTTTTCCTTGCAAATAAGTTATTGTTAAATGGTTCCTTTAAGAATGCCAGTAGGTGAAATAATAAGTTTAAAGGATCGGAACCCTAAATGCCGTATACAGCCCATCTGAACACAAAAATAAGACTTTCAGTTATTATTATTTATCCCATTCAACAATTCGTACCAAAGTTTCTGGGCAAATACACGTCTTGTCTACCTTTAACAGAAACGTCTCTGTCTATCTTTATAGGTTAATTAACAAAATCTCTCTTTTCACGAAACATTTTGACACTTTTGTGATCCTAAAACTCGGTTAAAACTTCGGATGTTATTTTAATGACAACTGACATCTATATTTTGGGTTTTTCAGGTAACGTGCTCATAAGTCCTGTCCTGTTTAAGTTCCTTTGGTAAATCGTAAACTTAATGCACCAAGAAATGTAGATTTCGTTAAAACAATTGCCTTGTGTCTAATGGCGCTTCTGTGTGTGTAAATATTACCGAGATATTCTTTGTTGTTAGCTAGAATCTTCTAATCATTATACTTCTTGCCATTTTTATGTCTTTGTCAGTAAAAGGAAACGAAATTTCCAAGCCATCACATTTCGGCAAGATCTTAAAAGTTCTGAACGTTGCATTCTATTGTAGCTTACCTTTTATAATAAAAACAAAAGTAGTATTTCAAGAAAGATATTCAGATGAAGAAAAGGGGCCACTGCTTATATGAGAGAGATATGATTTAGAAAACGAGAAGTATAACAACAATATGTCGGAAATACGAGGGCTATCCAGAAAGTAGGTTACGTTTTGGAATAAAAAGTAAACAAAGTATAGGAAACAAATTTTATTATATACAGATGAAAGCCACACTCAAATACTACTTTTCGACATAGTCACCATTCAAATTAAGGCATTTATCGTAGCGATGTACGAGCTTGGAAATTCCTTCGTCGAAAAATTCGGCCGCCTGCGCCTTCAACCACTTCGTTACCTCTTCTTGCAGCTGTGCGTCGTCATCAAAACGCTGCATAGCCAGCCACTTCTTCATTGCTGGGAATAGGTGGAAGTCGCTCGGTGCCAGGTCGGGACTGTACGGCGGATGAGGAAACAACTCCCACTTAAAAGATTCAAGAACTTCACGAGTGACATTTGCCGTGTGGGGCCGGGCGTTGTCGTGAATCAACAAGATCTTAGAGCTCAACATTCCTCTGCGCTTGTTTTGAATGGCTCTTCTGAGTTTTTGGAGAGTTTGGCAATACCTTTGAGAGTTTATTGTAGTGCCTCTTTCCAGGAAGTCCACCAAAATCACACCTTTTCTGTCCCAAAAAACAGTCGCCATCATCTTCCTTGCCGACATTGTTTGCATGCATTTCTTGGGTTTTTGGGGAGAACTTGTGTGCCCCCACTGCATTGATTGCAATTTCGTTTCACAGTTCACGTGTTTCACCCATGTTTCGTCACCAGTAACGATGCGATCGAGTAAAGAGTCACCATCCTTATGGTAAACGTCCAAAAAGTTCAACGCTGCAGCCATTCGCTGATTTTTGTGGTCCTCTGTCAAGATTTTTCGAATCCATCTTGCACAAAACTTGTGGTAACCAAGCTTTTCGCTTTTGATTTCGTGCAACAAACTTCGCGAAATTTGTGGAAAACTCAAAGAAAGTTCCGTTATTGTGAACCTTCGATTTTCACGGACTTAAGCATCGACTTTTTCGACAAGTTCGGCAGTCTCTATGCTGGGTCTCCCACTTCGATCTTCGTCGTGAACATTGGTTCGGCCATTTTTAAATCTGATGACCCACTGACGCACTCCACCTTCAGTGATAATGTTGTCCCCATACACTTCACAAAGCTGCCGATAGATTTCTATCGGTTTACAGTTTTTTGCAGTCAGAAACCTTATTACTGCACGCACCTCGCGGCTCGCGGGATTTTCAATTAACGCAGACATTTCAAACCGTCACAGTATCTGAACGGAGCACAGCACGAACCTCTCACTAGCACGGCTAGATGCCGACTGAGCTGCGCAACGCTCTGACCTCAAGATGGCCGTGCTAGCCCCGCCCCTAGCGGAAACAGACGAAAACGTAATCTACTTTCTGGATAGCCCTCGTAATTCTCGCCATTTTTATGTCTTTGTCAGTCCAAGAGAACGAAATTTCCAAGACATCACATTTCGGCAACCTCTTGAAAGTTCTGACCATTGCATTCTATTGTAGCTACCTTTTATAATAAAAACAAAAGCAGTATTTCAAGAAAGATATTCGGATGAAGAAAAAGGGTCACTGCTTATACGAGAGTGATATTATTTGGAAAACGAGAAATATAACAACAATATGTCGGAAATAGCTAAATCTACAAAAGCAAAACTTGTATCTGTGCAAAATTTATATATTTTCTGCATCAAAAAGATTTACATTTGTATATAATAAGACATCCGTGTCATGCGGATCATCAGTTATGCAAAAGTAGCGTGGAATAAACATTACTTCACAAACTGGACTAAACAATTAAAGATATTGTTTCATTTTCCTATAAGTATTCTGAGAAAAGATAATTTTTATCAAAATCATCAGAAAAAAACGAAACATTTCCAGAAAACTTTCCACGTAAAGGGTACAGAGAATTGAGAGGATCATCTTGTCGAATGTATGTAAGTAGTTGTGTCTGGGGTATGACCGACATTTTGTTTTATTGTTATGTCGATCATAGACACTCAGGGACTTCTGTCCAGATATGAACTTTTACGATTCAGTGTACATCAAAACGTGTATTGATAGTGAAATGCCAGTATTGAATGTTTCGAATGCAGGCTTCGAATGAAGAAGGTGAAAGTAAGAGATCGGCTAAATACCAAACTTCTAAGATAATCCTTCCATCTAATTAAAAGTAAACTTTTCCTTGTTTAATTTCATATTAAAATTGGTTTATTTTGCCTAATATCCGATACAGTTAATAATTCTGCCACTAGGTACGCATATAGTCATGTAGTTACACAAACCCCGATAGATAGCGCCAAGGGAAGTACAGGACAGTACTGACTGGAATTGCTAATAGCTAGAGAACATTCTGAAACAACACACGAGCTTCTTTTGTCCATGAAACAACATTAAATTAACTTTATATTCTGGTTGAAAGAAGTCGTCATATGACACTTAGTGTCCGGAGAAAATATTATCGTTTCCTCTCAGGTTAGAAGAGAAGTCTGTCGTGATAAGTACTAAATTATGGGAAACGGAGAGTACAAATATTGTGCATTTATATTTCTCTCATAGTTTCTGTGAGTTTATTAATTACTTTCAGCGTAGGATACAGCTGAAAGTTAAGTTAATCTGAAGATGAAATAAGTTTCAGCATCATACCAGACTGTTCTAATTATCTAACCTTTTTTGAAAATCTTAAGCTTTTTCAAAATTGGCTCGACACTACTTTCTTCATACGTTGCGAAGTTGGCAAGTTCCCCAAACCATCCATGTTTTAAACCAGTTCAGCATCCCGTTTTAGCCCACCGTTATATGCACCCTAGTTCTCGGACACGCCCAACCGGAGTAAGATTCCGGGAACTCTCCCGTACACACTACCTCCGAATGCCTCGCGTAGAGCGGTCGTCCCTGGGTCGTTATCCCGCATGGCAGCTCCAGCATGCGCGGTTCGATCTCGCTCTTTCCTCCAACTCGAGACTAGCTACCTCACATTCGGTATTTCAACAACTTTTTGCCGAACTACTGGACCGTTACCTTAATTATGTTCCGGGCTTTACAGATGGTTCCCAGTTAGGTAGTACTACGGGTTGCCGATTCGTCATTAACGGCGAGGCTCATAATTTTCGCCTTCTGGACTCCACTTCAGTTTTCTCCGCAGAGCTGTATGCCATCTTCTATTTGTTCCTTTTCATTTGCAAGTTAGCTCCTGGCTCTTTTATTGTTTGCACTGACTCTCTACTTGCTCTTCAGGCCTTGCAACAGCACACTGCCGCTCACACCATTGTTTTAAAAACACAGACCCAGATCTCGCAAATGCTCAGTCGCGGATACCATTTTGTTTTTACTTGGACCCCAGGCCATGTGGGCATTTCCGGGAACGAGGAGGCGGACGCGGCTGCTAAGTCCGCTTGCCGTTTGCTCCGGAGTTTAAAAACTACGGTGGCATACCAGGCTGTGCAACGTTTTTTCCGTCGCCAACTCCTACCTGCTTGGCAGCACTCCTGGACAGCTTTGGAAGGCACACAACTCCGGGCAATAAAGGAGAGCGTACAACCCTGGCCAACTTCCTGCAGGGATAACCGGCGGGCCGAGGTGATACTCACCCGGCTGAGAATTGGGCACACACGAGCAACGCATGGCCATTTGTTAAGAGGGTAACCGACCCCTGTGTGTGCTCCGTGTGCAGTACGCCTCACGGTGCGGCACGTATTGCTTGATTGCCCGCAGTACGCCCGCGTTCGCCAGTCAATAGGCTTGGGGACTAACTTGCTGGGAGTTTTAGGGGACGACCCAGTGGCCGTGGTTAAGGCACTGCGGTTTGTTTCTGAAATTGGTTTTATTAAACAAGTTTAACTTACATTTTATATTTCTTTATTTTAGAGATTTTAGATTATTGGTCTTAGGATGGGTTTTTTATGTACTTTTGATAGTTAAGTATTTTTATTTTATTTTCACTTTTTAGCTTAATTTCTGTAGCTTTTAGGTTTTAGTGTTGACTTCGGGCCCAAATGTCCTTGTTGTCGACGGGCCCTAAAGCACCACACACTCACTTACTCAAAATTGACGCGACGGATTTTATTTAAATTCCACATGGTTAAGCCATTATTTTATTATCAATTTTAATATGTACATAAGCGGCAAACCTTAAGTATTAGACTAAATGCATTACCTTCTAGTTATGACATTTGATATACTTTTCAACTAGAAGTCATACAAACAGATTGGAATTACAAAGCCTTTACTAGAGAAAAGCTCGTAAACATTTGACTATCGTAAAAGCTTATCTATATGCAAACTCCCGTTGAGATTTTAAGGAAAATAAGTAATGCTGGGTAACATTTTCTTTATTCTTTTACTTCTTTGATAAATCTTTCTCAGTGACTTTGATTGATACTTCATATCTTTATATTGTTGAGGCGCTGGTCATAAATATGTCGGCACAAATCCATAATAGACGGCGGATAATGTTTCAGGAGCTTGCATAAACAATTAACGATAGCTTCGATAAACAAGTGATGGATATATTAAATTAATTGTGAGTCGATTAATAACACTAAACTGCACTTACTTTTAAATTTTCCCGGAACTAGTTTCAGAGGCCTTCCCTCTATCTTCAGCCGGACATCGACTGGTTCTCATTGGTGTAGCTGGCAATATTTTGTCATCGGTCTCCTCTGGGGGCGGTTCGAGGATCTTGCTGAACAAATCTTTGTGGTGGATGTCGAAATTGAATACTTTGTTCCTATTTTTTGAAATAAAGATTTGTTCCCATGTGGACAATTCTTGTTTTCCTGTTGTATGTTTTAGTAATATTGGTTCTGGATTTATGTTGTGTGTTTTTTTTTTTTCTCAAAAATGCGTGGCAACGGCTCATTTTTCTAATTGTTTGTATTTTATGTTCCTAAACTGTTCCTTTGCTCTTGTTTCTAAATTTATTTTGGTTTTTCCAATATAAATTTGACTACAATCACAGCATTCAATTTGATATATACCAGATTTTTTGTTAGATGGAATGGCATCTTTGATGTTTGAGCAAATTAGGTTTTTTAAGGAGTAATGGTTCACTGTTGCTAGTTGAATGATTTGTTTTTTGAAGACTTTATTGAATTTATCAAAGGCCCATGGATGGTAAGTGAATGATTTGAAGATCATTTTAGTTTCTGTAGTAGTTCTGTTGTGGTTTCGTTTAGTAGTTTCTTCTTTTTTGATAAGTTCAATTTTTTGTCTACTAGTGATTTGGGAAAGTCATTTTTCTGTGCTATTTCAATAATTTTGTTGTATTCTGTTTTGTATTCTTCTGCTATGAGAGGGATGCTGACCAGTCTGTGTGCTAAACTATTAAAGATTGCCTGTTTGTGGGATCTTGGATTGTAGCCATTAGCTTTTATGTAGTTGTCTGTCTGTGTTGGTTTTCTGTAAATGCCAAAGTTTATTCTATTTTTATTTCTGATTATTTTTAGATCTAAAAATGGTAAATACTCGTCTTTTTCAACTTCTACAGTGAACTTGATGCTTTTTTCTTGAATATTTAAAGTGAGTGTGTAGTGTTTTAGGGCCCGTCGACAACAGGGTCATTTGGGCCTGAATATTTAAAAGTTTTAGTGCATCACTGATGCGTTTTTTTGGCACTATGGCAAATATGTCATCTACATATCGTTGCCAGAGTTTGAACATCCATGGGAAACCTTTAGTGATCCTTATTTCTAGTGCACTCATGTACAGATCGGCCAGGAAGGGTGATAAGGGGTTGCTCATTGCTAAACCAGAAGTTTGATGAAAATATTTTGTTTGAAACTGGAAGAAATTCTGTTCTATGCATAATTTGGTAAGTTCGATGTAATCTGAAATTTCAAGTGATGACATTCCAAGTGATTTGAGCCATTTTTCTATCAATGTTGGGAGTTGTTTAACTGGTATGCTGGAAAACAGCGATGTCCGACTGAAGATAGAGTGAAGGCCTCTGAAACTAGTTCCCGGAAAATATAAAAGGAAGTGTTGTTTAGTGTTATTAATCGACTCCCAATAAATTTAATTTATACAACAACACTGTTTTCAACACTTTCATGAAAGGATTTAAGAGATGGATAGTTTATCACAGAGGTCAAAGACTTGCCTGTACCTATATAGTTACATTCTAGAACATTCGCGTTTTATCTGATGACATTTTAGAGTAAAGTCGAAAACAATCTAGAATGACCGATTAGGTGTATAAAAGAAGCCATGGCTAGTGATGAGTCAGTCAGTTGTGAAACAGAGTGAGCTGTGTTGTTGTCAGCTGTCACGGTTTGCTATTGTCATCGACCTTCGAAGATTGTGTGATGTAATGTTGTTACGTGAGAATTGAACAGTGTAATTCGACGATAATAAAGGAGATTTTTAATTTCTGCTACTCGGTCATTTAATCCTACGTACCCACAAAGCTACAATGTACTCTGCATGGAAAAATACACTTATTAACTTTTCTGGGAACCTATGGTTAAGCATTTGATTATGAAAAACTTTTATATAATTGGAGCCGTATGTACACATAACTTTACCACAAGAAAACATTTAGGTTATATACAAGTACACAATTTATGTAAAATTGGGAAGTGAAGGAGAAATGGATAAATATTTTGACAATCTTTAATTAACGTCCTGTTTGTCACGTAAATATTAAGGCTTTCACCTTCTATTTAAGCCTGGACATTCTAGATTGCGCTAAATGTCAAGCTTTTCTCTGTACTTCCGTTTTCATTTTTATTCCAAGCGGAAACAAATGCTCATTGCCCGCAATAGGTTTGTCATAGCGGACGAAGTGGAATGGAACATTCAATGTCAGTACATAATGTAATCATGAGAACAAAATAACACATTTCTACATATGTATATTCATATCTTTATGTACCTCTCACATCTTATCCACATATGAATTGCTTCTTTCTTACAGCGTCAGCCCACACAGATTTATTGACATCATTCTCTATTTTTCTGGGCTGATTTCGGCATCATTTCAGTCATTTCATTCAACGTCCAATATGACTTAACGTTGCAGGACGTAAATAAAAATATAAAAAATGAATCCTCCCGTTACATTAATTCGCTTCGCCCGCTTTTGAATCGATATTTATTGTTCCCCGTTGGCAGCAATGATTAAGAAACAATCATAATCCTGAAAGATTTCTGCGATATGCTACACGTCGCCATTTTCGACACGCAGTCTGGTCATTGTGTCCTCCCACACTTGAACCTTGTGCTCACGCAGTCGGACCCTGACAAGTCGACGTAAACGTCGCAAGAGCGCGCGATTATGTGGCGTGCGGTGTCGCTGGTATTGTCTCCGTGCCGCCCAGAAGCGGCGGATAAGGTGGGTGATGTCCAGTGGAAGGATGTCTGGATGAAGGGGTGCAGGGCCGTGAACTGTAAGGTTTTTGGTAGTTCTCGTCAGGATGGATGTAAAGCATGAGATTGCGTTCTCTATATCTGGGATGTTGGTTATTTTTGGGTTCGGTGGGATGGAAGTGTGGAGGCAGTTGCGTACGCCTTCCCAATAAAAATCTTGGTTTTGAAGCGAGGTGTCATGACTTGCAACCCTGGTGTTGATTTCTGTCAACACCGGATTATGGCCCGAATGAAGTGCGTTTAGTGACGTGAGATTGAGATGAAATGGGAAATGTTTGGAGATTGTGTGTATGTTGTCAGGGACCCTGCACTTGTTTCAGGTTTTTATTTTCTGTTTCATGGCCTGGCGCCGGTACAAAGGGGTCCGGCTTAGAGGCTAAAATTTACATTGAGGTTATATTTTGGGAATTAAATGCTTATTGTCTACGTGAGTATATATAAAACCCATACGGTGACATTTCTTAGTCCACCGAGAAAAGTTTTATTAAGTTAGTGTCTCTCAGTGTCCTTTTCTGCTATGTACAATATTTACACACGCTTATTTTGCACTTTTATTTACACACACTTTACTGCTTCGTGTGGCAGCGTGCAGCTGCCTCCTGGGCTGCTTTGGCAGCGGCCAAAGAGGTATTGTAAGGTTTGGAGGTATTTAAGGGTAGATTTGGAGGTGTTGGCCCAGACCACGCAGGCGTACAGGATCACGGATAAAATAAAAGATTTGAACTGTGGGTCTCCATCTATAAGGCGAATAATTTGTTTGCCTCTTGCACCTGCCCGACGACCACAATGCCAACGCTTATGTTTAGCATTGAAGTCCCCGGCAATGATAGCATTAGGATATAAGATTAGGATAGAAAGGTAATCGTTTTGAACGAACTGCCTGTTGGAAGGGTGGTACACGGAGACTACCAGGACCTCAGTTCCACCAATTCAAGACAAATTGCCGTGGCCTCTAGGGTTTGAAGAGGAGGGAGCTGGATGTATTTATGGACTACATTTTGCCTGACGAGTACCGCTGTACCGCCACCAGGGAGGCCTTGACGGTCCGAGCGATGACAAATGTAGCTCGGTATGTGGAAACGGGAGTCTGGACGGAGATGCGTTTCGCTGACTAGGATGACGTCTAAGACATTTGCTCGAGCAAACTGCAACAGCTCATCCCCTGGTCAATCAGGCCACACGCATTCCAGAATGCCAAGCGAAAAGACCTAATAAACCTAGTTCGATTCGCCATTCTGTGATTGCTGGATACCAGTTGTCAGTAGAGCAAGTTCCTCCATCGCAGCCAGCATCTTACTTGCCGAGTCTGAGTTTTTGTACAAGTTTCTGGAGCTATTTCAATGCACATTCGTTATAAATCTATCTTAAACGAAGTTAAAAAATTACAAAATGCCATAAATGATCAATCACATACCTCATTTTCTTAAAGGGAGCTCAATGTGTCCCTTAGGCTGAAAAAAAAACACAAACGTATTACACAGGCAACTGTCTCAGCTAGTTAACTTGTTCATCCCAACAAAACAATACACTAGGAAGCCTTGTTTTATTATGTTTATCATAAACACTCAGAAACCTCTGTCTACATATGAACTTTGACGCTTCAGGGTACATCAAAACGTATATTGATAGAATAGAGTCGGCATGGAATGTTTGAAATTAACGTAATGTATTTATTTACATTGTAAGGATAGTAAAACTAATAAATCGGCTAAATACTGAACTTTCATTTATTAATTTCCTAGTAGAATTACTCTATTTTCACTGATAATCCATATAGTTAGCAATTCTGCCACTACTAGCCCATGTAGTCCAGTAGTTACACAAATCTCGATAGATAGCGCCAAAGGAGAAGCAGAAAAAACATATTTGAAATTTTTAAAAGCTAGAGAATCTTTTGAATTCAGACCCCAGCTCCTTATTTCTATGAAACAACTTTATATTCTCCTACCATCCCGTTCTAAATAAGTTGTGATATGGCACTCTATTTCCGAAATTTAGAATACTGACTTTTATCTGGTTAGATATGAAGGCTATCGTAATATCTCCTAAATCTTGTGAAAGTATGGTTAGAAGTATTCACTAAATGACTATTTGAAAATAGAATATGTTACTGAGGAATGGCAGAATGACTTTTATGTTGCATTATAATATAGGTGGAGTATTAAATTGCACGTTCGGTGGGTTTGCAATCTGTAAATTGTTATCTGCATCCGTAGTTTATTAAATAGCCTCTAGTAATTACCTTAGCTTTCTAATTTATATTGGCTTAAGGTTTATCCCAGACTACCTTTAATTTTGAAACTTCGAGAAATTTTATTTTCAAAATTAGTGTTACCGAATTGCTACTATTACCATATTTGTCTTATTACTGTCAAGTTCGTGTTGCACTTTTAACATATATATGACATCATAGTCAACAGCATTTATTATTTTTCCATAGCAACACAAACAGCCGATGTACGTTCTAAAATCCAACGTTTATCTTCAGTTGCATTTATCAATATTTCAGCTGATATGTTAATTACAAAAATTCAGATTGACATAAATAGATATAGACAGAACGGAGTATGTAATACACATGTACTAAGTACATAACGTAATCTCAGAGCTATCCTCGCTACTGCATAAGAATGAGGATATACTGTTAATATGTACACGTTTGCTTAGACTTACACAGAAGGTTTCTAAACAGAAGATATAGTTCTTCTAAACCTAAATTGCATTTGAATGAGTAAAGCCAGACTGAGAAATTCAATGGCATAGACGGGATTTGAACCACGGATCTCCAACTCTGCGTGCGGTTGCTCTAATCCACTGAGTTACTACGGACAACATGCCGACATGATATTAAGTTTCTCCAACTGACTTGTATGTCATATCGTCATGTTGGCCATAGTAGCTCAGTTGCTTAAAGCAACCGCACGGAGAGTTGGAGATCCTTGGTTCAAATCCCGGCTACGATATTGCAAATTTTCAGTCTGGCTTTACTCATTCAAACCTTAGTCTACACACGACTAATGTGGAAGAATTATTTCCATTAATTGCATTGATCCCAAAAATTCGACACTGACACTTTAATATAAATGCACGTTTTGATGTACGCTCAATATTAAAGATTCATTTCCAAACAGCGGTCTCTAAGCGAGATTGTCGCAACTCAACTGTAAAACAAAACGTCGATTATACACCAGACACGACCACCTACTGAAGTTACACATAATGATGGTGAGAAGAATGCTCCCACCTCTGTGGAATACTGATATGGATGTTAATATAAAGAACATATAGGCGTATAGGGTACTAAAACAGATAACCATTCCATCATTGGAGGAAAGAGAATTGGTGGTCAATGCCATTCGTCATATTTTCCAGTGATTTAATAACGATGATGATAATCTCCTCTTCAAACTTGACGAAACAGAATACCCTGTTTTCCTTAATCAATATCCTTTATCTCGACTTACCTTGAACGGAGTACAAAGCTAACTTAAAGTTATTTCGTAAACAAAAGAGACTTTTGTGTTAAACTAGAAGATTCTTTAGGTTTTAGCAATTGCAACCAACAACGTGGTGACTCTATCTTTGCGCTATCTATTGAGGCTACTGTAACTACATGACCACATGCGCTCTTAGTGGCCGTATCAGGAACTGTAGAAACTACTGTATGCTGCATTACTGAAAATCGTCCAATTATAATTTTAACAGAAGCATCATCTATTTGTATTGCAAGGATCTGTCAACATCTCCCGTGACAAAGTGAAAAAGTTCACGCCGTGGTTCTTGGTTCGAGCCCAATCTGTGGCTATAGCTTTTGAGACGCAGTAACAAACATATTTACAGATGTTCTCTTACGGCTAAATTATTGCTAGACATTATAAAATATGCAACAACACGAAAAGCAAGTGGAACTGCAGTTTTATGTTGTAATATAACGTACTTTATAATATTTGTTATCGTAGCCCAGTAGTAGTAACATGTTGTGACGAGGGGACTAAGAGTACACGGTTCGAATCCAGTCTTTAGTGAAACTACTTATGCCAACAATTTTACTTTGTAATAGACTGTAACGAATCAAATTACTTTTTCCTTGCAAATAAGTTATTGTTAAATGGTTCCTTTAAGAATGCCAGTAGGTGAAATAATAAGTGTAAGGACCGGAACGGTAAGCGCCGTATACAGTCCATCTGAACACAAAAATAAGACTTTCAGTTGTTATTATTTATTCCATTCAACAATTCGTACCAAAGTTTCTGGGCAAATACACGTCTTGTCTACCTTTAACAGAAACGTCTCTATCTATCTTTATAGGTTAATTAACAAAATTTCTCTTTTCACGAAACATTTTAACACTTTTGTGATCCTAAACCTCGGTTAAAACTTCGGATGTTATTTTAATGACAACTGGCATCTATATTTTGGGTTTTTCTGGTAACGTGCTCATAAGTCCTGTCCTGTTTAAGTTACTTTGGTAAATCGTAAACTTAGTGCACCAAGAAATGTAGATTTCGGTAAAACAATTGCCTTGTGTCTAATGGCGCTTATGTGTGTGTAAACATTTCCGAGATATTCTTTGTTGTTAGCTAGAATCTTCTAATCATTATACTTCTCGCCATTTTATGTCTTTGTCAGTCCAAGGAAACGAAATTTCCAAGCCACCACATTTCGACAACCTCTTGAAAGTTCTGACCATTGCATTCTATTGTAGCTTACCTTTTATGATAAAAACAAAAGATGTATTTCATGAAAGATATTCGGATGAATAAAAAGATCCACTGCTTATACGAGAGTGATATGATTTAGAAAACGAGAAGTATAACAACAATATGTTGGAAATAGCTAAATCTACAAAAGCAAAACTTGTATCTGTGCAAGATTTATATATTTTGTGCATCAAAGGTTTACATTTGTATGTAATAAGACATCTGTGTTATCCGGATCATCAGTTATACAAAAGAAGCGTGGAATAAACATTACTTCACAAACTGAACTAAAATATTAAAGATATTTTTGCATTTTCCTATAAGTATTCTGAGAAAATATAATTTTTATCCAAATTAGATAAAGTCGAAATTTCTCCAAAAGCATTCCACATAAAGGTTATAGAGGATGGAGAGGATCGTCTTGTCGAATGTTTGTAAGTAGTTGTGTCTGGGGTATGACCGACATTTTGTTTTATTGTTATGTCGATCATAGACACTCAGGGACTTCTGTGTACATATGAACTTTTACGATTCAGTGTACATCAAAACGTGTATTTATATTAAAATGCCAGTATTGAATGTTTCGAATGCAGCCTTCGAAAAAAGAGGATTAAATAATAAATCGGCAAAACACCAAACTTCCAAGATAATCCTTCCATCTAATTAAAAGTAAACTTTTCCTTGTTTAATTTCATATTAAAATTGGTTTATTTTGCCTAATATCCGATACAGTTAATAATTCTGCCAATAGGTACGCATATAGTCATGTAGATACACAAACCCCGATAGATAGCGCCAAGGGAAGTACAGGACAGTACTGACTGGAATTGCTAAAAGCTAGAGAACATTCTGTAACAACACACGAGCTTCTTTTGTCTATAAAACAACATTAAATTAGCTTTATATTCTGGATGAAAGAAGTCGTCATATGACACTTAGTGTCCGGAGAAAATATTATCGTTTCCTCTCAGGTTAGAAGAGAAGTCTGTCGTGATAAGTACTAAATTATGGGAAACGGAGAGTACAAATATTGCACATTTCTATTTCTCTCATAGTTTCTGTGAGTTTATTAATTACTTTCAGCGTAGGATACAGCTGAAAGTTAAGTTAATCTGAAGATGAAATAAGTTTCAGCATCATCCCAGACTGTTCTAATTATCTAACCTTTTTTGAAAATCTTAAGCTTTCTCAAAATTGGCTCGACACTACTTTCTTCATACGTTGCGAAGTTGGCAAGTTACCCAAACCATCCATGTTTTAAACCAGTTCAGCATCCCGTTTTAGCCCACCGTTATATGCACCCTAGTTCTCGGACACGCCCAACCGGAGTAAGATTCCGGGAACTCTCCCGTACACACGACCGCCGAATGCCTCGCGTAGAGCGGTCGTCCCTGGGTCGTTATCCCGCATGGCAGCTCCAGCATGCGCGGTTCGATCTCGCTCTTTCCTCCAACTCGAGACTAGCTACCTCACATTCGGTATTTCAACAACTTTTTGCCAAACTACTGGACCGTTACCTTAATTATGTTCCGGGCTTTACAGATGGTTCCCAGTTAGGTAGTACTACGGGTTGCGCATTCGTCATTAACGGCGAGGCTCATAATTTTCGCCTTCTGGACTCCACTTCAGTTTTCTCCGCAGAGCTGTATGCCATCTTCTATTTGTTCCTTTTCATTTGCAAGTTAGCTCCTGGCTCTTTTATTGTTTGCACTGACTCTCTACTTGCTCTTCAGGCCTTGCAACAGCACACTGCCGCTCACACCATTGTTTTAAAAACACAGACCCAGATCTCGCAAATGCTCAGTCGCGGATACCATTTTGTTTTTACTTGGACCCCAGGCCATGTGGGCATTTCCGGGAACGAGGAGGCGGACGCGGCTGCTAAGTCCGCTTGCCGTTTGCTCCGGAGTTTAAAAACTACGGTGGCATACCAGGCTGTGCAACGTTTTTTCCGTCGCCAACTCCTACCTGCTTGGCAGCACTCCTGGACAGCTTTGGAAGGCACACAACTCCGGGCAATAAAGGAGAGCGTACAACCCTGGCCAACTTCCTGCAGGGATAACCGGCGGGCCGAGGTGATACTCACCCGGCTGAGAATTGGGCACACACGAGCAACGCATGGCCATTTGTTAAGAGGGTAACCGACCCCTGTGTGTGCTCCGTGTGCAGTACGCCTCACTGTGCGGCACGTATTGCTGGATTGCCCGCAGTACGCCCGCGTTCGCCAGTCTTTGCGCTTGGGGACTAACTTGCTCGGTGTTTTAGGGGACGACCCAGTGGCCGTGGTTAAGGCACTGCGGTTTGTTTCTGAAATTGGTTTTATTAAACAAGTTTAACTTACATTTTATATTTCTTTATTTTAGAGATTTTAGATTATTGGTCTTAGGATGGGTTTTTTATGTACTTTTGATGGTTAAGTATTTTTATTTTATTTTAACTTTTTAGCTTAATTTCTGTAGCTTTTAGGTTTTAGTGTTGACTTCGGGCCCAAATGACCTTGTTGTCGACGGGCCCTAAAGCACCACACACTCACTTACTCAAAATTGACGCGACTGATTTTATTTAAATTCCACATGGTTAAGCCATTATTTTATTATCAATTTTAATATGTACATAAGCGGTAAACCTTAAGTATTAGACTAAATGCATTACCTTCTAGTTATGACATTTGATATACTTTTCAACTAGAAGTCATACAAACAGATTGGAATTACAAAGCCTTTACTAAGAGAAAAGCTCGTAAACATTTGACTATCGTAAAAGCTTATCTATATGCAAACTCCCGTTGTGATTTTAAGGAAAATAAGTAATGCTGGGTAACATTTTCTTTATTCTTTTACTTCTTTGATAAATCTTTCTCAGTGACTTTGATTGATACTTCATATCTTTATATTGTTGAGGCGCTGGTCATAAATATGTCGGCACAAATCCATAATAGACGGCGGATAATGTTTCAGGAGCTTGCATAAACAATTAACGATAGCTTCGATAAACAAGTGATGGATATATTAAATTAATTGTGAGTCGATTAATAACACTAAACTGCACTTACTTTTAAATTTTCCCGGAACTAGTTTCAGAGGCCTTCCCTCTATCTTCAGCCGGACATCGACTGGTTCTCATTGGTGTAGCTGGCAATATTTTGTCATCGGTCTCCTCTGGGGGCGGTTCGAGGATCTTGCTGAACAAATCTTTGTGGTGGATGTCGAAATTGAATACTTTGTTCCTATTTTTTGAAATAAAGATTTGTTCCCATGTGGACAATTCTTGTTTTCCTGTTGTATGTTTTAGTAATTTTGGTTCTGGATTTATGTTGTGTTTTTTTTTTCTCAAAAATGCGTGGCAACGGCTCATTTTTCTAATTGTTTGTATTTTATGTTCCTAAACTGTTCCTTTGCTCTTGTTTCTAAATTTCTTTTGGTTTTTCCAATATAAATTTGACTACAGTCACAGCATTCAATTTGATATATACCAGATTTTTTGTTAGATGGAATGGCATCTTTGATGTTTGAGCAAATTAGGTTTTTTAAGGAGTAATGGTTCACTGTTGCTAGTTGAATGTTTTGTTTTTTGAAGACTTTTTTGAATTTATCAAAGGCCCATGGATGGTAAGTGAATGTTTTGAGGATCATTTTAGTTTCTGTAGTAGTTCTGTTCTGGTTTCGTTTAGTAGCTTCTTCTTTTTTGCTAAGTTCACTTTTTTGTCTACTAGTGATTTGGGAAAGTCATTTTTCTGTGCTATTTCAATAATTTTGTTGTATTCTGTTTTGTATTCTTCTGCTGTGAGAGGGATGTTGACCAGTCTGTGTGCTAAACTATTAAAGATTGCCTGTTTGTGGGATCTTGGATTGTAGTCATTAGCTTTTATGTAGTTGTCTGTCTGTGTTGGTTTCCTGTAAATGCCAAAGTTTATTCTATTTTTATTTCTGATTATTTTTAGATCTAAAAATGGTAAATACTCGTTTTTTCAACTTCTACAGTGAACTAGATGCTTTTTTTTCTTGAATATTTAAAAGTTTTAGTGCATCACTGATGTGTTTTTTTGGCACTATGGCAAATATGTCATCTACATATCGTTGCCAGAGTTTGATCATCCATGGGAAACCTTTAGTGATCCTTATTTCTAGTGCACTCATGTACAGATCGGCCAGGAAGGGTGATAAGGGGTTGCTCATTGCTAAACCAGAAGTTTGATGAAAATATTTTGTTTGAAACTGGAAGAAATTCTGTTCTATGCATAATTTGGTAAGTTCGATGTAATCTGAAATTTCAAGTGATGACATTCCAAGTGATTTGAGCCATTTTTCTATCAATGTTGGGAGTTGTTTAACTGGTATGCTGGAAAACAGCGATGTCCGACTGAAGACAGAGTGAAGGCCTCTGAAACTAGTTCCCGGAAAATATAAAAGGAAGTGTTGTTTAGTGTTATTAATCGACTCCCAATAAATTTAATTTATACAACAACACTGTTTTCAACACTTTCATGAAAGGATTTAAGAGATGGATAGTTTATCACAGAGGTCAAAGACTTGCCTGTACCTATATAGTTACATTCTAGAACATTCGCGTTTTATCTAGTGACATTTTAGGGTAAAGTCGAGTATAATCTAGAATGATCGATTAGGTGTATAAAAGAAGCCATGGCTAGTGATGAGTCAGTTGTGAAACAGAGTGAGCTGTGTTGTTGTAACGAGAGATAATGTAATCAGCTGACACGGTTTGTTATTGACATCGATCGACCTTCGAAGATTGTGTGATGTAATGTTGTTACGTGAGAATTGAAAAGTGTAATTCGACGATAATAAAGGAGATTTTTAATTTCTGCAACTCGGTCTTTTAATTCTACCAACCCACAAACTTACAATGTACTCTGCATGAAAAAATGCACTTTTTAACTTTTCTGGGAACCTATGGTTAAACATTTGATTATAAATAACTTTTATATAATTGGAGCCGTATGTACACATAACTTTACCACAAGAAAACATTTAGGTTATTTACAAGTACACAATTTATGTACAATTGGTAAGTGAAAGAGAAATGGATAAATATTTTGACAATCTTTAATTAATGTCCTATTTGTCACGTAAATATTAAAACTTTGAACTTATACTGAAGTCTGGACATTTTAGATTGTGCTAAATGTTAAGTCTCTCTCTGTACTTCCGTTTTCATTTTTATTCCTAGCGGAAACAAATGCTAATCTCCCGCAATAGGATTGTCATAGCGGACGAAACGGAATGGAACATTCAATTTCAGTACATTATGTAATCATGAGAACAAAATAACACATTTCTACACTTTTATATTCATATCCTTATGTATCTCACACACATTTTCCACTTATGAATGGCATCTTTCCCACAGTGCCATCCAACACAGATTTAGTGATAATCACTCACCAATTTTCTGGGCTCTTTTAGCATCATTTCATTCACCTTCCGATATGACTTAACGTTGGAGGAATTAAACCAAAATATAAAAAGATAATCCTCCCGTTACCTTAATCCACTTCGCCCGCTTTTGAATCGATATTTATTTTTCCCCGTTGGCAGTACTGATTAAGAAACAATCATAATCCTGAAAGATTTCTGCGATATGCCACACGTCGCAATTTTCGACACGCAGTCTGGCCATTGTGTCCTCCCACACCTGCACCTTGTGCTCACGCAGTCGGACACTGACAAATCGACGTAAACGTCGCAAGAGCGCGCGATTATGTGGTGTGCGGTGTCGCTGGTGTAGTCTCCGTGCCGCCCAGGAGCGGCGGATAAGGAGGGCGATGTCCAGTCGAAGGACGTCTGGATGAAGAGGTGCAGGGCCGTGAACTGTTAGGTTTTTGGCACTTCACGTCAGGATGGATGTGAAGGATGAGATTGCGTTCTCTATATCTGGTATGGTTATTTTTGGGTTCGGTGGGATGGAAGTGTGGAGGCAGTTGCGTACGCCTTAACAATAAAAATCTTGGTTTTGAAGCGAGGTGTCATGACTTGCAACCCTGGTGTTGATTTCTGTCAACACCGGATTATGGTCCGAATGAAGTGCGTTTAGTGACGTGAGATTGAGATGAAATGGAAAATGTTTGGAGATTGTGTGTATGTTGTCAGGGACCCTGCACTTGTTTCAGGTTTCAGGTTTTCATTTTCTGTTTCATGGCCTGGTGCCGGTAAAAAGGGGTCAGGCTTACAGGCTAAAATTTTCATTGAGGTTATATTTTGGGAATTAAATGCTTATTGTCTTCGTGGGTATATATAAAACCATACGGTGACATTTCTTAGCCCACCGAGAACAGTTTTATTAAGTTAGTGTCTCCCAGTGTCCTTTTTTGTTATGTAAAATATTTACACACGCTTATTTTGCACTTTTATTTACACAGACATATACGCACACACATACACACACACACACACACACACACACACACACACACACACACACACACACACACACACACACCACTATTTACACTGCTCCGTGCGGCAGCATGGTGCTGTCTCCTGGGCTGCTTTGGCAGCGGCCTCTGCATATGGGGAAAGGTCTGGGCCGGAAGGACTTTAGCGCACATTGTGGTGTAACGGTGGCATTAGAATATTTCTATGCGTGCATGCTTACGATGTTTTGGTTCACCTTTCCCAATGTTGTTAATTTTTGGATGCCTATGTTGCCGTATGCGCGCCCAGATGGAAGAGGCTCGTTTTATTACGGCCTGGGTGATGCAGGGGATATTGGTTTCTTCATGAAGGCTGGCGGTAGTCGTGCGGATAGGGACAGATAGGATTTTACGTAAGGAGAGGTTTTGTAAGGTTTGGATGTCTCTAAGGGTAGTTAAAGAGGTGTTGGCCCAGACCTTGCAGGCGTACAGGACCACGGATAAAATAAAAGATTTGAAGCTGTGTGTCTCCATCCATAAGGAGAATAAGTTGTTTGCCTCTTGCACCTGCCCGACGACCACAATGCCAACGCTTATGTTTAGCATTGAAGTCCCCAGCTATGATATCACTAGGATATAAGATTAGCATAGATAGGTAATCGTTTTGAACGAACTGCCTGTTGGAAGGGTGGTACACGGAGACTACCAGGACCTCAGTTCCACCAATTCAAGACAAATTGCCGTGGCCTCTAGGGTTTGAAGAGGAGGGAGCTGGATGTATTTATGGACTACATTTTGCCTGACGAGTACCGCTGTACCGCCACCAGGGAGGCCTTGACGGTCCGAGCGATGTCAAATGTAGCCCGGTATGTGGAAACGGGAGTCTGGACAGAGATGCGTTTCGCTGACTAGGATGACGTCTAAGACATTTGCTCGAGCAAACTACAACAGCTCATCCCCTGGTCAACCAGGACACACGCATTCCAGAATGCGAAGCGAAAAGACGTACTAAACCTAGTTCGATTCGCCATTCTGTGATTGCTGGATACCAGTTGTCAGTAGAGCAAGTTCCTCCATCGCAGCCAGCATCTTACTTGCCGAGTCTGAGTTTTTGTACAAGTTTCTGGAGCTATTTCAATGCACATTCGTTATAAATCTATCTTAAGCGAAGTTAAAAAATTACAAAATGCCATAGATGATCAATCACATACCTCGTTTTCTTAAAGGGAGCTCAATGTGTCCCTCAGGCTGGAAAAACACAAACTTATTATACAGGCAACTGTCTCAGGTAGTTAACTTGTTCATACCTACAAAACAATACACTAGGAAGCCTTGTTTTATTATGTTTATCATAAACACTCAGAAACCTCTGTCTACATATGAAACTTTGACGCTTCAGGGTACATCAAAACGTGTATTGATAGAATAGGGTCGGCATGGAACGTTTGAAATGAACGTAATGTATTTATTTACATTGTAAGGACAGTAAAACTAAGAAATCGGCCAAATACCAAACTTTCATTTATTAATTTCCTAGTAGAATTACTCTATTTTCACTGACAATCCATATCGTTAGCAATTCTGCGACTAGGAGCGCATGTAGTCGAGTAGTTACACAAATCTCGATAGATAGCGCCAAAGGAGAAGCAGAAAAAACCTGTTTGAAAATTTTAAAAGCTAGAGAATCTTTTGAATTCAGACCCCACCTCCTTATGTCTATGAAACAACTTTATATTCTCTTAACATCCCGTTCTAAATAAGTTGTGATATGGCACTCTATTTCCGAAAATTAGAATACTGACTTTTGTCTGGTTAGAAATGAAGGCTACCGTAATATCTGCTAAATCTTGTGAAAGTATGGTTAGAAGTATTCACTAAATGACTATTTGAATATAGAACATATTACTGAGGAATGGCAGAATGACTTTTATGTTGCATTAGAATATAGGTGGAGTATTAAATTGCAAGTTCGGTGTGTTTGGAATCTGTAAATTATTATCCGCATCCGTAGTTTATTAAATAGCCTGTAGTAATTACCTTAGCTTTATAATTTATATTGGCTTAAGGTTTATCCCAGACTATCTTTAATTTTGAAACTTCGAGAAATTTTATTTTCAAAATTAGCGTTACCGATTTGCTACTATTACCATATTTGTCTTATTACTGTCAAGTTCGTGTTGTACTTTTAACAAATATAATATGACGTCATAGTCAACAATATCTATTATTTTTCCATAGCAACACAAACAGGCGATGTACGTTCTAAAATCCAACGTTTATCTTCAATTGCATTTATTAATATTTCAGCTGATATGTTAATTACAAAAATTCAGATTGACATAAATAGATATAGACAGAACGGAGTATGTAATACACATGTACTAAGTACATAACGTAATCTCAGAGCTATCCTCGCTACTGCATAAGAATGAGGATATACTGTTAATATGTACACGTTTGGTTAGACTTACACAGAAGGTTTCTAAACAGAAGATATAGTTCTTCTAAACCTAAATTGCATTTGAATGAGTAAAGCCAGACTGAGAAATTCAATGGCATAGACGGGATTTGAACCACGGATCTCCAACTCTGCGTGCGGTTGCTCTAATCCATTGAGTTACTACGGACAACATGCCGACATGATATCAAGTTTCTCCAACTGACTTGTATGTCATATCGTCATGTTGGCCATAGTAGCTCAGTTGCTTAAAGCAACCGCACGGAGAGTTGGAGATCCTTGGCTCAAATCCCGGCTACGACATTGCAAATTTTCAGTCTGGCTTTACTCATTGAAACCTTAGTCTACACACGACTAATGTGTAAGAATTATTTGCAACAATTGCATTGATCCCAAAAATTCGACACTGACACTTTAACATTAATGCACGTTTTGATGTACGCTCAATACTAAGGATTCATTTCCAGACAGCGGTCTCTAAGCGAGATTGTCGCAACTCAACTGTAAAAAAAAACCTCGATTATATACCAGACACGACTACCTACTGAAGTTACACTAAATGATGGTGAGAAGAATGCTCCCACCTCTGTGGAATACTGATATGGATGTTAATATAAAGGACATATAGGCGTATAGGGTACTAAAACAGATAATCATTCCATCATTAGAAGAAAGAGAATTGATGGTCAATGCCATTCGTCATATTTTCCAGTGATTTAATAACGATGATGATAATCTCCTCTTCAAACCTGACGAAACAGAATACTCTGTTTCCCTTAATCAATATCCTTTATCTCGACTTACCTTAAACGGAGTACAAAGCTAACTTAAAGTTATTTCGTAAACGAAAGAGACTTTTGGGTTAAACTAGAAGATTCTCTAGGTTTTAGCAATTCCAACCAACAACGTGGTGACTCTCCCTTGGCGCTATCTATTGAGGCTACTGTAACTACATGACCACATGCGCTCTTAGTGGCCGTATCAGGAACTGTAGAAACTACTGTATGCTGCATTACTGAAAATCGTCCAATTATGATTTTAACAGAAGCATCATCTATTTGTATAGTAAGGATCTGTCAACAACTCCCGTGACAAAGTGAAAAAGTGCACGCCGTGGTTCATGGTTCGAGCCCAATCTGTGGCTATAGCTTTTGAGACGCAGTAACAAACATATTTACAATTGTTCTCTTACGGCTAAATTATTACTAGACATTATAAAATATGCAACAACGCGAAAAACAAGTGGAACTGCAGTTTTATGTTGTAATATAACGTACTTTATAATATTTGTTATCGTAGCCCAGTAGTAGTAACATGTTCTGACAAGGGGACCGAGAGTTCACGATTCGAATCCAGTCTTTAGTGAAACTTCTTATGCCAACAATTTTACTTTGTAATAGGCTGTAACGAATCAAATTACTTTTTCCTTGCAAATAAGTTATTGTTAAATGGTTGCTTTAAGAATGCCAGTAGTTGAAATAATAAGTTTAAAGGACCGCAACCCTAAATGCCGTATACAGCCCATCTGAACACAAAAATAAGACTTTCACTTGTTATTATTTATTCCATTCAAAAATTCGTACCAAAGTTTCTGGGCAAATACACGTCTTGTCTACCTTTAATAGAAACGTCTCTGTCTATCTTTATAGGTTAATTAACAAAATATCTCCTTTCACGAAATATTTTAACACTTTTGTGATCCTAAAACTCGGTTAAAACTTCGGATGTTATTTTAATGACAACTGACATCTATATTTTGGGTTTTTCTGGTAACGTGCTCATAAGTCCTGTCCTTTTTAAGTTACTTTGTTAAACCGTAAACTTAATTCACCAAAAAATGTAGACCTCAGTAACACAATTGCCTTGTGTCTAATGGCGCTTCTGTGTGTGTAAACATTTCCGAGATATTCTTTGTTGTTAGCTAGAATCTTCTAATCATTATACTTCTCGCCATTTAATGTCTTTGTCAGTCCAAGGAAACGAAATTTCCAAGCCACCACATTTCGGCAACATCTTGAAAGTTCTGACCATTGCATTCTATTGTAGCTTACCTTTTATAATAAAAACAAAAGTAGTATTTCAAGAAAGATATTCGGATGAAGAAAAAGGGCCACTGCTTATACGAGAGTGATATTATTTGGAAAACGAGAAGTATAACAACAATATGTCGGAAATGCCTAAATCTAGACAAGGTAAACTTGAACTGTGCAAAATTTATATATTTTCTGCATCAAAAGGTTTGCATTTGTATGTAATAAGACATCCGTGTTATCCGGATCATCAGTTATACAAAAGAGGCGTGGAATAAACATTACTTCACAAACTGAACTAAAAAATTAAGGATATTGTTTCATTTTCCTATAAGTATTCTGAGAAAATATAATTTTTATCCAAATTAGATAAAGTCGAAATATCTCCAAAAACATTCCACGTAAAGGGTATAGAGGATGGAGAGGATCGTCTTGTCGAATGTTTGTAAGTAGTTGTGTTTGGGGTATGACCGACATTTTGTTTTATTGTTATGTCGATCATAGACACTCAGGGACTTCTGCCTACATATGAACTTTTACGATTCAGTGTACATCAAAACGTGTATTTATATTAAAATGCCAGAATTGAATATTTGGAATGCAGGCTTCGAAAAAAGAGGATTAAATAATAAATCAGCAAAACACCAAACTTCCAAGATAATCCTTCCATCTAATTAAAAGTAAACTTTTCCTTGTTTAATTTCACATTAAAATTGATTTATTTTGCCTAATATCCGATACAGTTAATAATTCTGCCACTAGGTGCGCATATAGTCATGTAGTTACACAAACCCCGATAGATAGCGCCAAGGAAAGTACAGAACTGTGCTGACTGGAATTGCTAAAAGCTAGAGAACGTTCTGTAAGAATACACCAGATTCTTTTGTCTATAAAACAACATTAAATTAGCTTTATATTCTGGTTGAAAGAAGTCGTCATATGACACTTAGTGTCCGGAGAAAAGATTATCGTTTCCTCTCAGGTTAGAAGAGAAGTCTATAGTGATAAGTACTAAATTATGGGAAACGGAGGGTATAAGTATTGTACATTCCTATATCTCTCCTATTTTCTGTGAGTTTATTAATTACTTTCAGCGTAGGGTAGAGCTGACGGTTAAGTTAATCTGGAGATCAAATAGGTTTCAGATTCATCCCAGACTGCTCTTATTATCTAACCTTTTATGAAAATCTTTAGCTTTCTCAAAATTGGCGTGACTGATTTTATTTAAATTCCACATGGTTAAGCCATTATTTTATTATCAATTTTAATATGTACATATGCGGTAAACCTTAAGTATTAGACTAAATGCTTGTTTACAGAACACGTAGATCTGACTTAACGTTGGAGGACGTAAATAAAAATATAAAAAATTGAATCCTCCCGTTACATTAATCCGCTTCGCCCACTTTTGTATCCATATTTATTTTTGCCCGTTGGCAGCAATGATTAAGAAACAATCATAATCCTGAAAGATTTCTGCGATATGCTACACGTCGCCATTTTCGACACGCAGTCTGGTCATTGTGTCCTCCCACACTTGAACCTTGTGCTCACGCAGTCGGACCCTGACAAGTCGACGTAAACGTCGCAAGAGCGCGCGATTATGTGGCGTGCGGTGTCGCTGGTATTGTCTCCGTGCCGCCCAGAAGCGGCGGATAAGGTGGGTGATGTCCAGTGGAAGGATGTCTGGATGAAGGGGTGCAGGGCCGTGAACTGTAAGGTTTTTGGTAGTTCTCGTCAGGATGGATGTAAAGCATGAGATTGCGTTCTCTATATCTGGGATGTTGGTTATTTTTGGGTTCGGTGGGATGGAAGTGTGGAGGCAGTTGCGTACGCCTTCCCAATAAAAATCTTGGTTTTGAAGCGAGGTGTCATGACTTGCAACCCTGGTGTTGATTTCTGTCAACACCGGATTATGGCCCGAATGAAGTGCGTTTAGTGACGTGAGATTGAGATGAAATGGGAAATGTTTGGAGATTGTGTGTATGTTGTCAGGGACCCTGCACTTGTTTCAGGTTTTTATTTTCTGTTTCATGGCCTGGCGCCGGTACAAAGGGGTCCGGCTTAGAGGCTAAAATTTACATTGAGGTTATATTTTGGGAATTAAATGCTTATTGTCTACGTGAGTATATATAAAACCCATACGGTGACATTTCTTAGTCCACCGAGAAAAGTTGTATTAAGTTAGTGTCTCTCAGTGTCCTTTTCCGCTATGTACAATATTTACACGCGCTTATTTTGCACTTTTATTTACACACACTTTACTATTTACACTGCTTCGTGTGGCAGCGTGCAGCTGCCTCCTGGGCTGCTTTGGCAGCGGCCAAAGAGGTATTGTAAGGTTTGGAGGTATTTAAGGGTAGTTTTGGAGGTGTTGGCCCAGACCACGCAGGCGTACAGGACCACGGATAAAATAAAAGATTTGAAGCTGTGGGTCTCCATCTATTAGACGAATAATTTGTTTGCCTCTTGCACCTGCACGACGACCACAATGCCAACGCTTATGTTTAGCATTGAAGTCCCCGGCCATGATAGCACTAGGATATAGGTTTAGGATAGATAGGTAATCGTTCGGAACGAACTGCCTGTTGGAAGGGTGGTACACGTAGACTACCAGGACCTCAGTTCCACCAATTCAAGACAAATTGCCGTGGTCTCTAGGGTTTGAAGAGGAGGCAGCTGGATGTGTTTATGGCCTACATTTTGCCTGACGAGTACCTCTATACCGCCACTAGGGCGGCCTTGATGGTCGGAGCGATGTCAAGTGTAGCTCGGTATGTGGTAACGAGAGTCTGGACAGAGATGCGTTTCGCTGACTAGGATGACGTCTAAGGCATTTCCTCGAGCAAACTGCAACAGCTCACACCCTGATCAATCAGGCCACATGTATTCCAAAATGCAAAGCGAAAAGACGTACTAGACCTAGTTCGATTCGCCATTCTGTGATTGCTGGAAACCAGTTGTGTGTAGATCAAGTCCCTCCATCGCAGCCAGCATCTTACTTGCCGGGTCTGAGTTATTGTACAAGTTTCTGGAGCAATTTCAATGCACTTTCAATATAAATCTATCTTAAACGAAGCCAAAATATATAAAAATGCCATAAATGCGCAATCACATACCTCGTTCTCTTAAAGGAAGCTCAATTTGTCACTTATACTGAAAGAACACAATCGTATTACATAGGCAACTGTCTCAGAAGATAACTTTTTCGTTCCAAGAAAACAATGCACTAGCAAGTCTTTTGTTTTATTGTAATGTTGATCATATTGTCACCCAATTATCGGGAAGCACAACAAACGACAGCTGAGTAAGGGATCAGAGGCCGCGCCACGCATACCTCATTAGTCTCTGTCACTAACTGAGGGGGATGATTAGGGAAATGTCATTTGTCGCTGGCCGCCTCTTTTCCCGCTCCCACTGCCGTCTGGAACCTTCGGGTGAATTCACGGAAACCAGGGACTTCTAGAAGACTGTGATATTCCTATAAGAAGGGCTGCAGTGAGTGAATCCGGTCAGTCAGTCAGTCAGTGCTTGACGTGCTAGTGTACGACGAGAAGACTGTGTGAGTGCATCGAAGGATTGTACGTAATTACGAGTGCAAGTGAAATTTTAACGGACGAACGGGTGAATCGTAATTGTGTGCATTACGTAATTCTGTGTAATTGGCAAGAGTTTAACTGTAAGTCGGTGGAAATAAAGAACATCTTTGAGTGGTGCAATTGGACTTTTCATTTCACGAACCCTCAGGAAGCGGGACGACAATTCACCGAACATTACAACCATGGAGGCGGCATTGAAAAACATTTTGGAGAAGATGTTGGAAATGAAGGCGGAACTGGCAGAAATAAAGACGGCCAACGACAACATCACCGAGAAAATGGAAAAGATGTTGGAGACGGCAAATAACAACCTGGCCGCAGAGTTGAAACAAATGAAGACGTCCAACGACAACATCACCGAGAAGATGGAAGAAATGAAGCCCGAATTAACAGCAAAGATAGAGACTGCAAACAACAACTTGGCCACGACAATGACCGCAAAGATGAACGAACTGACCACGGAAATGAAGGTGGCGAACGAGGCTCTCGCCTCCAAATTTAAAGAACATTAGCCGGCGTGAGGGATAACGTGACGGAGCTCGGCAAGCGGATGGGCCAAGAGGACGAGCGCGTCGAGGACCTGGCGAACCGCTTCATTGGCCTAGAGGAAAAGGCCGACAATAACGCCAAGCTTCTGAACGCCATGGTTGAAGACGTCGAAGACCTCGCGAAACGCGTAAACAAACTGGAGGGAAAGGCTGACAGCAGCGTCAAGTCCCTGAACGCCATGGTGGAGGACGTCGTCGGCAGGAGACTGAAGGATTCGAAGGCCGACGCACCGGGACGCGACACAACATCGGCGTGCGTCAAACCTCCGAAATATGACGGCGCGTTAACATTTGAGGTCTTCCGCCGCCAGTTCAACACAGTGGCCAAGTGCAAGAGATGGTCACCGGAAGAGGAGGCCACACAGTTAATAGCCAGCCTCCAGGAACGGGCCGCGGAAGTCTTAAACGCGGTGCAGACAACGGCGGCGCCCAAGGACATCTGGGAGGCCCTGGAGTATTGCTTCGGGAACCACCGCTTAGCCGCAGCATACTGCAGCCAGCTAAAGGCAAGGTCACAGGAGCCGGGGGAAACGCTGCAGGAGTTCGCCATAGCGATTAAGCAGCTGGATAGCAAGGCCTTGGTTGACCTGCCACCGGAGTGCGTATTCCGGGAAGCCGCCTACAACTTTGTCGACGGGGTAAGGGACACGGAGATTCGTCAGCGCCTAATGCTCGGCAATTATAAAACCATCCACGAGGCGCTGACTGCAGCATTAAGGATGCAGGCGGCCAAAGTAACAGCTATCCCGACGTCGAGAACAAGGAGTGTCCGCTACACCGGAGACAGAAGACCAGCTGAGGGACACCGGCGAACACCTAGCGGCCTGTGGTGGGTGTGTGGACAGCCCAGACCCCTGCAGAGAGACTGCCCACACCAGGAAGGGCAGCCGGAAGAACGAGTAAGGCCCGGCGTGGAGAGGAGCACGTCGGCGCCATTACCACCATCCCCTTGAGTGACACTGCGCGCCGTCAGCCGGCGTATGGATGACAGCCTCATCGCGGACGGTTGGGTGAGACGGAAGCCGTGCCGTGTGCTGGAGGACACTGGGGCAGCCGTGACTATCATCAGACCTGACGTGGCGAAGGGTTTGCCGACGAGGAAGCAGAGCCAACCGTACGAGCTTGTCACGGCATCGGGCGACGCTTTGCCTGTGGAGAAGGAGGCTCTGCTGGAGCTTACCTTGGGGCGGAGTGCCGTGCGTCTGTGGGTGTTCGTTGCGAAGCTGGCTGAGGAGGTGATTCTGGGACTCGATGCGCTGAGGAGCCACGAAGCGACGGTCGACGTCGGCAGGAAGGTCCTGCGTCTCAACGGAGAAGAGGTTATACTCCGTCAACTCGAAGACCGCCTGGGAATCTGCAGGGTCGTCTTGAACGAAGTTGTTCCCGCGAGGAGCGAGGTTGGGTCCCGAGGTTGCAGGAGTACGAACATCTCAGAGGGAAGAGCCACGGTAACGCTGACGCCATGTCCCGAGCACCCTGTCCAGAAGAGTGCGGCCAGTGCCCAAGGGTGGAGGAGAAGGAGCGTGCTGCAGCAGTCCGAGTAGTCACGGCAGTGCCTGCGGATGGCTGGGATAGCGCAGGCCTGAGGAGGGAGCAGCTGCAGGACGCAGACTTGGGGCCACTCTTGAGGGAAGTGGAGGCAGGGACGAGACCAACCTGGGAGGACATCGCACCGAGGAGCGCCACCTACAAGTCGTACTGGGCCCAATGGGACTCGTTGAAGACCAAGGAGGGCGTGCTGTTCCGGGTGTGGGAATCACCCGATGGGAAGACGCAGAGAGAACAGTTGGTACTTCCCCGGAGTAAGGTCCCAGAGATCTCGGACGAAGTGCACGCCGATACCTTAGGAGGACACCTGGGAGCGAACCGAACGATTGGCAAACTACGGCAGCGCTACTACTGGCTGAGACTCCGAGCAGATGCTGAGAAATGGTGCCGTCAGTGTCACGTGTGCGGAGCGAGTCGTGGCCCCCAGACTAGTAGCCGGGGTCGCATGCAGCAGTACAACGTCGGACCGCCATTCGAAATGCTCGCCGTTGACATTGCTGGACCATTCCCAGTTTCCGACCGAGGCAACAAGTACCTTATGGTGGTTGTGGACTACTTCAGCAAGTGGCCGGAGGTGTATGCCATCCCAAACCAAGAGGCAAAGACAATCACAGACTGCCTCGTGGAGCAAGTGTTCTGTCGATTTGGGGTGCCTTTGGAGCTACACAGGGACCAGGGTACCAACTTTGAGTCCAGCCTAATGAAGGAGGCGCTACAAGGACTTGGGGTGAACAAGACCCGCACGCAACGCCTCTACATCCCCAGTCGGATGGCATGGTCGAAAGGTACATCAAGACCTTAGAGGAACACCTGAGGAAGGTCGTGGCCAGCCATCAGCTAGACTGGAACGTCAAGGTGCCACTGTTCTTGCTGGCCTACCGCTCGTCTACACACGACACAACTGGGATGACGCCAGCCACTTTATGTTCGGCAGAGAGTTACGTCTCCCTTGTGACATGGCTTTTGGAAGCCCTCCGGAGGCGAAGCAGCCGGTGACCGAGTATGTGGAGAACCTGGTGGACCACCTCCACGACATGCACGAAATTGCTCTCCAGAACATCCAGAAGGCGTATGTTCCTATAAGAAGGGCTGCAGTGAGTGAATCCGGTCAGTCAGTCAGTCAGTGTTTGACGTGCTAGTGTACGACGAGAAGACTGTGTGAGTGCATCGGAGGATTGTACGTAATTACGAGTGCAAGTGAAATTGTAACGGACGAACCGGTGAATCGTAAATTTGTGCATTTCGTAATTCTGTGTAATTGTCAAGAGTTTAACTGTAAGTCGGTGGAAATAAAGAACATTTTTGAGTGGTGCAGTTGGACTTTTCATTTCACGAACCCACAAAGTCACAATATACACTCAGAAACCTCGGTCTAGATACGTACTTTAATGCTTCCGAGTACATCTAAACGTGTATTTATAGGACAACGTCGGTATGGAATGTTTGGAATGAATGCAGTGTCTTTATTTTCGTTGTAAGAACAGTAAAAATAATAAAGAGGCTAAAAACCAAATTTTGGTTTATTACTTTCCTAGCAAAATTATTCTATTTACACACATAAACCATACAGTTAGTAGTTCTGCCACTAGGAGCACATGTATTCAAATAGTTACAGAAATCTCGATAGATAGCGCCAAAGGAGAAGCAGAAATATGATGTTTGAATTTTTTGAAAGCTAGAGAATCTTAATAGAAAAGACACAACCGCCTTATGTGTGTGAAACAGTTTTATATTCTCTTACCATCCCGTTCTAAATAAGTTGTGATATGGCACTTTATTTTCGAAAATTAGAATACTGACTTTTCTCTGGTTAGAAATGAAGACTATCGCAACATCTATTAAATCTTGTGAAAGTATGGTTAGAAGTATTCACTACTTGCTTATTTTAGTGTGTAAGCTGTTACTGAGAAATAACAGAATGAGTTTTTTGTTGCATCTGAGGATATTCGTGAACTATTATATTGCACGTTCGTTGTGATTGGTATCTGTGAATTACTATCCGCATCCATAGTTTACCAAGTAGCCTCTAGTCATTACCTTAGCTTTCTAATTTATATTGGCATAAGGTTTATCCCAGACTACCTTTAATATTTGAAACTTCGAGAACTTTTAGCTTCAAAATTAGCGTTACAGACTTGATACTATTACCGCATTTATCTTATTATTGTCAAGTTCGTGTTGTCCTTTTAACAAATATAACGTCATAGTCAACAACATTTATTATTTCTCCATAGCAACACAAACAGGCGATGTACTTTCTAAAATCCAACCTTTGCCTTCGATTATATTTATTCATATTTCGGCAGATATAAATATATTGTGCGTTCGTGAAAGGAAAAGTCCAAATGCACCTCTCAAAAATGTTCTTTATTTCCACCAAATTGCAATCGGAACACTTGCCGATTACACAGAATTACGTAATGCACACAATTACAATTCACCAGTTCGTCTATCACAGATCCACTGCACGCAGTTACGTACACCCCTCCGATGCACGTACACAGTGCGTTCCCTCACTGGGCGCTCCTCACGCTGCTCCCCAGGAACTGAACTGACTCGCCAACTACAGGCCTTATATAGCGAAGATCGCCGTTTCAGGAAGGTTCGCGGCGCCCACAAGCATCCAGAGGTTTCAAGACGTCTGGTGAAAGGGGAAAGAGACGGTACAGGGCTCGCGCCGCACCCCTAATTATCCCTTCAGTTAGTGACACGAGACAAATGGGTAGGCGTAACTTGAATGCTTCCCCTCTGGCCCTACTGCCTGCCGGATCTATAGGGAGTTCCGACGTTCTGGTGACACTGCTGCCTCCTCAAATCTGGTCGTCCCGATCAGCACCATCGTAGCATGCCAGGCGATCCAGGTGTACCACCAACATCATCCCTCGGGGAACATTCTGGATGCGGTAGACCACGTCTTTAATCCTCTTCACCATCCGGTATGGTCCTTGCCATCGCTGCTGAGGCTTCGGGCAGCGTCCCTTGGTCCGGGTAGGACGGTACAACCAGACCAGGTCACCTTGCTGGAACCCTTGGCTGTTGGCTTGCCTGTCATATCTGGTCTTCATGCGGTCGCTCGCCTTCTGGATGTTCTGGCGAGCCATTTCGTGCATACCGTGGAGATGGTCCACCAAGTTCTCCACATACTCGGTCGCTGTCTATATCGCTCCCGGAGGGCTTCCAAAAGCCAGGTCACAAGGGAGGCGTAACCCTCGGCCGAAAATTAAGCTGGCTGGCGTCATCCCAGTTGTGTCGTGTGTAGACGAGCGGTAGGCCAGCAAGAACAGTGGCACCTTGACGTCCCAGTCTCGCTTATGGTTGGCTACGACCTTCCTTAGGTGTTCATCTTAGGTCTTGATACATCTTTCGACCATGCCATCCGACTGGGGATGTAGAGGCGTAGTGCACGTCTTGTTCACCCCAAGCCTTTGTAGTGCCTCCTTCATTAGTTTGGACTCAAAGTTGGTACCCTGGTCACTGTGTAGCTCTAACGGGACCCTAAATCGGCAAAACACTTGCTCCATGAGGCAGTCTGTGATTGTCTTTGATTCTTGGTTTGGGATGGCATACACCTCCGGCCACTTGGTGAAGTAGTCCACGAGCACCATAAGGTACTTGTTGCCTCGGTCGGAAACTGGGAACGGTCCAGCAATTAAACGGCGATCCGTTCGAATGGCGCTCCGACGTTGTACTGCTGCATGCGACCTCGGCTCCTAGTCTGGGGGCCGCGACTCGCCGCGCACACGTGACACTGACGGCACCATCTCTCAGCATCTGCTCGGAGTCTCAGCCATTAGTAGCGCTGCCGTAGTTTGTCAATCGTTCGGTTCGCTCCGAGGTGTCCTCATGAAGTACCGGCGTGCACTTCCTCCAAGACTTCCGGGACCTTACCCCGGGGAAGTACCAACTCTTCTCTCTGCGTCTTCCCATCGTGTGACTCCCTTACCCGGATCAGCAATCCCTCTCTGGTCTTCAACGAGTCCCATTGGGCCTAGTACGACCTGTAGGGGGCTGTCCTCGGTGCGATATCCTCAAATATTATACGTAATTTAAATACAATTTTAACATGTGTATAGCTGGTTAGGTGTAGGCAGATTGTATCTGTTTAGAAAATGTAAATATGGTTTAAAAACACAGTATATTATCAATATTTCTTTGAGAAAAACACATTTCCTAGTTATCTATATATACTTTCCAGACCGAGGTCAAATTTACATAGCAAGAAGTAAGTTTTGACTATCGCAAAAGTTTATGAGGTCCACATTCACTTTTTAACTGCAACGAAATAAGTAATTCATAACATTTTCTTTATTCCTTTATTTCATCGAAATATTTCCTTAATTGATTCAAATTAATGCATCACACGGTTTTTACCTCTCCATGACAAACTACAAGTGTTCTTTTTGGGAACATCAGTTATAAATAGCCCTTTATATGATTGGAAATGGATATACCAGCTGGCAGCCTGGGCGCTTCGAACCGGCTTCCGTTTTTCGCCTGCGAAGACACAATGTGTCCACTTCCATCGTCTACGGGGTATTCACCCTCCACCTGATCTTAGCTTGAACGGCACACCCCTGCCATTTGTCCCGCACTTAAAATTCTTAGGCCTCTATTTGGACAGAAAATTGAGTTGGGAGCATCATATTCAGCACTTCCGAGCTTCTTGTGATCGTTCCGGCCGGGGGCTCAAGATTTTACCTGGGGTATCTTGAAGTGCGATCGTACAGTTATGTTGAGGCTGTATCGCTCCCTGGTCCGATCCAAGCTGGACTACGGCTGTCTTATTTATGGCGCAGCGACCGCCTCTAAACTTCGCCCTTTAGACACCGTACATCATAAAGGTATGCGCCTTGCCACAGGAGCTTCCCGCACAAGTCGCGTCGACTGCTTGTATGCCGACTCCGGCGAGCCTCCACTTTATATTCGTCGCTCGACACTGCTCTGTTCATACGTTGCGAAGTTGGCAAGTTACCCAAACCATCCTTGTTTTAAATCAGTTCTGCATCCCGATTTAGCCCACCGTTATATGCAACCCTAATTCTCGGACACGCCCAACCGGAGTAAGATTCCGGGAACTCTCCCGTATACACGACGTACGAATGCCTCGCGTGGAGCGGTCGTCCCTGGGTCGTTATCCCGCATGGCAGCTCCAGCTTGCGCGGTTCGATCTCGCTCTTTCCACCAACTCGAAACTAGCTACCCCACATTCGGTATTTCAACAACTTTTTGCCGAACTACTGGACCGTTACCCTAATTATGTTCCGGGCTTTACAGATGGTTCTCAGTTAGGTAGCACTACGGGTTGCGCATTCGTCATTAAGGGTGAGGCTCATAAATATCACCGTCTGGACTTCACCTCTGTTTTTTCTGCAGAACTGTATGCCATCCTCTATCTGCCCCTTTTTATTTGTAAGTTAGTTCCTGGCAATTTTATCGTTTCCACTGACTCTCTAAGCGCTCTTTAGGCCTTGCAACAGCACACTGCCGCGCACATCCTTGTTTTAAAAATTCAGGCCTTGATCTCGCAAATGCTTAGTCGCGAATACCATTTTGTTTTTACTTGGACCCCAGGCCTTGTGGGCATTTCCGGGAACGAGGAGGCGGACGCGGCTGCTAAGTCCGCTTGCCGTTTGCCCCGGAGTTTAACAACTACGGTGCCATACCAGGATGTGCATCGTTTTTTCCGTCGCCAACTCCTATCTGCTTGGCAGCAATCCTGGACAGCTTTGGAAGGCACACAACTCCGGGCGATAAAGGAGAGCGTACAACCCTGGCTAACTTCCTGCAGGGATAACCGGCGAGCCGAGGCGATAGTCACTCAGCTGAGAACTGGGCACACACGAGCGACTCATAGCCATTTGTTAAGAGGGGAACCGGCCCCAGTGTGTGCTCCATGTGCAGTACGCCTCACTTTGCGGCATATATTGCTCAATTGCCCGCAGTACGCCCGCGTTCGCCAGGCTTTGGGCTTGGCGACTAACTTGCTGTGTGTTTTAGGGGACGACCCAGTGGCCGTGGTTAAGGCACTGCGGTTTGTTACTGAAATCGGTTTTAATAAACAAGTCTGACTTGTATTTTATATTTGTTAATTTTAGAGATTTTAAGTTATTAGTCTCGGGATGGGTTTTTTTATGGTTTTTTTGTTTTTTATGTTTTTTATGGGTTTTTTATGTTTTTTTTTTTTTTTCAAAATTTTAAAAATTTTGAAAGAGAAGGTCGCTATTAATTTTTTTTCATAAAAACCAGAGAAATCGTGGTCTGTCAGAGCAATTACAAAGTGAATTGCTTTTGAAACACGTCTGCCTGTTGTTCTGCTCTTCTGTCGTTGTTGTAACTATAACAATATATGTAAATATATACTGAAGACTGATGTATATTTACAAGAACCAGACACAACAATAAACATTTGTAACAGTAGTTATAGAAGAGTATACAGAGCAGGTCATGTGATTGTCAGATGATTTTATTCACATATAGCACACAACCCTATACTATACTATACTCTGTTTCATATAACCTTGACTCGCTGACATGTATCACTCCGCGTCCAACTACCTTCCCCCTCGTCCTAATTGGCTAATGCTTTCGCGCCATAGGCGGTGCCTTTTCGTCACATTTAAACCTGCAGTAAACATCATAATAATTGCTGGGAAGATAAATAAAATCATACAAATATAGATATGAAGGCATGCAAAAATAATGAAGTTTATAATGAAATGAGCAAGTTGGAACTTAATGACTGAGAAATGTAACTGAAACAAGTTTATAATGAAAGGTCTTCGGCCTTTTCCACTGGGATTTTTTAAACCAGCACACATACCTTTCAAAAATGCTTGTCTTTCAGTCTTAAAAGCCGTGTCACGCCATACCTTACGTTTCATGTGTTCTTCATTCTCCCAAATCTCGTCAAGGTTATTATATTTTGCGACTTGTATCTTGGTGCAGTCTGACTGTCCTTAAATAACGTCTTCGCCACACAGCAATATCGCCTCTGAATTTAGCACATTTTTCTTGCCTCTTTTTTCATTCACAAACCCTAGCTGTATAAGCAATCTGCTGAAATGTGGTAAATCTGCATCCTAATTTACAGCAGATGAAATGTTATTTATGTTAGGGAGTTCGTTTCTAAAGAAAAAAACTATACACATGACGACGCACAACACTTTTCACGTATTTTCTCCGAGCACGCGTTTTTGTTTATTCCTGCTGTTGCCTAGAGTGGTAAGTATTCCTGTTTTCTCAATTTCACATCGCGATGTTCCTACGGATTTAACACTCACACCTGTAACTTCAGAGCACAGCTGTTCGACTTCTCTCACTGACAAAGACGGATTCTTCTCTGTGAGTGCATTAAATACATGCACCACAATTCCTTTTTCGCCGCTTTGTAAGTATTTACCCTTGCAATACATCTGGGAAAAACTGGAGGTAGACTCTGCCATTGTTCATAGAAGTCCACGCGCAATAAACGATCAATAAAATAATGTAGCTTTCGCACTAGGCACAACCACCTTCGAATGCCGATATATGACAAATCCAGTTCAAACAAGTTCAGTGATAAAAGTCATATAAACAAATATGTACCGCTGAAGCACGTGCTATCGTGTCATGTGCTTGAGAGCAAATGAACCTCCTCTTTACTTCGTATAAGAATTAACACGCATTTCAGATAAATCAACTGTGTTGCGTAAAATATTTAATTAAAAAGGTTAGGAAAATATAAATTTGACACTTCTCTTCCAACACATATAGTTATATACAGATATACATTCCTGGAAATTGAAATAAGAGCACCGTGAATTCATTGTCCCAGGAAGGAGAAACTTTATTGACACATTCCTGGGTTCAGATACATCACATGATCACACTGACATAACCATAGGCACATAGACACAGGCAACAGAGCATGCTCAATGTTGGCAGCAGTACAGTGTATATCCACCTTTTGCAGCAATGCAGGCTGCTATTCTCCCATGGAGGCGATCGTAGAGATGCTGGACGTAGTCCTGTGGAACGGCTTGCCATGCCACTTCCAGCTGGCGCCTCAGTTAGACCAGCATTCGTGCTGGACGTGCAGACCGCGCGAGACGACGTTTCATCCAGTCCCTAACATGCTCAATGGGGGACAGATCCGGAGATCTTGCTGGCCAGGGTAGTTGACTTACACCTTCTAGAGCACGTTGGGTGGCACGGGATACATGTGGACGTGCATTGTCCTGTTGGAACAGCAAGTTCCCTTGCCGGTCTAGGAATGGTAGAACGATGGGTTCGATGACGGTTTGGATGTACCGTGCACTATTCAGTGTCCCCTCGACGATCACCAAAGGTGTACGGCCAGTGTAGGAGATCGCTCCCCACACCATGATGCCGGGTGTTGGCCCTGTGTGCCTCGGTCGTATGTAGTCCTGATTGTGTCGCTCACCTGCACGGCGATAAACACGCATACGACCATCATTGGCACCAAGGCAGAAGCAACTCTCATCGCTGAAGACGTCACGTCTCCATTCGTCCCTCCATTCACGCCTGTCGCGACACTACTGGAGGCGGGCTGCACGATGTTGGGGCGTGAGCGGAAGACGGCCTAACGGTGTGCGGGACCGTGGCCCAGCTTCATGAAGACGGTTGCGAATGGTCCTCGCCAATACCCCAGGATCAACAGTGTCCCTAATTTGCTGGGAAGTAGCGGTGCGGTCCCCTACGGCACTGCGTAGGATCCGACGGTCTTGGCGTGCATCCGTGCGTCGCTGCGGTCCGGTCCCAGGTCGACGGACACGTGCACCTTCCGCCGACCACTGGCGACAATATCGATGTACAGTGGAGACCTCACGCCCCACGCGTTGAGCGATTCGGCGGTACGTCCACCCGACCTTCCGCATGCCCACTATATGCCCTCGCTCAAAGTCCGTCAACTGCACATACGGTTCACGTCCACGCTGTCGCGGCATGCTACCAGTGTTAAAGACTGCGATGGAGCTCCGTATGCCACGGCAAACTGGCTGACACTGACGGCGGTGTTGACCAAACGCTGCGCAGCTAGCGCCATTCGACGGCCAACACCGCGGTACCTGGTGTGTCCGCTGTGCCGTGCGTGTGATCATTGCTTATATAGCCCTCTCGCAGTGTCCAGAGCAAGTATGGTGGGTCTGACACACCGGCGTCAATGTGTTCTTATTTCCATTTCCAGGAGTGCATCACCATGTTAAAGAGCGAACTAATTTTTACCGCACGACAGTCTTTACCAGAACAGCAGCCAATGAGAGGTGATTAGGTGACGTGAGCAGTAAGAGATACTGGGCAAGCTTACGTGAAACAAGGATTAAGTAATGTTCACCTCAAACCTGCTGAGTCAAGTTTAAGAGTTGTTTTAAAGAGGAAGGTGTATAACATTTCAAAAGTATATTTCTGCTCTTGATTGATTGTCACATCATTTAAATAACATACAGGAGGATTTGTTAGAACGATATGAAATATGTATATACGTAAGAGGGGGCGATTTTGTATCTTGTCGTTGGTATCTACGGACAAAATGAAGGTAAAAGTTACTTCAATGTTATTCTTGATATTAAACATTCGTCTGTAAACCTGTACGGATATTAGGGCATTAAAACGAGAATTCCTGACAAAACAATAGCTTAAATTTGGACAATATACGTGATTTTATTTATAGTGTAGACAATTTCCGAGATATTCATAGTTGTATGCTGGAACCTTCCAATAGTAACGCTTTTCTAAAAATTGAAATGGTTTTTGTCCATTTATGGCTTTGTCAGTCAAACAAAACTAATATCAAGTCACCACATTACTACCAGATCTTAAAGGTTTTAGCAATTCTATTCTACGATAAAAGGAATTGAAGAAGGATAACCGCATGATGAAGAAGAACGACACCTTATTTGTGGGTAAAAATTATTTGAAATTGAAAATTATAAAAAGAATATGTTCAGAAACGGCTATTTTTTCCAGTGGAGGAAAAATGCATGTTACGTACTTACCCTGGGATTGGAGTGTGGGACTCTACTGGGGGAATCGAACCACCAGCCCTACCCACTAAAAAAACCCACCGGTGATTATTCAGGAGTGGTGCCGTGGCAGTACCGCTGTAAGCACCTGCGGATTCAAGGAAGGGATATATTGTCCCGGTCGAGGCCAGGTCCAAGGTGAGGATAGGCGGCAGGACGTAAGCATGACCAAAGCCCTGCTTACGCCCTTGCTTATTAGGAGCGGTCTTGTTTGGAAGTGGATGAGGAATTGTAAGGTCTCTGCGACGGTTGGTGTCGACCGCTGGTGTTGGGTCCGTCGAACATCCTTTGGAGGCCAGCCACTTCCTCCTTGACGAGTCTTCGGAGCATGAATGTATGTGTGTCCCATTGTTTGATGGAGAAGTGATGCTTCTCCTCTATGTTCTCTCGCAATTCTGCGAGCTCGGAGCTGATATCTGTGAGTGATGTGGCCTGCTGCACAGATGAAGTCCTGAGCTCTGTAAGAAGTTCCTCCATGATGGTAAGCTTGGCCATTGCGAATAGGAAATTTGATTGGAGAGCATGCACAGTCTCCTCTAGGTCCCGGACTTGGTCCCTGAGAAGCTCCTGATTATTGGTGTAATTTTGGTGTTGCCATCTGTTGGTGAATTTGTTGAGGCTGAGCACTCAACTGCTGCTGAGTGGTTGGCGGCGCAGGAGGGACAGGCGTTGCCTTCCTGCAGGGATGCAGGGGGCACAGCGCCTGCCCGGTGTGGTGGCTGTGCCCGCCGCAGGAGGCACAGTAGCGGCGACGTCGGTGGAGGTCGTGCTCTCTACAGAGCGAGGTGAGGCTGGAAGCACCGCAGTAGTGGCACTTAGGCTTGGCTGCATTCCCGTAGGCGCAGCAGCGGCGGCATGGAGCTTGACGGTCCTATGGGCTAACTTCAGTGCGCAGCACCCAACATAATAAGGGTAGGCCGTTAGTTAAAGCAGCTTCCAGTTCCGCGAGGCTGGCTAGCTCGAGTACTCAGGGCAGGCCATTCCCGCCTTCCCGCGCAAAACACTGTCACTGCTGACTGAGGGGCGTGACGTCACTGAGAATACAACGCAAGAGCGCTTACACGTGAATGTGCGTAGTGCAATATTATGATTGCACATTCTAAGATAAGATAAGGCGCTGATGCATGCAAATTCCACAATCCTTCTGATGAAATAAACGAGATGCAGTTGCTTACGACCTATTGTAGTTATTGGCTGTGTTTTTTGTCGTAACATTATGAAAACCATTGCGCTGTTGCTGAAAGCAAACATGCTTCGTATAAAACTGCGAATCTGATTTTCCATTGTTTGCCTAAAGATCGAGAACTACAGCGCAAGTGGGTTTTACGCTGTAAAAGGGCTGATCCGGTTAATGTGAATAATGCAAGGATTTGTTCCGATCACTTCCTGCCCGAAAACTATAAACGGGATTTAAAAGCGAGCTGTTAGGTTTGCCGCAGAAAAGAAAATTAAAGGGCGACGCTGTACCTTCATAGAAAATTCCTAATTGGCATGGGGATGTATTTGAGGCGGTAGTAGCAAGTACCAGCAAAACCAATTTGCAGGTAATTATCAGATACACATTCCATTTATGTATTTGTTTCTATGTTTACATTGAGTTTATTCGTTCCTTTTTTTATAAGAAAGGTTTGATGCGTGGAATAATAAGAATAAGAATAAGAATAATAAAACTGTTTTTATTAATAGGCAATATCAGCAAGAGATCGCCGGTGCGAAGTTAGGACCGTGCGAAAGAGGGCGCTGTCTACTATAGTATCTTTATCTCCCAAAAAACAAAATTTGACCCGTTGACCAGCAGGGAGGTAGCTCCTGACCACTCTGTTGTTGCTAAAGAGGAAATAATTAGACTAAAGGCTCAGATGCAAGCCCTGAAGAAAGAAAACAGTGTTTTGAAACGGCAGAACAAGGTACAGAAGTAATATTTTGTAGCTTCCATGGACAAAGTGCTGCGAAGTGTAATAGAGTGATGCAAAACTTAATTTCTATAATAAGTTCAAAGTTTCCCGAAATTCATCACAAAGTGATCTCTCTTAATGTGAGGACAAGAATCTTCATTAGAATTAGGCACTTAAACAAAAGAGCGAAGGCAGAAATGATCAGGAAACTTGCAGCAAAGAAAAATCTTCAATGGGTTGCTTCGTCATTTTCTTGAGCTACACTGATTAAGTACATATGAATAGTAACATGTTTTAAACTCTTAATACAACTGCTAGAAAGAACCTTCATTATAATACACAAGTGGATGTTTATTCCTTCCGATTTTACACGTAGCAAAGCTTAAATAGCACATACTGAGGGGCTAGTGTTTAACTCTCGCGGTTGAACTGTATTCCCAGTGACGTCATGCGCGTTAGCCAATGGCAGCGCGACTCTCCGGAATGGCCTACCTGAGTACTCTAGTTGCCTTGGGCTAGCTCCACCCGGACTAGTGGTGTCGGAACTCGGGCTGAGGTGATGTGCGTGAGGGCCACTGTTGCTGCGCTGCAGGATGCACGTAACGTGCTCGCAGGTCCCGAGGCACTCCAGTTACCACTATACCTGTGCGGTGGTGCAGTGGTTGTGGCGGCGTTGGCTGGCAGGCTAGTGTTGGCTGGGTAGCAGGGCCGGGTTTTGGCTGCGATATCGCAGGAAGTTTCTTCTCGGCTGGCTGTGGGACGGTGATGACTACTCGTCTCTTCGTGCCTCTCTTGACACGTGGCGTGTTGCTGCTCAGAATGCTTGACGCCATTGACTGCTGCGGTGGTTGTGCATCTGGAGGTGAAATAACTGCAAACTGCAGTTCAGGTGCTGCTTCCGTCGGCGGCTGCCGGCGCACTTGGCAAGCGTCCGGTGTCATAGGGGATGCAGGCCGAGTTGCCCAAAACTTCCCCGGCGGCATCCACGGGAGGCTTCCCCTCTTCTGCCGATACCGGTAGCAAGGCGGGAGATGGCGCCCGAGAGCTGGCTGGCGAAGACTGCGATGAAGGTGGCTTCACTGCCTGGGTCTGCTTCCGTGTTTCGGCGTTCCTCTTCTTCCTCGTGTTGCTGCGGTGGTCTTTCGATATGTGCTGCTCGACTTCTCGAAGAGAAGTGTCATGCAAATGCAAGGCAACTAGAGTACTCAGGTAGGCCATTCCGGAGAGTCGCGGTGCCATTGGCTAACGCGCATGACGTCACTGAGAATACAGTTCAACCGCGAGAGTAAAACACTAGCCCCTCAGTATGTGTTATTTAAGCTCTGCTACGTGTAAAATCGAGAGGAATAAACATCCACTTGTGTATTATAATGAAGGTTCCTTCTAGCAGTTAGTATTAAGAGTTTAAAACGTGTTACTATTTATATGTACTTACTCAGTGTAGCTCAAGAAAATGACGAAGCAACCCATTGAAGATTTTTCTTTGCTGCAAGTTTCCTGATCATTTCTGCCTTCGCTCTTTTGTTTAAGTGCCTAATTCTAATGAAGGTTCTTGTCCTCACATTAAGAGAGATGACTTTGTGATGAATTTCGGGAAACTTGGAACTTATTACAGAAATTAAGTTTTGCATCACTCCATTACACTTCGCAGCACTTTGTCCATGGAATCTACAAAATATTATTTCTGTACCTTCTTCTGCCGTTTCAAAACACCGTTTTCTTTCTTTAGGACTTGCATCAGAGTCTTTAGTCTAATTATTTCCTCTTCAGCAACAACAGAGTGGTCAGGAGCTACCTCCGTGCTGGTCGACGGGTCCAATTTTATTTTTTTGGGAGATAAACATACTATAGTAGACAGCGCCCTCTTTCGCACGGTCCTAACTTCGCACCGGCGATCTCTTGCTGATATTGCCTAATAAAAAGTTTTATTATTATTATTATTATTATTATTATTATTATTATTATTATTATTATTATTATTATTATTATTATTATTATTATTATTATTATTATTATTATTATTATTATTATTATTATTATTATTATTATTATTATTATTATTATTATTATTATTATTATTATTATTATTATTATTATTATTATTATTATTATTATTATTATTATTATTATTATTATTATTATTATTATTATTATTATTATTATTATTATTATTATTATTATTATTATTATTATTATTATTATTATTATTATTATTATTATTATTATTATTATTATTATTATTATTATTATTATTATTATTATTATTATTATTATTATTATTATTATTATTATTATTATTATTATTATTATTATTATTATTATTATTATTATTATTATTATTATTATTATTATTATTATTATTATTATTATTATTATTATTATTATTATTATTATTATTATTATTATTATTATTATTATTATTATTATTATTATTATTATTATTATTATTATTATTATTATTATTATTATTATTATTATTATTATTATTATTATTATTATTATTATTATTATTATTATTATTATTATTATTATTATTATTATTATTATTATTATTATTATTATTATTATTATTATTATTATTATTATTATTATTATTCCACACATCAAACTTTTCTTATAAAAAAGGAGCGAATAAACTCAGTGTACACATAGAAACAAATACATAAATGGAACGTGTATCTGATAATTACCTGCAAATTGGTTTTGCTGGTACTTGCTACTACCGCCTCAAATACATCCCCATGCCAATTAGGAATTTTCTATGATGGTACAGCGTCGCCCTTTAATTTTCTTTTCAGCGGCAAACCTAACAGCTCGTTTTTTAAATCCCGTTCATAATTTTCGGGCAGGAAGTGATCGGAACAAATCCTTGCATTATTCACATTAACCGGATCAGCCCTTTTACGGCGCTGTAGTTCTCGATCTTTAGGCAAACAATCTAAAATGACATTCGTAGTTTTATACGAAGCATGTTTGCATGTTTCAGCAACAGAGCAATGGTTTCTACTTTTACTCATAATGTTACGACAAAAGATACAGCCAATAACCACAATAACTCATAAGCAACTGCATCTGGTTTATTTCATCAGAAGGATTGTGGAATTTGCATGCATCAGCGCCTTATCTTATCTTATAATGTGCAATCATAATATTGCATTACGCACATTCACGTGTAAACGATCTTGCGTTGTATTCTCAGTGACGTCACGCCCCTCAGTTAGCAGTGACAGTGTTTTGCGCGGGATGGCGGGAATGGCCTGCCCTGATGCAAATGCACAAAATCTGTCTTTGTGTACAAAAGCTACAGTTTTTCTACATCAACGAAATCTATGTTCCTTTGCGGTTTGTCAATATATAACAGTAGTTTAGAATGAAAGACTCTACAGAGGCTACGACCAGAAAAGTGAACAAGTGTTTGTTAAGTCAAAATATCTTGAACGTAAACTGTCTTTATCAATATCATTGTGGTCAAATGGAAATTGCCCAAAAATGTACGACATAAGGGGTTATCCTAGTAAAGTAAATAGCTGTGTGTGGTTTATAACCGACCTTTTGTTTTATAGTTATGTTGATCATAGACACTCAGGGATATTTGTCTAAAAATATCCTTTTTAGATCCAGGGTACATCAAACCGCGTACTTGGAGTAAAGTGTAGCTGTCAAATGTTTGGCATCAATGCAATGTCTTTATTTTTGTAGTAGAGGAAGTAAAAATATAGAATCGTCTATATACCAAACTTTTAAATGAAAAACCTTCCATCCTAAATTAAAATCAAAGCTTCCGATCCTTCATTTACTATATAAAACGCTCAGTTTTGACTAATACGTCATACATTAGTTGTTACAGTTTCTGCTCCCACCGCTATGAGCGCATGAAGTCATGTAGTTACACAAACCTCTGTAGATGGCGCCAAGGGACAATCACGAAGAGTCTAGATGGAATTGCTAAAAATTAGAGAATATTCGGGTTTAGAAAACCTTTATATTTTGTAAACAAAGCAACTTTACATTTTCTTTACTTTCCGTTCAAAAGAAGTGGAGATAAGCGATTGCATATAAGGTAAACGGAATATTGTCTTTTGTGAGGTGCGAAAGGAAGTCCATCGTGATAATTACTAAATCATTGGGAACAACGTTTAAGCCATTGAACTTTTCTATTCATCCTTACCTACCACGTTTTGTGCTCTTGTATGGGACTGACTACTGGTGTGTATAGACATGTTAATCTTTGAACATGCTAACACTGAATGGAACTGTTTATTAAAGGGAACAACAACGTCAGAGGAACTTGATGGTCTTTTCTGTACGAATTTATCTAAGCCAGATACTCCTCATAACAATTGCCACGTTTGGTACAAGACAGGGCAGGCCATTCCCGCCTTCCCGCGCAAAACACTCACTGCTGACTGAGGGGCGTGACGTCACTGAGAATACAACGCAAGAGCGCTTACACGTGAATGTGCGTAATGCAATATTATGATTGCACATTATACGATAAGATAAGGCGCTGATGCATGCAAATTCCACAATCCTTCTGATGAAATAAACGAGATGCAGTTGCTTATGAGCTATTGTAGTTATTAAATGTGTTTTTTGTCGTAACATTATGAGTAAAAGTAGAAACCTGTTGCTGCTGCGCTGTTGCTGAATGTAAACATGCTTCGTATAAAACTAGGAATGTGATTTTCCATTGTTTGCCTAAAGGTCGAGAACTACGGCGCAAGTGGGTTTCACGATGTAAAAGGGCTGATCCGGTTAATGTGAATAATGCAAAGATTTGTTCCGATCACTTCCTGCCCGAAAACTATGAACGGGATTTAAAAAACGAGCTGTTAGGTTTGCCGCTGAAAATAAAAGGGCGACGCTGTACCGTCATAGAAAATTCCTAATTGGCATGGGGATGTATTTGAGGCGGTAGTAGCAAGTACCAGCAAAACCAATTTGCAGGTAATTATCAGATACACATTCCATTTATGTATTTGTTTCTATGTGTACACTGAGTTTATTCGCTCCTTTTTTAGAAGAAAAGTTTGATGCGTGGAATAATAATAATAAATAATAAAACTGTTTTTATTAATAGGCAATATCAGCAAGAGATCGCCTGTGCGAAGTTAGGACCGTGCGAAAGAGGGCGCTGTCTACTATAGTATCTTTATCTCCCAAAAAAATAAAATTTGACCAGGAAGAGGAAATAATTAGACTAAAGACTGAAATGCGAGCCCTGAAGAAAGAAAACAGTGTTTTGAAACGGCAGAACAAGGTACAGAAATAATATTTTGTAGATTCCCATGGACAAAGTGCTGCGAAGTGTAATGGAGTGATGCAAAACTTAATTTCTATAATAAGTTCCAAGTTTCCCGAAATTCATCACAAAGTGATCTCTCTTAATGTGAGGACAAGAACCTTCATTAGAATTAGGCACTTAAACAAAAGTGCGAAGGCAGAAATGATCAGGAAACTTGCAGAGAAGAAAAATCTTCAATGGGTTGCTTTGTCATTTCCTTGAGCTACAGTGATTAAGTACATATGAATAGTAACATGTTTTAAACTCTTAATACTATCTGCTAGAAAGAACCTTCATTATAATACAGGAGTGGATGTTTAGTCCTTCCGATTTTAACGTAGCAGAGCTTAAATAACACATACTGAGGGGCTAGTGTTTAACTCTCGCGGTTGAACTGTATTCTCAGTGACGTCATTTGCGTTAGCCAATGGCAGCGCGACTCTCCGGAATGGCCTACCTGAGTACTCTAGTTGCCTTGGGTACAAGACGTTTCAATATCCGGAAAATAAGAACTTTATTCGTGCAGTTCTCTCAGAAATACAATTTAAACTTATAATACTACACGAATTTGTATAAACAATACATCAGTTATTAACAAATTTAGCTATTTTCATTCTGAAAATCTTTCCAATAAGATTTTATGTATAACTACGCAACATTTTACATGTAATCTGGTGTATTTGAAGCTAAACAGTATATCAGCATTATAAACATGAGTTACACATTTCGGAATAATAATTTGCTTCTTCCATGATATAGTATTTACTAGGGTTGTTGAATAAAGAATGATCACAAATTTTTTTGGCAACGTGCCTTTACTCATCCTCATAAATTTGTGGTCCTTCTCAAAATAGTGTCCCCTGAATGCGATGCACCTGTTTCAGCGGTTCTGCCAGACTTCAAAGACATATTGGAAACCATTTTTTGAGAGATACTTCAAAATCACCTCCGCAGCCTTCAACACTGCTTCTGATGATGGATAATGCCTCCCACTAAGGCGTTTCTTCAAGTTAGGGAATAGAAAAAAGTCACATGGGGCTAAATCTGGTCTATAGGGAGGGTGAGGGGTGCACTTCACGTTGACTTTTGCAAGATATTCAGCAACAACATTGGTAATATGCGGCCACGCATTATCGTGGTGCAGCATGCAGTCTGCTTCATGGAAATGTGGCCTTTTGCACCTGATATAGACTTGCAATGTTTTCAGGACATCGCTGCAGTATTGTCCAGTTACTGATGTGTGTGTAGGTACAACATGCTGATAAACCATTCCATGAATATCAAAGAATGAGATGACCATAACTTTCCCAGCAGAAGCAACCACTTTTGCTTCCTTGGGGTTTGATGATGAAGGAGATTTCCACACTGAGCTTTGCTCTTTGCTCTCAGGGTCAAAATGATGTAGCCAAGTTTCATCAGCAGTGATTACGTTTGAAAGAAACTCCAGATCTTCCTCTAACATCAACTTTAACGCATGCGAATGTCCTTTTGTTCGAGAAACAACAGTCTTGGAACACATCGCGCACAAACACGTCTCATGTGTAATGTTTCTGTCACCAACGTGTGGGTGGCACCCAATGAAATGTTCAGTATTTCAGAAAGTGATCGTAAGGTAATTTGTCGATCCTCTCTCACAATGGCAGCAGCAGTGTTGATGTTTTCTACCGTAAGAGCAGTAACTGGAGCACCGGGTCCACCTTCCTTTGAAGTTGATTGTCTCCTCCCTTTAAAACATTTTAAACCACCTTCGAGCTGTGCTGTAGGGAAGAGCAGACTCTGCATAGGCCTCCTGTAACATTGTATAGGCCTCCACTGAAGATTTGTTGAGAAGAAAGCAGAACTTCAAAGCCGCATATTGTTCCCCGCGTTTTACATCCCTTGCAGCGGTAGGCGATACTGAACAAGTCTGAACTTGCCTGGTTTTCACAGGCGGGAACCAGGAATACCAACAATGAAACTACTAGGGCGTGTTTGTTTCACATTAAGCTAACAGAATATAATAAGATTGAATTTTAGTGCGAAAAATTATGACCGTAAAAAATTATGATAATTCTTTATTGAACAGCCCTCGTAGATTCCCTTATATGAAATTATTGAGAACTGTCCGATAGCTTTGTTATTATGGAGCTCCTCAAAAGGTTACCCTGGCTCTAACTTTGTTAATACAAACATTTCAGATATCGCAGGAAGAGTGAGCGTGGTACTGGCGCACTTCTTGGATGTTTGCTAAGCAGCAATGAGCGCATCAACTCAGCCAATAGAATGCGCAGGATTATGGTGAAGTGAGAGGTAACTATTATCAAAGATAAAGACAGGGTAACGTTTTGAGTAGCACGATAATATGTAAGTAGGACCATTACCCTTAAGGACGTTAATCATGTCCCGTCCTGTCTCATAAGACATTTGCCAACACTGTACGCGGCCTGTGGATGTGGGCAACAATGGGAACAAGTGAACAGTACTCTTCATTGTTGGAAGCTACAATTAACCAATACTTAAATCTTGGTAAAATAAAAATTACGTATAATCTCAAAAGGAATTCAGTTTTAAGGAGTCTAAAGTCACATTTGGTAAAAAATATTGTAAAAAGAAATTTTTGAAATGTGGTACAGCACTTTGATAAACAGCGATCAAGGACAAATCACTCGAAATTTATTTTTTCTTACTGTTAATGATCGTGTTAGCTGCAAGTACTTTTTGCCTAATTTTATTTTGACCCAGTTTGCTACCGGACGTGGGAAATTTAAAACGTACTGTGACTTTGTGGGTTCGTGAAATGAAAAGTCCAATTGCACCACTCAAAAATGTTCTTTATTTCCACCGACTTACAGTTGAACACTTGCCAATTACACAGAATTACGTAATGCACACAATTACGATTCACCTGTTCGTCCGTTACAGTTCCACTTGCACTCGTAATTACGTAAACTCCTCCGACGCACGTACGCAGTCCGTACCCTCACTGGGCGCTCCTCACAGCTCGCCAAGAACTGATGGACTGACTCAATTCACTCACTGCAGACCTTTTTATAGGGATATCGCCGTTTCTCGAAGCCTCTAGATTCCGTAAATCACCGCGAAAGTTCCAGAGGACAGGGGAAGGGGAAAGAGGCGGCCAGCGAGAAGTGACACTCCCCTAATCAACCCCTCAGTTAGTGACTGAGATTAATGGGAGGGTGTGGCTCGGCTGCCTCTGGTCCCTTCTCAGCTGTTGTTGGTTGTGCTTTCCGCTAATTGGGCGACAGTACTTTCGACCATTCCATATAGACTCCCCTGATGGATAACTATGTCAATGTGAAAATGTTGATGTGACGTTCATTCCAAAAAGAGATGTAATCTTATTAAATATCTTTCATATTGTAATACAGATTACTGTATTCCTTAAAAAATGTTGCACTTTATTGACCAAATTTATAAAACGTTATAATCATTATCACGTTCTGTTATACTGATATTTGTATTTGTGTGTTTTTGTAACTAGAACCCTAACATACCTTACTGGTAAAATACGATTACTTCTATTGTATAATAAATAATAATAAAATAGGAAATAAATATTTCTTGTCCCGGCCAGTCAAAGAAATTGGATTTTCAAAGCCATCACATTACCACTAACTCTTAATATTTCTGACAATCCCATTCTACTATAAGGTACTTTTGATGACCGACAAAGAAGAATTAATTGAAGAAGACTTATTGGATGAAGAATTACGAGCGACTATTTGTTTCAGAAATATAATTATGGGAAAACGCAAACCATAACAACACTAAAATTGAAATTTCTGAATCTACAACAAATGTATTTATTTGTGTGCAATATCTATATGTTTTCTCCATCAACGAGATCTAATTTTTGGTGCAATAACATTTTGCATATCTCCTCCGCTTTACGTGTGACACAAAAGTACTTTTGAATGAAGATTATTTCAGAGTCCATTCCCAGAAAATACAACAAATGTTTCAGTTTTCGTGAAACCGTCCTAAACATACATTATTTTTAATCAGGTCATTATGAGAAAATTGGATTATCCACACAAAGGTGTTCCATATAAAGTGTATTCAGAATGGGAGATGCCTTTGATCATTTGTTTATTGAACTCTTGACGGCAGACTGTCAATTGTTTAACGGATATTTTGTTTTATAGTTATGAAACACGCAGAAACCTCTGTCTAGAAATAAATTGTAAGGATTCTGGTACATCAAAACGAGTACTTTTGGATAAATACAATGTCTCTATATAAATCGGGTATTTACCAAATTTATAAGAAAATCCTTCCATCCTAAATTATAAGCAAAGCCTCCGTTCTTTCATTTGCTATACAGGAAGGTGGGTCAGAAAGTAACGCCTCCTATTTTTTTCTCTTTTAATTGCCAAAACAAATGAATATTACTTACATAGCTTGAAAACCACAACATTGACGATTAATTTGTCAGTATTCAATATAATCTCCGTCCTTTTCCACAGTTTTGGTCCACCTTTTAACTAGGGCATGTATTCCATTGTAGTAAAACACACGGTCTTGCTTCCTAAGCCATTGACGCACGGACGTTTTCACAGCCTCCTCATCTTATCCACCCAAAGACCATCGAGATTAGCGATTTCATATCCGAAAAAGAAATATTGCTTTTTGTCAGTTTTGAAATGGAGACAGTCGTGATGACTACTAAATCATTGGTAACAATGTTCGAGTTATTCGATTTTGCTATTGAAAGTCTACTATTTGTACATTTGCTTTGTTTTGTGTTCTTTAATTCTCACAATTCATCAGTCACATAGATGTATAATTGTTTATTAAGCTGGAAGTAGGTTTGTGTGACAATATCGAATTATTCACTCTCCCAAACTTGGAACGTCTCAAAATATTTTTTTTTCATAACTTTTTTTCAGCGAGATGATTTTTCACAAGTTTAAGCTTAATGTGTGCACTACAGATAATACTTAAGGTTTATACATAATTTTCGACGTGTTAATTACACATCTGAATTAAAGATATTGATGGTAATTCTTACATTTATTTATTTACCTATTTGCTTGAATTTTTAACACTTTTTATGTGAAATAAAAGTCGAAGCGATTTGCAACATTTATACAGGATGTTACAAAAAGGTACGGCCAAACTTTCAGGAAACATTCCTCACACACAAAGAAAGAAAATATGTTATGTGGACATGTGACCGGAAACGCTAAATTTCCATGTTAGAGCTCATTTTAGTATTTCTCTTAAAATGTAAATTGAAATCATTCGTGCAGACAATTGTCAAAATACCCCATTGTGGTTCATGCACGATGGAGCTCCTGCACATTTCAGTCGAAGTGTTCGTACGCTTCTCAACAACAGATTCGGTGACCAATAGATTGGTAGAGGCGGACCAATTCCATAGCCTCCACGCTCTCCTGACCTCAACCCTCTTGACTTTCATTCATGGGGGCATTTGAAAGCTCTTGTCTGCACAACCCAGGTACCAAATGTAGAGACTCTTCGTGCTCGTATTGTGGACGGCTGTGATACAATACGCCATTCTCCAGGGCTGCATCAGCGCATCAGGGATTCCATGCGACGGAGGATGGATGCATGTAACCTCGCTAACGGAGGACATTTTAAACATTTCCTGTAATAAAGTGTTTGAAGTCACGCTGGTACGTTCTGTTGTTGTGTGTTTCCATTCCATGATTAATGTGATTTGAAGAGAAGTAATAAAATGAGCTCTAACATGGAAATTAAGCGTTTCCGGACACATGTCCGCATAACATATTTTCTTTCTTTGTGTGCGAGGAATGTTTCCTGAAAGTTTGGCCGTACCTTTTTGTAACATCCTGTACATAGGGACAACCTCGTAAAACATAGTAATTTCTACTAACATTTTGTTTACTCTTTTGTATAATGAAAATGGTTTTGTAGTTTCATTCCACGCTGATTAACTCTACACTAACAAATATATATTTATTTTTTGGAAACAGCTGTTTAAATAATTGTGAATAACGTTTGTATAATTGCAACTGCTAGTACACAAAGTCTAACTACAAGGACACATTTAGATATAAGTGGGTCGTTTATTCAAAGTTCATAGTTCGTTGTGTTGCGAGGTATTCCTTGTATCGGTTTGAATCTCCAAATACTTGTATACGCTTTCAGGTATTGAGTCGCTATTCATTTGTTTCTCTTGTACAGGTAAACGTGCTGGAATATCAGAACTATTATAAATCTATCTTCTTTATATCAAATTATATAAACCCGTCTCTAAACTTAATTGAATAATTACATATTATTTAAATAATATACAGGACGATCAATATCAAATATGTATATACATAACATGGGTCAGTTTGTCGTGAGGTTGGTATCTATGGACAAAAATGAAAGTACAAATGAGACCAATTTTATTCTTGATATTAAGCGTTTATTAGTTAGTACTTTCACTTTAACTAAAGGAACATGAAGGTCATTGAACCTCAGTCCTTGTGAATGTTTTAGCCTATGTCGAGTGGTATATACGTACTTTTACTGTATTTTATAAACAGATATTTTAGCATAAGGAAATGGCTGTGGTCTATTCCCATAGCAAATACAAAAGGGCGTCCAGAAAGTAAGCTATGTTTCAATTTTTCTCCACTGCAGCGCTGCGATCGCAGTTCCGCACATGTGCGGTAGACGCTCTGTATGAAGGAGAAGAAACGTGCGCCATTGTGAGATCGCTGTCAGCCACGTACGCTTTGTTGTGCTTGTTTACAATGTCGGTGTTGATTCAAAATCCCGCCACTTGTGAAATCAGATCTGAAGCTTAGGAAATTACGCCGCGCAATACAGAATAAGCGCCAAGGAATGCTGCCAAAAGCTGTTGTGTTTCTTCACGACAACGCACGACCACACACTGCAAATTGCAACGAAAAACGTCCTACAGGGATTTGGCTGAGAAGTGTTTGACCACCCCCCGTACAGCCCTGACCTCGCTCCTAGCGACTGTCATCTGTTTTTGCTTCTCAAATCTTTCCTTGGCGGTCAACATTTCAACAATGACAAAGAGCTGAAAGAAAATGTTTCCAACTGGTTGAAGACACAGGCGGCAAACTTCTATCAAGGAGGTATACAAGAACTTGTGCCTCGCTATGACAAATGCCTGCAAAGTGCAATAAGTAATTTTTCTGCATCTGCACACAATTTTATTTTATTACCAAACAAAACTTACTTTCTGGACGTAACTCGCATATGATGAACTGTTTATTAATTAATATCTCTGTAGCGCACCAGTTTTAAATTGTATATATTGACCAATCAAAAGAGACTTTGTCAATTAATAACACTCCAGTAGAGTCCTAAATAACAATTAAACAGATGAATGTATATTTAAGGTAAATTAACAAACGCTTGAGGAAAGGTTCATTGATCCACAAACTCTAAGCAGATCGAGTGCCTTCACAAATATGTCGCTTACTTACAGTCTGATGATCGAGGACACCAATACACCATCATTCTGTAAAGAAGAAGTCAATGACTTACTGAGAGTACGTCCAATTAAGTTCTCTAGACAGTCTTACACTGAGTAATCGATCGTTTAAATAGTCTCTCGTAGTAAGACATTTAGCAAATCAGATCTTGAGAAGGATTTATTGAATGAAGTAGATCAGAATTTACACCGGCAATGTTGAGAACTACAATGAACAAGTCCCCTGTTAATTGTAAAGATCATACTCCTTTTATCTATCTCGCCAACACTTTCTTTTGTTTGATTATAGAAAAGTATTATTTCATTTTCCCCTGTCTCATTATCAGTTATGTACACAGCATATTAATATATCTGCCTTATTTTTATTGTACCTATTTAACACGAGGTACTTGTGTTTAGTAAGCACATACACAGATGGCACCTCAATATGATTCCTTTCTGGCAAGAACTCTGATTTCTAAACCAATCTTATTTTATAGTTACATTGATCAGGAACCTATTTCTAGTAATGAGCTTTTGAGGTTCAGGTTACTTAAAAACGTGTATTTACAGTAAAATGTCGGTAAAGAACTTTTGGCAACAGTGCCAAGAGAGGGTAAAAACAATAAGTCGGTTAAATGCCAAGTTAAAAAAAAAACCTTCCATCCCAATTTTAAAACATACAACTCTTTGCTCCAAATGACCTTGCTGTCGACGGGCCCTAAAACACCACCACTTTGCTTTATTTCCTACAAAAATAACTGGAATGATTTTGAGTGACACATCAAACAGTTCCCGATCCCACCACTAAGTGCGCTTGTAGTCATGTAGTTCCACAATACACGTTAGATAGCGCCAGGGGAGAATCTGGATGTTACTGCTTAGAATAGCTAAAAGCTAGAGAAGTTTCTGATTTAAGTGGTGAGATTATTTTGGGAAGAAAGCAACTTTTCATTAAATTTGTACCATGTTTAAAAGAAGCGGTGATATGGCACTCTTTGCCCCCCAAAAGATGTTGTTTTTTTGGTTAGATATGAAGGCTGTTACGATAATTATAAAGTCTGGGAGGCGATAAGCTTATTATGTTAGCGAGCAGCCACCAGCTAGCTGCAGCTTCGGGACAACTTCGTGTCTGCGAGCCTGCGGAGGCAGCATCGTTGTGCCAGCCTAAGCTACAAACAAAGTGATTGGGCAGAGTATCAAGGCTGCAGCCAACGGTCCTAGTGACCGGTTTCTAGGCGCCCTTACCGGTAGGCCCTCTGATACTCGGGCTTATAGCACCCTACACTTGTTCTTTCTTTATTTCAAATTTTTCCTCTATCTATTAGATATAAGATCCCCCGAGACATTCCCCTAGTAACAGGGCGTAGCCCTGCTACTCTCTCATTGGCCAATAGTGCCCTCTCATTGGTAAGTGTATTGTGGGCTGCTATTGGTCGTGCTGCACGACGACATGGAGGAAGACGAAGTCGCTTCTGTTTCCGAAGCTCTGACCAATTTTTGCCAGCTCCGGAAAATGATAATGAGGCTTCCGATGAACCGGAATGCCTCCTCTATTACGTCAAGGGAGGAGACTTTCGCTATTTCATGGACAGCGAAATCATAGTTGGTCCTCTCATGCCCTTGTCTAAAAGAGATGTAAGAATACTGACTCTGGAGAAGAAGGCCAGACAAAAATTCCTGGAACTGGCTGACCGGGAACTACACAACACTATAGTAAATGCTAAACCGGAAGAAACTCTAAATGCATTTCAACTCTACTCTGCACACAGAGTGCGTGTAGAAGATATAGCTAACATCTTGCTTCTCAATGAGAAGTTTACGACTACTCCACAACAGGGAGTAACACCTAACAAGCCACGTGGTAAAGCTCTGAAGCATCCGCATCAACCCGAGCCTATACCTACTACAAACAGTTTCAATGGTCTACCCAGGGTAACCGATGAGGAGGCATCTACGGTGCCCATAAATAAACGGAGATGCACAGAACCTTCTGCCTCATTACATAACAACACCTCTGCAGTAGCAGCAGCTCCAACCACTTCTGCTACAAACTCTGGAGTTCCACCAGCACAGGGTAATGTTACAGCCCGTTCAGGAAAGGCCACACCAATCTTTCTAAGAGACCCGAGTAAGGCTAGGGATCTCACAGCACATCTAAATGCAAAATACACAAATCTAAAATACTCAGTCCGCAACATGAGCGGCACTGTTGCTTTCCTACCGGAGTCATCTGATGACCATCGTCTCCTCCGGAAAGTGCTCACCGAAAGCAACACCCAATTCCTGACCACTCTACTGCCAGAAGAAAAACTTCTGTACGTAACCCTTAAAGACCTGCCCATGTACATAACCGAGGCAGACGTCACTGAAAAGCTCAAGGAGCTGCAGTACCCAGTGGAAAGAGTTGGGCAGCTACGCTCTAACCGTAGCCAAACCCCGCAACTTCTTCCACACTTCAGAGTAGCCTTGAAAAAGGAAGGGAGCTACCAGCAAATATACAAGGAGACGAGGATGTTCAACGCCACCATCCGAGTTGAATCGTATCGCCCACCAGCTAAGCCTCTGCAGTGCACCAACTGTCAGCAATTCACACATAGTGCTGCAGGTTGCCGTTTGGAGCCCGTGTGTTCTTTCTGCGGAGAGCCAGGGCATAAAAGAGCAGATTGTCCAAAGTTGGGAGTAACTGGAGCCAAACCAACCTGTTACAATTGCGGCGGCGATCATTCTTGCCGATATGCCAAATGCCCTGTTTGGCAGGAAGCTCGAGTTGAAATGCAGCTCAACAAAAATGGACAGCGCACCAGATTTGACGCAGCTCCAAAGGTACCTAATCCTATGGGTCTCCCCAAGGAGGCTTTTAAGGGTACCCGATATCCTGGTCTGCCACCACCTACCAGGATTCAATACACGAGCTATGCAGCAGCTCTTCGGGCCACCGTCGCTACCAGCAAGTCTGCTACTACCGCAGCAACCACAATCTCTGAAAACTCGCCTCCGGTAGTCGCCAAACAACAGGAGTCTGCAAACACATTGCCTAAAGCAAACCCACCATCCCAGCCACAGATGGCAGCAAGTAACACTGCACCCAACACAGCTTCCAGGAACATTACAACTGCTAGTTCCAAACCAAAACCCTCTACTGGGACCCGCCAACTGGCTCAACAACGTCTGCCAGCGCACCACTCTATTCCAAATTCCATGCCATCATCATCTCTAAATCCGTCCATCCCAGATGCACAATTCTTAAAACTTATGGACAAAATCCCAGTACACTTGCAACCTGACTTCGCAGTAGCGTTGGCTGCAGCATTAGCCCAGCGACCTGCGAACATCCCTTCTGCAACCATCCTTGTACACACTGTTTATACCTTCTTGACTAATTATGGCGGACAGCAATAAAATAACTGCTAACATCCCCAGTTTAAGGATTTTTTCCTGGAATGCCAATGGGTTGAGGAACAAATTAAAAGAAACAGCAAACTTCATTGCAGTGAATAAGGTGCAAGTTCTTATGGTCCAGGAAACACATCTATCCAGTCACCAGAAGGCCTCTATCCCTGGTATGACCTGTCATAGGTCTGATCGAGCAGATGGATATGGTGGAACTGCAATATTCATTAGCCACAATATCCAACACCACAGGCTACACTTGCCACCTTCCAATCTTCTGGAGGCTACAGGAATACAAGTGGCCACAAACAAAGGCCCCCTCAACCTGTTTTCCATCTATATTCCACCTGGCAGACCTTTTAATGTAAAGGAACTGGACACCATCTTCTCTGCAGGCTCACCTACCATAGCTTTGGGTGACTACAATGCAAAGAGCCCCCTGTGGAACTCTACCATCCGTAATCAAAGGGGTTCTACAATTGAGTACTACATCGAAAAGCACAATCTTGCTGTACTTGCTCCCTCATCACCCACCATATCCTATGGGGATCGCCGTCCGCCAGACTGGTTGGACTTCGCATTACTGCAAAACATCCGCGGCCACCCCAAAATCATGTCAATCCCTGAACTCTCTTCAGAACATTACCCTCTCCTGTTCCTCTATCAGGGTCGGGCTACTCCTAAGGCCCCCCCTATCTCACTTAATCCAAGACACACAAACTGGAGTAAGTACACGGAACTAATGGCCTTGCAGCCTGCTGAGGTTCTACCCTGTAACACCTATGAAGAAGCTGAACAACTGGCCACTAACATCACAACCACAATGACAGCTATCATGGACCAGGCCACTCCACCACGGCGCACTACATTTAGTTACAGGAAACCTCTCCCATATGAACTAAGGCGTCTTATTGCTGATAAAAACAAAGCAAGACGACGCTTTCAGCTTACGCGCAACCCAATTCACAAACGTGAATGGAACCGGTTGCAACATCTAGTAAAACTAGAATTACTGGAACACAGTAACGCTGAATGGGAGAGGCGTTTGTGTTCTCTTGATGTAGAAGACAGATCTTTATGGAGAATGTCAAAGGCACTTCTCGGGATCCCTAAATCTGATCCGCCTCTTACTGATGGCAGGAGAGTTGCCACATCAGTAAGAGATAAAGTGGAAATCATGGCAGAACATCTTGCCTCCTCATTCCACCCTGCAGAATCTGTCGATCAAGAGATTTCAGATGAAATTACAGCGTCTGTAAGGCAGTATCTCAGCACACCACACATATTAGATGATGTGAAGCCAACAAGTGTAGCTGAAGTGAGGAATATAATCAAATCTGTGCGTCCATACAAAGCAGCAGGTGTCGACAACGTACCCTACGCTGCCTTCAAAGCTCTACCTCACTCGTGGATCTTACTACTAGTGCACCTATTTAACAGCCTACTAGTATTAGCCTACTTCCCGGTAGCTTGGCGGCATGCTAAGATCATCACCCTGCCGAAGCCGGGCAAAGACCAACAACAAGTAAGCAGTCATAGACCCATCAGTCTCCTCCCTACGATAAGCAAGCTCTATGAAAAGGTACTCCAACTACGCCTTGAAAACTTGCTAGACCAACATAATGTCCTGCGTCCTGAACAATTTGGTTTTCGACGGCAACACTCCACCACGCATCAACTTTTGCGCATCGTGGATGAAGTGGTTAGAGGTTTTAACAACCGCCACTATGTTGTAGCCCTTTTCCTAGACATCTCCAAAGCCTTCGACACTGTGTGGCATGAAGGTCTTCTCCATCGCCTTATTCATTACAATATCCCGTCATACCTTATTCACACACTTCATCATTATCTCAAAAACTGCACCTTCGTTGTATCAAAAGACAACATCCTGTCTTACACCTACTTCATAAATGCAGGGGTACCTCAAGGTAGAGTCCTTGGTCCTCTGCTCTTCCTCACTTACATAAACACCCTTCCAACCCTAAGGGGCTGCAACCTATACTTATTTGCTGATGATACAGCCATCACAGTAGCATCTAAGCGCCACGAAATTGCAGTGCAGCGAGCTCAAATCTTTGCAAACATGCTACACGTCTGGTTCGCCACCTGGCGGTTGAAACTAAACGCCACCAAATCCCAAGCCGTCACCTTCACTAGAAGACCCCTCCAGGACGTTCAAAATCTGCAGTTAGCAGGAGCAGACATTCCTTGGTCCACACATGCCAGCTACCTAGGTGTAGTTCTGGACATGCATCTGACATGGAAGGAGCACATAACAACCGTGGCAAACAGAATAAACAGAAGGATGGCCATGCTCTATCCTCTGTACAACAAAAAATCAGTTATGACGCTTAGCAACAAACTTTTGCTATTTAAGCAGGTACTCAGACCTGCAATCACTTACGCTTGCCAAGTCTGGGGTGCAGCGGCCAAATCCCATCTGTACAAACTGCAGATTCTCCAAAACCGCTACCTTCGGTCAGCAGTTGCTGCCGATTGGTACATCCCAAATGAAAATATCCATTCTGATCTTTCCTTCCCAAAACTTTTTGACTACATATTACAACTATCCCATGCCTTCTATGCAAAATTACCTTCCAGTTTCAATAACCTTATCCGAGGTCTCGGGGAATATGATCTTGATCCAGGAGAAAGATACAAGCGTCCCAGACTTATCCTTGGAACTCAATAACTTCAAGTCATTTTCCCATTAATCAAACATCCTTACCCTTACACTTATCTCCACTTTAATCGCCACAATCTAACCACCATCCCTTTTAAATACCCATCACCATGCCAGTAAGGGACCTAGTCCCGGTATGGCAAGAGTCGAAGGGCCCTCCTTCGCGGAGGAGGATAACCCTTCAACGACCCCACAGCGTGTCTCTTATTATGTTCAATTTCACTCGCACCATATTTTCAGTAATTTTAAAATTGGCTTTGGTGAGTGTTAGCTAATGCTCAGGATTTATCTGAAAGTTTGCTTTTGTCTCAGTTTTTTGAAAGCTGTTGCTGGATTATCAAGAAGTAATGGCTTTTATTCCCAAGTTCACTGTTGTATACAAACTATTGTGGTTGTAAAGTGAGATAATCTTGTTATGTAATAGGTTTCAGCATCATCCCAGACAACCCTTAATGTTTCAAAATTGGCGTTACAGTTTTGATTCAAATTCCACATGATTAATCCATTATTTTACTACGAATTTCAATATATATAACTGGCAAACCTTAAGATTTAGGAACTTTTATTGCACAAAAAATATAATGGTGTTTAAACATACAATTTACGTCAATAATATTTGGGTGTGTGTGAAGTACGGCACTTTGTAGTTATAATTGGAAGTTTACCATTGTCTTCATGCCGAGGTACAACAAACAAAGCAAAATGACATAGGCATAATCTCGTGAAGGCTTTGATTATCCCAAAAGTTTACGTATGTCCATATTCTGTTTGTGCTTGTATGGAAATAAGTGATCTACGATAAGATTTTCTTTATTCTTTTCTTATATCGAAAAATCTATCTAGTTGATTTTGAGTAATGTGTAATAAGCTTATTGTATTTATTTTATCCTTTGGAACATAATACATTTGTTATAGGACAGGTCAGTTCAAGATACAAAGATAAATATAAAAAGTTACACAAGACTAAAATCTGTAACAGATACAGGATCCAACAACAGGCTAAAATAGAAAAAGCAAATAAATATAAACTATATAAAGACCATAGAGAAATGCTATAAAGGTAATTGTTCACAAATGTGGAGTTTACTCTACTTAATGATTCAATTCAATTTAATTTGTCCTTTCGACTGATATCAGACACGTCATAGTGTAAAAATTACTTTAATGGCCACTTTCATTATTTACAATCACTTAAAACTAATTAACATTTAAGAACTCCTTTACAGAATAAAATGAATGCTGCACTTAAAAGAGTTTTACTCCCTTTTTAAAATGTATAAGGCTCTTCATTTGTTTAATATTTTCTGGTAGCCTGTTGTATAATCTTATACCTTTATTGATAGCACTAGACCTGAAGATTTCCGTTCTACAACTTTGAATGTGAAATTCATCTTTCTGACGTGTATTGTATTTGTGAATATCGGCATTTTTGAAATGTTGTATTTGTAGTTTATTTTTTATAACAAAATTAAAGTGTTTAATTTTGTTTTAAATCAAAGTTCAATTTAAAAATTAAACAAAATAGTTTATTTTTGTTTTTTGTTTTGTTTTATTGTATAACAAAATATATATATATATATTGTGACTTTGTGGGTTCGTGAAATTAAAAGTCCAGTTGTGCAAACTCAAAATGTTCTCTATTCCCACCGAATTACAGTTGGTACACTTGCCGATTACATAGAATTACGTAGCACACAGAATTACAATCCACCAGTGCGTCTGTCATAGGTCCACTCCACACTCACTATTTCATAACAATGCACTCTTGAGCTGACTTAAACTCCTCTGATACACGTACGCAGTCTTCCAAGTCAGTTCACTAGCACTGCGCTCCTCACGGCTGCTCGCCACTGACTCGTCCACTGCAGCCCCTCTATAGGAAGGTCGCTCTTTCTGAAACTTTCGCGTTTCGGAACATCATCCTGACTGTTCCAGACGTCAGGGGGAGGGTAAAGACACAGTACAGGGCTCGTGCCACTCTTCTAACCATCCCCTCCGTGAGCGCTACACAGATAAATGTGTTAGCGTGGCCTGAATGCCTCCTGTCGCCCACACAGCCGGCAGTCGGTCGTGCCTTCCGATAATTGGATGACAATATTCAATGTTTTAGGAACATTCAGACAAATCACTTGATTGGTGGAATTCCCTGTTTTGCACAGTTTATAATGGAATCCGTGTGTCGCCAGAACTGAAACAGCATCTCCTTCTGGTTGGTTACTCCTGATCCACTCCCTGTTCATCATGACGCCTGTTGCGAGGAACGCCATCTCTATCTTATTTTCTTTTCTCGTCAGCATCCCTGTATGCTTCCGTTGCTGGTAGCATCATCCCGATTTGTACGTCGTCCAGAAATTGTGTTTGGCCAACCAACACGTAGATCATTCTACTTTGTGTATAGTTGCTGGTACCTAGTGTCCACTTGATGAATCTCGTTTTGACTTTCTCTTGTCTCTCCAAAAAGCTAGTCGTAAGCTTCTGCCAGCTCTACTGCGTAGTTGGCAATTGTCTCGGCTGTCCCTAACTTTTGTCTTGTTATGACTTTGATATTACAGATTTCTCTCATTGCTGCTGTATGTGTGTGCTGAGAGACGTTGAGGTTGCCTGCAGTGTTAAACCTAAATATTTGAATTTATTTACTAGTCACCTGACGATAAAATCATTATATCTTAATAAATGTTCCACATAATTGGTATTCAGGAGTGGTAGCATAGTTTTCAACATTCTTTGTGTTAGTTTTGTAGGTATTTCTGTCTAGTGTATAACCGACCCTTTGTATTTGTGTAGATGACAGATACACGTACTGACCTCTCTCCACAAGTGCTCTGCCAGAATTCAGGTACATCAAAACGTGTATTTACAGTAAAATGTCAGTATCGAATTGTTATGGTCAATACGACGTAGGAATAATAAAGCGGCTAAATAAGAAACTTTCAAGTATATCCTACCATCACAGTTTACACAGAATCATTTCCGTTTCTTATTCCATGCGAAAATTGGTCTAGGAATTGACTTCGATACCACACAGTTACTAATGATGCCACTAGGAGCGCAATGAGTCTTGTAGTTCAACAAACCACGATAGATAGCGCCAAGGAAGTATCTAGACAACACTGTTTAGAATTGCTAAACGCTACAGATCTTTCTGTTATAATACAAAAGCTTCTTTTGTGTACAAAACAACTTTATATAGTCTTATCATGCTGTTCTAAAGAAGTCGTGACATGCCAGTTTATGACCGTGAATGAGGATGCCGATTTTTGTCTTTCTAGAAATGAAGTCTTTAGCAATACCTTCTAAACCTTGTGAATTCATGGCTAGAAGCATATTGTGTTTTAATTCTATAAACGCTACTTTCTGTAAGAGTATACGTGAAGGTTATACAGCAAAGATTGTTGCTATGTTAACATAAACAAAGGTTGCCAGATTGTATACACGTGTGAATCATATAATTCTCAGATCAGTTATCGCTAAATGTATGCACGAAACAGTTTGCTAGAGTATACAAATGCGCTGTGTATTGTCTGCTAATTTGTTAAAACCAAATTAAAATACGTTTTATGGAAGCAAGATGTACTGGCGGTAGCATTAGAGGTGGACCGAGGAATGATGGCCCAAGACAAAGTTCAGCTTACGGTCGGGGTGTTACATTGCATAGCCAAGCTGGAGAATTTGTCTGTTCCCTTAGAGAAGCAAGACGTAGTGGCGATAGGATTAGAGATGGCCCGAGGAATCATGACCCAAGACAAAGATCAGCTTACGGTCGGGGTGTTACATCGCATAGCCAAGCTAGAGAATTTGTCTGTTCTCTTAGAGAAGCAAGACGTAGTGGTGGTAGGATTAGAGATGGCCCGAGGAATCATGGCCCAAGACAAAGATCAGCTTACGGTCGGGGTGTTACATTACATAGCCAAGCTAGAGAATTTGTCTGTTCACTTAGAGAAGCAAGACGTAGTGGTGGTAGGAATAGAGGTGGACCGAGGAATCATGGCCCAAGACAAAGATCAGCTTACGGTCGGGGTGTTACATTGCATAGCCAAGCTAGAGAATTTGTCTGTTCTCTTAGAGAAGCAAGACGTAGTGGCGGTAGTATTAGAGGTGGACCGAGGAATCATGGCCCAAGACAAAGATCAGCTTACGGTCGGGTTGTTACATTACATAGCCAAGCTAGAGAATTTGTCTGTTCTCTTAGAGAAGCAAGACGTAGTGGCGGTAGGATTAGAGATGGACCGAGGAGTCATGGCCCAAGACAAAGATCAGCTTACGGTCGGGTTGTTACATTGTATAGCCAAGCTAGAGAATTTGTCTGTTCACTTAGAGAAGCAAGACTTAGTGGCGGTAGGATTAGAGATGGCCCGAGGAATCATGGCTCAAGACAAAGATCAGCTTACGGTCGGGGTGTTACATTACATAGCCAAGCTAGAGAATTTGTCTGTTCACTTAGAGAAGCAAGACTTAGTGGCGGTAGGATGAGAGATGGCCCGAGGAATCATGGTCCAAGACAAAGATCAGCTTACGGTCGGGGTGTTACATTACATAGGCAAGCTAGAGAATTTGTCTGTTCTCTTAGAGAAGCAAGACGTAGTGGCGGTAGGATTAGAGATGGACCGAGGAATCATGGCTCAAGACAAAGATCAACTTACGGTCGGGTTGTTACATTACATAGCCAAGCTAGAGAATTTGTCTGTTCTCTTAGAGAAGCAAGACGTAGTGGCGGTAGGATTAGAGATGGACCGAGGAATCATGGCTCAAGACAAAGATCAACTTACGGTCGGGTTGTTACATTACATAGCCAAGCTAGAGAATTTGTCTGTTCTCTTAGAGAAGCAAGACGTAGTGGCGGTAGAATTACAGATGGACCGAGGAATCATGGCCCAAGACAAAGATCAGCTTACGGTCGGGGTGTTACATTGCATAGCCAAGCTAGAGAATTTGTCTGTTCTCTTAGAGAAGCAAGACGTAATGGCGGTAGGATTAGAGGTGGACCGAGGAATCATGGCCCAAGACAAAGATCAGCTTACGGTCGGGGTGTTACATTGCATAGCCAAGCTAGAGAATTTGTCTCTTCTCCTAGAGAAGCAAGACGTAGTGGCGGTAGGATTAGAGATGGACCGAGGAATCATGGCCCAAGGCAAAGATCAGCTTACGGTCGGGGTGTTACATTGCATAGCCAAGCTAGAGAATTTGTCTGTTCTCTTAGAGAATTCTTCCAACAGGAAGACGAGAGTTTGCTCCTTATCAATGAACAGCTTATTCCTTTTATCCAAAAGCGACAGTCTCGTGTCAGTAGATATGCTTGCACGTAAAAGAATTTCTGTGGGTCAAATTTCGGCATATCGGTGGCGTTGATATGAACATGGCAATTAACAAAGTAGCTAATAATAATATAATGCGATATTAATGTATACGAAACTAGGAAAGGTTTGAAGAATCGAAACGCTTGCACCGAGTTTTTTCAGTTCTCGAGATTCCGTATGTGCTTACCACATGTGTGTTGTATATTTTTTTTTGCAAAATGTGTAGTTATATCAATCTTAATTTTTGTAGTTAAGATATTAGCTGAAATATTAATAAATATAATTGAAGATAAATGTTAGATTTTAGAACTTGCATTGCGTGTATGTGTTTCTATGGAGAAATACTTACCGCACTGTACAGGAATGCCAACTTACGATGCATAGCAACAATAACAGTAAGTAGGAAATATTGACTACATAGTACAAACAATTATTTAAAAGAACTGACATTTGTGAAGACGCTACAACTCAATGAATGTATGAACAACTTATTTCTGTTTTTAAAGTAGGCTAATACAGATTCACTTTGCATGTTTTTGTTGAGGTGAGATAAATCGAACTCTTGTTTATGTTTCGAGTGTTGAGAAGATAAAGAAAGAAGATCTGGTGGACAACATTGCAACAGTCCCGTGGAGAAACAGATGACATTCACGTATCTTCTTCTTTTTTTTAAAAAAAAGGACTGTAGCTCTTATTATTATTTAGCTTTGCAGTGAGTATACGAGCTTTGTTCTGTGATTTATAAATCTCAGAATATTTATGACTTTTAACGTTGCAAGTTTGGTTTGATTGAATCCTCTGAATGCATGTCCGCAACATCTGCATCTGTAGTTTGTTATTTTAATTATTTCTTCTCAACCTTCATCCCAGAATATCTGTAATATAGAAACCTCGGGAACTTTTAGTTTCATAATTAGTTCTACTCATTTGATACAATTCCAATACTGATCTAAAAATAATTGTTGCTATGTATCGTAAGTTGACATTCTCTTCTGTAATCCTTTACTTGTTTCATACTTAAGAACAATAAAGCGGCTAAGTTACAAACTTTCAAGAATATTCTTCCATCGCAAGTTACACAGAAACATTTCCTTTTCTTGATTCATACAAGAATTTGTCTTGGACACCATACAGTTACTATTGTTGCCGCTAGAAGCGCTCGGTGTATTGTGGTTCAACAAACCTCGATAGATAGCGCCAAGGGAGAATCTAGACAACACTGGTTAGAATTACTAAGCACTAGAGAACCTTCTGTTATAATACATAAGTCTCTTTTGTGTACAAAACATCTTTACATTGTCTTACCATCCTGTTCTAAATAAGTCGTGATATGGCAGTTTATGACCGCAAAGCAGAATACTGAATTTGGTCTGATTAGAAATGAAGTCTATAGTAATATCTTTTAAATGCTTTGAAGTAATGGCTAGGAGCATATTTTGTTTTAATTCAATGGTCTGAGTTTGTATAAGAGGATACGTCAGAGCTAGAAAAATTCATTCCTATGGTAACGTAAAAAAACTTGCTAGATTGTGTACCCGTGTGAATCATATAATTCTCAGGTCACTTATCGCTAGTTGTGTGCAGGAAACTGTTTGCTTGAGTATTCAATTAGATTGTTTTGGTATTAACTGATCACATCCCTCTTCCCAAGTGTTATCACTACACATATCTTCATAATCAGAAATAAACTCTCAGGCAAGTTCGTATTTGTTAATATTTCAGCTAATATTTTAATTACTAAAATTCAGATTGATATAAATGAATAAGCAAGTGGCATTGAGTTCACCCAAAATTATTAATCACTCAAAGTATAAACTTGGAAGAAGCGTAGGGACAGTGAAGCACTAATTAGTACAAAAGTGAATCGAGAAGATATTGACACATTGCTTCACTCACACTGTTTATTCACAGGACATGTTTCAAGAGCTTTTGCCCCTATCATCAGCTGATAGTCGACTAGTGCAAGTTGTAGTGGTTTCCTCTTTCTCCGTTTTGTCAATAGATGGCGTGATGTACTTGTCAAAGATGAATCAGAAGTAAAGAACATCTAAGAAACATTAAAAATGGCGAAACAGAAAAATCAGCAGTGGCTTTTCATTTTTTGAATACTAGACATGACATCAATTTGGAAACATCTCTAATAAAATATGTTAATCACCCCATAGACCTTTCCGTATGAGAAAAAGTCTTCATCAACAAAAATCGTCATAGAGTCATGAATTTTGAAACTCCACCACCGGACATCTTTGACAAGTACATCACGCCATCTATTGACAAACCAGAGAAAGAGGAAACCACTACAACTTACACTAGTCGAGTATCAGCTGATGATAGGAGCAAGAGCTCTTGAAACATGTCCTGTGAATAAACAGTGTGAGTGAAGCAATGTGTCAATATCTTCTCGATTCACTTTTGTACTTATTAATCACTGTTTATCATTTAGTAAAGAACGTTATACGAGGTACGTCCAGAAAGTAAGCTCTGTTTGGTAAAAAAATTAAATTGCGTATAGATACAGAAAAATTATTTATTGCACAAAACTCTTCAACTCTTGAACTACTTTTCCGCATTACTGCCAAAATTTTGTAGGCATTTGTCATAGCGAGGCACAAGTTTTTGTATACCTTCTTAATAGAAGTTTGCCGACTGTGTCTTCAAACAGTTGGAAACATTTTCTTTCAGCTCTTCATAATTGTTGAAGTGCTGACCGCGAAGGAAAGATTTGAGATGCAAAAACAGATGAAATTCGCTGGAAACGAGGTCATGGCTGTACGGGGGGTGGTCAAACACGTCCCAGTCAAATCCCTGTAGGATGTTTATCCTCGCATTTGTAGTGTCTGGTCGTGCGTTGTCGTGAAAAGCACAACACCTTATGGCATCGCAAATTTGCAAATAAATGTTGATTGGTTTCACTGTCCTAGCATACAGAAAACGAATCACAGATCTGATTTCACAAGCAGCGAGATTTTCAATCAACAGCGACACTGTAAACAAGCACAACAAAGCCTACGTGGCTGACAGCGATCTCACAATGGCGCACGTTTCTTCTCCTTGATACAGAGCGTCTACCGAGCATGTGTGAAACTGCGATCGCAGCTCTGCAGCGGAGATAAATTAAAACAGAACTTACTTTCTGGACGCCCCTGATAAAACTACCTAGAACACAATAAATGGCTGACACACAAGTTCTAGTATTTATGAGACTGGCTATTGAGTTTAAAAGATTTGGAATGGAATTTAGTTTTGCTTTCGCTGAAACTTATCATTTCTCGGATGTAATATCTTTCTTAAGATCTTCCAAATGTGTTCGCTAGTTCTTACAGAGGGAGTACATACTGACAGATGACACACGAAAACCTAAGTAACTCTAAACCAGCAGTCTAAGTGAAATATATTGTGACTTTGTGGGTTCGTGAAAATAAATGTAAAGGTCTCAAACACTAAAATTTGCTCTTTACTTCCGTAGCAACATATTTTGGTTAACCTGACAGTCCAGAATTGCCTCACTTACACAATATAACTTGCAAGGTCATGGACTACAAAGTTCAGACAGCTCTTCGTGCACACGATTCAGTTAACAACTGTCCCCCAGTGACAGACGGCGGCCTCTTTTGTAGCTACTCACTATTCCGGAGGCGAACTCTCTAGAAATCTAGAACCAGCGTTTCGGCGGCAAAGGTCCACTCTTCCCTTCCAGCTACCGGTCCATAAGTCTTCTCTCAATCGTCTCAAAGGTTTTTGAGCGATTGCTCCTAGCCCGCCTGACTCCTCTCTTCGAGGAAAGGCATCTCCTACCGGATCACCAGTTCGGTTTCCGTCGGCGCCACTCCACGACCCTGCAGCTACTGCGATTGGTAGAAAGGGCTGCCCTGGGTTTCCAGGACAACCTCAAAAGCGTCGCGGAGCTCCTGTACGTGGACAAGGCCTTCGCCACAACTTGGCACCAGGGACTGTTATACAAGCTCAAGGAAGCAGAACTCCCCTCCCCATACCTCACCCTGATCAGTAGTTTCCTCCGGGATCGAACCTTCAGGGTGCGGGTCGAAGGCAAACTCTCCTCCGTCAGACCCATATCGGCGGGAGTACCGGAAGGCAGTGTACTGTCGCCGTTACTCTTTGCTGCCTACATGTCTGACTTCCCTACAGAGCCTCGCACTGTTCTGTGCCAATATGCTGACGACGTCCTCATCTTGGCCCAGAACAAAAACATCCGCTACTGCCTCCCTCCGCTGCAACGATCACTCCAAGCCATCGGCACGTGGAGTGAAAGGTGGAGGATGGCCATCAGCCCACAGAAGAGCTCTGCCCTTCTGCTGGGGAAGGTCCTCCGCTGGCGCCCGGAAGCAGACCTGCGGTTGAGGCAGAGAAGGATCCCTTGGGTTCGAACTGCCAAATACCTGGGTGTCCGACTGGACACTGGCTACCTAAGAACAACAACATTCGGGCAGCACAATTAGCTGGCGGAGTAGTGCGCGATGAGGTAGAAATTAAGGAAGTACTAACTGCTGAATGGCAACAAGAATGGGACGTGAGCACAACCGGCAGGCGTACGTATGACATCCTACCAAATATCGGGGAACGCCTGAAAATGAAATTCCTACAACCATCCAGAGGCCTAATACATTATCTGACTGGGCATGGCCCATACTCCAGTTACCTCCACAGATTCCACCTGAAAGACACAGAAAACTGCCGATGTGCAACAACCGAAACACCGGAACATGCTGTATGGGAATGTCCACTAACAATACGACATAGGACAACAGCGATGTCGTACGTACAGGACAGGTCAATTCACGAAATAATAAGAAGCAGACGACTCTGGACTTGGTTTGACAAAGCGGCAAACACCTTCTCAATTAAGGCAAGGGAAGAATTCATCAATGGAAGACAACCTTAAAAACACTCTCGACTAAGACAAACTACCGGCCATGACAGAAAATAATTACGTTAAGCTAAAATTAGGAATTAGGATAAGCTAATGTTAGAAATTAAGTAATATTTATATGCAAAGTAATTGTAAGTACTCCTAGGGTACCTCAAAATACTCATTGTAAAAACAAATGTATTAAAATTGAATAAAGCGTGGAACACAGTCTGGTTTGTAAAATAGGCACCAGACTCCCAGAATTAAGGAGGCAGAGGTCTTGCTCTTGAGCAAGATCTCGGCCTTTTTTTTTGTCCGACTGGATAGCGGCCTCACCTTCACCCCACATGCCCGTGAAAAAATCAGCCTCGGCCATGCAGTACGCAGGAAGTTGTACCCCATATTCCGATCGACCATGCCCACTCGCCTGAAACTACGGGTGTATCGTGCGATCATCCCGCCCCTGATCCTATATGGATGCGAAGTCTGGGGATCGGTGGCTCGTACCACCATCCGCAGACTGCAAGCCGTGCAGAACAGGGCGCTTAGGATTATCTACGGTACCGAACGTAGTTTCCTTCACACATCCTACACACCCATTCTGGCATACCTTACGTTGAGGACGTTGTGCATGAACGCTCGCGCACATTGTATGCCAGGATTACATCCCATCCCAACTTCCTATTGAACACACTAGGGCGGTATGACCATCGTGTACCCAGGAGGAGAAAGAGCTACCACCTCCCCAAGGACGCCCTTGGGTAATGAGACCAGCCTCTCATCCCCTCAACACTACACCCTGTTCCGGCCAACCCGGGCTGGATCTGGCCCGTCGGCTGACCCCCGGCAGCCAGGTGCCCCGGTGTGACCTCGATGTGAACCATAATCAAAACGGTCCCCGACCAACCGACCTCTCGCTCCTGGCCCCGCCACACTGGACGGACTCTGCAACGCAGGCCGCCCCTAGCGTGGCGGTTTAGGGCACTGGCCTCCTACTTGGAAGCTCATCCCGCCACCAGGAGCACTAGCAGAGGATGAATCAGGTCCATCAGTCAACAACGACATCCAAGCTTTCGAGGAAAGACAAACTCTATAAGACCGCAAGGGTAAATCCGTACAGCGGATAGGTACCGTGGCGCTCTACCCGCCGTTCGGGAGCACCCGGACGACTTGTTCTCGCTCTTGGCTCTTGTCTCTTTGAACTCTTCCCTCGCGCCGCCTCGCCTTAACAATATAACCTCAAATCAACACTGAAAAGCAACTGTCAAGCAATCTGCAGTTCCCATGCAACTCAGGAGTACAGTTTCAAAACTTGAGCTACGCATTTAAATCACAAATACAATAGATTATGAAATGCAAGGAGCGTACTATCTACATAAAACAGAACTGTTGCTACTCTAGCATTCACTAATTCATTTTACTCAAAATTAGATGTCAATTCTGACATTGTACACAAACCTATATACTCCTACAACTAACATATGAAATGCTGTAATAATTAATACTGGATATAGAAGCTTTACTGAATGTTTGATTTTGTTTTCTTTACTGTAATTATATTTGCACCCGTCAACACAATAAAATTACGTTATCCGAGGGCTGTTGAGCTAAGAATTATCAAACTTTATTTACGGTCATAATTTTTCGTACTAAAATTCAATTTTATTACATTCTGTTAGCTTAATTAGACAGAAACACGCCATAGTAGCTTCATTGTTAGTACTCCTGGTTCCCGCCTGTGAGAACCAGGTAAGCTCATACATGTTCAGTATCACCTACCGCTGTAATGGAGGTAACATGCAGTTAAAGTTGATGTTAGAGGAAGATCCGGTGTTTCTTTCAAACGTAATCACTGCTGATGAAACTTGGCTACATCATTTTGATCCTGAGAGCAAACAGCAAAGCTCAGTGTGGAAATCTCCTTCATCACCAACCCCCAAAAAAGCAAAAGTGGTTGCTTCTGCTGGGAAAGATATGGTCATCTCAGTCTTTGATATTCATGGAATGGTTTATCAGCATGTTATACCTGCACACACATCAGTAACTGGACAATACTACAGGGAGTTACCGAAAACATTGCAATTCCATATCAGGCGTACAAGACCACATTTATGTGAAGCAGGCTGGATGCTGCACAACGATAATGCGCGGCCGCATATTGCCAGTGTTTTTGCTGAATATCTTGCAAATATGAACGTGAAGTGCATCCCCCAAACTCCCTATAGTCCGGCGTTAGCCCCATGTGTGTTTTTCTATTCCCTAACTTGAATAAACGCCTTCGTGGGAGGCATTATCCATCATCAGAAGCAGTGGTGAAGGTTGCGGAGGCGATTTAGAAGGATCTCTCAAAAATGGTTTCCAGCATGTCTCTGAAGACTGTCAGAAACACTGGGACAAGTGCATCGCATTCAGGGGGGAATATTTTGAGAAGGACCACCAAAAGTATGAGGATTAATAAAGGTACCTCGTCAAAAATTAATTGCGATCATTTTTATTCGACAGATTACCTCAGAGGCAATTCCCAGAAAATTCAACATTTGCATTTAACTTTTCATGAAACTTTCCTGAACATGGACGATTTTTAACATTATAGTTCTGAGAAAATATAGATTTCTCACACAATAATCAAAATTAAGGGTATTCAGGTGTAGGAATATCCTTCTTAACATCTTTTGGTGTAACTTCTGTAGGTAGTCGTGTCTGGTGTATAATCGACGTTTTGTTTTACAGTTATGTTGACGACGGACTGACTTAGAAACCTCTGTCTGGAAGTGACCCTTTAATATTGAGGGTACATCAAAACGTGCATTTATAGTACAGTGTCGGTATCGAACTTTTGGGACCACTGCAATTGATGTAAATAGTTATTTCTTTCAAACTAGCCGGTTGTCGACTAAGGTGTAGAGTCAGACTGACAAATTCAACGCCGTAGCCGGGATTTGAACCACGGATCTTCCACTCTCCGTGCGCTTGCTCTGATCAACTGAGCTCTATGGTCCGTATCCATTTAACTCACCTTGAGCAGGATTCGAACTCGGGACCTCTTGAACGTGATTCAGACATGCTACGGTCTACGCTAACGAGGCGGCGTTCTGAAATTTACTTCATGTCCAGAATTTCATTTTACGATCAAAGACTCTAGCTTCAAAAACTTGTGACGATAATAGCACACTGAACAAATGCATTTATAAATTTCAACCACGAAAATTCTTCGTTCCCCATTATTTAGTACTTATCCCGATAGATTCCCTTTCTGACCCGAGGAGAGACAATAATCTTTTTTCCGGACATTAAGTGCCATATCACGACTTCTTTTAACCAGAATGTAAAGCTTATTTAAAGTTGTTTGGTACTCAAAAGAAGCTCATGTCTTATTACAGAATGTTCTCTAGCTTTTAGCAATTCCAGTCAATACTCTCCTGTACTTCCCTTAGCGCTATCTATCGGGGTTTGTGTAACTACATGACTATATGCGCACCTAGTGGCAGAATTACTAACTGTATCGGATATAAGGCAAAATAAACCAATTTTAATATGAAATTAAACAAGGAAAGGTTTACTTTAAATGATGGAAGATTTATCTTAGAAGGTTGCTATTTAGGCTATTTGTTATGTTTACCCTCTTCATTCGAAGCCTGCATTTGAAACATTCAATACCGGCATTTTCCTATAAATACACGTTTTGAAGTAACCTTAATCGTAAGAGTTCATATCTAGACAGAAGTCCCTGAGTGTCTATGATCGATATAACATAAAACAAATTGTTGGTCATACTCCAGACGCAACTACTTACAAACATTCGATAAACGATCCTCTGAGTCCTTAATTTCATTTACGTGGACTGTTTTTGGAGATATTTAAATTTTTTGTAATGATTTGGATAAAAATAACGTTTTCTCAGGATACTTTTAGGAAAATGAAACAACAATTTCTTAGTTCAGTTTGTGAAGTAATGTTTATTCCACGCCACTTTTGTATAACTGATGATCCGGATGACACGAATGTCTTATTACATAAAAATGTAAATCTTTTTAATGCAGAAAATATACAAATTTTGCACAAATACAAGTTTACCTTTTGTAGTTTTAGCCATTTCCGTTGTTCCTCATCCAGTTCTTCTTCAAATACTACTTTTGTTTTGATTATTAAAGGTAAGTTATAATAGAATGGAATGGTCAGAACCATTAAGAGCTGGCCACATTGTGATGACATGCAAATTTCGTTCTCTTGGACTGACAAAGACTTAGAAAAGGCCAGAGGTATAATGAATGGAAGATTCTAGCAAACAACATTGAATATCTCGGAAATGTTTACACACACATAAGCGCCATTAGATACAAGGCAATTGTTTTACCGAAATCTACATTTCTTGGTGCATTAAGTTTACGATTTACCAAACTAACTTAAACAGGACTGGACTTATGAGTACTTTACCAGGAAAATCAAAATATAGATTTCAGTTGTCATTAAAATAACATCTGAAGTTTTAGGCCAGCTTTATGTTCACAAAAGTGTTAAAATGTTTCGTGAAGAGAGATATTTTGTTAATGAACGTATAGAGGTAGATACAGACGTTTCTGTTAAAGTGTTTTACTATTCTCAAAACGTGTATTTGCCTAGAAACTTTGGTACGAACTTTTGAGTGGAATAAATAACAACTGAAGATCCTATTGTTGTGATCAGAACAACTGTATACAGCATATAGGATAGTGATCCTTTAAAATTATTATAAAACCTACTGACATTCTTAAAGGAACCATTTAGTAATACCTTATGCGCAAGTAAGAAGTAATTTGATTCCTTACAGTCTATTACAAGGTAAACATGTCGTAATAATGAGTTTTACTGCAGACTGGCATTCGAACCGTGAACTCTCAGTACCCTCGTCACAACATGTCGTTACTACTGGGCTACGATAACAAATATTATAAAGTACGTTATATTACAACATAAAACCGCAGTTTCACTTGTTTTTCTTGTTCTTGTCTATTTTCTAATGTCTAGTTATAACTTGCCCGTAAGAGAACATCTGTAAATAAGTTTGTTACTGCGTCTAAACGGTTAACAATTCGCAACAAAAGGTATAGCCACTGATTGGACACGAACCACGAACCACAGCGTGCGTTTTGTCACTTTGTCACGGAGTTGTTGATAGAGCCTAGCAATACAAATAGATATTGCTTCTGTTAAAATCCTAAATAGAAGATTTACAGTAATGCAGCATACAGTAGTTTCTACAGTTACTGATACTACCACTAGGAGCGCATGTAGTCGTGTAGTTACAGCAACATCGATAGATAGCGCCAAGGGAGAATCACGACGCTGTTGGTAGGAATTGCTAAAACCTAGACAACTTCTAGTTTAAGACAAAAGTCTCTTTTGTTTACGAAATAACTTTATGTTAACTTTGTACTCCATTCAAAGTCAGATAAAGGATATTGATTAAGTAAAACAGAGTATTCAGTTTCGTCAGGTTTGAACAGGAGGCTGTCACCATTGTTATTAAATCACTGGAAAATATGACGAATGGTACCCCGGATTTATAACGCGTGCCTATACATGCGCCACTTTCCAGCTATCTGGAAGGAGGCGCGCGTGGTGTGCGTTTTAAAGCCGGGGAAAAATCCGGTTTTTCCTTCCAGTTACCGATCAATCAGCCTTCTCCCAGTTTTATCGAAGGTATTCGAAAAACTGCTCCTCTCCCGGCTCCTTCCTCATCTGGAGGAAAGGGGCCTAATCCCGGAACACCAGTTTGGCTTCCGTTCTGGCCACTCCACGACCGAGCAGCTACTGCGGGTTGCCGAGAAGGCCTCCCTGGGTTTCCAGGAAAGGTCTAAAACGGTAGCAGTGCTGCTCGACGTGGAGAAGGCATTCGCCACTACCTGGCATGAAGGACTCATTTACAAACTCCTGGAGCATGAAATTCTCCGTCCATACATTTCCTTGGTGGCCGGTTTCCTCGGAAACCGAAGCTTCCGAGTAAAGATGGAGGGGAAGCTGTCCACCGAGCGGCCCATTGGCGCTGGAGTACCGGAAGGCAGCGTGCTGTCGCCGGCGCTCTTCGCAGCTTACATGGCCGACATCCCAACTCATCACAACACCCAAACCTGTCAGTATGCGGACGATCTCATGATCTTCGCAGTCAATAGGAATACACGGTACAGCTTCCGGCAAATCCAAACCCAGCTCCGGGCCATTGGCGAATGGAGCGCAAAATGGCGAATGGCAATTAACCCGGAGAAGAGCTCTGCTATTCTCCTGGCGAAAACCATAGCCAACCGGTTGCAGCAGAACTTCGTTTTACGGCGCCGTCGAATCCCTTGGGTGCAAACGGCGAAGTATCTCGGGGAGACGCTGGACCGTAAGTTAACTTACGTTCCGCACGTCAAGGGCAAGGTCCAGCTGGGGCACGTCGCACTCCGGAGCCTATACCCTATCTTCAGATCAACCATGCCGATCCGTCTCAAACTCCAACTGTATCGGGCGATCATTCCGCCTATGATTCTGTACGGCTGTGAGATCTGGGGAACAGTGGCTAATACCACTTTCGTCAGACTCCAGACGCTGCAGAACAAGGCACTACGCATCATCTACGATACAGGCTGGAGATTCCCGGCTCATATCCTACATGAGCACTCCCAGATCCCGTACATTGTCGACGTCATTCGCGAGAGGGCACGATCAATGTACGAGAAAATCCAAATTCACCCCAACCCTTTAGTGAACTCCCTGGGAAGGTATGACCCGAGAGATCAAAGGCGCTTGCCGTCCTTCAGACTGCCGAGAGACGTCCTGGGACCCCTTGGGTAACCCAAGGAAAACCCCAGATGTCTCTGGGAACAACTTCTACGCCAAAGGACAAGCGCTACACAACCCGTATCCAAAACGGGGCAAAAAACTAATTCGTGTCTCCCAAAAAGGGAGAACGATTAAGTACAGCTGCCCACGATAAAGAGGGGCAACCCATTCCAAACCTATCCAAAATTTCAAACAGTAAACAAATTCAAACACCCCAGCAGAACATGGATCTACTAGTTCATTTCGCAGGTTAAGCCGCAAAGCGGCTAGGTACTGCGGCATATGACACCCGGACGGGGAAAGCCCCGCCCGACTAGGACTACCTCTGGACCTCTGGACGAATGGTACTTACCATTGCGTATTCTCTTCCCCTAATGGAATGTTTATTTGTTTTTGGATTCCAAACGCCTATATGTTCTGTATATTTACATCCATATGAATATTCCACCATTCTTCTTCCAATAATGGAATGTTTATTTATTTTTGGATTCCAAACGCCTATATGTTCTGTATATTTATATCCATATGAGTATTCCACATTAAGGTTATCAGATGTGGGAGCGTTCTTCTTAACATCCTTTAGTGTAAGTTCAGTAAGTAGTCGTGTCTGGTGTATAATCGACGTTTTGTTTTACAGTTATGTTGCCAACAGACTCATTAGAAACCTCTGTCTGGAAATGAAACTTTAGTATTGAGGGTACATCAAAACGTGCATTAATAATAAAGTGTCAGCATCGAATTTCTGGAATCAATGCAATTGATAGAAGTAATCACTTCTTTCACATTAGTCGTGTGTAGACTGAGGTTTGAATGACATACAAGTCAGTTGGAGAATTTAATGTCATATCGGCAAGTTGGGCATAGAAGCTCAGTCGCTTAGAGCAACCGCACGGAAAGTGGAAGATGCGTTGTTCAAATCCCGGCTATGGCATTGAATTTCTCAGTCTGGTTCTACTAAATCAAATGCAATTTAAGCTTAAAAGAATTAAATCTTCTGCTTAGAAACCTTATTTCTAAGTCTAACCAAACGTGTACATATTAACAGTATATTGTCATACTTATGTAGCCCTGGAGATAACTCTGAGATTCCGTTATGTACTTAGTACATGTGTATTACATACTCTGTTCTGTCTATATCTATTTATATCAGCTTAAATATGAATAAATACAATTGGATAAAAACGTATTTTAGAACGTACATCGCATGTTTGTGTTGCTATGGAGAAATAATAAATGCTCTTGACTATGACGTCATATTATATATGTTAAAAGTACAACACGAACTTGACAGTAATGAGTTTAATATGGTAATAGTATCAAATCGGCAACGCTAATTTTGAGGGTTAAAGATCTCGAAGTTTCAATATTAAAGGTAGTCTGGGATAAACCTTAAGCCGATATAAATTAGAAAGCTAAGGTAATTACTAGAGGCAATTTAATAAACTACGGATGCGGATGCAATTCACAGATTCCAAACACACCGAACGTGCAATTTAATACTCCACCAGTATCCTGAAATGCAACACAAAACTCGTTTTGTCACTCTTTGCTGAAATTTAATAGTCATTTAGTGAATACTTCTAACCCTACTTTCACAAGATTTAGTAGATATTACGATAGCCTTCATTTCTAACCAGGGAAAAGTCAGTATTATAATTTTCGGAAACAAAGTGCCATATCACAACTTATTTATAACGGGATGGTAAGAGAATATAAAGTTGTTTTATACAAATAGGGAGGTTCTGTTTTAGTTCAGAAGTTTCTCTAGATTTTAAAGACTTCAAACATAATTTTTTTTGCTTCTCATTTAGCGCTATCTATCGACGTTTCTGTAACTACTCGACTACATGCGCTCCTAGTGGCAGAACCACTAACTGTATGGATTGTCTGTGTAAATAGAGTAATTCTGCTAGGAAATTAATAAACGGAAGTTTGCTATTTAACCGGCTTATTATTTTTACTCTCCTTACAACGTAAATAAAGACATTGCATTCATTCCAAACATTCCATACCGACATTTTCCTATAAATACACGTTTAGATGTACCCAAAATCGCTAAAGTACGGATCTGGACAGAGGTTTCTGAGTGTATATGATCAACATAACTATAAAACAAAAGACTTCCTTGGAACGAAGAAGTTAACTTCTGAGACAGTTGCTTGTGTAATACGATTGTGTTTTTTTCAGTCTAAGTGACAAATTGAGCTTCTTTTAAGAAAACGACTATGTGATTGTTCATTTATGGCATTCTGTGACTTTTTAACTTCGTTTAAGATAGATTTATAACGAATGTGCATTGAAATTGCTCCAGAAATTTGTACAATAACTCAGACCCGGCAAGTAAGATGCTGGCTTCGATGGAGGAACTTGCTCTACTGACAACTGGTATCCAGTAATCACAGAATATCGAATCGAACTAGGTCTAGTACCTCTTTTTGCTTTGCATTCTGGAATGCATGTGCCCTGGTTGAACAGGGGGGTGAGCTGTTGCAGATTGATCGAGCAAATGCCTTAGACGTCATCCTGGTCAGCCAAACGCATCTCCGTCCAGACTCCCGTTTCCGCATCCCGGGCTACATTTGCCATCGCACGGAACGCCAAGGCCGCCCTGGTGGCGGTACAGCGGTACTTGTCCGGCAAACTGTAGTCCATAAATCCATCCAGCTCCCTCCTCTTCAAACCCTAAAGACCAGGGCAATTTGTCTTTACCTTGGTGGAACTGAGGTCTTGGTAGTCTACGTGTACCATACTTCCAACAGGCAGTTCGTTCCAAACGATTACCTATCTATCCCAAACTTATATCCTAGTGCTATCATTGCTGGGGACTTCAATGCTAAACATCAGCGTTGGCAATGTGGTCGTCGGGCAGATGCGAGAGGCAACCAAATTATTCGCCTTATAGATGGAGACTCACAGCTCCAAGTGCAGGGTCCCTGGCAACCTACACATTACCCGCGAGGTGGAGGACTGACAAAAGTCATTGACTTCGCGATCACCATACATTTTCCATTTCATCTCACTCTCACGTCACTAAACGTACTACATTCTGCCCATAATCCGGTGTTGACAGAAATCAACACCAGGGTTGCCAGTCATGACACCTCGCTTCAAACGCGAGAAGTTGATTGGGAAGGCATAAGGAACTGGCTCCGCACTTCCATCCCACCGAACCCAAAAATAACCAACTTCCCAGGCATAAAGAACGCAATCTCATCCTTCACTTCTATCCTGACACGAGCTGCCAAAAACCTAACCCTTCACGGCCCTGCACCTCTTCATCCAGACATCCTTCCACTGGACATCACCCTCCTTATCCGCCGCCGCTGGGCGGCACGGAGACTACACCAGCGACACCACAGGCCACATTTTCGCGCGCTCTTGCGACTTTTACGTCGACTTGTCAGGGTCCGACTGAGTGAGCACAAGGTGCAAGTGTGGGAGAATACAACAGACCGACTACGTTTCGAAGATGGCGACCTGTGGCGTATCGCAGAAACCCTCAGAACTAGGATTGTTTCTTAATCAGTGGTGCCAAGGGGGGAAAATAAATATGGGTACAAAAAGCTGGCGAAGCGGATCAATGTAACGGGAGGATTTATTTTTTATACTTTTATTCACGTCCTGCAACGTTAAGTCATATCAGACGATTAATGAAATGATGCTTAAATGATCCCAGAAAATTGGAGAGTGATTATCACGAAATCTGTGTGGGCTGACGCTGTGGGAAAGAAGTAATTCCTGTGTGAGAGATACATAAAGATATGAATATACAAATGTAGATATGTGTTATTTTGTTCTGATAATTACATTATGTACTGAAATTGAATGTTCCGTTTCGTTTCGTCCGCTATGACAATCCTATTGCGGGCGATTAGCATTTGTTTCCGCTCGGAATAAAAATGAAAACGGAAGTACAGAGAAAAACTTAACATTTAGCATAATCTAGAATGTCCAGGCGTAAATATAAGGTGAAAGCTTTAATATTTACGTGACAAATACTACATTTTTTGAAAGTTTCTCAAAATATTTATCCAATTCAGTCGCACTTACCAATTTTACATAAGTTATGTACTTGTATATAATCTAAATGTTTCCTTGTGGTAAAGTTATGTGTACATGTGGCTCTATTTATATAAAAGTTATCCATAATCAAATACTTAACCATAGGTTCGCAGAAAAGTTAGTAAATGTATTTTTTCATACAGAGTAAATAAACATATGAAGCATTAAACAAAATCACTTTGAAAGGTTAATGAAGGAAACAAAAGAATAAAGAAACTGTTACCCAGCATTATTTATTTCCTTAAAAGCATAACGGGAGTTTGCACATAGATAAACTTTTACGATAGTCAAATGTTCACTAGCGTTTCTCTTAGTAAAAGCTTTGTAATTCCAATCTGTTTCTATGACTTCGGGTTGAAAAGTATGGAATACTTCAAATTAGAACTAGAAAGTGATCCATTGTTAATAATAATTTGTATGTTTAAGAGTGATGTACATATTCTGTATAGAAACATTTAGTCTAAAACTTAAGCTTTACCGCTCATGTACATATTAAATTGCAACTAAAATAATGGCTTTGCCATGAAGAATTTAAATCAAATTACTAATACCAATTTTGAATAAGCTAAAGGTATCCGTACAAAGTATCAAGGGTATTATGAACTATTTGTTTAATTTACGTCCTTTAACTTTGAAAGCCATACCGGACGATAAATGGAATAGCTGAAATGATATTCAGTTGGGCCCAGGGTCCATGAAGCTTACAGTTACCCTACATTCGTCTTTTAGGATAAGAGAAAACCCCGGAAATAACCTTATACCATCCACACTACCGAGGCGGCATTCAGAATTTTATTTACAATCAAGGAACTCTATGTTCAACAAGTTGTGACAATTATATTACGTTGAACAGAGCTACTTAAAAACTTCCGACAAGAAAATTTGGTGAAAAGAATGCCTCTATTTTCTGTTCGCCATAGTTTAGTACTTATGACGACAGACTTCCTTTCTAACCCGAGAAGAAGCAATACTCTCTTTTGCGGACATTTAGTGCCATATCACGACTTCTTTTAACCAGATTATAAAGCTAATTTTAAGTTGTATTGTGAAGAAAAGAAGCTCGTGTATTGTTACAGAATGTTCTCTAGCTTTTAGCAATTCCAGTCAGTACTGTCCTGTACTTCCCTTGGCGCTATCTATCGGGGTTTGTGTAACTACATGGCTACATGCGCACCTAGTGGCAGAATTACTAACTGTATATGATATTAAGCAAAATAAACCAATTTTAATATGAAATTAAAAAAGAAAGGTTTACTTTTAAGAAGATGGAAAGATTATCTTGGAAGTTTGGTATTTAGCCTATTTAATATTTTGACACTCTTCATTCGAAGCCTACATTTGAAACATTCAATACCGGCATTTTCCTATAAATACACGTTTTGAAGTAACATGAATCGTAAAAGTTCATATCTAGACAGAAGTCTCTGAATGTCTATGATCAACGTAACAATAAAACAAAATGTCGGTCATACACCAGACACAACTACTTACAAACATTCGATAAACGATCCTCTCAATCCTCAATTTCATTTCCGTGGAATATTTTTGGAGATATTTAAATTCCTTGTAATGATTTGGATAAAAATAAACTTTCTCAGGATACTTTTAGGAAAATGAAATAATAATTTCTTAGTTTAGTTTGTGAAGTAATGTTTATTCCACGCACTTTTGTATAACTGATGATCCGGATGACACGAATGTCTTATTACAAACAAAAGTAAATCTTTTTGATGCAGAAAGTATATAAATTTTGCACAAATACAAGTTTACTTTTGTAGATTTAGCCATTTCCGTTGTTCCTCATCCAATTCTTCTTCTTCAAATACTACTTTTGTTTTGATTATTAAAGGTAAGTTATAATAGAATGCAATGGTCAGATTTTTTAAGATCTTGCCGAAATGTGATGGCTTGGACATTTCGTTCTCTTGGACTGACAAAGACATAGAAAAGGCGAGAGGTATAATGATTGGAAGATTCTAGCAAACAACATTGAATATTTCAGAAAAGTTTACACACATAAGCGCCATTAGATACAAGGCAATTGTTTTACCGAAATCTACATTTCTTGGTGCATTAGGTTTCCGATTTACCAAACTAACTTAAACAGGACTGGACTTATGAGCACATTACCAGGAAAATCAAAATATAGATTTCAGTTGTCATTAAAATAACATCTGAAGTTTTAGGCCAGCTTTATGTTCACAAAAGTGTTAAAATGTTTCGTGAAGAGAGATATTTTGTTAATGAACGTATAGAGGTAGATACAGACGTTTCTGTTAAAGTGTTTTACTATTCTCAAAACGTGTATTTGCCTAGAAACTTTGGTACGAACTTTTAAGTGGAATAAATAACAACTGAAGATCCTATTGTTGAGATCAGATGAACTGTATACAGCATGTAGGGTTGTGATCCTTTAAAATTATTATAAAACCTACTGACATTCTTAAAGGAACCAGTTAGTAATAACTTATGCGCAAGGAAAGAGTAATTTGATTCCTTACAGACTATTACAAGGTAAACATGTCGTAATAATGAGTTTTACTGCAGACTGGCATTCGAACCGTGAACTCTCAGTACCCTCGTCACAACATGTCGTTACTACTGGGCTACGATAACAAATATTATAAAGTACGTTATATTACAACATGAAACCGCAGTTTCACTTGTTTTTCTTGTTCTTGTCTATTTTCTAATGCCTAGTAATAACTTGCCCGTAAGAGAACATCTGTATATAAGTTTGTTACTGCGTCTAAGAAGTTAAAAGCTCGTAATAAAAGGTATAGTCACAGATTGGGCACGAACCACGAACCACAGCGTGCGTTTTGTCACTTTGTCACGGAGTTGTTGATAGTGCCTTGCAATACAAATAGATATTGCTTCTGTTAAATTCACAATTAGAAGATTTAAAGTAATGCAGCACACAGTCGTTTCTACAGTTACTGATACTGCCGCTAGTAGCGCATGTAGTCATGTAGTTACAGCAACATCGATAGATAGCGCCAAGGGAGAATCATGATGCTGTTGTTTTAAATTTAGTAATTCCTAAGAGAACTTCTAGTTTAAGACTAAAGGATCTTTTGTTTACGAAATAACATTATGTTAGCTTTGTACTACGTACAAGGTAAGTCGAGATAAAGGATACTGATTAAGGAAAACAGAGTATTCTGTTTCGTCAAGTTTGAACAGGAGATTATTATAATCGTTATTAAACGACTGGAAAATATGACGAATGACATTCATTCGACGCTTGTCACTCGAATGCTCGGCATCGTCCATCTCGAGTTCTTTCAGTGCAGACAATTCGTCGAGAGAAGCAGCATTTTAGACCGGTTGCGCCAGTTCTTCAGGGCACGAGCACGTGGACTGTAAAACGCGTGCTCTGGAGTGTGCCCATAAAGGAAGCAGCAGCCCGGCGAAGCAGCGCATTCTCTCTACGCAGCGTAGCCTGCGCAACAGCCTTCTTCTGCAGGCACAGCAGCGCCTGCCCTCTTCCAGCCAGCAGAGCCTTCTCCTGCACTGGCAAGCAGCAGCAGCCCAGCCAACCCTCTCCTAGCAGACTTGCTAGAGCTAACGCGTCGAGCAGCAACTCCAGAGTCCAGAGGAACACAGTACTTGGGACCGACAGACAGACAGACGAAACTGCAGGCCCACAAGGTCAAAGCCAAGGGTCCCGACTTAGGTTGGGACCCGGGGTCCGCCCCAATCGGCGCGTGTAACAGCGCTCGACCCTCTGTGGGGAGCCGGATGGCACCTGCTACAGACTCAGACAAGCCAAGTACCAGCCGCCAGGTAAGTCCTGACGAGATGACTAGTAGAACCTCTGCATCCTCATCCTCTTCCGGCCCACGGGTGAACCTCGTGAAGGCCAAGGCCCAGGCACAAAAGAAACAGAAGAAGGCCTCCCGCCTTCTTAACCAAGGGATAGCTGTCCCGATCTCTCCAGTCCCCAAACCAGGGAGCTCCAACACCATCACTCCCATCCAGGGCGTCACAACTCCCCTACCGGAGAGCGACACAGACGCCGAAGGCTTTATCACCGTGCAGGGAAGGCGCAAGAGGCCCTCCGGTTCGAACCCGGAGGGTGCTGCTCCCGGCACCCCTGCAGTGCATGCGGACGCCAAGAGCTCCCGCACACAAAAGGCGGCCAGAATCCCGCCAATTGTGTCGGACCCGTTCCCCAACCACATAAAGGTAATGAGGGAACTGAGGGCCAAGCTCCAGGCTAGCTTCCAGGCCACCCGTTTTCCAAGTCGGGTGATCCTAAAGACCACGACCCCGGAGGACCATGAAGCCGCCAGGGGGGTGCTGCGCGAAGCGGGGATAGAATTCCACACGTTCTCGCTGCAGCGACCTAACCTGGTGCGCAGAGTCATCCGAGGTCTTGGCTCTGACACCGACCCGGAGGACATAAAGGTGGGCCTGGCGGAAGAACACGGCATTACGCCGCGTACCGTGGTCCAGCTGACCAAGCAAGTCCGCGAGGAAGGCAAGGAGCCCGTAAGGACTCCCATGCCACTATTCCTCGTAATAGTGGAGAAGGAGGGCGAAGGTCTTCCCAAAATTGATGAGGTGTCCCACCTCTACAACACCAAGATCAGAATCGAACCGTACCATGGCAGAGAGGGGCCAGCCCAATGCTACAGGTGCTTGGGCTTCCACCACTCGAGCCATGCGTGCGAGAGGAAGACCGCCTGCATACGATGTTCAGGCCCTCACCACGTCAACGAATGCCCGAACCCCAGAGAGGAGAAAAAGTGCGCCAACTGCCGAGAGGCCCACATAGGCATCTACGGCGGCTGTCCCGCTAGACTGCGAATAGTGCAGGCAAGACAGGGCAGGAACGCAAACAGGGAGCCAGCACAAGTTCGGCCTGGAGTCAGTTTTGCCCAGGCGCTGCGCAAGCAGGAACAGCTGCTGCAGCAGGCCGAGGCAAGCCAGATTCCGGCAGCGACCCAGCCAGTAAGCTCTGGAACTACCGCCAAACCACCACCAGCTGCATCTGCAGCAAAGCCACAGCGGCCTCCTCGCCAGAAGAAGGCCACCGCAGCCCGGCGGGAGAAACCGCCGGCAACTGCGGCAGCAACGGCCGGGCAACCAGCCCAAGAACCTGCGGGGAGACAGAGCGGCCCTGCCGCCACTGCTCTCCCCCCTCCACCAGCTCCAGCTACAGTGGCTTCAACAGCCAATGAGGGAGAGGCACCCCTCGCTACAACACCTGCGCCGATTTGGGACACTGGCGTCTCAAACGAGGACTTAGCGGAGTTCCATGAGCTTTCTGCCTGGTTCGCCGAACTGATTCATCGCTCCCTCCCCATTCTGAGGCGCTGCAGGGAGCAACTGACAGATCCCCGCATCCCTGCTCTGCAAAAGCACAGCATTCTGCAACAGACTGCACGGCTCCTCTTCCCTGACTCCAGCTCGTAAATGGCGTTGAGAAGAACTCAGCGAACATTGAGAGCCGCGTTCTGGAACGCAAACGGAGTCCGGGAACAGAGACCGGGCATCTTGGAGTTTGTAAGTGACCACGGGATTGACCTCCTTATGGTATGCGAAACGCATCTGCATGCTGGTATACAATTTAGCCTGCCAAGTTACGCCGTCCACCGAGCCGATAGAGTCGGCCGGCGGGGCGGCGGTACAGCTATATTCATCAAAAATCACATCACCCATACTCCCATTACCCTCCCCCCGCTTCAACACTTGGAGGCGACCGCCATAAGGCTCTCCTTGGGCGGTTCAGACCTAGTGCTTGTGGCGGTGTATGACCCGCCCAACCATCCCTTCTATGAAGCGGATTACAGGGCACTCCTAAACCTAGACCACCGAGTGTGCATAGCCGGTGACTTCAATGCCAAACACCCAGGATGGAACAGCCGAACCCAGAATGATAGGGGAAGGAGCATCTACCGCTTCATCTGCGGAGATCCAACCCTTCATGCGCATGGCCCGCGGGGTCCAACGCACTTCCCGCCTCGTGGCAGGGCGGACGTCATAGATTTCGCAATCACCAAGAACATTCCATTTCATCTGGACCTCACGGCGGTGAATGCTCTGGATTCTGACCACAACCCAGTTGTGATCAATTCAGACGTTACCGTCGCAGCTCTGGCAACGGCTGACTGGGTGGATGAAGTCGACTGGGATGCCGCCATTCTTCACATCCAAAACTCCGTGGAAGCCTGCCCTCGAATCGACTCTGTGGAGTCACTCGAGGCGGCAGCCAGGGAGTTCTCCACAACCATCCTCAACGCGGTACGTGCTCACACACACCGCATCCCAATAGACACGCCAAACCCCACAGATATCCCAGGACCCATCAAACAACTCATAAGGGCTAAAAACGCCGTAAGAAAGCTGTGGCAGAGATTTCGCCATCCCAGGATAGGAGAAGTACACCAGAGGTTCAAATCCCTGGCAAGACGACTCCTAAGAGCACACCGCAAAGAGGCCTGGGAAAACATGTTAAGGCAAACCAATCTCCAGGAGAGAAAACCATGGCGAATAGTCCGTAGCCTGCGGAAAGACAAAACCGTATACCAGCATCCCCTACATAGCCCTAGAGGTCGACTCGTCTACGAGTCGAAAGAAAAGGCAGAGGCGCTAGCAGATTATCTGGAGGCTCAATTCCAACCCAGGATAGAGCCAATGGACGATGACCATGCTGACCTCGTGGAACAGGTGGTGGAGGACTTCCTAGAAGCTCCGCCCCCTGACCACGAGGAGTTCCACATTCCCATCGTTACCCCTAGAGAGTTAGCGACCACGCTTAACTCTCTAAGAACCAACAAAGCACCTGGGCAGGACCGTGTGACAGCGGAAATGCTCAAGCACCTTCCACGAAGAGCCGTGATTCACTTAACCCGGATTTATAACGCGTGCCTATACATGCGCCACTTTCCAGCTATCTGGAAGGAGGCGCGCGTGGTGTGCGTTTTAAAGCCGGGGAAAAATCCGGTTTTTCCTTCCAGTTACCGATCAATCAGCCTTCTCCCAGTTTTATCGAAGGTATTCGAAAAACTGCTCCTCTCCCGGCTCCTTCCTCATCTGGAGGAAAGGGGCCTAATCCCGGAACACCAGTTTGGCTTCCGTTCTGGCCACTCCACGACCGAGCAGCTACTGCGGGTTGCCGAGAAGGCCTCCCTGGGTTTCCAGGAAAGGTCTAAAACGGTAGCAGTGCTGCTCGACGTGGAGAAGGCATTCGCCACTACCTGGCATGAAGGACTCATTTACAAACTCCTGGAGTATGAAATTCCCCGTCCATACATTTCCTTGGTGGCCGGTTTCCTCGGAAACCGAAGCTTCCGAGTAAAGATGGAGGGGAAGCTGTCCACCGAGCGGCCCATTGGCGCTGGAGTACCGGAAGGCAGCGTGCTGTCGCCGGCGCTCTTCGCAGCTTACATGGCCGACATCCCAACTCACCACAACACCCAGACCTGTCAGTATGCGGACGATCTCATGATCTTCGCAGTCAATAGGAACACACGGTACAGCTACCGGCAAATCCAAACCCAGCTCCGGGCCATTGGCGAATGGAGCGCAAAATGGCGAATGGCAATTAACCCGGAGAAGAGCTCTGCTATTCTCCTGGCGAAAACCATAGCCAACCGGTTGCAGCAGAACTTCGTTTTACGGCGCCGTCGAATCCCTTGGGTGCAAACGGCGAAGTATCTCGGGGTGACGCTGGACCGTAAGTTAATTTACGTTCCACACGTCAAGGGCAAGGTCCAGCTGGGGCACGTCGCACTCCGGAGCCTATACCCTATCTTCAGATCAACCATGCCGATCCGTCTCAAACTCCAACTGTATCGGGCGATCATTCCGCCTATGATTCTGTACGGCTGTGAGATCTGGGGAACAGTGGCTAATACCACTTTCGTCAGACTCCAGACGCTGCAGAACAAGGCACTACGCATCATCTACGATACAGGCTGGAGATTCCCGGCTCATATCCTACATGAGCACTCCCAGATCCCGTACATTGTCGACGTCATTCGCGAGAGGGCACGATCAATGTACGAGAAAATCCAAATTCACCCCAACCCTTTAGTGAACTCCCTGGGAAGGTATGACCCGAGAGATCAAAGGCGCTTGCCGTCCTTCAGACTGCCGAGAGACGTCCTGGGACCCCTTGGGTAACCCAAGGAAAACCCCAGATGACTCTGGGAACAACTTCAACGCCAAAGGACCAAGCGCTACACAACCCGTATCCAAAACGGGGCAAAAAAAAAAACTAATTCGTGTCTCCCAAAAAGGGAGAACGATTAAGTACAGCTGCCCACGATAAAGAGGGGCAACCCATACCACACCTATCCAAAATTCCAAAATTTCAAACAGTAAACAAATTCAAACACCCCAGCAGAACATGGATCTACTAGTTCATTTCGCAGGTTAAGCCGCAAAGCGGCTAGGTACTGCGGCATATGACACCCGGACGGGGAAAGCCCCGCCCGACTAGGACTACCTCTGGACCTCTGGACGAATGACATTAACCATTGCGCTTCTTTCTACCAATGATGGAATGATTATTTGTTTTAGTGCCCATTATACCAAAATGTTATGTATATTTACATCCATATCAGTATTCCATTATAAGGGTATTCAGATGTGGGAGCGTTCTTCTTAGATTCATTTAGTGTAACTTCAGTAAGTAGTTGTGTATGTTGTATAATCGACGTTTGTTTTACAGTTATGTTGGCGACAGACTGACTTGGAAACCTCTGTCTGGAAATGAAACTTTAGTATTCAGGGTACATCAAAAAGTGCATTTAAAGTAAAGTATCAGTATCGTATTTTTAAGATCAATACAAATGATGGAAGTAGTCAATTCTTCCACATTATTCGTGTGTAGACTAAGGTTTGAATGAGTAAAGCCAGTCTGAAAATTTGCAATGTACCTAATGGTGGTAGTGGACTACTTCACCAAGTGGCCGGAGGTGTATGCCATCACAAACCAAGACTCAAAGACAATCACAGACTGCCTCGTGGAGCAAGTGTTCTGTCGATTTGGGGTGCCGTTAGAGCTACACAGTGAACAGGGTACAAACTTTGAGTCCAACCTAATGAAAAAGGCACTACAAAGGCTTGGGGTGAACAAGACGCGTACTACGCCTCTGCATCCCCAGTCGGATGGCATGGTCGAAATATACATCAAGACCTAAGATGAACACCTAAGGAAGGTCGTGGCCAGCCATCAGCGAGACTGGGACGTCAAGGTGCCACTGTTCTTGCTGGCCTACCGCTCTTCTACACACGACACAACTGGGATGACGCCAGCCAGCTTAATGTTCGGCCGAGAGTTACGCCTCCCTTGTGACCTGGCTTTTGGAAGCCCTCCGGAAGAGAAACAACCAGCGACCGAGTATGTGGAGAACTTGGTGGACCATCTCCACGGTATGCACGAAATGGCTCGCCAGAACATCCAGAAGGCGAGCAACCACATGAAGCCGGATATGACAGGCAAGCCAGCAGCCAAGGCTTCCAGCAAGGAGACCTGGTCTGGTTGTACCCGGCCCAAGGGACGCTGCCCGAAGCCCCAGCAGCCATTGCAAGGACCATACCGGATGGTGAAGAGGATTAACGACGTGGTCTACCGCATCCAGAAGGTTCCCCGAGGGATGATGTTGGTGGTACACCTGGATAGCCTGGCACGCTATGATAGTGCTGTTCGGGACGACCAGCTTTGATGATTGCAGTGTCACCCGAACGACCCAGAATAACTAGCTCTTTGGATTATCAGTGAAAATAGAGTAATTCTTCTAGGAAATTAATAAACGAATGTTTGGTATTTAGCCGGCTTATTATTTTTACTGTCCTTAATACGAGAGTAAAGACATTGCATTCATTCCACGCATTCCATACCGACACTTTCCTATAAATACACGTTTAGATGTACCCGGAAGCGTTAAAGTACGTATCTAGACAGAGGTTTCTGAGCGTCTATGATCAACATAACAATAAAACAAAAGACTTCTTATTATTTTAGTTAATTGATGGAAATTAATCATTTCTCCACACTAGCCGTATATAGGCTAAGATATTTGATGGATAGAGTCAACATGAAAAATTCACTGCCATAGCCGGGATTTGAACCACGGATCTTCTGGTTTCCGTCCAGCCGCACTACCATTGTGCTACTATGGCCAACGTGCCGACATGACATTAAATTCTCCATGAGTCAAATGGAGAATTTAATGTCATGTCGGCACGTTGGCCATAGTAGGACAATGGTAGTGCGGCTGGACGGAAACCAGAAGATCCGTGGTTCAAATCCCGGCTATGGCAGTGAATTTTTCATGTTGACTCTATCCATCAAAAGACTTCCTAGTTTATGTTTTGTTGGAACGAAGTAGTTAACTTCTTAGACAGTTGCTTGTGTAATACGATTGTGTTTTTTTTTCAGTCTAAGTGAAAAATTGAGCTTCTTTTAGGAAAACGAGGTATGTGATTGCTCATTTATGGAATTCTGTGATATTTTAACTTCGTTTAAGATACATTTATGACGAATGTGCATTGAAATTGCTCCAGAAACTCTTACAATAACTCAGACCCGGCAAGTAAGATGCTGGCTTCGAAGAAGTAACTTCCTTTACTGACAACTGGTATCTAGCAATCACAATATCGAATCGAACTATGCGTAGTACATCTTTTCGCTTCGCATTATGGAATACGTGTGGCGTGTTTGATCAGGGGGTGAGCTGTTACAGTTTGCTCGAGCAACTTCCTTAAACGTCATTATAGTCAGGGAATCGCATCTCCGTCCAGGCTTCCGTTTCCGCATACTGGGCTACATTTGCCATCGCTCGGACCTTCAAGGCCGCCCTGGTGGCGGTACAGCGGTACTCGTCAGGCAATGTGTAGTCCATAAAGACATCCAGCGCCCTTCTCTTCAAGCCCTAGAGGCCACGGCAATTTGTCTTTACCTTGGTGGAACTGAGGTCTTGGTAGTCTACGTGTACCACACTTCCAACAGGCAGTTCGTTCCAAACGATTACCTATCTATCCTAAACTTATATCCTAGTGCTATCATTGCCCCTCTTCAATGCTAAACATCAACGTTGGCAATGTGGTCGTCGGGCAGATGCAAGTGGCAACCAAATTATTCGCCTTAAAGATGGAGACTCACAGCTTCAAGTGCAGGGTCCCTGGCAACCTACGCATAACCTGCGAGGTGGAGGACTGCCATCAGCCATTGACTTCGCGATCACCATACATTTTCCATTTCATCTCATTCTCACGTCACTATACGCACTTCATTCGGAACATAATCCGGTGTTGAGAGAAATCAACACCAGGGTTGCCAGTCATGACACCTCGCTACAAACGCGAGAAGTTGATTGGGAAGGCGTAAGGAACTGGCTCCGCACTTCCATCCCACAGAACCCAAAAATAACCAACTTCCCAGATATAGAGAACGCAATCTCATCCTTCACATCCAGACTGACGCGAACTGCCAAAAACCTAACACTTCACGGCCCTGCACCTTTTCATCTAGACCTCCTAACACTGGACATCACCCTCCTTATCCGCAGCTGTTGGGCGGCACGGAGACTACACCAGCGACACCGCACGCCACATATTCGGGCGCTCTTGCGACGTTTACGTCGACTCGCCAGGGTCGGACTGCGTGAGCACAAGGTTAAAGTGTGGGAGAACACAATGGCCAGACTGCGTGTCGAAAAAAGCGACGTGTGGCGTATTGCACAAAATTTCTCAGGATTATGACAATTTCTTAACCAGTTCTGCCAACGGGCAAAAATAAATATCGATACAAAAGCGGGCGAAGCGGATTAATGTAACGGGAGGTTTCTTTTTTTATATTTTTATTTACGTCCTGCATCGTTAAGTCATATCGTACGATGAATGAAATGATGTTCAAATAAGTACAGGGTACATAGAGCTTAGAGTTACCCGACATTCATCTTTCAGGATAAGAGAAAACTTCCAACATTAAGTCATATCGGACGATGAATGAAATGATGTTCAAATGAATACAGGGTACATAGAGCTTAGAGTTACCAGACATTCCTCTTTCAGGATAAGAGAAAACTCCAACGTTAAGTCATATCGGACGATGAATGAAATGATGTTCAAATGAGTACAGGGTACATGGAGCTTAGAGTTACCAGACATGCATCTTTCAGCATAAGAGAAAACCTCCAACGTTAAGTCATATCGGACGATGAATGAAATGATGTTCAAATGAGTACAGGGTACACAGAGCTTAGTGTTACCAGACATTCATCTTTCAGGATAAGAGAAAAGCTCCAACGTTAAGTCATATCGGACGATGAATGAAATGATGTTCAAATGAGTACAGGGTACACAGAGCTTAGAGGTACCAGACATTTATCTTTCAGGATAAGAGAAGACCTCCAACGTTAATTCATATCGGGCGATGAATGAAATGATGCTTGAATGAGTACAGGGTACATAGAGCTTAGAGTTATCAGACATTCATCTTTCAGGATAAGGGAAAACCTCCAACGTTAAGTCATATCGGACGATAAAGGAAATGATGTATAAATGAGTACAGGGTACACAGAGCTTAGAGTTATTAGACATTCATCTTTCAGTATAAGAGAAACCTCGAACTTTAAGTCATATCAGACGATGAATGAAATGATGTTTGAATAAGTCCAGAAAAATGAAGGATGGTGCCAGAAATTATAACAAGAACGTGATCCATTGTTGAATATAAATTGTATGTTTGAGCTTGATGCACATATACTGTACAGGAACTTTACCGCTTATGTACATATTAAATTGTAACTAAAATAAGGTTTAGCCATGTAAAATTTAAGTCAAATTACTAATGTCAACTTGAAATAAGCTGAAATTTATTTCATATTCAGAAGATCATTTTACAATCAAAGAACTCTATCTTCAACAATTGGTGACGATTATATGACGCTGAATAATTGTTATTTATAAATTCCAATTGCCTCTATTCTCCATTCCCCATTATTTAGTACTGATGACGATAGACTTCCTTTCTAAATTGAGAAGAGACAATACTCTCTTTTCCGGACATTTAGTGCCATATCACGACTTCTTTTAACCAGAATATAAAGCTAATTTAAACTTGTCTTGTAAACAAAAGAAGCTCGTGTATTGTTATAGAATGTTTTCTAGCTTTTAGCAATACCAGTCAGTACTGTCCTGTACTCCACCTTGCGCTATCTGTCGGGATTTGTGTAACTACATGACTATATGCGCACCTAGTGGCAGAATTACTAACTGTATCGGATATTAGGCAAAATAAACCAATTTTAATATGAGATTAAACAAGGAAAGGTTTACTTTAAATTAGATGGAAGGATTATCTTGGAAGTTTGGTATTTAGTCTATTTGTTATTTTTACCAGCTTCATTCAAAGCCTACTAGCGAAACATTCAACACTCGCATTTTACTATCAATACATGGTTTGATGTACACTGAATCGTAAAGGTACATACAAACGTTGAACGAATCAATCTTGTCAATCCTCTATAACCTTTATTTGGAAAATTATTTGGAGATATTCCAATTTTCTATAACGATTTGGATAAAATTAATCTTTGCTCAGGATAGTTTCAGAAAAATGGAACAATGTTTTCAATTTATGAGTTCAGTTTGTGAAGTAATCTACATTGCACGCTAACTTGTATAACTGATGTTCCGGTTGATACAGATGTCTTATTAAATACAAAAGTAAATCTTTTTGATGCAGAAAATATATAAGTTTTGCACGGATACAAGTTTACCTTTTGCAGATTTTGGAATTTTCGACATTTTGTTGTTATACGTTTGGTTTTCCAAATAATATCACTCTCAGGTATGCAGTGGCCCTTTTTCTTCATCCGAAAGTCTTTCTTGAAATACTAATTTTGTTTTGGTTATGAAAGGTAAGTTATAAGAGAATGGCACGGTCAGAACTTTTAAGAGTTTGCCGAAATGTGATAGCTTGGGAAAAAATCGTTCTCTTGGACTGAAAAGGACAAAAAAGTATAATGATTGGACAACTCTAGGAAACAACAAATGCTTACACACATAAGCACCATTACGATATGGCATACAAGTCAGTTCGAGAGTTTAATGTCGTATTGGCAAGTTGGCCATAGTAACTCAGTGGTTTAGAGCAACCGCACGGAGATTGGGAGATCCGTGGTACAAATCCCGGCTATGGCATTGAATTTCTCAGTCTGGCTCTGCTCATTCAAATGAAATTTAAGTTTAGAAGAACTAAATCTTCTGTTTAGAGACCTTCTGTGTAAGTCTAACCAAACGTGTACATATTAACAGTATATAGTCATACTAATGTAGCAATGAGGATAGCTCTGAGATTATGTTATGTACTTAGTACTTGTGTATTACATACTCCGTTGAGTCTATATCTATTTATATCGTCTTAAATATGAATAAATACAATTGAATATAAACGTTGAATTTTAGAACGTACATCGCGTGTTTGTGTTGCTATGGAGAAATAATAAATGTTGTTGACTATGACGTCATATTATATTTGTTAAAAGCATAACAAGAACTTGACAGTAATAAGATAAATATGGTAATAGTATCGAATCGGTAACGCTAATTTTGAAACTAAAGGTTCTCGAAGTTTCAAAATTATAGGTTGTCTGGGATAAGCCTTTAGCCAACATAAATTAAAAAGCTATGGTAATTACTAGAAGCTATTTAATAAATTACGGATGCGGATAACAATTCAGAGATTTCAAACACACCGAACGTGCAATTTAATACTCCACCAATATCCTGAGATGTCTAGGTCACCTACATAAAGCAAGGATCACCAGAACAGAAGAGCACGTAAAAACGTATAACACCTGCAGGAGGCTTTACAAAATCCTCCTAAAGGAGAAAAGAGCAAACTGGATAGAGGAGGAAGGAAAGAAAATAATAGAGAAGGCCAAGACAAATCACTATGCGGCATTAAAACCGAGAACACCAAAATTCTCACAATCAATTCCAATAGAAACGTGGGAAGCCCACATCCGAAAGTTCCTGAATAACGGAAAAATATACAAGAAATCAATGCCACAAGAAATTAACATTCACAACATATTTCAGAAATGGTAGTGGAAGACATTATCAAACAGCTGAAAAATCACAAAGCACCTGGACCGGACAGAATCTCAAACAAACATCTGAAGGAAGCCTGGCCATATCTGGGGGAAAGATGGACCGCACTATTTAATAAATGTATACAGACATACCAAATCCCAAACAACTGGAGGAAATCTATAATAATGATTATGTACCAAGGAAAGGGCTCTCCGAACTCACCAGATTCCTATAGAGGAATAGCACTCAAAAACACAGTTTTCAAGACTCTGAGCAAAGTTCTAACCGATAGACTAACCATTAAAACAGCTGATAACATCCCTGAACAGCAGTTCGGCTTCAGAAAAGGAAGGTCCACACTCCATGCTGTAGAAAACCTACTAGAAGATATTCAACATGCACTGAGATATCAAGGAAAGAAGTCCATGTCATCTTCATGGATTATAGGAAGGCCTTCGATTTCCTGGATCGCCAAATCCTCATTGATAAGCTCCGACAAATTATCGGTGAAGAAAGCTATTTAGCAGAAACCATAGCCAACATCACAAATGAAAATTATGTGGCAATCAGAGATAGCCTCCAGTCATCTGTGCAAATCACGCAGATAAACGGGGTTCTCCAAGGTGACCCGGCAAGTCCCCTGCTGTTTAACTTGGCCACAGCAGATGTAGTTAAAATCCTGGAAGGCTTGGAAAACCGAGTCTCGCTCTACGCCTATGCCGATGATATGGCAATAGGATCAACAAACCTAGACGACCTCCAAGAATGCTGGAACCGTCTTATAATTTGGGCCAAGAAGAACAAACTGCAGCTGAACCGAGACAAAACTGTTCATATGATCTTCAGAAGAGGAGGGAGGGTAGCAGACAGAGACAGAGTTTTCCATGAACAAGACCCACTGGAGATAGTGAACTCTTTTAAGTATCTCGGAATAACGCTATAAGCCACCGGAACTACCTTCACGAAGCATATAGAAAGCCTGGCGGCAGCTGCAATAATCGCTACGAATGATATCCAACATCTAAGAAGACTGTCAGTAGCCACTGCCATGAAGATTCTCACGATTTTCCCCGATCGTGACATATGGCCTGGAAATTATATGGCCCCATCTCACCAAGACCAACCTGAACACCATAGAGCAAATAAAAGTATTCCACCAACATCCTGAGATGCAACAAAAAACTGTTTTTGTTACTTTACTGTAAACTATTTCCTTAAAAGCACACAAGTAGGGTCAGAAGTATTCACAAAATAAGCATTAAAGCATAAAGCATTAAATATTTCTATTTAATATTCCACCAACATCCTGAGATGCAACAAAAAACTGTTTTTGTCACTTTACTGTAAACTTTAATGCTTATTTTGTGAATACTTCTGACCCTACTTTCACAAGATTTAGTAGATACTACTATAGCCTTCATTTCTAACCAGAGAAAAGTCAGTATTATAATTTTTGGAAGTAAAGTGCCATATCACAACTTATTTATAACGGTATGGTAAGAGAATATAAAGTTGTTTCATACAAATAAGGAGCTTGTGTCTTAATACAGAAGATTCTCTAGCTTTTAAATATTCCAAACATGGTCTTTCTGATTCTCCTTTGGCGCTATCTATCGAGATTTCTGTAACTACTCGACTACATTCGCTCCTAGTGGCAGAATAACTATTTCGATTATCAGTGAAAATAGAGTAATTCTTCTAGGAATTTAATAAACGAATGTTTGGTGTTTATCCGGCTTATTATTTTTACTGTCCCTACTACGAGAGTAAAGACATTGCATTCATTCCACACATTACATACCGACACTTTCCTATAAATACACGTTTAGATGTAGCCGGAAGCGATAAAATACGTATCTAGACAGAGGTTTCTGAGCGTATATGATCAAAATAACAATAAAACAAAAGACTTCCTAGTGCGTTGTTTTGTTGGGATGCAGAAGTTAATTTCCCGAGACAGCTGCCTGTGTAATACGATTGTATTTTGTCATCCTAAGAGACAAATTGAGCTTCTTTTAGGAAAACGAGGTATGTGATTGTTTATTTATGGCATTTTGTGATATTTTAACTTCGTTTAAGATAGATTTATAACGAATGTGCTTTGAAATTGCTCCAGAAACTTGTACAATAATTCAGACACGGCAAGAAAAATGCTGGCTTCGATGCAGGGACTTGCTCTACTGACAACTGGTATCCAGCAATCACAGAATAGCGAATCGAACTAGGTCTAGTACTTCTTTTCACTTCGCATTCTGGAATACGTGTGTTCTGGTTGATCAGGGGGTGAGCTGTGCAGTTTGCATTAGCAAATGCCTTTGACGTCATTCTAGTCAGCAAAACGCATCTCCGTGCAGACTCTCGTATCCACATACCGAGCTACATTTGCCATCGCTCGGACCGCTTAAGCCGCCCTGGCGGTGGTACAGTGGTACTCGTCAGGCAATGTGTAGTCCATAAAGACATCCAGCTCCCTTCTCTTCAAACCCTAAAGACCAGGGCAATTTGTCTTTACCTTGGTGGAACTGAGGTCTTGGTAGTCTACGTGTACCACACTTCCAACAGGCAGTTCGTTCCAAACGATTACCTATCTATCCTAAACTTATATCCTAGTGCTATCATGGCCGGGGACTTCAATGCTAACCATCAGCGTTGGCGCTGTGGTCGTCGGGCAGATGCAAGAGGCAACCAAATCATTCGTCTCATAGATGGAGACCCACAGCTTCAAGTGCAGGATCCCTGGCGACCTACGCACTGCCCGCGAGGTGGAGGACAGTCATCAGTCATTACCTTCGCTATCTCCATTCATTTTCCATTTCATGTCACTCACACGTCATTAAACGCACTACATTCGGACCATAATCCGCTGCTGACAGAAATCAAGACCAGGGTTGCCAGCCATGACACCTCGCTTCAAACGCGAGGAATTGAATGGGAAGGTTGAGCAACTTGGATCCCAGTCATAGAGAACGCAATCTCATCCTTCACATCCATCCTGACGCGAACTGCCAAAAACCTAACAGTTCACACCCTGCACCGCATCATCCAGACGTCCTTCATCTCGACATCACCCTCTTTATCCGCCGCTTCGGGGCGGCACGGAGGTTATACCAGCGACAGCACACGCCACATAATCGCGCGCTCTTGCGAAGTTTACGTCGACTGTCAGTGTTCGACTGAGTGAGCACAAGGTGCAGGTGTGGCAGGACACAGTGACCAGACTGCGTGTTGAAAATGGCGACGTGTGGCGAATCGCAAAAGCCCTCAGAACTAGGATTGTTTCTTAATCAGTGGTGCCAACAGGCAAAAATAAATATCGATACAAAAGTAGGTCAAGCGGATTAATCTAACGGGAGGATTCATTTTTTTATATTTTTATTTACGTCCTCCAACGTTAAGTCATCTCGTACGATGAAATGAATGATGTTCAAATTGAGTAGAGGGTACAAGGAGCTTAGAGTTACCAGACATTCATATTTCAGGATAAGAGAAAACCTCCAACGTTAAGTCATATCAGACGATGAATGAAATGATGTTCAAATGAGTACAGCGTACATAGAGCTTAGAGTTACCAGACATTCATATTTCAGGATAAGAGAAAACCTCCAACGTTAAGTCATATCAGACGATGAATGAAATGATGTTCAAATGAGTACAGCGTACATAGAGCTTAGAGTTACCAGACATTCATATTTCAGGATAAGAGAAAACCTCCAACGTTAAGTCATATCAGACGATGAATGAAATGATGTTCAAATGAGTACAGCGTACATAGAGCTTACAGTTACCAGACATTCATCTCTCAGGATAAGGGAAAACCTCCAACGTTAAGTCATATCGGACGATGAGTGAAATGATGTTCAAAAGAGTACAGGGTACAAAGAGCTTAGAGTTACCAGACATTCATCTTTCAGGATAAGAGAAAACCTCCAACGTTAAGTCATATCGGACGATGAGTGAAATGATGTTCAAAAGAGTACAGGGTACAAAGAGCTTAGAGTTACCACACATTCATCTTTCAGGATAAGGGAAGACCTCCAACGTTAAGTCACACCAGACGATGAATGAAATGATGTTCAAAAGAGTACAGGGTACAAAGAGCTTAGAGTTACCAGACATTCATCTTTCAGGATAAGAGAAAACCTCCAACGTGAGTCATATCGGACGATGAATGAAATGATGTTCAAAAGAGTACAGGGTACAAAGAGCTTAGAGTTACCAGACATTCATCTTTCAGGATAAGGGAAAACCTCCAACGTTAAGTCACACCAGACGATGAATGAAATGATGTTCAAAAGAGTACAGGGTACAAAGAGCTTAGAGTTACCAGACATTCATCTTTCAGGATAAGGGAAAACCTACAACGTTAAGTCACACCAGACGATGAATGAAATGATGTTCAAAATTAAGTCATATCGTACGGTGAATGAAATGATGTTTAAATGAGTACAGGGTACATAGAGCTTAGAGTTACCAGACATTCATCTTTCAGGATAAGTCATATCGGACGATGAATGAAATGATGTTCAAAAGAGTACAGGGTACAAAGAGCTTAGAGGTACCAGCATTCATCTTTCAGGATAAGAGAAAACCTCGAACTTTGTCATATCACACGATGAATGAAATGATGTTTGAATAAGTCCAGAAAAATGGAGGATGATGCCAAAAATTGTAACAAGAACGTGATCCATTGTTAAATATAATTTGTATGCTTAAGCGTGATGCACATATGCTGTACAGGAACTTTTAGTCTAAAATTTTGGCTTTAGCGCTTACGTACATATTAAATTGTAACTAAAATTTAAATCAAATTGGAGAATTTAAATCAAATTATTAATGTCAATTTGAAATAAGCTGAAATTTATTTCATATCCTTAATATCATTTTACAATCAAAATACTCTAGCTTCAACAATTACGGAGGGTTGAATTACACTGAAAAAGATCTATTTATAAAGTCCAATTGCTGTATTCTCCGATCCCCGTTATTTAGTACTGATGACGATAGACTTCCTTTCTAACTTGAGAAGAGACAATACTCTCTTTTCCGGACATTTGGTGCCATATCGCGACTTATTTTTACCTGAATGTAAAGCTAGTTTAAAGTTGTTCTGTAAACAAAAGAAGCTCGTGTGTTGTTAGAGAAACTTCTCTAGCTTTTAGCAATTCCAGTCAGTACTGTCCTGTACTTCCCTTGGCGCTATCTATCGGGGTTTGTGTAACTAGATGACTATATGCGCACCTAGTGGCAGAATTACTAACCGTGTCGGATATTAGGCAAAATAAACCAACTTTAATGTGAAGTTAAACAAGGAAAGGTTTACTTTATATTAGATAGAAGATTTATTTTAAAGTTTTCCATTTGTTATTTTTACCCTCTTCATTCGAAGCCTACAAGTGAAACATTCATTACTCGGTTTTACTATATATACATGTTTTGATGAACACTGAATCGTAAAAGTACATACAAACGTTGGACAAAGCAATCTTCTCAATCCTCTATAACCTTTATTTGGAAAATTCTTTGAGATATTCCAATTTTCTCAAACGATTTGGTTAAAATTAATCCCTGCTCAGGATAGTAACAGAAAAATGCAACAATGTTTTTAATTTATGAGTTCAGTTTGTGAAGTAATCTACATTGCACGCTACTTTTGTATAACTGATGTTCCGGTTGGTACAGATGTCTTACTAAATACAAAAGTAAATCTTTTTGATGCAGAAAATATATAAAATTTGCAGGGATACAAGTTTACCTTTTGCAGATTGAGCTATTTTCGACATATTGTTGTTATACTTCTCGTTTTCCATATAATATCACTCTCAAAAAAGGAGTGAAACTTTTTCCTTATCCAATTATACTTCTGCAACTACTTCTTTTGTTTTGGTTATGGAAGTTAAGTAATAACAGAATGGAATGTTCAGAAGTTTTAAGATCTGGCCGTAGTGTGGTGGCCTGGAAATTTCGTTCTCTTGGACTGACAAAGACAAAAAAAGGCGAGAAGTATAATGATTGGAAGATTCGAGCAAACAACAAAGGACATCCCGGAAATGTTTACACACACAAAAGCGCCATTAGACACAAGGCAACTGCTTTTCAGAGGTCTACATTTTTTGTTGTATTAAGTTTACGGTTTTACCAAAAAACCTTAAAATTGATAGGACTTATGAGCACATTACAAGAAAAATCAAAATATAGGTGTCAGTTGTCATTAAAATAACATCCGAAGTTTTGCATCATCTTTTATGATCACAAAATTGTTAAAATGTTTCGTAAAAACAGAACTTTTGTTAATTAACATATAAATGTAGACACAGACGTTTCTGTTAAAGTACTTTAGGATCTCAAAACGTGAGATACTTTGGTACAAACTTTTGAGTGGAATAAATAATAACAATTGAAGATCCTAATGATGTGACCTGATGGACTATATACAGCATTTAGGGTTCCGATCCTTTAAAATTATTATATAACCTACTGACATTCTTAAAGGAACCATTTAGTAATACCTTATGCGCAAGGAAGAAGTAATTTGATTCCTTACAGTCTATTACAAGGTAAACATGTCGTAATAATGAGTTTTACTACAGACTGGGATTCGAACCCTGAACTCTCAGTACCCTCGTCACAACATGTGGTTACTACTGGGCTACGACAACAAATATTATAAATTACGTTATATTACAACATAAAACCGCAGTTTCACTTGTTTTTCTTGTTCTTGTCTATTTTCTTATGTCTAGTAGTAACTTGCCCGTAAGAGAACATCTGTAAATAAGTTTGTTACTGCGGCTAAAAGGTTTAAAATTCGTAATAAAATATATAGCCACTGATTGGACACGAACCACGACCCACAGCGTGCGTTTTGTCACTTTGTCACGGAGTTGTTGATACAGCCTTACAATACAAATAGATATTGCTTCTGTTAAAATCATAATTAGACGATTTACAGTAATGCAGCATACAGTAGTTTCTACAGTTACTGATACTACCACTAGGAGCGCATGTAGTCGTGATGTTACAGCAACCTCGATAGATAGCGCCAAGGGAGAATCACGGCGTTGTTGGTTGGAATTGCTAAAACCTAGACAACTTCTAGTTTAAGACAAAAGTGTCTTTCTTTACGAAATGAATTTAGGTTAGCTTTGTATTCCGTTCAAGGTAAGTCGAGATAAAGGATATTGATTAAGGAAAACAGAGTATTCTGTTACGTCAAGTTTGAACAGGAGATTATCATCATCGTTATTAAATCACTGGAAAATATGACGAATAGCACTTACCATTGCCCAATTTTAATCCAATGATGGTATGTTTATTGCTTTTAGTAACCAATACGCCAATATGTTGTTTACATTTACATCCATATCAGTATTTCGCATTAAGGGTATTCAGATGTGAGAGCATTCCTCTTAACATCTTTTAGTGTGACTTCAGTAAGTAGGCGTGTCGGATGTATAATGGACGTTTAGTTTTACATTTATGTTGCCGACAGACTTATTAGAAACCTCTGTCTGGAAATGAATCTGTAGTATTGAGCGTACATTAAAACGTGTATTCATACTAAAGTGTCCTTAGCGAATTTCTGGAATCAATGCAGCTGATAGAAGTAATCACTTCTTTCACATTAGTCGTGTGTAGACTGAGGTTTGAGTGACATACAAGTCTGTTGGAGAATTTAATGTCATATCGGCATGTTGGCCATTGAAGCTCAGTGGCTTTGAGCAACCGCACGGAGAGTGGAAGATGCGTGGTTCAAATCCCGGCTATGGCATTGAATTTCTCAGTCAGGCTCTACTCCTTCAAATGCAATTTAAGCTTAGAAGAACTATATCTACTGTTTAGAAACCTTATTTCTAAGTCTAACCAAACGTGTACATATTAACAGTATATAGTCATACTAATGTAGCTCTCGGGATAGCTCTGAGATTCCGTTATGTACTTAGTACATGTGTATTACATACTCTGTTCTGTCTATATCTATTTATATCGATCTGAGTTTCAGTAATTAACATACTAGCTGACACATAAATACAAATGAAGATAAATGTTGGATTTTAGAACACACATCTCCTGTTTGTGTTGCTATGGATAAATAATAAATGTTGTTGGTTATGACGTCATATTATATTTGTAAAAGGTATAACACGAACTGGGAAGTAATAAGATTATTATAAATTAGTCTGGGATAAACCTTATGCAAATATAAATTATAAAGCTAAGGTAATTACTAGACGCTATTTAATATACTACGGATGCGGATAGCAATTCCGAGATATCAAACACACCAACATCCTGAGATGCAACAAAAAACTGTTTTTGGCACTGTATTGTGAACTTCAATACTTATTTTGTGAATACTTCTGACCCTACTTTTACAAGATTTAGTAGATATTACGATAGCCTTCATTTCTAACCAGACAAAAGTCAGTATTATAATTTTTGGAAGTAAAGTGCCATATCACAACTTATTTATAACGGTGTGGTAAGAGAATATAAAGTTGTTTCATACAAATAAGGAGCTTGTGTCTTAATACAGAAGATTCTCTAGCTTTTAAATATTCCAAACATGGTCTTTCTGATTCTCCATTGGCGCTATCTATCGAGATTTCTGTAACTACTCGACTACATGCGCTCCTAGTGGCAGAATAACTAGCTCTTTGGATTATCAGTGAAAGTAGAGTAATTCTTCTAGGAAATTAATAAACGAATGTTTGGTATTTAGCCGGCTTATTATTTTTACTGTCCTTACTACGAGAGTAAAGACATTGCATTCATTCCACACATTACATACCGACACTTTCCTATAAATACACGTTTAGATGTACCCAGAATCGATAAAGTACCGATCTAGACAGAGGTTTCTGAGTGTATATGATCAAAATAACAATAAAACAATAGAATTCTTAGTTTATGTTTTGTTGGAACGAAGTAGTTAACTTCTTAGACAGTTGCTTGTGTAATACGATTGTGTTTTTTTCAGTCTAAATGACAAATTGAGCTTCTTTTAAGAAAACGTGGTATGTCATTGTTCATTTATGGCATTCTGTGACTTCTTAACTTCGTTTAAGATAGATTTATAACGAATGTGCTTTGAAATTGCTCCAGAAATTTGTACAATAACTCAGACCCGGCAAGTAAGGTGCTGGCTTCGATGGAGGGACTTGCTCTACTGACAACTGGTATCCAGTAATCACAGAATATCGAATCGAACTAGGTTTAGTACCTCTTTTCGCTTTGCATTCTGGAATGCATGTGCCCTGGTTGAACAGGGGGGTGAGCTGTTGCAGATTGATCGAGCAAATGCCTTAGACGTCATCCTGGTCAGCCAAACGCATCTCCGTCCAGACTCCCGTTTCCGCATCCCGGGCTACATTTGCCATCGCACGGAACGCCAAGGCCGCCCTGGTGGCGGTACAGCGGTACTTGTCCGGCAAACTGTAGTCCATAAATCCATCCAGCTCCCTCCTCTTCAAACCCTAAAGACCAGGGCAATTTGTCTTAACCTTGGTGGAACTGAGGTTCTGGTAGACTCTGTATACCACCCTTCCAACAGGCAGTTCGTTCCAAACGATTACCTATCTATCCTAAACTTATATCCTAGTGCTATCATGGCCGGGGACTTCAATGCTAACCATCACCGTTGGCGCTGTGGTCGTCGGGCAGATGCAAGAGGCAAACAAATCATTCGTCTCATAGATGGAGACCCACAGCTTCAAGTGCAGCGTCTCTGGCAACCTACGCAATACCCCCGAGGTGGAGGACTGGCATCAGTCATTAACTTCGTAGTCAACACACATTTTCCATTCCATCTCATTCTCAAGTCACTAAACGCACTTCTTTCGGACCATACTCCGATGTTGACAGAAATCAACACCAGGGTTGCCAGTCATGACACCTCTCTTCAAAACCAAGATTTTTATTGGGACGGCGTACGTAACTGCCTCCACACTTCCATCCCACCGAACCCAAAAATAACCAACATCCCAGACGTAGAGAACGCAATCTCATCCTTCACTTCTATCCTGATGAGAACTGCCAAAAACCTAACAGTTCACGGCCCTGCACCTCTTCATCCAGACATCCTTCCACTGGACATCACGCTCCTTATCCGCCGCCGCTGGGCAGCACGGAGACTACACCAGCGACACCGCACGCCACATATTCGCGCGCTCTTGCGACCTTTACGTCGACTTGTCAGGGTCCGACTGCGTGAGCACAAGGTGCAAGTGTGGGAGAATACAACGGACCGACTACGTTTCGAAGATGGCGACGTGTGGCGTATCGCAGAAACCCTCAGAACTAGGATTGTTTCTTAATCAGTGGTGCCAAGGGGGAAAAATAAATATGGGTACAAAAAGCTAGCGAAGCGGATCAATGTAACGGGAGGATTCATTTTTTATACTTTTATTCACGTCCTACAACGTTAAGTCATATCAGCCGTTGAATGAAATGATGCTTAAATGATCCCAGAAAATTGGAGAGTGATTATCACGAAATCTGTGTGGGCTGGCGCTGTGAGAAATAAGCAATTCATAAGTGGAAAATGTGTGTGAGATACATAAAGGTATGAATATACATATGTAGAAATGTGTTATTTTGTTCTCATGATTACATTATGGACTGACATTGAATGTTCCATTTCGTTTCGTCCGCTATGACAAAACTATTGCGGGCGATTAGCATTTGTTTCCGCTTGGAATAAAAATGAAAACGGAAGTACAGAAAAAACTGTACATTTAGCACAATCTAGAATCTCCAGGCGTCAGTATCAGGTGAAAGACTTAATATTTACGTGATAAATAGGTCTTTAATAAAAGACTGTCAAAATGCTTATCCAATTCCCTTGCAATTACCAATTTTACATAAATTGTGTACTTGTATATAATCTAAATGTTTCCGTGTGGTAAAGTTATGTGTACATCTGGCTCCATTTATATAAAAGTTATTCATAATAAACTACTTAACGTTAGGTTCCCAGAAAAGTTAATAAGTTTATTTTTTCATGCAGTGTAAATAAACATATGAAGGAGTAATCAAAGTCACTTAGGAAGGTTAATGAAGGAAACAAAAGAATAAAGATACTGTTACACAGCATTACTTATTTCCTTAAAAGCACAACGTGATTTTGCACATAGATAAGCTTTTACCATAGTCAAATGTTTACTAGCGTTTCTGTTAGTAAAGTCTTTGTAATTCCAATCTGTTTGTACGACTTCGGGTTGAAAATAAGTAAAAATTCAAATTATAGCTAGAAAGTGATCCATTGCTAAATATAATTTGTATGTTTAAGCGTGATGTACATATTCTGTACAGAAACATTTAGTCTAAAACTTAAGCTTTACCGCTCATGTACATATTAAATAGTAACTAAAATAAGGGCTTAGCCATGAAAAATTTAAATCAAAATACTAATTCCAATTTTGAATAAGCTAAAGGTATCCGTACAAAGTTAAGTATCAAGGTTATTATGAACTGTTTGTTTAATTTACGTACTTTAACTTTGAAAGCCATACCGGACGATAAATGGAATAGCTGAAATGATATTCGATTGGGCCCAGGGTCCATGAAGTTTACAGTTACCCTACATTCGTCTTTTAGGATAAGAGAAAACCTCAGAAATAACCTAATCTTTCTAACTCACCCTGACCGAGATTCGATCTCATGACATCTTGAACGTGAGGGAGACATGCTACCATCTATTGTACCGAGGCGGCATGCAAAACTTTACTTCATATCCAGAATATAATTTTACAATCAAAGAACACTAGCTTCGAAAAATTGTGACGATTATAATATGCCGAAGAAAGTGAATTTATAAATTCCACTTGCCTCTATCTTCCGTTCTGCACAATTTAGTACTTATCACGACAGACTTCCTTTCTAACCCGAGAAGAGGCAATACTCTCTTTTCCGGACCTTTAGTGCCATATCAGGATTTCTTTGAACCACAATGTAGAGCTAATTTATAGGTGTTTGCTACTCAAAAGAATCTCATGTGCTATTACAGAATGTTCTCTAGCTTTTAGCAATTCCAGTCAGTACTGTCCTGTACTTCCCTTTGCGCTATCTATCGGGGTTTTTGTAACTACATGCGCACCTAGTGGCAGAAATACTAACTGTAACGGATAGTAAGCAAAGTAAACCAATTTTAATATGAAATTAAACAAGGAAAGGTTTACTTTTAAGAAGATGGAAGGATTATCTTAGAATTTTGGCATTTAGCATATTTGTTATGTTTACCCTCTTCATTCGAAGCCTACATTTGAATCATTCAATACTTGCATTTTCATATAAATACACGTTTTGTTGCAACCTGGATCGTAAAATTCATATATAGACAGAAGTGCCTGAGTGTATATGATTAACAAACAATAAAACAAAATGCCGGTTATACACCCGACACAACTGCTTACAAACATTCGATAAACGATCCTGTCAATCCTCAATTTCATTTACGTTGAATGTTTTTGGAGATATTTCGATTTCTTGTAAAGATTTGGATAAAAATAATCTTTTATCGGGATACTTTTAGTCAAATGAAACAATAATTTCTTAGTTCAGTTTGTGAAGTAATATTTACTCCACGCCACTTTTGTATAACTGATGATCCGGATGACACGAATGTCTTATTACAAACAAAAGTAAATCTTTTTGATGCAGAAAATATATAAATTTTGCACAAATACAAGTTTACTTTTGTAGATTTAGCCATTTCCGTTGTTCCTCATCCAATTCTTCTTCTTCAAATACTACTTTTGTTTTGATTATTAAAGGTAAGTTATAATAGAATGCAATGGTCAGATTTTTTAAGATCTTGCCGAAATGTGATGGCTTGGACATTTCGTTCTCTTTGACTGACAAAGACTTGGAAAAGGCGAGTGGTATAATGATTGGAAGATTCTAGCAAACAACATTGAATATCTCGGAAATATTTACACACACATAAGCGCCATTAGATACAAGGCAATTGTTTTACCGAAATCTACATTTCTTGGTGCATTAGGTTTCCGATTTACCAAACTAACTGAAACAGGACTGGACTTATGAGCACATTACCAGGAAAATCAAAATATAGATTTCAGTTGTCATTAAAATAACATCTGAAATTTTAAGCCAGCTTTATGTTCACAAAAGTGTTAAAATGTTTCGTGAAGAGAGATATTTTGTTAATGAACGTATAGAGGTAGATACAGACGTTTCTGTTAAAGTGTTTTACTATTCTCAAAACGTGTATTTGCCTAGAAACTTTGGTACGAACTTTTAAGTGGAATAAATAACAACTGAAGATCCTATTGTTGAGATCAGATGAACTGTATACAGCATATAGGGTTGTGATCCTTTAAAATTATTATATAATCTACTGACATTCTTAAAGGAACCATTTTGTAATAACTTATGTGCAAGGAAGAAGTAATTTGATTCCTTACAGACTATTACAAGGTAAACATGTCGTAATAATGAGTTTTACTGCAGACTGGCATTCGAACCGTGAACTCTCAGTACCCTCGTCACAACATGTCATTACTACTGGGCTACGATAACAAATTTTATTAAATACGTTATATTACAACACGAAACCGCAGTTTTACTTGTTTTTCTTGTTCTTGTCTATTTTCTAATGTCTAGTAGTAACTTGCCTGTAAGAGAAAGTGTATATAAATTTGTTACTGCGTCTAAAAGGTTAAAAATTCGTAATAAAAGTTATAGTCACAGATTGGGCATGAACCTCGAACCACAGCGTGCGTTTTGTCACTTTGTCACGGAGTTGTTGATAGTGCCTTGCAATACAAATAGATATTGCTTCTGCTAAATTCACAATTAGAAGATTTAAAGTAATGCAGCACACAGTCGTTTCTACAGTTACTGATACTGCCACTAGGAGCGCATGTAGCCATGTAGTTACAGCAACATCGATAGATAGCGCCAAGGAAGAATCATGATGCTGTTGTTTGCAATTTAGTAATTCCTAAGAGAGCTTCTAGCTTAAGACAAAAGTCCCTTTTGTTTACGAAATAACTTTAAGTAAGCTTTGTACTACGTACAAGGTAAGTCGAGATAAAGGATATTGATTAAGGAAAACAGAGTATTCTGTTTCGTCAAGTTTGAACAGGAGATTATCATCATCGTTATTAAACCACTGGAAAATATGACGAATGGCAATTAGTATTGTCCATTTTTGTTCCTAAGTTCGAATGTTTATTTGTTTTAGTACCCAATACGCCGATGTTATTTATATTAACATCCATATCAGTATTCCATATTCAAGGTATTCAGATGTGGGAGCGTTCTTCTTAACACCACTTAGTGTAACTTCAGTAGGTAGTCGTGTCTGGTGTATAATCGACGTTTGTTTTACAGTTATGTTGGCGACAATCTCGCTTAGAGACCGCTGTCTGGAAATGAATCTTTAGTATTGATGGTACATCAAAACGTGCATTTATAATAAAGTGTCGGTATCGAATTTTTGGGATCAATGCAATTGATGGAAATAGTCATTTCTTCCACATTAGTCGTGTGTAGACTAAGGTTTAAATGAGCAAAGCCAGACTGAAAATTTGCAATGTCATAGCCGATATTTGAACCAAGGACCTCCAAATCTCCTTGCGGTTGCTTTAAGCAACTGAGCTAATATGGCCGATATGACATACAAGTCAGTTGGAGAATTTAATGTCATATCGACAAGTTGGTCATAGTAGCTGAGTGCTTTAGAGCAACCACACGGAGAGCAATAGAATCATGGTTCAAATCCCGGTATGATATTGAATTTGTCAGTCTGGCTCTACATATTCAAATTAAATTTAAGTTTAGAAGAACTAAATCTTCTCTTTAGAAACGTTCTGTGTAAGTCTATCCTACTGTGTAAATATTAGCAGTATATTCTCATACTAATGTAGTAACGAGGATAGCTCTGAGATTACGTTATGTACTTAGTACATGTGTATTACATACTCCGTTCTGTCTATACCTATTTATATCAGCTTAAATATGAATAAATACAATTGAATATAAACGTTGGATTTTAGAACGTACATCGCCCTTTTGTGTTGCTATGGAGAAATAATAAATGCTCTTGACTATGACGTCATATTATATATGTTAAAAGTACAACACGAACTTCACAGTAATGAGATTAATATGGAAATATTATCAAATCGGCAACGCTAATTTTGAGGGTTAAAGATCTCGAAGTTTCAATATTAAAGGTAGTCTGGGATAAACCTTAAGCCGATATAAATTAGAAAGCTAAGGTAATTACTAGAGGCAATTTAATAACCTACGGATGCGGATGCAATTCACAGATTCCAAACACACCGAAAGTGCAATTTAATACTCCACCAATATCCTGAAATGCAACACAAAACTCGTTTTGTCACTCTTTGATGAAATTTAATAGTCATTTAGTGAATACTTCTACCCATACTTTCACAAGATTTAGTAGATATTACGATAGCCTTCATTTCTAACCAGGGAAAAGTCAGTATTATAATTTTCGGAAACAAAGTGCCATATCACAACTTATTTATAACGGGATGGTAAGAGAATACCAAGTTGTTTCATACACATAAGGAGCTTGTGTCTTAACTCAGAAGATTCTCTAGCTTTTAAAAATTTCAAACCTCATCTTTCTGCTTCTCCTTTGGTGCTATCTATCGAGATTTCTCTAACTACTCGACTACATGCGCTCCTAGTGGCAGAATTACTAACTGTACGGATTATCAGTGAAAATAAAGTAATTCTGCTAGCAAAGTTAATAAATGAAAGTTAGTTATTTAGCCGATTTATTAGCTTCACTGTCCTTACAATGTAAATAAAGACATTTCATTCCATACCGACACTTTCCTATAAATACACGTTTATATGTACCCGGAAGCGTTAAAGTACGTATCTAGACAGATGTTTCTGAGCGCCTATGATCAACATAACTATAAAACAAAGTATCTCCTAGTGTATTGTTTTGTTGGGACGAAGAAGTTAATTTCTTACACAGTTGCCAGTGTAATACGATTGTGTTTTGTCAGTCTAACCTTATCTATATAACTCACACTGACCACAGCACCCTGACCGACATTCTAATTCGGGACCTCTTGAACGTGAGGCAGACATGTGACCATTTACGCTACCGAAGCGACAATCTGGAATTTATTTCATGTCCAGAATACTATTTTGCAATCCAAGAACTCTAAATACAACAAAATGCTACGATTATACTACGCCGAGCATAGCCAATTTTTAAATTCCAATTGCCTCAATTCTTCGTTCCCCATAATTTAGTACTTATGACGATACACTTCCTTTCTAACCCGAGAAGAGACAATAATCTCTTTTCCGGACATTAAGTGCCATATCACGACTTGTTTTATCCAAAATGTAAAGCTGATTTAAAGTTGTTCTGTTAAAAAAAGAAGCTCGTGTGTTGTTACAGAATGTTGTCTAACTTTTAGCAATTCCAGTCAGTACTGTCTTCTACTTCCCTTGGCGCTATCTATCGGGGTTTGTGTAACTACATGACTATATGCGCGCCAAGTGGCAGAATGACTAACTGTATCGGATATTAGGTAAAACAAACCAATTTTAATATGAAATTAAACAAGGAAAGGTTTACGTTAAATTGGATGGAAGATTTATCTTAGAAGTTTGCTATTTAGCCTATTTGTTATGTTTACCCTCTTCATTCGAAGCCTGCATGCAGAATATTCAATACCTGTATCTTACTATAAATACATGGTTTGATGTACACTGAATCGTAAAGGTATATACAAACGTTGGACAAATCAATCTTCTCAATCCTCTATAACCTTTATTTGGAAAACTATTTGGAGATATTCCAATTTTCTATAATGATTTGGATAAAATTAATCTTTGCTGAGGATAGTTTCAGAAAAATGGAACAATGTTTTCAATTTACGAGTTCAGTTTATGAAGTAATCTACATTCCACGCTACTTTTGTATAGCTGATGATCCGGTTGACACAGATGTCTCATTAAGTACTAAAGTAAATCTTTTTGATGCAGAAAATATATAAATTTTGCACGGATACAAGTTTACCTTTTGCAGATTTAGCTATTTCCGATATATTGTTGTTATACTTCTTATTTTCCATATAATATCACTCTCAAAAGAGGAGTGGCACTTGTTGCTTATCCAATTATCCTTATGCAACTACTTCTTTTGTTTTGGTTATGGAAGTTAAGTAATAACAGAATGGTGTGTCAGAACTTTAAAGATCTGGCCGTGGTGTGATGGCTTGGAAAATTCGTTCTCTTGGACTGACAAAGACATAAAAAAGGCGAGAAGTATAATGATTGGAAGATTCGAGCAAACAACAAAGAATATCCCCGAAATGTTTACACACAGAAGCACCATTAGACACAAGGCAATTGTTTTTTCGAGATGTACATTTTTCGTTGCATTAAGTTTACGGTTTTACCAAAGTAACTTAAAAGGACAGGACTTTTGAGTAGATTACCATAAAAATCAAAATATGGATTTCAGTTGTCATTAAAATAACATCCGAAGTTTTGCATCATTTTTTATGATCACCAAATTGTTAGAAAGTTTCGTGAAAAGAGAAGTTTTGTTAAGTAACATATAAAGGTAGATACAGACGTTTCTGTTAAAGTATTTTAGGATTCTCAAACGTGTATTTGCCTAGAAACTTTGGTAGTAACTTTGAGTGAAATAAATAACAACTGAAGGTCCTGTTGTTGTGACCAGATGGACTGTATACAGCATATAGGGTTGTGATCCTTTAAAATTATTATATAATCTACTGACATTCTTAAAGGAACCATTTAGTAATAACTTATGAGCAAGGAAAAAGTAATTTGATTCCTTAGAGTGTATTACAAGGTAAACATGTCCTAATCAGGAGTTTTACTGCAGACTGGCATTCGAACCCTGAACTCTCAGTACCCTCGTTACAACATGTCGTTACTACTGGGCTACGATAACAAATATTATAAAGTACGTTATATTACAACATAAAACTGCAGTTTCACTTGTTTTTCCTGTTCTTTTCTATTTTCTAATGTCTAGTAATAACTTAGCCGTAAGATAACACCTGTAAGTAGGTTTGTTACTGCATCTAAAAGGTTAACAATTCGCAATAAAAGGTATGGTCACAGAGTGGGCACGAACCACGAACCACTCACTTTGTCACGGAGTTGTTGATACAGCCTTGCAATACAAATAGATATTGCTTCTGTTAAAAACATAATTAGACGATTTACAGCAATGCAGTATACAATAGTTTCTACAGTTACTGATACTACCACTAGGAGAGCATGTAGTCATGTAGTTACAGCAACATCGATAGATAGCGCTAACGGAGAATCATGATGCTGTTGTTTGGAATTTAGTAATTCCTAAGAGAGCTTCTAGCTTAAGACAAAAGTCTCTTTTGTTTACGAAATAACTTTAAGTAAGCTTTGTACTACGACAAGGTAAGTCGAGATAAAGGATATTGATTAAGGAAAACAGAGTATTCTGTTTCGTCAAGTTTGAACAGGAGATTATCATCATCGTTATTAAATCACTGGAAAATATGACGAATGGATGGCCAAAGCAAATGGACCATTGAACAGACTCTACCCTTTGATTAATTTAAATAACCAACTGCAACTCAATATGGGTCTTACGCTATACAAGACACTAATCAGGCCAATATTGACGTACGCAGCCCCAGTCTGGGGATACGCTGCGAAAACGCATATAAACAGACTGCAGACACTGCAAAACAGAATAATACGAATTATTGCAAAGGTTCCTATAGTAGCTCCAGCTTATTGGCTGCACGAAGAACTGAAGCTCCACTCGATCGAACAATTTATTAAACTACTCAGCTATAACTTATATGACAGAAAGGCAAAAAACAAAAACCCTCTAATTCGCGACCTAGGCGCATACGGTACACAACACGACATACACAAAAGACCGCTCTCATTATTTGACAGAACTCTTGGCCTGGGGGAACCAGAAATAAACATTCAAGATTACCTAAACAACTTAGTACCACCTTAATCAGAAGCCATGGCTTAGCAAAAACACTACTGACAGACCAGTGGCCCTGGAAGTCCCTGCTAAGGGTCGTTCTGGGGACCAGTGAAAATGACCAAAGCATCCCACATGGACATGAGAAGACTACTCAATTGTAGATGTATAAACAAAACAATAATCTAGCAAGATTAGCTCACATGACGTGGACCATACTCAATTCTGAGCATATGTCCAAAATATTTGGCTGTTATTTAGTTAAGTTACATTAAATATATCCATTTTCACATTGAATGCATGTAAACCAATACCTAACAAATTGACGCCAGACTCAGCGCCGCTCCTGGCCTGATATCTTAAACTTATTCTTAAGCACTAACAATTAATGACACCGTCCTTATGTTTCAGGTCCACACAGATATCTTGTAAGACGATGCCTCCGTCCCGAGACACAACAATACCACATAAACCAATTCCACATCCGAATTTCCAAGGTCGCAAGTAGGACCTTGGTCATGCTTGTGTCCTGGCGCCATCCTCACCCGGCCTAGGCTTTGCCCGGCCGTAATATCCTCTCCCAGAATCCGCAGGTGCAATAGCGGTACTGCTGCACTTCCTCTCCCGAATTCTCACCGGTGGAGGTTTTTTAGTGGGTAGGGCTGACGGATCTCTCTCCGTCAGAGGAGTCCCACACTCCGATCCCGGGGCTAGTGCGTAAATGCATTTTTCCTCCACTCGAAAAAAAAAAAACGAATGGCAATTACCATTGTCCATTTTTGTTCCTATGTTCGAATGTTTATTTGTTTTAGTACCCAATACGCTGATATTTTATTTATATTAACATCCATATCAGTATTCCATATTAAGGGTATTCAGATGTGGGAGCGTTCTTCTTAACATCACTTAGTGTAACTTCAGTAGGTAGTCGTGTCTGGTGTATAATCGACGTTTGTTTTACAGTTAAGTTGGCGACAATCTCGCTTAGAGACCGCTGTCTGGAAATGAAACTTTAGTATTGAGGGTACATAAAAACGTGCATTTATAATGAAGTGTCGGTATCGAATTTTTGGTATCAATGCAATTGATGGAAATAGTCATTTCTTCCACATTATTCGTGTGTAGACTAAGGTTTAAATGAGTAAAGCCAACTGAAAATTTGCAATGTCATAGCCGATATTTGAACCAAGGACCTCCAAATCTCCTTGCGGTTGCTTTAAGCAACTGAGCTAATATGGCCAACAGGCCGATATGACATACAAGTCAGTTGGAGAATTTAATGTCATATCGACAAGTTGGTCATAGTAGCTGAGTGCTTTAGAGCAACCACACGGAGAGCAATAGAATCATGGTTCAAATCCCGGTATGATATTGAATTTGTCAGTCTGGCTCTACATATACAAATGAAATTTAAGTTTAGAAGAACTAAATCTTCTGTTTAGAGACCTTCTGTGTACGTCTAACCTACTGTGTACATATTCACAGTATATTCTCATAATAATGTAGTAACGAGGATAGCTCTGAGAATACGTTATATGCATGTGTATTACATACTCCGTTCTGTCTATATCTATTTATATCAGCTGAAATATGAATAAATACAATTGAATATAAACGTTGGATTTTACAACGTACATAACCTGTTTGTGTTGCTTTGGAGAAATAATGAATGTCATTGACTATGACGTTGTATTATATTTGTTAAAAGTACAACACGAACTTGACAGTAATAAGATAAATATGGTAATAGTATCAAATCGTTAACGCTAATTTTGAAATTAAAAGTTCTCGAAGTTTCAAATATTAAAAGCAGTCTTGGATAAATATTAAGCCAATATAAAATAGAAAGCTAAGGTAAATACTAGAGGCTATTTAATAAACTACGGTTGCGTATATCAATTCCCAGATTTCAAACATACCAAACGTGCAATTCAATATTCCACCAACATTCTGCTATGCAACACAAAACTCATTTTGTCATTCTTTAGTGAAGTTTAATCATTAATTAGCGAACACTTCCTACCATAGTTTCACAAAATTTAGTAGATATTACGACAGCCTTCATTTCTAACCAGACAAAAGTCAGTATTATAATTTTCGGAAATAAGGTGCAAAATTACAACTTATTTAGAGCGGGATGGTAAGAGAATATAAAGCTGATTCATAAAAATAAGGAGGTTTGGTCTTAATTCAGAAGGTCTCCACCTTTTAAAGATTTCAAACTTGATCTTTCTGCTTCTCCTTTTGGCGCTATCTGTCGAAATTTCTGTAACTACTCGAATACATGCGCTCCTAGTGGCAGAATTACTAACTGTATGAATTATCTGTGTTAATAGACTAATTCTGCTAGGAAATTAATAAAAGAGTGTTTGGTATTTAGCCCGCTTATTATGTTTACTGTTCTTACAACGAAAATAAAGACCTTGCATTCATTCAAACATTCCATGCCGACACTTTCCTATAAATACACGTTTAGATGTACACGGAGGCGATAAAGTACGAATCTAGACAGAGGTTTCTGAGTGTATATGATCAACATAATAATAAAACAAAAGACTTCTTAGTGCCTTGTTTTGTTGGGATGAAGAAGTTATTTACCCGAGACAGCTGCCTGTGTAATACGATTGTGTTTTGTCATCCTATGAGACAAATTGAGAAATTAAGAAAACGAGGTATGTCATTGTTCATTTTAACGTCGTTTAAGATAGATTTATAGCGAATGTGAATTGAAATTGCTCCAGAAACTTCTACAGTAACTCAGACCCGGCAAGAAAGATGTTGGCTGCAATGGAGGGACTTGCTCTACTGAGAACTGGTATCCAGCAATCACAGAATGGCGAATCGAACTAGGTCTAGTATCTCTTTTCACTTCGCATTCTGGAATACGTTTGTTCTGGTTGATCAGGGGGGTGAGCTGTAGCAGTTTGCTTGAGCGAATACCATAGACGTCATCCTAGCCAGCAAAACGCATCTCCGTTCAGACTCCCGTTTCCGCATCCCGGGCTACATTTGCCATCGCTGGGACCGCCAAGGCAGCCCTGGCGTTGGTACAGCGGTATTGGTCAGGTAAATTGTGGACCATAAACTCATACAGCTCCCTCCTCTTCAAAACCTAGAGGCCATGGCAGTTTGTCTGGACCTTGGTGGAACAGAGGTCCAGGTAGTCTCCGTGTACCACACTCCCAACAGGCAGTTCGTTCCAAACGATTACCTATCTATCCTAAACTTATATCCTAGTGCTATCATGGCCGGGGACTTCAATGCTAAACATCAACGTTGGTGCTGTGGTCGTCGGGCAGATGCAAGAGGCAACCAAATCATTAGCCTCATAGACGGAGACCCACAGCTTCAAGTGCAGGGTCCCTGGCAACCTACGCATTACCCGCGAGGTGGAGGTCTGCCATCTGTCATTGACTTCGCGATCACCATACATTTTCCATTTCATCTCACTCTCACGTCACTATACGCACTTCATTCTGCCCATAATCCGGTGTTGACAGAAATCAGGGTTGCCAGTCATGACACCTCGCTTCAAATGCGGGAAGTTGATTGGGAAGGCATAAGGAACTGGCTCCGCACTTCCATTTCACCGAACCCAAAAGTAACCAACTTCCCAGTCATAGAGAACGCAATCTCATCCTTCACGTCCATCCTTACGTGAGCTGCCAAAAACCTAACAGTTCACGGCCCTGCACCTCTTCATCCAGACATCCTTTCATTGGGCATCACCCTCCTTATCCGCCGCTGCTGGGCGTCACGGAGATTATACCAGCGACACCTCACGCCACATAATCGCGCGCTCTTGCGACATTTACGTCGAATTCTCAGTGTCCGACTGCGTGAGCACAAGGTTCAAGTGTGGGAGGACACAATGGCCAGACTGCATGTCGAAAATGGCGATGTGTGGCATATCGCAAAGACCCTCAGGATTTTGATTGCCTCTTAATCAGTGCTAACAACGGGCAAAAATAAATATGGATACAAAAGAGGGTGAAGCGGATTAATGTAACGGGAGGATTCATTTTTTTATATTTTTATTTACGTCCTCCAACGTTAAGTCATCTCGTACGATGAAATGAATGATGTTCTAATTGAGTAGAGGGTACAAGGAGCTTAGAGTTACCAGACATTCATCTTTGAGGATAAGAGAAAACCTCCAAAGTTAAGTCATATCGGACGATAAATGAAATGATCTTCAAATGAGTACAGGGTACACAGAGCATAGAGTTACCAGACATTCATCTTTCAGGATAAGAGGAAACCCCCAACGTTATGTCATATCGGACGATAAATGGAATGATGTTGAAATTAGTACAGGGTACATAGAACTTAGAGTTACCAGACATTCATCTATCAGGATAAGAGGAAACCTCCAACGTTAAGTCATATCGGACGATAAATGGAATGATGTTCAAATGAGTACAGGGTACATGGAGCTTAGAGTAATCAGACATTCATCTTTCAGGATAAGAGAAACCCTCCAACGTGAAGTCATATCGGACGATGAATGAAATGATATTCACATGAGTACAGGGTACACAGAGCTTAGAGCTAACAGACATTCATCTTTCAGGATAAGTGAAAACCTACAACGTTAAGTCATATCGGACGATAAATGAAATGATGTTCAAATGAGTACAGGGTACATAGAGCTTAGAGTTACCAGACATTCATCTTTCAGGATAAGAGGAAACCTCCAACGTTAAGTCATATCGGACGATGAGTAAAATGATGTTTGAATAAGTCCAGAAAAATGGAGGATGATGCCAACAGTTATAACAAGAATGTGATAGATTGTTGAATATAATTTGTTTGTTTAAGCGTGATGCACATATTCTGTACCGGAACTTTACCGCCTATGTACATATTAAATTGTAACTAAAATAATGGCTTAGCCGTGGAGAATTTAAATCAATTTACTAATGTCAATTTGAAATAAGCTGAAATTTATTTCATATCCAGAATATCATTTTGCAATCAAGAATCTCTAGCTTCAACAATCTGGGACGATTATATTACGTTGAACAGAGGCTATTTATAAATTCCAATTGCCTCTATCCTCCGTTCCCATAATTTAGTACTGATGGCGATAGACTTCCTTTCTAAATTGAGAAGAGACAATACTCTCTTTTCCGGACATTTAGTGCCATATCCCGACTTCTTTTAACCAGAATGTAAAGCTAATTTAAAGTTGTTCTGTAAACAAAAGAAGCTCGTGTTTTGTTGCAGAATGTTCTCTAGCTTTTAGCAACTCCAGTTAGTACTGTTCTGTACTTCCCTTGGCGCTATCTATCGGGGTTTTTGTAACTACATGACTATATGCGCACCTAGTGGCAGAATGACTAACTGTCTCGGATATTAGGCAAAATAAATTAATTTTAATATGAAATTAAACAAGGAAAGGTTTATTTTAAATTAGATGGAAGGATTATCTTGGAAGTTTGGTATTTAGTCTATTTGTTATGTTTACACTCTTCATTCGAAGCCTACATGCAAAATATTCAATACCCACATTTTACTATATATACATGGTTTGATGTACACTGAATCGTAAAAGTATATACAAATGTTGGGCAAATCATCTTCTTAATCCTCTATAACCTTTATATGGAAAATGTTTTGAGATATTCCAATTTTCTATAACGATTTGGATAAAATTAATCTTTGCTCAGAATTGTTCAAGAAAAATGGAACAATGTTTTCAATTTATGAGTTCAGCTTGTGAAGTAATCTACATTCCACGCTACTTTTGTATAACTGATGTTCCGGTTGATACAGATGTCTTATTAAATACAAAAGTAAATCTTTTTGATGCAGGAAATATATAAATTTTGCACGGATACAAGTTTACCTTTTGCAGATTTTGGAATTTTCGACATTGTGTTGTTATACTTTTCCTTTTCCAAATAATATCACTCTCATATATGCAGTGTACCTTTTTCTTCATCCGAATATCTTTCTTGAAATACTAATTTTGTTTTGGTTATGAAAGGTAAGTTATAAGAGAATGGCATGGTCAGAACTTTTAAGAGTTTGCCGAAATGTGATAGCTTGGAAAAAAATCGTTCTCTTGGACTGAAAAGGACAAAAAAGGATAATGATTGGACAACTCTAGGAAACAGCAAATGCTTACACACATAAGCACCATTACGATATGACATACAAGTCACTTCGAGAGTTTAATGTCATATTGGCAAGTTGGCCATAGTAACTCAGTGGTTTAGAGCAACCGCACGGAGAGTGGGAGATCCGTGGTACAAATCCCGGCTATGGCATTGAATTGCTCAGTCTGGCTCTGCTCATTCAAATGAAATTTAAGTTTATAAGAACTAAATCTTCTGTTTACAAACCTTCTGTGTAAGTCTAACCAACTGTGTAATATGAACAGTATATAGTCATACTACTGTAGCAATGAGAATAGCTCTGAGATTATGTGATGTACTTAGTAAATGTGTATTACACACTCCCTTCTGTCTATATCTATTTATATCAGCTTAAATATGAATAAATACAATTGAATATAAACGTTGAATTTTAGAACATACATCGCATGTTTGTGTTGCTATGGAGAAATAATTAATGTTTTTGACTATGACGTCATATTATATTTGTTAAAAGCATAACAAGAACTTGACAGTAATAAGATAAATATGGTAACAGTATCGAATCGGTAACGCTAACTTTGAAACTAAAAGCTCTCGAAGTTTCAATACTAAAGGTAGTCTGAGATAAACCTCAAGCCATTATAAATTAAAAAGCTAACGTAATTACTAGAGGCTATTTAATAAACTACGGATGCGGATAGCAATTCACAGATTTCAAACACACCGAACGTGCAATTTAATACTCCACCAATATCCTGAGATGTCTAGGTCACCTACATAAAGCAAGGATCACCAGAACAGAAGAGCACGTAAAAACGTATAACTCCTGCAGGAGGCTTTACAAAAACCTCCTAAAAGAGAAAAGAGCAAACTGGATACAGGAGGAAGGAAAGAAAATAATAGAGAAGCCCAAGACAAATCACTATGCGGCATTAAAACCGAGAACACCAAAATTCTCACAATCAATCCCAATAGAAACGTGGGAAGCCCACTTCCGACAGATCCTGAATAACGGAAAAATATACAAGAAATCAATGCCACAAGAAATTCAACATTGACAACATATTTCAGAAAAGTTAGTGGAAGACATCATCAGCTGAAAAATCACAAAGCACCTGGAGCGGACAGAATCTCAAACAAACATCTGAAGGAAGCCTGGCCATATCTGGGGGAAATATGGACCGCACTATTTAATAAATGTATACACACATACAAAATCCCAACCAACTGGAGGAAATCTATAATAATGATTATGTACCAAGGAAAGGGCTCTCCGAACTCACCAGATTCCTATAGAGGAATAGCACTCAAAAACACAATTTTCAAGACCCTGAGCAAAGTTTTAACCGATAGACTAACCGTTAAAACAGCTGATAACAACCCTGAACAGCAGTTGGGCTTCAGAAATGGAAGGTCCACACTCCATGCTGTAGAAAACCTACTAGAAAATATTCAAGATGCACTGTGATATCAAGAAAAGAAGCTCCATGTCATCTTTATGGATTATAGGAAGGCCTTCGATTTCCTGGATCGCCAAATCCTCATTGATAAGCTCCGACAAATGATCGGTGAAGACAGCTATTTACCAGAAACCATAGCCAACATCACAAATGAAAATTATGTGACAATCAGAGATAGCCTCCAGTCATCTGTGCAAATCACGCAGATAAACGGGGTTCTCCAAGGTGACCCGGCAAGTCCCCTGCTGTTTATCTTGGTCATAGCAGATGTAGTTACAATCCTGGAAGGCTTGGAAAACCGAGTCACGCTCTACGCCTATGCCGATGATATGGCAATAGGATCAACAAACCTAGAGGACCTCCAAGAATGCTGGAACCGTCTTATAACTTGGGCCAAGAAGAACAAACTACAGCTGAACCGAGACAAAACTGTTCATATGATCTTTAGAAGAGAAGAGAGGGTAGCAGCCAGAGACAGAGTTTTCCATGAACAAGACCCACTGAAGAAAGTGAACTCTTTAAAGTATCTCGGAATAACGCTACACGCCACCGGAACTACCTTCAAGAAGCATCTGGAAAGCAGGGCGGCAGCTGTAATAATTGCTATGAATGATATCCAACATCTAAGAAGACTGTCAGTAGCCACTGCCATGAAGATTTTCGCGTCCAAGGTAACCCCGATAGTGACATATGGCCTGGAACTTATAAGGCCCCATCTCACCAAGACCAATCTGAAGACCATGGAACAAATAAAAGTAGTATTTCTGAAGAAGTTACTCTGTGTGTGCAATTTTACGCCATCTCGACTGACATACGAACTCGCCGGAGATGCTTCTGGCATCTACCGCGGCTTATCATGATCTTCTAGCAGAACTTCAGAAAAAGAAGAAGGAAATCTGGGCAGATTTTTATTCGACCGAAGCGATGCTAACATCAGAGTGCAGACTATGAACTACGGCACTCTCTGACACGCTTTGCCATTCATGGTTTCCATTTCCGGATGTGCACCGTGAAATCCTTCCAGTTGATTGGTGTATGTGTGAACAGACGGAGAGAAATGTGATGGATATCACCTGTTAAGGTGCAAAAAAGGAGAATATCAATGAGAGAGTTGTGTTAAGACTAAATGCACATTGTGCATAATTTATTATTAATATCCTGAGATGTAACACAAAACTCATTCTGCCATTCCTCATGAATACGTTCTATATTCAAATAGTCATACAGTGAATACTTCAAACATACTTTCACAAGATTTAATAGATATTACGATAGCCTTTATTTCTAACCAGACAAAGGTCAGTATTCTAATTTTTGGAAATAAAGTGCCATATCACAATTTATTTAGAGCGGGATGGTAAGAGAATATAAAGTTGTTTCACACCCATAAGGAGGTTGTGTCTTAACTCACAAGATTCTCTAGCTTTTAAAAATTTCAACCATGATCTTTCTGCTTCTCCTTTGGCGCTATCTATCGAGATTTCTCTAACTACTCGACTACATGCGCTCTTAGCGGCAGAATTACTAACTGTACGGCTTATCAGTGAAAATAAAGTAATTCTACTAGCAAAGTTAATAAATGAAAGTTAGTTATTTAGCCGACTTATTAGTTTTGCTGTCCTTACAATGTAAATAAAGACATTTCATTCTAAACATTTCATACCGACACTTTCCTATAAATACACGTTTAGATGTACCCGGAAGCGTTAAAGTACGTATCTAGACAGATGTTTCTGAGCGTATATGATCAACATAACTATAAAACAAAGTATCTCCTAGTGTATTGGGCACTCGACATCACAGCAGCTGCTCCGTCTGGTGGAGGCCGCTGCCCTGGGTTTCCAGGAAAGGGCATTCACTGCGGCGGTATCTCTGGATGTCGAGAAGGCCTTCTCTACCACCTGGCGTGCAGGCCTCCCGCATAAACTAATCACCCTGGGGCTTCCTGCACACATGACACACATTTTACACTCATTGCTCAAACACAGACATTTTACAGTTACTGTGGCGGGAAAGCTATCTACCAGACGACCCATCAGAGGAGGCGTCCCCGAAGGCTCTGTCTTATCCCCTACACTCTTTAGCGTGTATGTGGCGGATCTCCCCACGGAGCTACACGTCAACGTAGCCCAATATGCAGACGACGTGCTACTATACAACACAGATACAAACGCACGCAGAGCTTTCAACCGAATACAGCGACACCTAAGCCTCATTCATGATTGGTGTAGGCTTTGGCGATTGTCTATCAACCCAGAGAAAAGCCAAGCCATACTCTTCACTAAGCGTCACTTTCCCGCCAACCCCCCCCCCCCGCATTTAATTATTCTGGCAGAAGAATAGAGTGGACAAATTCTCTAAAATACTTAGGTGTAAAGCTGGACAAGGGCCTAACTTTTCGGGGTCATATCCAGGAGGTAGCTCATCGGGCGTGTGGAGCTTCGGCTTCGTTATACCCCAGGATGCGCTCAGGAATGCCGACACCCCTTAAGTTGCGCTTTTTTCAGGCTTTAATTCTTCCAATTATGCTTTATGCTTGAGAGATCTGGGGCATGGCTGCAGGAACCAATCTGCGACAAATTCAGCGTGTACAAAATAGATGTCTTAGGGCCATCTATTCTGTTTGCTGGAGGTTTCCCGTGAGATACCTTCATGAAGCCTCATCTCTCCACTATGTGGAAGATGTCATTAGGCGCCGGGCCACAAAACTCTACGCGAGTTTGCCTCAACATCAGAGCGCCCTGGTTAGATCTCTAGGGAACTATAGAACCTCCGAAAGACGCTACAAGCTCTACCGGCTTCCCGCATGACATGCGGGCACACCCGTTAACAATAAAATTCTTATTACAACCTTAAAATTATTACTGTTTGAAATTAATAGACTTTCTAAATTAAACTCTTCCTAAAATTATCACACCAGCGGTGCTAACATAGCGTTGCACCCGAGTTGGCTACCATGAGGAGCTACGGCTACCTTCCTTCCTTTCATCTCCATTATCTTAAACCACCAAACTGCAAAAAACCCACATTTCCTGTCATTAAGTGGATAAGTCCGTGTGGGACAGGTACACGAATGACACACATCGTGCTGACCTTCAGTCAGCCGCCAGCTGCTTGAATGAATGAATGTATTGCTTCGTTGGGACGAAGAAGTTAATTTCTTAGACAGTTGCCGGGATAATACGATTGTGTTTTGTCAGTCTAACCTTATCTATATAACTCACCCTGACCGAGATTCTAATTCGGGACCTCTTGAACGTGAGGCCGACATGCGACCATTTACGCTACCGAGGCGACATTCTGAAACGTATTTCATGTCCAGAATATTATTTTACAATCCAAGAACTCTAAATTCAACAAAATGTTACGATTATACTACGCTGAACATAGCTAACTTTTTAATTCCGATTGCCTCTATTCTCCGTTCCCCATAATTTAGTACTTATGACGATAGACTTCACTTCTTACCCGAGAAGAGACAATAATCTCTTTCTGGACATTAAGTGCCATATCACGACTTGTTTTATCCAAAATGTAAAGCTAATTTAAAATTGTTCTGTAAACAAAAGAAGCTCATGTGTTGTTACAATGTGTTCTCTAGCTTTTAGCAATTCCAGTCAGTACTGTCCTGTACTCGCTTGGCGCTATCTATCGGGGTTTGTGTAACTACATGACTATATGCGCACCTAGTGGCAGAATTACTAACTGTATCGGATAATAAGCAAAATAAACCAATTTTAATATGGAATTAAACAAGGAAAGGTTTACTTTAAATTGGATGGAAGATTTATCTTAGAAGTTTGCTATTTAGCCTATTTGTTATGTTTACCCTCTTCGTTCGAAACCTACATGCGAAATACCCAATAATCGCCTTTTACTATCTATACATGGTTTGATGTGCACTGAATCGTAACAGTACCTACAAACGTTGGACAAAGCAATCTTCTCAATCCTCTACAACGTTTAATTTGGAAAACTTTTTGAGATACTCCACTTTTCTCAAACGATTTGGATAAAATTATTCTTTGCTCAGGATAGTTTCAGAAAAATGGAACAATGTTTTCAATATCTGTGTACAGTTTGTGAATTAATCTTCATTCCACGCTACTTTTTTATAACTGAGGATACGGATGCCTTATTACTCTCAAAAGTAAATTTTTTGATGCAGAAAATATATAAACTTTGCACGGATACAAGTTTATCTTTTGCAGATTTAGCTATTTCCGACAAATCGTTGTTATACTTCTCGTTTTCCATATAATATCACTCTCAAAAAAAGGAGTGAAACTTTTTCCTTATCCAATTATACTTCTTCAAGTACTACTTTTGTTTTGGTTATAAAAGTTAAGTAATAACAGAATGGAATGGTCAGAACTTTTAAGATCTGGCCGTAGTGTGATGGCTTGGAAATTTCGTTCTCTTGGACTGACAAAGACATAAAAAAGGCGAGAAGTATAATGATTGGAAGATATGAGCAAAAAGCAAAGAATATCCCCGAAATGTTTACACACAGAAGCACCATTAGACACAAGGCAATTGTTTTTTTCGAGATGTACATTTTTTGTTGCATTAAGTTTACGGTTTTACCAAAGTAACTTAAAAGGACTGGATTTCTGAGTAGATTACCATAAAAATCAAAATATGGATTTCAGTTGTCATTAAAATAACTCCCGAAGTTTTGCATCATTCTTTATGATCACCAAATTGTTAAAATGTTTCGTGAAAAGAGAAATTTGGTTAAGTAATATTTAAAGGTAGATGCAGACGTTTCTGTTAAAGTATTTTAGGATTCTCAAACGTGTATTTGCCTAGAAACTTTGGTAGTAACTTTGAGTGAAATAAATAACAACTGAAGGTCCTATTGTTGTAACCAGATGGACTGTATACAGCATATAGGGTTGTGATCCTTTAAAATTAGTATATAATCTACTGACATTCTTAAAGGAACCATTTAGTAATAACTTATGAGCAAGGAAAAAGTAATTTGATTCCTTAGAGTGTATTACAAGGTAAACATGTCCTAATCAGGAGTTTTACTGCAGACTGGCATTCGAACCCTGAACTCTCAGTACCCTCGTTACAACATGTCGTTACTACTGGGCTACGATAACAAATATTATAAAGTACGTTATATTACAACATAAAACTGCAGTTTCACTTGTTTTTCCTGTTCTTTTCTATTTTCTAATGTCTAGTAATAACTTAGCCGTAAGATAACACCTGTAAGTAGGTTTGTTACTGCATCTAAAAGGTTAACAATTCGCAATAAAAGGTATGGTCACAGAGTGGGCACGAACCACGAACCACTCACTTTGTCACGGAGTTGTTGATACAGCCTTACAATACAAATAGATATTGCTTCTGTTAAAATCATAATTAGACGATTTACAGCAATGCAGTATACAATAGTTTCTACAGTTACTGATACTGCCGCTAGGAGCGCATGTAGTCGTGTAGTTACAGCAACATCGATAGATAGCGCTAACGGAGAATCATGATGCTGTTGTTTGGAATTTAGTAATTCCTAAGAGAGCTTCTAGCTTAAGACAAAAGTCTCTTTTGTTTACGAAATAACTTTAAGTAAGCTTTGTACTACGACAAGGTAAGTCGAGATAAAGGATATTGATTAAGGAAAACAGAGTATTCTGTTTCGTCAAGTTTGAACAGGAGATTATCATCATCGTTATTAAATCACTGGAAAATATGACGAATGGCACTTACCATTGTCCATTTTTGTTCCTATGTTCGAATGTTTATTGTTTTAGTACCCAATACGCTGATATGTTATTTATATTAACATCCATATCAGTATTCCACATTAAGGATATTCAGATGTGGGAGCGTTCTTCTTAACATCACTTAGTGTAACTTCAGTAGGTAGTCGTGTCTGGTGTATAATCGACGTTTGCTTTACAGTTAAGTTGGCGACAATCTCGCTTAGAGACCGCTGTCTGGAAATGAATCTTTAGTATTGAGGGTGCATCAAAACGTGCATGTATAGTAAAATGTCAGTATCGAATTTTTGGGATCAATGCAATTGATAGAAATAGTCATTTCTTCCACATTAGTCGTGTGTAGACTGAGGTTTAAATGAGTAAAGCCAGACTGAAAATTTGCAATGTCATAGCCGATATTTGAACCAAGGACCTCCAAATGTCCTTGCGGTTGCTTTAAGCAACTGAGCTAATATGACCAACATGCCGATATGACATACAAGTCAGTTGGAGAATTTAATGTCATATCGACAAGTTGGTCATAGTAGCTGAGTGCTTTAGAGCAACCACACGGAGAGCAATAGAATCATGGTTCAAATCCCGGTATGATATTGAATTTGTCAGTCTGGCTCTACATATTCAAATTAAATTTAAGTTTAGAAGAACTAAATCTTCTCTTTAGAACCGTTCTGTGTAAGTCTATCCTACTGTGTAAATATTAGCAGTATATTCTCATACTAATGTAGTAACGAGGATAGCTCTGAGATTACGTTATGTACTTAGTACATGTGTATTACATACTCCGTTCTGTCTATACCTATTTATATCAGCTTAAATATGAATAAATACAATTGAATATAGACGTTGGATTTTAGAACGTACATCGCCCTTTTGTGTTGCTATGGAGAAATAATAAATGCTCTTGACTATGACGTCATATTATATATGTTAAAAGTACAACACGAACTTCACAGTAATGAGATTAATATGGAAATAGTATCAAATCGGCTACGCTAATTTTGAGGGTTAAAGATCTCGAAGTTTCAATATTAAAGGTCGTCTGGGATAAACCTTAAGCCGATATTAATTAGAAAGCTAAGGTAATTACTAGAGGCAATTTAATAATCTACGGATGCGGATGCAATTCACAGATTCCAAACACACCGAAAGTGCAATTTAATACTCCACCAATATCCTGAAATGCAACACAAAACTCGTTTTGTCACTCTTTGATGAAATTTAATAGTCATTTAGTGAATACTTCTAACCATACTTTCACAAGATTTAGTAGATATTACGATAGCCTTCATTTCTAACCAGGGAAAAGTCAGTATTATAATTTTCGGAAACAAAGTGCCATATCACAACTTATTTATAACGGGATGGTAAGAGAATATAAAGTTGTTTCATACAAATAAGGAGGTTGTGTCTTAACTCAGAAGATTCTCTAACTTTTAAAAATTTCAACCATGATCTTTCTCCTTCTCCTATGGTGCTATCTATCGAGATTTCTCTAACTACTCGACTACATGCGCTCCTAGTGGCAGAATTACTAACTGTACGGATTATCAGTGAAAATAAAGTAATTCTGCTAGCAAAGTTAATAAATGAAAGTTAGTTATATAGCCGACTTATTAGTTTCACTGTCCTTACAATGTAAATAAAGACATTTCATTCCAAACATTCCATACCGACACTTTCCTATAAATACACGTTTAGATGTACCCGGAAGCGTTAAAGTACGTATCTAGACAGATGTTTCTGAGCGTATATGATCAACATAACTATAAAACAAAGTATCTCCTAGTGTATTGGGCACTCGACATCACAGCAGCTGCCCCGTCTGGTGGAGGCCGCTGCCCTGTGTTTCCAGGAAAGGGCATTCACTGCGGCGGTATCTCTGGATGTCGAGAAGGCCTCCTGCACACATGATACACATTTTACACTCATTCCTCAAACACAGACATTTTACAGTTACTGTGGCGGGAAAGCTATCTACCAGACGACCCATCAGAGGAGGCGTCCCCGAAGGCTCTGTCTTATCCCCTACCGTCTTTAGCGTGTATGTGGCGGATCTCCACACGGAGCTACACGTCAACATAGCCCAATATGCGGACGACGTGTTATTATACAACACAGATACAAACGCACGCAGAGGTTTCAACCGAATACAGCGACACCTAAGCCTCATTCAGGATTGGTGTAGGCTTTGGCGATTGTCTATCAACCCAGAGAAAAACCAAGCCATACTCTTCACTAAGAGTCACTTTCCCGCCAACCTCCCCGCCTTTAACTATTCTGGCAGAAGGATAGATTGGACAAACTCTCTAAAGTACGTAGGTGTAAAGCTGGACAAGGGCCTAACATTTCGGGGTCACATCCAGGAGGTAGCTCATCGGGCGTGCGGAGCTTCGGCTTCGTTATACCCCATGATGCGCTCAGGAATGCCGAAACCCCTTAAGTTGCGCCTTTTTCAGGCTTTAATTCTTCCAATCATGCTTTATGCTTGTGAGATCTGGGGCATGGCCGCAGGATCCAATCTGCGACAAATTCAGCGTGTACAAAATAGATGTTTTAGGGCCATCTATTCTGTTTGCTGGAGGTTTCCCGTGAGATACCTTCATGGAGCCTCATCTCTCCACTATGTGGAAGATGTCATTAGGCGCCGGGCCACAAAACTCTACGCGAGTTTGCCTCAACATTAGAGCGCCCTGGTTAGGTCTCTAGGAAACTAGAGAACCACCGAAAGACGCTACAAGCTCTACCGGCTTCCCGCATTTCATGCGGGCACACCCGGTAACAATAAAGTTCTTATTACAACCTTAAAATTATTACTGTTTGAAATTAATAGACTTTCTAAATTAAACTCTTCCTAAAATTATCACACCAGCGGTGCTAACATAGCGTTGCACCCGAGTTGGCTACCATGAGGAGCTACGGCTACCTCCCTTCTTTTCATCTACGTAATATTAAACCACCACCTGCAAAACCCCACATTTCCTGTCATTAAGTGGTTAAGTCCGTGCAGGACAGGTACACGAATGACACACATCGTGCTGACCTTCAGTCAGCCGCCAGCTGCTTGAATGAATGAATGTATTGCTTTGTTGGGACGAAGAAGTTAATTTCTTAGACAGTTGCCGGGGTAATACGATTGTGTGTTGTCAGTCTAACCTTATCTATATAACTCAGCGTGACCGAGATTCTAATTCGGGACCTCTTGAACGTGAGGCCGACATGCAACCATTTACGCTACCGAGGCGATATACTGAAATGTATTTCATGTCGAGAATATTATTTTACAATCCAAGAACTCTAAATTCAACAAAATGTTACGATTATAATACGCTGAACATAACTAATTTTTAAATTCCAATAGCCTCTATTCTCCGTTCCCCATAATTTAGTACTTATGACGATAGACTTCACTTCTTACCCGAGAAGAGACAATAATCTCTTTCTGGACATTAAGTGCCATATCACGACTTGTTTTATCCAAAATGTAAAGCTAATTTAAAATTGTTCTGTAAACAAAAGAAGCTCATGTGTTGTTACAATGTGTTCTCTAGCTTTTAGCAATTCCAGTCAGTACTGTCTTCTACTTCCCTTGGCGCTATCTATCGGGGTTTGTGTAACTACATGACTATATGCGCGCCAAGTGGCAGAATGACTAACTGTATCGGATATTAGGTAAAACAAACCAATTTTAATATGAAGTTAAACAAGGAAAGGTTAACTTTAAATTGGATGGAAGATTTATCTTAGAAGTTTTCTATTTAGCCTATTTGTTATTTCACCCTCTTCATTCGAAGCCTGCATTTGAAACATTCAATACCGGCATTTTCCTATAAATACACGTTTTGAAGTAACCTGAATCATTAAAGTTCATATGTAGACAGAAGTCTCCGTGTGTCTATGATCGATATAACATAAAACAAAATGTTGGTCATACTCCAGACGCAACTACTTACAAACATTCGATAAACGATCCTCTCAATCCTCAATTTCATTTACGTGGACTGTTTTTGGAGATATTTAAATTTCTTGTAATGATTTGGATAAAAATAATGTTTTCTCAGGATACTTTTAGGAAAATGAAACAACAATTTCTTAGTTCAGTTTGTAAAGTAATGTTTACTCCACGCTACTTTTGTATAAGTGATTATCCGGATGACACGAATGTCTTATTACAAATAAAAGTAAATCTTTTTGATGCAGAAAATATATAAATTTTGCACAAATACAAGTTTACTTTTGTAGATTTAGCCACTTCCATTGTTTCTCTTCCAATTCTTCTTCTTCTTCTTCTTCTTCTTCTTCTTCTTCTTCTTCTTCTTCTTCTTCTTCTTCTTCTTCTTCTTCTTCTTCTTCTTCTTCTTCTTCTTCTTCTTCTTCTTCTTCTTCTTCTTCTTCTTCTTCTTCTTCTTCTTCTTCTTCTTCTTCTTCTTCTTCTTCTTCTTCTTCTTCTTCTTCTTCTTCTTCTTCTTCTTCTTCTTCTTCTTCTTCTTCTTCTTCTTCTTCTTCTTCTTCTTCTTCTTCTTCTTCTTCTTCTTCTTCTTCTTCTTCTTCTTCTTCTTCTTCTTCTTCTTCTTCTTCTTCTTCTTCTTCTTCTTCTTCTTCTTCTTCTTCTTCTTCTTCTTCTTCTTCTTCTTCTTCTTCTTCTTCTTCTTCTTCTTCTTCTTCTTCTTCTTCTTCAAATACTACTTTTGTTTTGATTATGAAAGTTAACTTAAAATAGAATGCAATGGTCAGAACTTTTAAGAGCTGGCCGAATTGTGATGGCTTGCAAATTTCGTTCTCTTGGACTGACAAAGAATAAAAAAGGCCAGAAGTATAATGATTGTAGGATTCTAGCAAACAACATTGAATATCTCGGAAATATTTACACACAGATAAGCGCCATTAGACACAAGGCAATTGTTTTACCGAAATCTACATTTCTTGGTGCATTAAGTTTCCGATTTACCAAACTAACTTAAACAGGACTGGACTTATGAGCACTTTACCAGGAAAATCAAAATGTAGATTTCAGTTGTCATTAAAATAACATCTGAAGTTTTAGGCCAGCTTTATGTTCACAAAAGTGTTAAAATGTTTCGTGAAGAGAGATATTTTGTTAAGGAACGTATAGAGGTAGATACAGACGTTTCTGTTAAAGTACTTTACTATTCTCAAAACGTGTATTTGCCTAGAAACTTTGGAACGAACTTTTAAGTGGAATAAATAACAACTGAAGATCCTATTGTTGAGATCAGATGAACTGTATACAGCATATAGGGTTGTGATCCTTTTAAAATTATTATATAACCTACTGAAATTCTTAAAGGAACCATTTAGTAATAACTTATGCGCAAGGAAGAAGTAATTTGATTCCTTGCAGTCTATTACAAGGTAAACATGTCGTAATAAGGAGTTTTACTGCAGACTGGCATTCGAACTGTGAACTCTCAGTACCCTCGTCACAACATGTCTATACTACTGGGCTACGATAACAAATATTATAAAGTACGTTATATTACAACATAAAACCGCAGGTTCACTTGTTTTTGCTGTTCTTGTCTATTTTCTAATGCCAAGTAGTAACTTGCCCGTAAGAGAACATCTGTAAGTAAGTCTGTTACTGCGTCTAAAAAGTTAACAATTCGCAATAAAAGGTATAGTCCCAGACTGGGCACGAACCACGAAACACTCAATTTGTCAAGGGAGCTGTTGATATTGCTTCTGTTAAAATCATAATTAGACGAGTTACAGTAATGAGGCATACAGTAGTTTACACAGTTACTGATATTGCCACTAGGAGCGCATGTAGTCATGTACTGTCCGGCCGTTCTATCTCCGGCTCTGACATTTCTCGAGAGGGGGAAGCAGGCTGTTGCCAGTTCTTTAGCGGGTATTTCAAGCAGAGGAATAATGCGTATTTTAAATATTTCAGTACTTGCATATTACACGAACCAGGAGCCATATTATTATAATAGCGATAATAATAGGACTTACGAACTTTAAAAATCGGAATTCCCACACGCAAAATATAAGCAAAGAAAGTTTACCAGCGCAAGTAGCTAAAACCACGTGGCTCAAACAAATTTAACGTGGCAACACAGTGTTGGGTTCGGGAGCCACGCCTACCAGCGACAATGCTGATTGGCGCTAGCAAACAGTTTTAACTTCCTGACCACAACACCGGATGTAGAGACTCCCAGTACTACCAACAGATGCTGTTAGTGTGTGTGAAAGGTGTGAACGAAATATTCGAATAGAGTGGTGTTGTAATGAATATCTTGCATGATAATGAAATTGTAAGTTGTATTTCAGTGTTTTAAAGCTAATATAGTCCTATATTTTCGTTCTAAAGATAATTTTGAGGATATGTTTTCAATTGCTCATTACTGTATGTTGCCCCTCCACCTCTTGCAATCGCAAAACGTCAGAGCCGGAGATACAACGGCCGGACTATAGTTACAGCAACCTCGAAAGATAACGCCAAGGGAGAATCATGACACTGTTGGTTTGAATTGCTAAAACCTAGACAAGTTCTAGTTTATGACAAAAGACTCTTTTGTTTACGAAATAACTTTAAGGGTATGTATGACTGAAATTTCATGAAAATCGTGAAAATAACGACTTTTTAATTTTAATTCTATAAAATAATTTAGACATTCCCGAATGTGAAAAATGCATAATTTGCCTCCGAACGCCATTTTTAAATGCTTATTTAAATGTCGGTGGCCTCTAAACTCTGTCAGAGTCACGCCCTCTTTTGCCTACATCCACATTCTTTGTCTGTTTTCCGTTCTTAAATTTTCAATTCAAGAAAAGAAAAATAAGGCTTTCAGACAAAATAGTTCCTAAAATGTTGCCAATATATCAGAGGCTGGCTTCTACAACATTACTAGAGAGATGCAAAACAGGAAAAACACAGAATGCCAATGAATCTTTGCATCATGTCATATGGAATAAGTGCCCAAAGGAAGTTTTCATATCAAAACAAAAATTGGATCTTGCTGTTATTAAAAGCATCAGTGAGTTTAACATGGGTAGTCTTAAGTCACTATAGCTGCAGCAAAATATCAGAGGCGAAAGTGTAGTAGACTCAGCAGGAAAAACTTCAGTGCAGCGAGATCAGACTCGTATCCTGCAAAGCAAGAGGCGAAGTTGTGCAGAAGAAAAGCAACATCTAAAGAAGAAAAAGGTGGAAAAAGCAGCAACAGAGGAGAGGAAAAATAAATCTGAGGGTCCAACCTATCAGCCTGGTGGATTTTAATGTGAGTTATGCAATCAAATCTTTAATCGCTGTTTTCTCAATGTTCATATTTTCAGTATTTTTCTTCCTGTAAAATGCTCCTTGCGATGCAGTTTTTGTACTACATTCATGAAATTTCCTACACAGGTTCAGAATATCATGAGGAATGGAAATTGCCCTAGGCTTTATTGTGAAATGTATATAAGCATATATTTTTAATTTTCAAACACAAAACTTACAGTTTTTTAGAAAAAAAAAGAATACTTGTAATTTAAAAAATTTTTGGGACCTAAACTAAAGGAGACACAGAAAAACCCAGAGCAATTTCAAAAAGTATGTGTATTATGAACATAGGGTTAAAATATTAGACCAAAATTCAAAATATTTTGTCGCAAGGGACATTTTTAGTGACGTAACAAAAAACATACAAAATTTATCATAATTTCTAAACTGCTGGAGAAAAATGGTTTAAATTTAGATTGTAACATGTTTACATTATACTACATCTATGGTGTAAATTTCAAAAAGCTAGCATTATTAGTTCAGAATTTGAAAATTTCAGTCATACATTCCCTTAAGTTAGCTTTGTACTCCGTTCTAGGTAAGTCGAGATAAAGGATATTGATTAAGGAAAACAGAGTATTCTGTTTCGTCATGTTTGAACAGGAGATCATCATTATTGTTATTAAATTACTGGAAAATATGATAAATTGGAACTATCATTGCCCGATTTTTTTTTCAATGTTGCTGTAATTTGATGTAACAGAAAACTCATTCTGCCATTCCACAGTAATAAGTTGTATATTCTATAAGTCATTTAGTGAATAGTTCTAACCATACTTTTACAAGATTTAGTAGATATTACGATAGCCTTCATTTCTAACCAGACGAGGGTCAGTATTCTAATTTACGGAAATAAAGTGCCTTATCACAACTTATTTAGTACGGTGTGCTAAGAGAATATAAATCTGTTTCACACGCATAAGGAGGTTGTGTCTTAATAGTTAAGATTCTCTATCTTTCAAAAATTCCAAACATGATCTTTCTGTTTCGCATTTGGCGCTATCTATCGAGATTTCTTTAACTACTCGACTACATGCGCTCCTACTGGCAGAACTACTAACTGTATGGATTATCTGTGAAAATAGTGTAATTCTGCTAGGAAATTAATAAACGAAGGTTTGCTATTTAGTCGGCTTATTATTTTTACTCTCCTTACAACGAAAATAGACATTGCATTCATTCCAAACATTCCATACCGACACTTTCTTATAAATACACGTTTAGGTGTACCCTGAAGCGTAAAAGTTCATATGTAGACCGAGGTTTCTGAGTGTTTATGATAAACATAACAATAAAACAAAAGACTTCCTAGTGTATTGCTTTGTTGGAATGAAGAAGTTAATTTCTGAGACAGTTGCCCGTGTAATACGATTGTGTTCTTTCAGTATAAGTGACAAATTGAGCTTCTTTAAAAAAAAAAAAAGAAGTATGAGATCGCTCATTTATGTCATTTTGTGATATTTTAGCTTTGTTTAAGATAGATTTATAACGAATGTGCATTGAAATTGCTCCAGAAATTTGTACAATTACTCAGACCCGGCAAGTAAGATGCTGGCTGCGATGGAGGGACTTGCTCTACTGACAACTGGTATCCAACAATCACAGAATGGCGAATCGAACTAGGTCTAGTACCTCTTTTTGCTTTGCATTCTGGAATACGTGTGGCCTGGTTGATCAGGGGGTGAGCTGTTAACAGTTTGCTCGAGCAACTTCCTTAAACGTCATTATGGTCAGAGAAACGCATCTCCGTCCAGGCTTCCGTTTCCGCATACTGGGCTACATTTGCCATCGCTCGGACCTTCAAGGCCGCCCTGGTGGCGGTACAGCGGTACTCGTCAGGCAATGTGTAGTCCATAAAGCCATCCAGCGCGCCCCTCTTCAAGCCCTAGAGGCCACGGCAATTTGTCTTTACCTTGGTGGCAATGAGGTCTACGTGTACCACACTCCCAACTGGCAGTTCGCTCCAAACGATTACCTATCTATCCTAAACTTATATCCTAGTGCTATCATTGCCGGGGACTTCAATGCTAAACATCAGCGTTGGCAATGTGGTCGTCGGGCAGATGCAAGAGGCAACCTAATTATTCGCCACGGCTTCAAGTGCAGGGTACCTAGCAACCTAGGCATTACCAGCGAGGTGGAGGACTGCCATCAGTCAACGACTTCGCGATCACCATACATTTTCCATTTCATCTCATTCTCACGTCACTATACGCACTTCATTCGGAACATAATCCGGTGTTGAAAGAAATCAACACCAGGGTTGCCGGTCATGTCACCTCGCTTCAAACGCGAGAAGTTGTTTGGGAAGGCGTAAGGAACCAGGTCCGCCCTCCATCCCACCGAACCAAAGAGTAACCAACATCCCAGACATTGAGAAACCAATCTCTTCCTTCACATCCATCCTGACCCGAACTGCCAGAAACCTAACAGTTCACGGCCCTGCACCTCTTCATCCACACGCCCTTCTTCTAGACATCACCCTCCATAACCACCGCTGCTGGGCGGCAAGGAGACTATACGAGCGACACCACACACCACATAATCGCGCGCTTTTCAGGCGCTTACGTCGACTGTTCTGGGTCCGACTGCGTGAGCACAAGGTTCAAGTGTGGGAGGACACAGTGGCCTGACAGCGTCTCGAAAATGGCGACGTGTGGCGTATCGCAAAAACCCTCAGTATTATGATTATTTCCTAATACGTGCTGCCAACGGGCAAAAATAAATATCGATACAAAAGCGGGCGAAGCGGATTAATGTAACCGGAGGATACATTTTTCTATATTTTTATTTATGCCCTACAACGTTAAGTCATTAGGCACGATGAAATGAATGATGTTCAAATTGAGTAGAGGGTACAAGGAGCTTAGAGTTACCAGACATTCATCTTTCAGCATAAGAGAAAACCTCCAACGTTAAGTCATATCGGACGATGAATGAGATGATGTTCAAATGAGTACAGAGTACATAGAGCTTAGAGTTACCATACATTCATCTTTCAGGATAAGAGAAAACCTCCAACGTTAAGTCATACCGGACGATGTATGAAATGATGTTCAAATGAGTACAGGGTACATAGAGCTTAGATTTACCAGTCATTCATCTTCCAGGATAAGAGAAAACCTCCAACGTTAAGTCATATCGGACGATGAATGAAATGATGTTCAAATGAGTACAGGGTACATAGAGCTTAGAGTTACCAGACATTCATCTTTCAGGATAAGAGAAAACCCCCAACGTTAAGTCATATCGGACGATGAATGAAATGATGTTCAAATGAGTATAGGGTACATAGAGCTTAGAGTTAGCAGACATTCATCTTTCAGGATAAGAGAAAAACTCCAACGTTAAGTCATATCGGACGATGAATGAAATGATGTTCAAATGAGTACAGGGTACATAGAGCTTAGAGTTACCAGACATTCATCTTTCAGAATAAGAGAAAACCTCCAACGTTAAGTCATATCGGACGATGAATGAAATGATGTTCAAATGAGTACAAGGTACATAGAGCTTAGAGTTCCCAGACATTCATGTTTCAGAATAAGAGAAAACCTCGAACTTTAAGTTATATCAGACGAGGAATGAAATGAATAAGTCCAGAAAAATGGAGGTTGATGCCAAAAATTATAACAAGAACGTGATCCATTGTTGAATATAATTTGTATGTTTAAGCGTGATGCACATATTCTCTACAGGATAACTAAAATAATGGCTTAGGCATGAAGAATTTAAATCAAATTAATAATGTCAATTTGAAATAAGCTGAAATTTATTTCATATCCTTAATATCATATTACAATCAAAGAACTCTAGCTTCAACAACTTGAGAGGATTGTATTTCACTGAAAAAGTGCTATTTATAAATTCCAATTGCCTCTATGCACCGTTCCCCATAATTTAGTACTGATGACGATAGACTTCCTTTCTAACTCGTGAAGAGACATAACTCTCTTTCCCGGACATTTAGGGCCATATCACGACTTCTTTTAACCAGAATGTAAAGCTTATTTAAAGTTGTTCTGTAAACAAAAGAAACTCGTGTGTTATTACAGAATTTTCTCTAGCTATTAGCAATTTCAGTCAGTACTGTCCTGTACTTCCCTTGTCGCTATCAATCGGGGTTGGTGTAACTACATGACTATAAGCGCACCTAGTGGCACAATTACTAACTGTATCGGATATTAGGCAAAATAAACAAATTTTAATGTGAAATTAAACAAGGAAAGGTTTACTTTAAATTAGATGGAAGGATTATCTTGGAAGTTTGGTATTTAGTCTATTTGTTATGTTTACCCTCTTCATTCGAAGCCTACATGCAAAGCATTCAACACTCGCATTTTACTATAAATACATGGTTTGATGTGCACTGAATCGTAAAGGTACATACAAACGTTGGACAAAGCAATCTTCTCAATCCTCTATAAACTTTATTTGGAAATTTTTTTGAGATATTCCAATTTTCTCTAACGATTTGGATAAATTTAATCTTTGCTCAGGATAGTTTCAGAAAAATGGAACAATGTTTTCAATTTATGAGTTCAGTTTGTGAAGTAATCTACATTGCACGCTACTTTTGTATAACTGATGTTCCGGTTGATACAGATGTCTTATTAAATACAAAAGTAAATCCTTTTGATGCAGAAAATATATAAATTTTGCACAAATACAAGTTTACCTTTTGCAGATTTAGGAATTTTCGACATTTTGTTGTTATACTTTTCGTTTTCCAAATAATATCACTCTCATATATGCAGCGGCACTTTTTCTTCATCCGAATATCTTTCTTGAAATACTAATTTTGTTTTGGTTATGAAAGGTAAGTTATAACAGAATGGAATGGTCAGAACTTTTAAGCGCTTGCCGAAATGTGATGGCTTGGAAATTTCGATCTCTTGGACTGAAAAGGACATAAAAAGGAGAGAAGTATAATGATTGGACAACTCTAGGAAACAACAAATGCTTACACACATAAGCGCCATTACGATATGACATACAAGTCAGTTCGAGAGTTTAATGTCATATTGGCAAGTTGGCCATAGTAACTCAGTGATTTAGAGCAACCGCACGGAGAGTGGGAGATCCGTGGTACAAATCCCGGCTATGGCATTGAATTTCTCAGTCTGGCTCTGCTCATTCAAATGAAATTTAAGTTTAGAAGAACTAAATCTTCTGTTTAGAAACTTTCTGCATAAGTCTAACCAAACGTGTACATATTAACAGTGTATAGTCATACTAATGTAGCAACGAGGATAGCTCTGACATTCTGTTAGGTACTTTGTACATGTGTATTACACACTCCGTTCTGTCTATATCTATTTATATCAGCTTAAATATGAATAAATACAATTGAATATAAACTTTGAATTTTAGAACATACATCGCATGTTTGTGTTCCTATGGAGAAATAATAAATGTTGTTGGTTATACAGTCATATTATATTTGTAAAACGCATAACAAGAACTTGACAATAATAAGATAAATATGGTAATAGTATCAAGTCTGTAACGCTAATTTTGAAACCAAATGTTCCTGAAGTTTCAATATTAAGGTTAGTCTGGGATAAACCTTAAGCCAATATAAAATAAAAAGCTAACGTAACTACTAGAGGCTATTTAATAAACTACGGATGTGGATAACAATTCAGAGATTTCAAACACAATAAACGTGCAATTTAATACTCCACCAATATCCTGAGATGTCTAGGTCACCTACATAAAGCAAGGATCACCAGAACAGAAGAGCACCTAAAACCGTATAACACCTGCATGAGGCTTTACAAAAACCTCCTAAAAGAGAAAAGAGCAAACTGGATAGAGGAGGAAGGAAAGAATATAATAGAGAAGGCCAAGACAAATCACTATGCGGTATTAAACCCGAGAACACCAAAATTCTCCTAATCAATCCCAAAAGAAACGTGGGAAGCTCACTTCCGACGGATCCTGAATAGCAGAAAAATATACAAGAAATCAATGCCACAAGAAATTCAACATTCACAGCATATTTCAGAAAAGTTAGTGGAAGACATTATCAAACAGCTGAAAAATCACAAAGCACCTGGACCGGACAGAATCTCAAACGAACATATGAAAGAAGCCCTGCTATATCTGGGGGAAATATGGACCGCACTATTTAATAAATGTATACTGACATACAAAATCCCAACCAACTGGAGGAAATCTATAATTAAGATTATGTACAAAGGAAACGGCTCTCCGAACTCACCAGATTCCTATAGAGGAATAGCACTCGAAAACACAATTTTCAAGACTCTGAGCAAAGTTCTAACCAATAGACTAACCTTTAAAACAGCTAATAACATCCCTGAACAGCAGATCGGCTTCAGAAATGGAAGGTCCACACTCCATGCTGTAGAAAACCTACTAGAAAATATTCAAGATGCACTGTGCTAACAAGGAAAGAAGCTCCATGTCATCTTCATGGATTATAGGAAGGCCTTCGATTTCCTGGATCGCCAAATCCTCATTGATAAGCTCCGACAAATGATCGGTGAAGACAGCTATTTACCAGAAACCATACCCAACATCACAAATGAAAATTATGTGACAATCAGAGATAGCCTCCAGTCATCTGTGCAAATCACGCAGATAAACGGGGTTCTCCAAGGTGACCCGGCAAGTCCCCTGCTGTTTAACTTGGCCACAGCAGATGTAGTTAAAATCCTGGAAGGCTTGGAAAACCGAGCCTCGCTCTACGCCTATGCCGATGATATGGATCAACAAACCTAGAGGACCTCCAAGAATGCTGGAACCGTCTTATAACTTGGGCCAAGAAGAACAAACTACAGCTGAACCGAGACAAAACTGTTCATATGATCTTCAGAAGAGAAGGGAGGGTAGCAGACAGAGACAGAGTTTTCCATGAACAAGACCTACTGAAGATAGTGAACTCTTTAAAGTATCTCGGAATAACGCTATAAGCCACCGGAACTACCTTCAGGAAGCATATAGAAAGCAGGGCGGCAGCTGCAATAATTGCTATGAATGATATCCAACATCTAAGAAGTCTGTCAGTAGCCACTGCCATGAAGATTTTCACGATTTTCCCCGATCGTGACATATGGCCTGGAAATTATATGACCCCATCTCACCAAGACCAACCTGAACACCATAGAGCAAATAAAAGTAATATTTCTGAAGAAGTTACTCTGTATGTCCTAGTTTACGCCATCTCGACTGACATACCAACTCACCGGAGAGATGTGCTTCATAGAGCAACTAAGAATGCAGATGCTTCTGCCATCTACCGCGGCTTATCATGATCTTCTAGCAGAACTTCAGAAAAAGAAGAAGGAAATCTGGGCAGATTTTTATGCGACCGAAGCGATGCTAACATCAGAGTGGAAAGGTGCAGACTATGAACTACGGCACTCTCTGACACGCTTTGCCATCCATGGTTTCCATTTCCGGATGTGCAACGTGAAATCCTTCCAGTTGATTGGTGTATATGTGAACAGTGCGGAGAGAAATGTGATCAATATCACCTGTTAAAGTGCAAAAAAAGGATCATATCAATGACAGAGTTGTATAAACACTAAATGCACATTGTACGTAATTTATTTATTATTATTATCCTGAGATTTAACACAAAACTGATTCTGCCATTCCTCATGAATACATTCTATTTTCAAATCGTCATATAGTAAATACTTCAAATTTTTTTTTTTTCGAGTGGAGGAAAAATGCATTTACGCACTAGCCCCGGGATCGGAGTGTGGGACTCCTCTGACGGAGAGAGATCCGTCAGCTCTACCCACTAAAAAACCTCCACCGGTGAGAATTCGGGAGAGGAAGTGCAGCAGTACCGCTATTGCACCTGCGGATTCTGGGAGAGGATATTACGGCCGGGCAAAGCCTAGGCCGGGTGAGGATGGCGCCAGGACACAAGCATGACCGAGGTCCTACTTGCGACCTTGGAAATTCAGATGTGGAATTGGTTTATGTAGTATTGTTGTGCCTCGGGACGGAGGCATCGTCTTACAAGATATCTGTGTGGTCCTGAAACATAAGGACGGTGTCGTTAATTGTTAGTGCTTAAGAATAAGTTTAAGATATCAGGCCAGGAGCGGCGCTGAGTCTGGCGTCAATTTGTTAGGTATTGGTTTACATGCATTCAATGTGAAAATGGATATATTTAATGGAACTTAACTAAATAACAACCAAATATTTTGGACATATGCTCAGGATTGAGTATGGTCCACGTCATGTGAGCTAATCTTGCTAGATTATTGTTTTGTTTATACATCTACAATTGAGTAGTCTTCTCATGTCCATGTGGTATGCTTTGGTCATTTTCACTGGTCCCCAGAACGACCCTTAGCAGGGACTTCCAGGGCCACTGGTCTGTCAGTAGTGTTTTTGCTAAGCCATGGCTTCTGATTAAGGTGGTACTAAGTTGTTTAGGTAATCTTGAATGTTTATTTCTGGTTCCCCCAGGCCAAGAGTTCTGTCAAATAATGAGAGCGGTCTTTTGTGAGTGTCGTGTTGTGTACCGTATGCGCCTAGGTCGCGAATTAGAGGGTTTTTGTTTTTTGTCTTTCTGTCATATAAGTTATAACTGAGTATTTTAATAAATTGTTCGATCGAGTGGAGCTTCAGTTCTTCGTGCAGCCAATAATCTGGAGCTACTATAGGAACCTTTGCAATAATTCGTATTATTCTGTTTTGCAGTGTCTGCAGTCTGTTTATATGCGTTTTCGCAGCGTATCCCCAGACAGGGGCTGCGTACGTCAATATTGGCCTGATTAGTGTCTTGTATAGCGTAAGACCCATATTGAGTTGCAGTTGGTTATTTAAATTAATCAAAGGGTAGACTCTGTTCAATTGTCCATTTGCTTTGGCCCTGATATTTTGAATGTGTTTTTTCCATGTGAGACCTTGATCCATGGTGACCCCTAGGTAGGTAATTTGGTCTTTCCATTCGATTCTTTCGCCATGATACACGAGAGGTGGCTGTCTGTGCCTGGGATGACGATGTTGGATTCTTTTTGTGAAAATAATTGATTGGCACTTTCTGGAGTTTACTGTTATTCTCCATTTTCGAAACCATGGTTCAAGATCATTCAGGGCATTCTGTAGCCGCAGGTGTATTATCCGCGGTTGAGTGGATTGAGTTACCAGTGCCGTGTCGTCGGCGTATATGTATTTTTCAGTGCGAGTGAGTTCTGGCATATCGTTAACGTACAAATTAAAGAGGGTCGGTCCTAGCAAACTTCCTTGTGGGACTCCTGCCTTAATAGGCTTTAGAGAGGAGGAAGCATCCTCCACAGTTACTCGGAACCGACGCTCGCTTATATAATCTTTAATGAGGGCAAGTGTCGAATCAGAGAAATTGTATGATTTGAGCTTGTAAAGTAGGCCCGCATGCCATACTTTATCGAAGGCGCGTTCAATATCTAAGAAGATGGCGCCAGTCGATTTGTTAGTATTGTAACCTTTAGATATGGCTTCCGTAAGGCGTAGAAGCTGCTGTGTTGTAGAGTGCTGGGATCTGAAGCCAAATTGTTCAGAAATGAGAATATTGTGTTTTGTAATATGGGAATATATTCTCTTTAGAATTATTTTCTCCAGCACTTTACCAAAGGCGTTCAGTAGGCTAATTGGCCTATAGCTGGAGGCGTGAGATAAGTTTTTATGTGGTTTTGCAATCATTACTATGTTTGCTACCTTCCATTGTGGTGGGAACCTGCCGCTGTCTAGAGTATAATTGAAGATCTTTGCTAGAAGCTGCAAAGCTCTACGTGGGAGATTTTTTAAAACGATGTTGGGTATTTTATCGGGCCCCGGGGCCTTTCTGTTTTTCAGGTGCCTGAAAATCCAGCCGATTTCTCCCGGATTAGTCTTTCGCATTTTATTGTGTGTGATAGTGTAGTCTGTGTCGTGTATTTCCTGCTCTATGCTTTGAATCTCCTGCAGATTCACTGGACCCTCAGCCGGGTTTGGTGTGAAGACCTTCTCAAGTGTGGCAGCAAATACCTCAGCTTTGGCCTGGGGAGTTTCTGCAACAGTGTTGTCATGTATGAGTGGTGGTATGTTTGTTTTAGCTCTGGTTAGGCACTTAGCTATACGCCAAACAGAGTTAGAGTTCGGATTTAAGCTCGCGAGAGTTTGATTCCACTGGTTTGATACAAATTCCCTAGTTCGGGCCATTACGGCCTCTCTGGCATCAAGGTAGTCTTGTTTATGTAAAGGATTTCGCATTCTTTGCCATTTTCGTCTTAGTCTGTTCCTATTCTGATGTAAGATTTTTATGTCTAACGGATATTGGGCGTTTACTGATGGTGTAAATTTTTGTGGGACACACGTTGTGGTCGCTACCTTAATTGCCAATTCGAGTTTGGATACAGCTTCGTCGTGTTGCTGTGGTGAAATAATTTCGTTTTCCGGTAAGTATCTTTCTAAAACGTTATTGAAGTCTTCCCAATTGACTAAATTATAATTCAGTTTTGGGATTTCTTTCTTAAACTTCAAGGGAAGTGTGACCTCAAGGAGTACTGGCAAGTGATCAGATGTCAGTTCTTGCAGTACTGTGCATTCGATGTTAAAGGGTATATTGTTTAATATGGCTAAGTCTAATACGTCTGGGGCGTGATTGTTAACATGAGGTATGTGGGTGGGCTCATCGGGCCCCATAATAAGAAAGTTAGTGTTGTTGATATAATTTAGTAGTTTAGTCCCTTGAGGATTGGGGTTTGTACTGTGCCACAAATAGTGCTTACAGTTGTAGTCCCCTGCCGCTATTACTCTTGGTCCTAGCTGCATAATTTTTTGGACATCTTCGGTGTCGATGTCACCTGGTGGGTTGTATATAGCTACTAATATGATCTCTGTACTGAAGGTGCTAATCTTTACTGCAGTCGCTTCTAGGCGGTTTAATGGGGGTATATGTACTTGATAGTGACTGATGCTAGCTTGTATTGCTATTGCTGTCCCCCCTCCCCTACGATTATGATCGGTTCTGAAAATAGCATAGTTTGGTATTGAGAATTTATCTACGTCCCCTAAATGGGTTTCGTTTAATAGGGCTACTTGTATTGAGTTGGCGTGAAGAAAGTCTGTTAAATCTTTGCGTTTACGGCGTATTCCCTGGCAGTTCCAGTGTATTGTTCGTAATGTGTCTGTTTCAGCCATGGCTGTAGCTGTGTAGGTCATTCAGAAGTTCAAGTAGCCAGTGTAGTGTGAGTGTGGTGTCTGTACCCTGTTCTAAACATGCCCCGAACATTGCTAGGTGTTCCTCAACATAATTCTTGGGAACGGAGTCTCTGGGCAGACCCAGGACGTTCAGCAGCTTTGCCAATGCTGCTTCATTGCCTTTATGTCCCTTACCGCGGGGGGAGCGACTTTGTGGCAGGAGGGTGAAGCCCTCTGGCCCTGTTCTGTTGGACTTTGTGTGTGTGTGTGCTTGGAGGATTGGGGCGTCGCTCATGACTTGCTGGGCCCTCCTCGGTGGCAGGCCGGGGAGCCACAGCTGCAGGGGGCTCGGCTAACGGGGCTGGTCGCTGTCAACCTCTAGTATCCCTAATGAGCCACCCTGCGTTTTCCGTCCTAGCGGCAGCCTTAGCATATGTTTTGGGTGGCAACGAGGGGGGTCCCTGTGGCTGCGCGCGGACTTGAGGCAAACTTTTAGTGCACTCTGCGCGATATACAGTGCAACCGCGCCAAGTTGCACCGTGGCCCTTCTGGCCGCATAACACGCAGAGCCGTTCCGCGGGCGGAACGGAGCACGTACCTGAGGGGTGTGGTCCTGTGCATTTGGCGCATACCCAGGATGGGGACCTACATTCACTTTGCAGGTGCCATAGTCTCTGGCATTTTCTGCACTGTTTAGGTTCGGGGTCTGATCAGTACCTTTCTACCCTGATTCGGAAATGTGCTAGGTGTGTGAGTCCTAAAATTTTGGCTTCAGTGTAGGGGGTCCCTGCCACCTCTATGAGGAACATCGGCAGGGGGGTGCGCTGCCAATTACGTTTCCGCATTTGGACAGCTCTCAGCGCCTCTATCCCTAAGACGGCCAGGTCTTCCTTAATCTCGTCACTGGTGATTTCGGCGTACAATCCTTTGAGTACGAATCTAGCTGTCCTATCTTGGGGGTGAGGCAACAGGTAGAATTGTACGCCGGCTTGCTTGAGGTATTCTACGAAACTTCCGTAGTCACTCAAGCATTGCAACTTAACCATAAAATCACCACTGTTCCTAGCTATGGATACTGTGTATGTGTGTACTGGTTTGAGGCAGTCAAAGTCTCGTGTAATCTTTCTTATGTGTGTTGCCTGGCCTTTGTTGATCATGACCGGCGCCAGGTCAGATCTTTTCGTGTTAAGTGTATCTGTGGGTTCAGTGTGTGGTGTGTCTGCGTTTGGTTTGTTGTCCTTAGAGGTGCTGGCAACTGGAGAGGATGAGGTGGTTGCCACCGGTGAGGTGGGAATGGTTGGTGCGGTTTCTTTGGTGTTTGTTGAAGTGTTTGGTGTGTCTACAGGAGCAGGTGTATTCGGTTTTTTCGTGGATTTGCCACGAAGCGTCCTGGTGGTAGTCTTTGGTGAAGTCGTGGGTGTTTTGGAGTTCCCTGCCATGTTGTTAATGAGTATGTGTGTATTTGTGTGTGCGTGAGTATGGGGCTTAAGCCTAATAGAGAAAGAGGAAAAAAAGAGAGGAAGAGAGAAAGAGCTGTTAGCGAGCGCTAAAAAGCCCGGAAAAACAGAGGGTCGAACCCGCAGGCGCTTAAGCGAGTCTTGCGACTGCTTGCTATGACCGTGTTTTCCTACTCGTCTAATCAACTAAGCGCTATACTCAGAGAGCAAGCGAAAGGCTTTGGTTTACTCCACGGCAATGCCGAGCCGCTCCAACGGTGGCTGCTTCTTTGCAGCGGACCGCTTCTTCTTGCTTCTGACACTGCTCTGGTAGCTGGTAGATGTGTCCACGTCGAAGTCTCCGCCGCAACTGACTACTTCTGACCCTACTTTCACAAGATTTAGTAGATACTACGAAAGCCATCATTTCTAACCAGAGAAAAGTCAGTACTATAACTTTTGGAAATAAAGTGCCATATCACAACTTATTTATAACGGTATGGTAAGAGAATATAAAGTTGTTTCACACAAATAAGGAGGTGGGGTCTTAATACAGAAGATTCTCTAGCTTTTAAATATTCCAAACATGGTCTTTCTGATTCTCCTTTGGGGCTATCTATCGAGATTTCTGTAACTACTCGACTACTTGCGCTCCTGGTGGCAAAATAACTAGCTCTTTGGATTATCAGTGAATATAGAGTAATTCTTCTAGGAAATTAATAAACGAATGTTTGGTATTTAGCCGGCTTATTATTTTTACTGTCCTTACAACGTAAATAAAGACATTGCATTCATTCCAAACATTCCATACCGACAGTTTCCTATAAATACACGTTTAGATGTACCCGGAAGCGTTAAATTATGTATCTAGACAGAGGTTTCTGAGCGTATATGATCAACATAGCTATAAAACAAAAGACTTCCTAGTTTATGTTCGGTTGGAACGAAGAAGTTAAATTCTGAGACAGTTGCCTGTGTAATACGATTGTGTTTTGTCAACCTAAAACAAAACTTGAGCTTCTTTTAGGAAAACGAGGTATGTGATTGCTCATTTATGGCATTTATGAGCACAGGGTACATAGAGCTTAGAGTTACCAGAAATTCATCTTTCAGGATAAGAGAAAACCTCCAACGTTAAGTCATATCGGACGATGAATGAAATGATGTTCAAAAGAGTACATCGTACAAAGAACTTAGAGTTACGAGACATTCATCTTTCAGGATAAGAGAAAACCTCGAACTTTAAGTTATATCAGACGAGGAATGAAATGAATAAGTCCAGAAAAATGGAGTATGATGCCAAAAATTATAACAAGAATGTGATCCATTGTTGAATATAATTTGTATGTTTAAGCGTGATGCAGATATTCTGTACAGGAACTTTACCGTTTATGTACATATTAAATTGTAACTAAAGTAATGGCTTTGCCATGGAGTATTTAAATCAAATTACTAATATCAATTTGAAATACGCTGAAATTTAGTTCATATACTTAATATCATTTTACAATCAAAGAACTCTAGCTTCAACAATTTGAGAGGATTGTATTCCACTGAAAAAGTGCTATTTATAAATTCCAATTGCCTCTATCCTCCGTTCCCCATAATTTAGTACTGATGACGATATACTTCCTTTCTAACTCGAGAAGAGACAATACTCTCTTTTCCGGACATTTAGTGCCATATCACGACTTCTTTTAACCAGAATGTAAAGCTTATTTAAAGTTGTCCTGTAAACAAAAGAAGCTCGTGTGTTGTTACAGAATGTTTTCTAGCTTTTAGCAATTCCAGTCAGTACTGTCCTGTACTTCACCTTGCGCTATCTATCGGGGTTTGTGTAACTAGATGACTATATGCGCACCTAGTGGCAGAAATACTAACTGTATCGGATGTTAGGCAAAATAAACCAATTTTAATATGAAATTAAACAAGGAAAGGTTTACTTTAAATTAGATGGAAGGATTACCTTGGAAGTTTGGTATTTAGCTTATTTGTTATTTTTACACTCTTCATTCGAAGCCTAAATGCAAAACATTCATTACTCGCATTTTACTATAAATACATGATTTGATGTGCACTGAATCGTAATAGTTCATACAAACGTTGGACAAATCAATCTTCTCAATCCTCTATAACCTTTATTTGGAATTTTTTTTGAGAATTTCCAATTTTCTCAAACCATTTGGATAAAATTAATCTTTGCTCAGAATTGTTTCAGAAAAATGGAACAATGTTTTCAATTTATGAGTTCAGTTTGTGAAGTAATCTACATTCCACGCTACTTTTGTATAACTGATCTTCCGGTTGATATAGATGTCTTATTAAATACAAAAGTAAATCTTTATGATGCAGAAAATATATAAATTTTGGACGGATACAAGTTTACCTTTTGCAGATTTTGGAATTTTCGACATTTTGTTGTTATACTTTTCCTTTTCCAAATAATATCACTCTCATATATGCAGTGGCCCTTTTTCTTCATCCGAATATCTTTCTTGAAATAGTAATTTTGTTTTGGTTATGAAAGGTAAGTTATAAGAGAATGGCATGGTCAGAACTTTTAAGAGTTTGCCGAAATGTGATAGCTTGAAAAAATATCGTTCTCTTGGACTGAAAAGGACATAAAAAGGAGAGAAGTATAATGATTGGACAACTCAAGGAAACAACAAATGCTTACACACATAAGCACCATTACGATATGACATACAAGACAGTTCGATAGTTTAATGTCGTATTGGCAAGTTGGCCATAGTAGCTCAGTGGTTTCGAGCAACCGCACGGAGAGTGGGAGATCCGTGGTTCAAATCCCCGCTATGGCATTGAATTTCTCAGTCTGGCTCTACTCATTCAAATGAAATTTAAGTTTAGAAGAACTAAATCTTCTGTTTAGAAAGCTTTTGTGTCAGTCTGACCAAACGTGTACATATTAACAGTATATCCTCATACTAATGTAGCAACGAGGATAGCTCTGACATTACGTTATGTACTTAGTACATGTGTATTACATACTCTATTCTGTCTGTCTACTTATATCAGCTTAAATATGAATAAGAACAATTGAATATAAACGTTGGATTTTAGAACGTACATCGCATGTTTGTGTTGCTATGGAGAACTAATAAATGTTGTTGGATATGAGGCATATTATATTTGTAAAAGGGATAACACGAACTTGACAGTAATAAGATTAATATGGTAATAGTATCAAGTCTGTAACGCTAATTTTGAAACCAAAAGTTCTTGAAGTTTCAATATTAAAGCTAGTCTGGGATAAACCTTAAGCCAATACAATTTAAAAGGCTAAGGTAATTACTAGAGGCTAATTAATAAACTACGGTTGCGGATAGCAATTCACAAATTTCAAACACATCGAACGAGAAAAATAATATTCCACCAACATCCTGACCATACTTTTACAAGATTTAGTAGATACTACGATAGCCTTCATTTCTAACCAGACAAAAGTCAGTATTATAATTTTTGGAAATAAAGTGTCATATCACAACTTATTTAAAACGAGATGGTAAGAGAATATCAAGTTCTTTCATACAAATAAGGAGGTTGTATCTTAATACAGAAGTTTCTCTAGCTTTTAAATATTCCAAACATGGTCTTTCTGATTCTCCTTTGGCGCTATCTATCGAGATTTCTGTAACTACTCGACTACATGCGCTCCTAGTGGCAGAATAACTAACTATTTGGACTATCAGTGAAAATAGAGTAATTGTTCTAGGACATTAATAAACGAATGTTTGGTATTTAGCCGGCTTATTGTTTTTACCGTCCTTACAACGTAAATAAAGGCATTGCATTCATTCCAAACATTCCATGCCGACACTTTCCTATAAATACACGTTTAGATGTTCACGGAAGCGATAAAGTGCGAATCTAGACAGAGGTTTCTGAGCGTCTATGATCAACATAACAATAAAACAAAGGACTTCCTAGTGCGTTGTTTTGTTGGGATGAAGAAGTAAATTACCTGAGACAGCTACCTGTGTAATACGATTGTATTTTGTCATCCTAAGAGACAAATTGAGCATCTTTTAGGAAAACGAGGTATGTGATTGTTTATTTATGGCATTTTGTGATATTTTAACTTCGTTTAAGATAGATTTATAACGAATGTGCTTTGAAATTACTCCAGAAACTTGTACAATTGCTCAGACCAGCGAAATAAGATGCTGGCTGCGATGGAGGGACTTGCTCTACTGAGAACTGGTATCCAGCAAACACAGAATGGCGAATCGAACTAGGTCTAGTACTTCTTTTCACTTCGCATACTGGAATACGTGTGTTCTGGTTGGTCAGGGGGGTGAGCTGTCTCAGTTTGCTCGAGCAAATGCCTTTGACGTCATCCTAGTCAGCGAAACGCATCTCCGGCCACACCCCCCTTACCGCATACCGAGCTACATTTGCCGTCGCTCGGACCGCTAAAGCCGCCCTGGTGGCGGTACAGCGGTACTCGTCAGGCAAAATGTAGTCCCTAAATCCATCCAGCACCCTTCTCTTCAAACCCTAGAGGCCACGGCAATCTGTCTTGACCTTGGTGGAACTGAGGTCCTGGTAGTCTCCGTGTACCAGCCTTCCAACTGGTGGTTCGTTCCAAACGATTACCTATCTATCCTAAACTTATATCCTAGTGCTATCATGGCCGGGGACTTCAATGCTAAACAACAACGTTGGCGCTCTGGTTGTCGGGCAGATGCAATAAGAAACCAAATTATTCGCCTTATAGATGGAGACTCACAGCTTCAAGTGCGGGGTCCCTGGCAACCTACGCATTACCCGCGAGGAGGAGGACAGTCATCAGTCATTGACTTCGCGATCACCATACATTTTCCATTTCATCTCACTCTCACGTCGCTAAAAGCACTTCATTCGGAACATAATCCGGTGTTGACAGAAATCAACACCAGGGTTGCCAGTCATGACACATCGCTTCTAATGCGGGAAGTTGATTGGGAAGGCGTAAGGAGCTGCCTCCAAACTTCCATCCTACCGAACCCAAAAATAGCCGACATCCAAGACATTGAGAATCCAATTTCTTCCTCCACATCCATCCTGACGCGAACTGCCAAAAACCTAACAGTTCACGGCCCTGCACCTCTTCATCCAGACATCCTTTCACTGGGCATCACCCTCCTTTACCAATACTACCAACACTCCTGGGCGGCACGGAGCCTATATTAGCGACACCACACGCCACATAATCGCGAGCTTTTGAGGCGTTTACGTCCACTGTTCTGGGTCCGACTGCGTGAGCACAAGGTAAAAGTGTGGGAGGACACAATGGCCAGACTGCGTGTCGAAAATGCCGATGTGTGGCGTATCGCAAAGACCCTCAGGATTTTGATTGCCTCTTAATCAGTGCTAACAACGGGCAAAAATAAATATGGATACAAAAGACGATGAAGCGGATTCATGTAACGGGAGGATTCATTTTTTTATATTTTTATTTACGTCCTCCAACGTTAAGTCATCTCGTACGATGAATGAAATGATGTACAAATTAGTACAGGTTACAAGGAGCTTAGAGTTACCAGACATTCATCTTTCAGGATAAGAGAAAACCTCCAACGTTAAGTCATATCGGACGATGAATCAAATGGTGTTCATATGAGTACAGGGTACATAGAGCTTAGAGTTACCAGACATTCATCTTTCAGGATAAGAGGAAACCTCCAACGTTAATTCATATCGTACGATGAATGAAATGATGTTCAAATGAGTACAGGGTCCATAGAGCTTAGAGTTACCAGACATTCATCTTTCAGGATAAGGAAAAACCTCCAACGTTAAGTCATATCGGACGATAAATGAAATGATGTTCAAATGAGTACAGGGTACCTAGAGCTTAGAGCTCAAATGCTTAACCATAGATTCCCAGAAAATTAAAAAGTGTATTTTTTCATACGGAGTAAATAAAAATATGAAGTATTAATCAAAATCATTTAGAAAGGTTAATGAAGGAAAGAAAACAATAAAGAAGCTGTTACCCAGCATTACTTATTTCCTTAAAAGCACAACGGGAATTTGCATATAGATAAACTTTTACGATAGTCATATGTTCACTAGCGTTTCTCTTAGTAAAAGCTTTGTAATTCCGATCTGTTTGTATGAGTTCTGGTTGAAAAGTATGGAAAACTTCAAATTATAACTAGAAAGTGATACATTGTTGAACATAATTTGTATGTTTAAGAGTGATGTACATATTCTGTACAGAAACATTTAATCTAAAACTTAAGCTTTACCGGTTATGTACATATTAAATAGTAACTAAAATAATGGCTTAGCCATGAAGAATTTAAATCAAATTACAGATACCAATTTTGAATAAGCTAAAGGTATCCGTACAACGTTAAGTATAAAGGGTATTATGAATTATTTGTTTAATTTACGTCCTTTAACTTTGAAAGCCATACCGAACGATAAATGGAATAGCTGAAATGATATTCGATTGGGCCCAGGGTCCATGAAGCTTACAGTTACCCTACATTCGTGTTTTAGGATAAGAGAAAATCCCAGAAATAACCTAATCTTTCTAACTCACCCTGACCGAGATTCGATCTCATGACATCTTGAACGTGAGGGAGACATGCTACCATCAATGGTACCGAGGCGGCATGCTAAACTTTACTTCATATCCAGAATATAATTTTACAATCAAAGAACACTAGCTTCGAAAAATTTTGACGATTATATTATGCCGATCAAACTGAATTTATAAATTCCAATTGCCTCTATTTTCCGTTCTGCACAATTTAGTACTTATCACGACAGACTTCCTTTCTAACCCGAGAAGGAGCAGTACTATCTTTTCTGGACATTTACTGCCATATCAGGTGTTCTTTTAACCACAATGTAAAGCTAATTTAAAGCTGTTTGGTATTCAAAAGAAGCTCATGTGTTATTACAGAATGTTCTCTAGCTTTTAGCAATTCCAGTCAGTACTGTCCTGTTCTTTCCTTGTCGCTATCTATCGGGGTTTGTGTAACTACATGACTATATGCGCACCTAGTGGCAGAAATACTAACTGTAACGGATAGTAAGCAAAATAAACCAATTTTAATATGAAATTAAACAAGGAAAGGTTTACTTTTAAGATGATGGAAGGATTATCTTAGAATTTTGGCATTTAGCATATTTGTTTTGTTTACCCTCTTCATTCGAAGCCTACATTTAAATCATTCAATACTTGCATTTTCATATAAATACACGTTTTGTTGCAACCTGGGTCGTAAAAGTTCATATATAGACAGAAGTGCCTGAGTGTATATGATTAACAAACAATAAAACAAAATGCCGGTTATACACCCGACACAACTGCTTACAAACATTCGATAAACGATCCTGTCAATCCTCAATTTCATTTACGTTGAATGTTTTTGGAGATATTTCGATTTCTTGTAAAGATTTGGAGAAAAATAATCTTTTCTCGGGATACTTTTAGTCAAATGAAGCAATAATTTCTTAGTTCAGTTTGTGAAGTAATGTTTACTCCACGCCACTTTTGTATAACTGATGATCCGGATGACACGAATGTCTTATTACAAACAAAAGTAAATCTTTTTGATGCAGAAAATATATAAATTTTGCACAATTACAAGTTTACTTTTGTAGATTTAGCCATTTCCGTTGTTCCTCATCCAATTCTTCTTCTTCAAATACTACTTTTGTTTTGGTTATTAAAGGTAAGTTATAATAGAATGCAAATGTCAGATTTTTTAAGATCTTGCCGAAATGTGATGGCTTGGACATTTCGTTCTCTTGGACTGACAAAGACATAGAAAAGGAGAGAGGTATAATGATTGGAAGATTCTAGCAAACAACATTGAATATCTCGGAAATATTTACACACACATAAGCGCCATTAGATACAAGGCAATTGTTTTTCCGAAATCTACATTTCTTGGTGCATTAGGTTTCCGATTTACCAAACTAACTTAAACAGGACTGGACTTATGAGCACATTACCAGGAAAATCAAAATGTAGATTTCAGTTGTCATTAAAATAACATCTGAAGTTTTAGACCAGCTTTATGTTCACAAAAGTGTTAAAATGTTTCGTGAAGAGAGATATTTTGTTAATGAACGTATAGAGGTAGATACAGACGTTTCTCTTAAAGTGTTTTACTATTCTCAAAACGTGTATTTGCCTAGAAACTTTGGTACGAACTTTTAAGTGGAATAAATAACAACTGAAGATCCTATTGTTGAGATCAGATGAACTGTATACAGCATATAGGGTTCCGATCCTTTAACATTATTATATAATCTACTGACATTCTTAAAGGAACCATTTAGTAATAACTTATGCGCAAGAAAGAAGTAATTTGATTCCTTACAGTCTATTACAAGGTAAACATGTCGTAATAAGGAGTTTTACTGCACTGGCATTCGAACCGTGAACTCTCAGTACCCTCGTCACAACATGTCATTACTATTGGGCTACGATAACAAATATTATTAAATACGTTATATTACAACTCGAAACCGCAGTTTCACTTGTTTTTCTTGTTCTTGTCTATTTTCTAATGTCTAGTAGTAACTTGACTGTAAGAGAAAGTGTATATAAATTTGTTACTGCGTCTAAAAAGTTAAAAATTCGTAATAAAAGGTATAGTCACAGATTGGGCACGAACCTCGAACCACAGCGTGCGTTTTGTCACTTTGTCACGGAGTTGTTGATAGAGCCTTGCAATACAAATATATATTGCTTCTGTTAAAATCATAATTAGACGATGTAAAGTAATGCAGAATACAGTCGTTTCTACAGTTACTGATACTGCCACTAGGAGCGCATGTAGTCATGTAGTTACAGCAACATTGATAGATAGCGCTAAGCGAGAATCATGATGTTGTTGTTTGAAATTTAGTAATTCCTAAGAGAGCTTCTAGCTTAAGACCAAAGTCTCTTTTGTTTACGAAATAACTTTAAGTAAGCTTTGTACTACGACAAGGAAAGTCGAGATAAAGGATATTGATTAAGGAAAATGGAGTATTCTGTTTCGTCAAGTTTGAACAGGAGATTATCGTCATCGTTATTATACCACTGGAAAATATTACGAATGGCAATTAGCATTGTCCATTTTTGTTCCTATGTTCGTATGTTTATTTGTTTTAGTACCCAATACGCCGATATGTTATTTATATTAACATCCATATCAGTATTCCATATTAAGGTAAGTTGGCGACAATCTCGCTTAGAGACCGCTGTCTGGAAATGAATCTTTAGTATTGAGGGTACATAAAAACGTGCATTTATGGTAAAGTATCAGTATCGTATTTTTAAGATCAATACAATTGATGGAAATAGTCATTTCTTCCACATTAGTCGTGTGTAGACTAAGGTTTGAATGAGTAAAGCCAGACTGAAAATTTGCAATATACCTAATGGTGGTCGTGGACTACTTCACCAAGTGGACGGAGGTGTATGCCATCCCAAACCAAGACTCAACGACAATCACAGACTGCCTCGTGGAGCAAGTGTTCTGTCGATTTGGGGTGCCGTTAGAGCTACACAGTGACCAGGGTACCAACTTTGAGTCCAACCTATTGAAGGAGGCGCTACAAAGGCTTGGGGTGAACAAGACGCACACTACGCCTCTACATCCCCAGTCGGATGGCATGGTCGAAATATACATCAAGACCTAAGATGAACACCTGAGGAAGGTCGTGGCCAGCCATCAGCGAGACTGGGACGTCAAGGTGTCACTGTTCTTGCTGGCCTACCGCTCGTCTACACACGAAACAACTGGGATGACGCCAGCCAACTTAATGTTCGGCCGAGAGTTACGCCTCCCTTTTGACCTGGCTTTTGGAAGCCCTCCGGAATCGAAACAGCCAGCGACCGAGTATGTGGAGAACCTGGTGGACCATCTCCACGGTATGCACGAAATGGCTCGCCAGAACTTCCAGAAGTCGAGCGACCACATGAAGACCAGGTATGACAGGGAAGCCAACCGCCAAGGGTTCCAGCGAGGTGACCTGGTCTGGTTGTACCCAGACCAAGGGACGCTGCCCGAAGCCCCAGCAGCCATTGCAAGGACCGTACCGGGTGGTGAAGAGGATTAGCGACGTGGTCTACCGCATCCAGAAGGTTCCCCGAGGGATGATGTTAGTAGTTCACCTGGGACGCCTAGCACGCTATGATGGTGCTGTCTTGGACGACCAGCTTTGAGTAGGCAGCAGTGTCACCCGAACGTTGGAGCTCCCTATAGAACCGGCCGGCAGTAGGGCCAGAGGGGAAGCATTCAAGTTACGCCTACCCATTTGTCTCGTGTCACTAACTGCAGGGACAATTAGGGGAGCGGCGCGAGCCCTGTACCGTCTCTTTCCCCTCTTACCAGACGTCTTGAAACCTCTGGATAATTGTGCGCGCCGGGAACCTTCCGGAAACGGCGATCTTCGCTATATAAGGCCTGTAGTTGGCGAGTCAGTTCAGTTCTTGGCGCGCAGCGTGAGGAGCGCCAAGTGTGGGAACGCACTGTGTACGTGCATCGGAGGAGTGTACGTATCAGCGTGCAGTGGACCTGTGACAGACGAACTGATGAATTGTAATTGTGTGCATTACGTAATTCTGTGTAATCGACAAGTGTTCCGATTGTAATTCGGTCGAAATAAATAACATTTTTGAGTGGTGCATTTGGACTTTTCATTTCACGAACCCACAAAGTCACAACTGGCGTCAGAAAGTAGGATAACGGCAATGGAATCGACGTTGGAAAAGATTTTGGAGAAGATGAACGAATTAACAGCGAAGAAGGAGGCGGCAAATAACAGCCTGGGCGCGAAGCTGGAGCCTACAAATAACAAATTGGCAGCGAAACTGAAGGAAATAAAAACAGAATTGACCACGGAATTAAAGCGTCAAACGAGGTCCTCACCGCAAAATTTGAGGAGCAGGTGGCCGACGTAAACGAGGACGTCACGGAGCTCGGTGAGCGCGTCAAAGACTTGGCGGGCAGCGTTATCGACCTGGAAGGAAAGGCCGACAGCAGCCTCAAGTGCTTGAACGCCATGGTGGAGGACGTCGTCGGCAGGAGGTTGAAGGATTTCAAGGTCGACGCGCCGGCACGTGACACAACATCTGCGCGCGTCAAACCTCCTAAATAGGACGGCGCGAACAATTTCGAAGTATTCCGCCGCCAATTCGACGCAGTGGCCAAGCACAACAAATGGTCCCAAGAGGAGGAGGCCACACAGTTAATAGCATGCCTCCAGGTACGGGCCGCGGAAGGCCCTGGAGAATCGTTTTGGAAACCACCGCTTAGCCGCAGCGTACCGCAGCCAGCTAAAGGGAAGGTCACAGCTGCCAGGAGAGACGCTGCAGGAGTTCGCCCTGGTAGTTGAACAACTGGCTAGCAAGACCCTAGTCGACCCTTAACCAGCCTTCCTATCCCGGGAAGCTGCCTACACAATCCTTGACGGGGTACGGGACACGGAGATTCGTCAGAGCCTAATGTTCGGCGATTATAAAACAATCGACGACGCGCTAACTGCAGCATTAAGGATGGAGGCGGCCATGGTAACCGCTATCCCGACATCGAGAACGAGGAGTGTCCGCGACACCGGAGACAGAAGACCAGCCAGGGGAAGCCGGCAAACACCTAGTGGCCTGTGTTTATTCCACATTAAGGGTATTCAGATGTGGGAGCGTTCTTCTTAACATGTTTTAGTGTAAGTTCAGTAAGTAGTCGTGTCTGGTGTATAATCGACGTTTTGTTTTACAGTTATGTTGCCGACAGACTCATTAGAAACCTCTATCTGGAAATGAATCTTTAGTATTGAGGGTACATCAAAACGTGCATTCATAGTAAAGTGTCGGTATCGAATTTCTGGAATCAATGCAATTGATAGAAGTAATCACTTCTTTCACATTAGTCGTGTGTAGACTGAGGTTTGAATGACATACAAGTCAGTTGGAGAATTTAATGTCATATCGGCATGTTGGCCATAGTAGCTCAGTGGCTTCGAGCAACCGCACGGAGAGTGGAAGATGCGTGGTTCAAATCCCGGCTATGGCATTGAATTTCTCAGTCTGGCTCTACTCATTCAAATGAAATTTAAGCTTAGAAGAACTATATCTACTGTTTAGAAACCTTATTTCTAAGTCTAACCAAACGTTTGCATATTAACAGTATATTGTCATACTAATGTAGCTCTGTGGATAGCTCTGAGATTCCGTTATGTACTTAGTACATGTGTATTACATACTCTGTTCTGTCTATATCTATTTATGCCGATCTGAGTTTCAGTAATTAACATACTAGTTGACACATAAATACAATTGAAGATAAATGTTGGATTTTAGAACACACATCTCCTGTTTGTGTTGCTATGGATAAATAATAGATGTTGTCAGTTATGACGTCATATTATATTTGTAAAAGGTATAACACGAACTGGGAGGTAATAAGATTATTATAAATTAGTCTGGGATAAACCTAATGCAAATATAAATTATAAAGCTAAGGTAATTACTAGACGCTATTTAATATACTACGGATACGGATAGCAATTCCGAAAAATCAAACACAGAACATGCAATTAAATATTCCACCAACATCCTGAGATGCTACAAAAAACTGTTTTTGTCACTTTTATATGTACTTTATTGCTTATTTTGTGAATATTTCTGACCCTACTTTCACAAGATTTAGTAGATACTACGAAAGCCGTCATTTCTAACCAGAGAAAAGTCAGTATTATAATTTTTGGAAATAAAGTGCCATATCACAACTTATTTATAACGAGATGGTAAGAGAATATAAAGTTGTTTCATACAAATAAGGAGGTTGTGTCTCAATTCAGAAGTTTCTCTAGCTTTTAAAATTTCAAGCATGATCTTTCTGCTTCTCCTTTGGCGCTATCTATCGAGATTTCTGTAATTACTCGACTACATGCGCGCCTAGTGGCAGAACCACTAACTGTTTGGATTATCTGTGTAAATAGAGTAATTCTGCTAGGAAATTAATAAACGAAAGTTTGCTATTTAGCCGGGTTATTATTATTACTCTACTTTCAACGTAAATAAAGACATTGCATTCATTCCAAACTTTCCATACCGACTCTTTTCTATAAATACACGTTTAGATGTACCCGGAAGCGTTAAATTACGTATCTAGACAGATGTTTCTGAGCGTATATGATCAACATAACTATAAAACTAAAGACTTCCTAGTTTACGTTCGGTTGGAACGAAGAAGTTAAATTCTGAGACAGTTGCCTGTGTAATACGATTGTGTTTTGTCAACCTAAAACAAAACTTGAGCTTCTTTTAGGAAAACGAGGTATGTGATTGCTCATTTATGGCATTTATGAGTACAGGGTATACAGAGCTTAGAGTTACCAGAAATTCATCTTTCAGGATAAGAGAAAACCTCCAACGTTAAGTCATATCGGACGATGAATGAAATGATGTTCAAAACAGTACATCGTACAAAGAGCTTAGAGTTACTAGAAATTCATCTTTCAGGATAAGAGTAAACCTCCAACGTTAAGTCATATCGGACGATGAATGAAATGATGTTCAAAAGAGTACATCGTACAAAGAGCTTAGAGTTACCAGACATTCATCTTTCAGGATAAGAGTAAACCTCCAACGTTAAGTCATATCGGACGATGAATGAAATGATGTTCAAAAGAGTACATCGTACAAAGAGCTTAGAGTTACCAGACATTCATCTTTCAGGATAAGAGAAAACCTCCAACGTTAAGTCATATCGGACGATGAATGAAATGATGTTCAAAAGAGTACATCGTACAAAGAGCTTAGAGTTACCAGACATTCATCTTTCAGGATAAGAGTAAACCTCCAACGTTAAGTCATATCGGAGGATGAATGAAATGATGTTCAAAAGAGTACAGGATACAAAGAACTTAGAGTTACGAGACATTCATCTTTCAGGATAAGAGAAAACCTCGAACTTTAAGTTATATCAGACGAGGAATGAAGTGAATAAGTCCAGAAAAATGGAGTATGATGCCAAAAATTATAACAAGAGTGTGATCCATGTTGAATATAATTTGTATGTTTAAGCGTGATGCACATATTCTGTACAGGAACTTTACCGTTTATGTACATATTAAATTGTAACTAAAGTAATGGCTTAGGCATGGAGAATTTAAATCAAATTACTAATGTCAATTTGAAATAAGCTGAAATTTATTTCATATCCTTAATATCATTTTACAATCAAAGAACTCTAGCTTCAACAATGTGAGAGGATTGTATTACTCTCAAAATGTGCTATTTATAAATTACAATTGCCTCTATGCTCCGTTCCCCATAATTTAGTACTGATGACGATAGACTTCCTTTCTAACTCGAGAAGAGACAATACTCTCTTTTCCGGACATTTAGTGCCATATCACGACTTATTTTAACCAGAATGTAAAGCTAATTTATAGCTGTTCTGTAAACAAGAGAAGCTCGTGTGTTATTACAGATTTTTCTCTAGCTTTTAGCAATTCCAGTCAGTACTGTCCTGTACTTCTCTTGTCGCTATATATCGGCGTTTGTGTAACTACATGACTATATGCGCTCCTAGTGGCAGAAATACTAACTGTATCATATATTAGGCAAAATAAACCAATTTTAATATGAAATTAAACAAGCAAAGGTTTACTTTAAATTAGTTGGAAGAATTATCTTGGAAGTTTGGTATTTAGCATATTTGTTATTTTTACACTCTTCTATCGAAGCCTAAATGCAAAACATTCATTACTCGCATTTTACTGTAAATATATGGTTTGATGTGCACTGAATCGTAAAAGTACATACAAATGTTTGAGAAATCATCTTCTCAGTTCTCTATAATCTTTATATGGAAAATTATTTGGAGATATTCCAATTTTCTATAACGATTTGGATAAAATTAATCTTTGCTCAGGATGGTTCCAGAAAAATGGAACAATGTTTTCAATTTATGAGTTCAGTTTGGGAAGTAATCTACATTCCACGCTACTTTTGTATAACTGATCTTCCGGTTGATATAGATGTCTTATTAAATACAAAAGTAAATCTTTTTGATGCAGAAAATATATAAATTTTGCACGGATACAAGTTTACCTTTTGCAGATTTTGGAATTTTCGACATTTTGTTGTTATACTTTTCCTTTTCCAAATAATATCACTCTCATATGTGCAGCGGCCCTTTTTCTTCATCCGAAAGTCTTTCTTGAAATACTAATTTTGTTTTGGTTATCAAAGGTAAGTTATAACAGAATGGAATGGTCAGAACTTTTAAGAGTTTGCCGAAATGTGAAAGCTTGGGAAAAAATCGTTCTCTTGGACTGAAAAGGACAAAAAAGTATAATGATTGGACAACTCTAGGAAACAACAAATGCTTACACACATAAGCACCATTACGATATGACATACAAGTCAGTTCGAGAGTTTAATGTCGTATTGGCAAGTTGGCCATAGTAACTCAGTGGTTTAGACCAACCGCACGGAGAGTGGGAGATCCGTGGTACAAATCCCGGCTATGGCATTGAATTTCTCAGTCTGGCTCTGCTCATTCAAATGAAATTTAAGTTTAGAAGAACTAAATCTTCTGTTTAGAAACCTTCTGTGTAAGTCTAACCAACTGTGTACATATTAACGGTATATAGTCATACTAATGTAGCAATGAGGATAGCTCTGAGATTATGTTATGTACTTAGTACATGTGTATTACACACTCCGTTCTGTCTATATCTATTTATATCAGCTTAAATATGAATAAATACAATTGAATATAAACGTTGGATTTTAGAACGTACATCGCGTGTTTGTGTTGCTATGGGGAAATAATAAATGTTGTTGACTATGACGTCATATTATATTTGTTAAAAGCATAACAAGAACTTGACAGTAATAAGATAAATATGGTAATAGTATCAAATCGGTAACGCTAATTTTGAAACTAAAAGTTCTGGAAGTTTCAAAATTATAGGTTGTCTGGGATAAACCTTTAGCCAACATAAATTAAAAAGCTATGGTAATTACTAGAGGCTATTTAATAAACTACGGATGCGGATAACAATTCAGAGACTTCAAACACACGGAACGTGCAATCTAATACTCCACCAATATCCTGAGATGTCTAGGTCACCTACATAAAGCAAGGATCACCAGAACATAAAAGCACGTAAAAACGTATAACACCTGCAGGAGGCTTTACAAAACCCTCCTAAAAGAGAAAAGTGCAATCTGGATAGAGGAGGAAGGAAAGAAAATAATAGAGAAGGCCAAGACAAATCACTGTGCGGCATTAAAACCGAGAACACCAAAATTCTCACAATCAATTCCAATAGAAACGTGGGAAGCCCACTTCCGACAGATCCTGAATAACGGAAAAATATACAAGAAATCAATGCCACAAGAAATTAACATTAACAACATATTTCAGAAAAGTTAGTGGAAGACATTATCAAACAGCTGAAAAAACACAAAGCACCTGGACCGGACAGAATCTCAAACATCTGAAGGAAGCCTGGCCATATCTGGGGGAAATATGGACCGCACTATTTAATAAATGTATACAGACATACAAAATCCCAACCAACTGGAGGAAATCTATAATAATGATTATGTACCAAGGAAAGGGCTCTCCGAACTCACCAGATTCCTATAGAGGAATAGCACTCGAAAACACAATTTTCAAGACTCTGAGCAAAGTTCTAACCGATAGACTAACCGTTGAAACAGCTGATAACTTCCCTGAACAGCAGTTCGGCTTCAGAAAAGGAAGGTCCACACTCCATGCTGTAGAAAACCTACTAGAAAATATTCAAGATGCACTGTGATATCAAGGAAAGAAGCTCCATGTCATCTTCATAGATTATAGGAAGGCCTTCAATTTCCTGGATCGCCGAATCCTCATTGATAAGCTACGACAAATGCTCGGTGAAGACAGCTATTTAGCAGAAACCATAGCCAACATCACAAATGAAAATTATGTGGCAATCAGAGATAGCCTCCAGTCATCTGTTAAAATCACGCAGACAAATGGGGTTCTCCAAGGTGACCCGGCAAGTCCCCTGCTGTTTAACTTGGCCACAGCAGATGTAGTAAAAATCCTGGAAGGCTTGGAAAACCGAGTCTCGCTCTACGCCTATGCCGATGATATGGCAATAGGATCAACAAACCTAGAGGACCTCCAAGAATGCTGGAACCGTCTTATAACTTGGGCCAAGAAGAACAAACTACAGCTGAACCGAGACAAAACTGTTCATATGATCTTCAGAAGAGAAGGGAGGGTAGCAGCCAGAGACAGAGTTTTCCATGAACAAGACCCACTGAAGATAGTGAACTGTTTTAAGTTTCTCGGAATAACGCTACAAGCCACCGGAACTACCTTCACGAAGCATATAGAAATCAGGGCGGCAGCTGCAATAATTGCTATGAATATCCAACTACTAAGAAGACTGTCAGTAGCCACTGCCATGAAGATTTTCACGATTTTCCCTGATCGTGACATATGGCCTGGAACTTATATGGCCCCATCTCACCAAGACCAATCTGAAGAACATGGAGCAAATAAAAGTAATATTTCTGAAGAAGTTACTCTGTGTGTGCAATTTTACGCCATCTCGACTGACATACGAACTCGCCGGAGAGATATTCTTCATAGAGAAACTAAGAATGCAGATGCTTCTGGCATCTACCGCGGCTTATCATGATCTTCTAGCAGAACTTCAGAAAAAGAAGAAGGAAATCTGGGCAGATTTTTATGCGACCGAAGCGATGCTAACATCAGAGTGCAGACTATGAACTACGGCACTCTCTGACACGCTTTGCCATTCATGGTTTCCATTTCCGGATGTGCACCGTGAAATCCTTCCAGTTGATTGGTGTATATGTGAACAGTGCGGAGAGAAATGTGATGGATATCACACGTTAAAGTGCAAAAAAGGACCATATCAATGAGAGAGTTGTGTTAAGACTAAATGCACATTGTGCATAATTTATTATTAATATCCTGAGATGTAACACAAAACTCATTCTGCCATTCCTCATGAATACGTTCTATTTTCAAATAGTCATATAGTGAATACTTCAAACATACTTTCACAAGATTTAATAGATATTACGATAGCCTTGATTTCTAACCATACAAAGGTCAGTATTCTAATTTTTGGAAATAAAGTGCCATATCACAATTTATTTAGAGCGGGACGGTAAGAGAATATAAAGTTGTTTCACACACATAAGGAGGTTGTGTCTTAACTCAGAAGATTCTCTAGCTTTTAAAAATTTCAAACCTCATCTTTCTGCTTCTCCTTTGGTGCTATCTATCGAGATTTCTCTAACTACTCGACTACATGCGCTCCTAGTGGCAGAATTACTAACTGTACGGATTATCAGTGAAAATAAAGTAATTCTGCTAGCAAAGTTAATAAATGAAAGTTAGTTATTTAGCCGATTTATTAGCTTCACTGTCCTTACAATGTAAATAAAGACATATGTTTCTGAGCGTATATGATCAACATAACTATAAAACAAAGTATCTCCTAGTGTATTGTTTTGTTGGGACGAAGAAGTTAATTTCTTAGACAGTTGCCGGTGTAATACGATTGTGTTTTGTCAGCCTAACCTTATCTATATAACTCACCCTGACCACAGCACCCTGACCGACATTCTAATTCGGGACCTCTTGAACGTGAGGCAAACATGCGACCATTTACGCTACCGAGGCGACAATCTGGAATTTATTTCATGTCCAGAATATTATTTTGCAATCCAAGAACTCTAAATTCAACAAAATGCTACGATTATACTACGCTGAGCATAGCCAATTTTTAAATTCCAATTGCCTCAATTCTTCGTTCCCCATAATTTAGTACTTAAGACGATACACTTCCTTTCTAACCCGAGAAGAGACAATAATCTCTTTTCCGGACATTAAGTGCCATATCACGACTTGTTTTATCCAAAATGTAAAGCTGATTTAAAGTTGTTCTGTTAACAAAAGAAGCTCGTGTGTTGTTACAGAATGTTGTCTAACTTTTAGCAATTCCAGTCAGTACTGTCTTCTACTTCCCTTGGCGCTATCTATCGGGGTTTGTGTAACTACATGAATATATGCGCGCCAAGTGGCAGAATGACTAACTGTATCGGATATTAGGTAAAACAAACCAATTTTAATATGAAATTAAACAAGGAAAGGTTTACGTTAAATTGGATGGAAGATTTATCTTAGAAGTTTGCTATTTAGCCTATTTGTTATTTCACCCTCTTCATTCGAAGCCTACATGCAAAACGTTCAATACCCGCATTTTACTATCAATACATGGTTTGATGTACACTGAATCGTAAAAGTACATACAAACGTTGGACAAATCATCTTCTCAATCCTTTACTTGGAAAATTATTTGGAGATATTCCAATTTTCTATAATGATTTGGATAAAATTAATCTTTGCTGAGGATAGTTTCAGAAAAATGGAACAATGTTTTCAATTTATGAGTTCAGTTTATGAAGTAATCTACATTCCACGCTACTTTTGTATAACTGATGTTCCGGTTGGTACAGATGTCTTATTAAATACAAAAGTAAATCTTCTTGATGCAGAAAATATATAAATTTTGCACGGATACAAGTTTACCTTTTGCAGATTTAGCTATTTCCGATATATTGTTGTTATACTTCTCATTTTCCATATAATATCACTCTCAAAAGAGGAGTGGCACTTGTTGCTTATCCAATTATCCTTATGCAACTACTTCTTTTGTTTTGGTTATGGAAGTTAAGTAATAACAGAATGGAATGGTCAGAACTTTAAAGATCTGGCCGTGGTGTGATGGCTTGGAAATTTCGTTCTCTTGGACTGACAAAGACATAAAAAAGGCGAGAAGTATAATGATTGGAAGATTCGAGCAAACAACAAAGAATATCCCCGAAATGTTTACACACAGAAGCACCATTAGACACAAGGCAATTGTTTTTCGAGATGTACATTTTTCGTTGCATTAAGTTTACGGTTTTACCAAAGTAACTTAAAAGGACAGGACTTTTGAGTAGATTACCATAAAAATCAAAATATGGATTTCAGTTGTCATTAAAATAACATCCATACAATAGTTTCTACAGTTACTGATACTGCCGCTAGGAGCGCATGTAGTCGTGTAGTTACAGCAACATCGATAGCTAGCGCTAACGGAGAATCATGATGCTGTTGTTTGGAATTTAGTAATTCCTAAGAGAGCTTCTAGCTTAAGACCAAAGTCTCCTTTGTTTACGAAATAACTTTAAGTAAGCTTTGTACTGCGACAAGGTAAGTCGAGATAAAGGATATTGATTAAGGAAAACAGAGTATTCTCTTTCGTCAAGTTTGAACAGGAGATTATCATCATCGTTATTAAATCACTGGAAAATATGACGAATGGCAATTCCCATTGTCCATTTTTGTTCCTATGTTCGAATGTTTATTGTTTTAGTACCCAATACGCTGATATGTTATTTATATTAACATCCATATCAGATTCCATATTAAGGGTATTCAGATGTGGGAGCGTTCTTCTTAACATCACTTAGTGTAACTTCAGTAGGTAGTCGTGTCTGGTTTATAATCGACGTTTGCTTTACAGTTAAGTTGGCGACAATCTCGCTTAGAGACCGCTGTCTGGAAATGAGTCTTTAGTATTGAGCGTACATCAAACGTGCATTTATAGTAAAATGTCGGTATCGAATTTTTGGGATCAATGCAATTGATGGAAATAGTCATTTCTTCCACATTAGTCGTGTGTAGTCTAAGGTTTAAATGAGTAAAGCCAGACTGAAAATTTGCAATGTCATAGCCGATATTTGAACCAAGGACCTCCAAATCTCCTTGCGGTTGCTTTAAGCAACTGAGCTAATATGGCCAACATGCCGATATGACATACAAGTCAGTTGGAGAATTTAATGTCATATCGACAAGTTGGTCATAGTAGCTGAGTGCTTTAGAGCAACCACACGGAGAGCAATAGAATCATGGTTCAAATCCCGGTATGATATTGAATTTGTCAGTCTGGCTCTACATATTCAAATTAAATTTAAGTTTAGAAGAACTAAATCTTCTCTTTAGAAACGTTCTGTGTAAGTCTATCCTACTGTGTAAATATTAGCAGTATATACTCATACTAATGTAGTAACGAGGATAGCTCTGAGATTACGTTATGTACTTAGTACATGTGTATTACATACTCCGTTCTGTCTATACCTATTTATATCAGCTTAAATATGAATAAATACAATTGAATATAAACGTTGGATTTTAGAACGTACATCGCCCTTTTGTGTTGCTATGGAGAAATAATAAATGCTCTTGACTATGACGTCATATTATATATGTTAAAAGTACAACACGAACTTCACAGTAATGAGATTAATATGGAAACAGTATCAAATCGGCAACGCTAATTTTGAGGGTTAAAGATCTCGAAGTTTCAATATTAAAGGTAGTCTGGGATAAACCTTAAGCCGATATAAATTAGAAAGCTAAGGTAATTACTAGAGGCAATTTAATAACCTACGGATGCGGATGCAATTCACAGATTCCAAACACACCGAAAGTGCAATTTAATACTCCACCAATATCCTGAAATGCAACACAAAACTCGTTTTGTCACTCTTTGATGAAATTTAATAGTCATTTAGTGAATACTTCTAACCATACTTTCACAAGATTTAGTAGATATTACGATAGCCTTCATTTCTAACCAGGGAAAAGTCAGTATTATAATTTTCGGAAATAAAGTGTCATATCACAATTTATTTAGAGCGGGATGGTAAGAGAATATAAAGTTGTTTCATACACATAAGGAGGTTGTGTCTTAACTCAGAAGATTCTCTAACTTTTAAAAATTTCAACCATGATTATTCTGCTTCTCCTTTGGTGCTATCTATCGAGATTTCTCTAACTACTCGACTACATGCGCTCCTAGTGGCAGAATTACTAACTGTACGGATTATCAGTGAAAATAAAGTAATTCTGCTAGCAAAGTTAATAAATGAAAGTTAGTTATTTAGCCGATTTATTAGCTTCACTGTCCTTACAATATAAATAAAGACATTTCATTCCATACCGACACTTTCCTATAAATACACGTTTAGATGTACCCGGAAGCGTTAAAGTACGTATCTAGACAGATGTTTCTGAGCGCCTATGATCAACATAACTATAAAACAAAGTATCTCCTAGTGTATTGTTTTGTTGGGACGAAGAAGTTAATTTCTTAGACAGTTGCCGGTGTAATACGATTGTGTTTTGTCAGTCTAACCTTATCTATATAACTCACCCTGACCGACATTCTAATTCGGGACCTCTTGAACGTGAGGCAAACATGCAACCATTTACGCTACCGAGGCGACAATCTGGAATTTATTTCATGTCCAGAGTACTATTTTGCAATCCAAGAACTCTAAATTCAACAAAATGCTACGATTATACTACGCTGAGCATAGCCAATTTTTAAATTACAATTGCCTCAATTCTTCGTTCCCCATAATTTAGTACTTATGACGATACACTTCCTTTCTAACCCGAGAAGAGACAATAATCTCTTTTCCGGACATTAAGTGCCATATCACGACTTGTTTTACCCAAAATGTAAAGCTGATTTAAAGTTGTTCTGTAAACAAAAGAAGCTCGTGTGTTGTTACAGAATGTTGTCTAACTTTTAGCAATTCCTGTCAGTACTGTCTTCTACTTCCCTTGGCGCTATCTTTCGGGATCTGTGTAACTACATGACTATATGCGCGCCAAGTGGCAGAATGACTAACTGTATCGGATATTAGGTAAAACAAACCAATTTTAATATGAAATTAAACAAGGAAAGGTTTACGTTAAATTGGATGGAAGATTTATCTTAGAAGTTTGCTATTTAGCCTATTTGTTATGTTTACCCTCTTCATTCGAAGCCTGCATGCAGAATATTCAATACCTGTATCTTACTATAAATACATGGTTTGATGTACACTGAATCGTAAAGGTATATACAAACGTTGGACAAATCAATCTTCTCAATGCTCTATAACCTTTATTTGGAAAACTATTTGGAGATATTCCAATTTTCTATAATGATTTGGATAAAATTAATCTTTGCTGAGGATAGCATCAGAAAAATGGAACAATGTTTTCAATTTATGAGTTCAGTTTATGAAGTAATCTACATTCCACGCTACTTTTGTATAACTGATGTTCCGGTTGGTACAGATGTCTTATTAAATACAAAAGTAAATCTTTTTAATGCAGAAAATATATAACTTTTGCACGGATACAAGTTTACCTTTTGCAGATTTAGCTATTTCCGATATATTGTTGTTGTAATTCTTATTTTCCATATAATATCACTCTCAAAAGAGGAGTGGCACTTGTTGCTTATCCAATTATCCTTATGCAACTACTTCTTTTGTTTTGGTTATGGAAGTTAAGTAATAACAGAATGGAATGGCCAGAACTTTAAAGATCTGGCCGTGGTGTGATGGCTTGGAAAATTCGTTCTGTTGGACTGACAAAGACATAAAAAAGGCGAGAAGTATAATGATTGGAAGATTCGAGCAAACAACAAAGAATATCCCCGAAATGTTTACACACAGAAGCACCATTAGACACAAGGCAATTGTTTTTTCGAGATGTACATTTTTCGTTGCATTAAGTTTACGGTTTTACCAAAGTAACTTAAAAGGACAGGACTTTTGAGTAGATTACCATAAAAATCAAAATATGGATTTCAGTTGTCATTAAAATAACATCCGAAGTTTTGCATCATTTTTTATGATCACCAAATTGTTAGAATGTTTCGTGAAAAGAGAAGTTTTGTTAAGTAACATATAAAGGTAGATACAGACGTTTCTGTTAAAGTATTTTAGGATTCTCAAACGTGTATTTGCCTAGAAACTTTGGTAGTAACTTTGAGTGAAATAAATAACAACTGAAGGTCCTGTTGTTGTGACCAGATGGACTGTATACAGCATATAGGGTTGTGATCCTTTAAAATTTTTATATAACCTACTGACATTCTTAAAGGAACCATTTAGTTTTAACTTATGCGCAAGGAAGAAGTAATTTGATTCCTTACGGTCTATTACAAGGTAAACATGTCCTAATAAGGAGTTTTACTGCAGACTGGCATTCGAACCGTGAACTCTCAGTACCCTCGTCACAACATGTCATTACTACTGGGCTACGATAACAAATATTATTAAATACGTTATATTACAACACGAAACCGCAGTTTTATTTGTTTTTCTTGTTCTTGTCTATTTTCTAATGTCTAGTAGTAACTTGCCTGTAAGAGAAAGTGTATATATATATATATATATATATATATATATATATATATATATATATATATATATATATATATATATATATTTTTAAGTCGTCCAAGTTTACCTGGACGGAATGGTTTCGCCCAGCACCTAGCCGCTTTCTGCGACTTTATCTGGGTGGTGTAGAAGTCTTTAGTCTTTTGTCTCAGGCGTTTATGTCGGGGCATAGGTTTCTCTGATCTGTTGGGTTAAGCCGCTCAGGCTGCCGCCTGGGGTATATATTCCCAAGGCCGCTCTCACCCAACTCTCCGCTTGAAGAAGGTCGGAATGATGACAGCACGATCAGAGGGGATAGGAAACTATATGGGGGAATTATCTAAACCCATTTCTGGTTCTGGTGTTTTCAGTGTGATGGAGAGAACCCCATCTGGCTAATAGCCCATGGCGTCCTTTGGGAGTTTGTACCTCCTCCTCCTGCGAGGAGCTCTGTGGTCATACCGACCCAGGGTGTTGACCAGCTGGTTGGAATGGGTAGAAAGTTTTTGATGGAGGGTTCGAGATCTCTCTCTTACCATGTCCTCTATGTAAGGGATTTGGGAATATTCATGTAAGATGTGCGTAGGTAATCTACGCCCAGTACCATAGATCATCCTTAACGCCCGATTCTGCACGATTTGCAGTCTGCGGATTGTGGTCGGAGCCGCCAATCCCCAGACCTCGCACCCATACAGAATCATGGGTGGAATAATCGCCCGGTACAGACGTAGTTTGAGGTGTGCCGGCATGTTGGACCTGAAAATGGGGTACAACTGCCTGAGTGCAACATGGCCTAGTCCCGCCTTAGCCCTGACATGGGGAGTGAAGTTTAGCCCGCGATCAAGTAGGACACCCAGGTATTTAGCCGAGGAAACCCATGGGATTTGCCTCTGCCTCAGCCTCAGCGTTCCCGTCGGTCGCCAGCGTCTGACCTTAGCCAGCAGAAGAGCTGAGCTCTTCCCTGGACTAATTGCCATCCTCCACTTCTCACTCCAGCGGCCGATCGCTCTGAGCTGTCGTTGCAGAGGCGGAAAGCAGAACTTGACATTTTTATTACGCGCCATTATGAGAACGTCGTCGGCATACTGTCACGTAACTGTCTGTGGCTCTGTAGGGAAGTCAGACATGTAGGCCGCGAAGAGCAACGGTGATAGTACACTACCCTCCGGGACCCCCGCAGCTATGGGTCTGACGCTGGAAAGCTTTCCTTCCACTCTCACCCTGAATGAGCGATCCCGAAGGAAGCTGCTTGCGTCTAAAAGGTTAAAAATTCGTAATAAAAGTTATAGTCACAGATTGGGCATGAACCTCGAACCACAGCGTGCGTTTTGTCACTTTGTCACGGAGTTGTTGATACAGCCTTGCAATACAAATAGATATTGCTTCTGCTAAATTCACAATTAGAAGATTTAAAGTAATGCAGCACACAGTCGTTTCTACAGTTACTGATACTGCCACTAGGAGCGCATGTAGCCATGTAGTTACAGCAACATCGATAGATAGCGCCAAGGAAGAATCATGAAGCTGTTGTTTGCAATTTAGTAATTCCTAAGAGAGCTTCTAGCTTAAGACAAAAGTCCCTTTTGTTTACGAAATAACTTTAAGTAAGCTTTGTACTACGTACAAGGTAAGTCGAGATAAAGGATATTGATTAAGGAAAACAGAGTATTCTGTTTCGTCAAGTTTGAACAGGAGATTATCATCATCGTTATTAAACCACTGGAAAATATGACGAATGTCAATTAGTATTGTCCATTTTTGTTCCTAAGTTCGAATGTTTATTTGTTTTAGTACCCAATACGCCGATGTTATTTATATTAACATCCATATCAGTATTCCATATTCAAGGTATTCAGATGTGGGAGCGTTCTTCTTAACATCACTTAGTGTAACTTCAGTAGGTAGTCGTGTCTGGTGTATAATCGACGTTTGTTTTACAGTTATGTTGGCGACAATCTCGCTTAGAGACCGCTGTCTGGAAATGAATCTTTAGTATTGAGGGTACATCAAAACGTGCATTTATAATAAAGTGTCGGTATCGAATTTTTGGGATCAATGCAATTGATGGAAATAGTCATTTCTTCCACATTAGTCGTGTGTAGACTAAGGTTTAAATGAGCAAAGCCAACTGAAAATTTGCAATGTCATAGCCGATATTTGAACCAAGGACCTCCAAATCTCCTTGCGGTTGCTTTAAGCAACTGAGCTAATATGGCCAACATGCCGATATGACATACAAGTCAGTTGGAGAATTTAATGTCATCGACAAGTTGGCCATAGTAGCTCAGTGCTTTAGAGCGACCACACGGAGAGCAATAGAATCATGGTTCAAATCCCAGTATGATATTGAATTTGTCAGTCTGGCTCTACATATACAAATGAAATTTAAGTTTAGAAGAACTAAATCTTCTGTTTAGAAACCTTCTGTGTACGTCTAACCTACTGTGTACATATTCACAGTATATTCTCATAATAATGTAGTAACGAGGATAGCTCTGAGAATACGTTATATGCATGTGTATTACATACTCCGTTCTGTCTATATCTATTTATATCAGCTGAAATATGAATAAATACAAATGAATATAAACGTTGGATTTTACAACGTACATAACCTGTTTGTGTTGCTTTGGAGAAATAATGAATGTCGTTGACTATGACGTTGTATTATATTTGTTAAAAGTACAACACGAACTTGACAGTAATAAGATAAATATGGTAATAGTATCAAATCGTTAACGCTAATTTTGAAATTAAAAGTTCTCGAAGTTTCAAATATTAAAAGCAGTCTTGGATAAATATTAAGCCAATATAAAATAGAAAGCTAAGGTAAATACTAGAGGCTATTTAATAAACTACGGTTGCGTATATCAATTCCGAGATTTCAAACATACCAAACGTGCAATTCAATATTCCACCAACATTCTGCTATGCAACACAAAACTCATTTTGTCATTCTTTAGTGAAATTTAATCATTGATTAGCGAACACTTCCTACCATAGTTTCACAAAATTTAGTAGATATTACGACAGCCTTCATTTCTAACCAGACAAAAGTCAGTATTATAATTTTCGGAAATAAGGTGCAAAATTACAACTTATTTAGAGCGGGATGGTAAGAGAATATAAAGCTGATTCATAAAAATGAGGAGGTTTGGTCTTAATTAAGAAGGTTCTCCACCTTTTAAAGATTTCAAACTTGATCTTTCTGCTTCTCCTTCTGGCGCTATCTGTCGAAATTTCTGTAACTACTCAACTACATGCGCTCCTAGTGGCAGAATTACTAACTGTATGGATTATCTGTGTTAATAGACTAATTCTGCTAGGAAATTAATAAAAGAGTGTTTGGTATTTAGCCCGCTTATTATATTTACTGTTCCTACAACGAAAATAAAGACCTTGCATTCATTCAAACATTCCATGCCGACACTTTCCTATAAATACAGGTTTAGATGTACACGGAGGCGATAAAGTACGAATCTAGACAGAGGTTTCTGAGTGTATATGATCAACATAATAATAAAACAAAAGACTTCTTAGTGCCTTGTTTTGTTGGGATGAAGAAGTTAATTACCCGAGACAGCTGCCTGTGTAATACGATTGTGTTTTGTCATCCTATGAGACAAATTGAGAAATTAAGAAAACGAGGTATGTCATTGTTCATTTTAACTTCGTTTAAGATAGATTTATAGCGAATGTGAATTGAAATTGCTCCAGAAACTTCTACAGTAACTCAGACCCGGCAAGAAAGATGTTGGCTGCAATGGAGGGACTTGCTCTACTGAGAACTGGTATCCAGCAATCACAGAATGGCGAATCGAACTAGGTCTAGTATCTCTTTTCACTTCGCATTCTGGAATACGTTTGTTCTGGTTGATCAGGGGGGTGAGCTGTAGCAGTTTGCTTGAGCGAATACCTTAGACGTCATCCTAGCCAGCAAAACGCATCTCCGTTCAGACTCCCGTTTCCGCATCCCGGGCTACATTTGCCATCGCTGGGACCGCCAAGGCAGCCCTGGCGGTGGTACAGCGGTATTGGTCAGGTAAATTGTGGACCATAATCTCATACAGCTCCCTCCTCTTCAAAACCTAGAGGCCATGGCAATTTGTCTGGACCTTGGTGGAACAGAGGTCCAGGTAGTCTCCGTGTACCACACTCCCAACAGGCAGTTCGTTCCAAACGATTACCTATCTATCCTAAACTTATATCCCAGTGCTATCATGGCCGGGGACTTCAATGCTAAACATCAACGTTGGTGCTGTGGTCGTCGGGCAGATGCAAGAGGCAACCAAATTAGTCGTCCTATAGATGGAGACCCACAGCTTCAAGTGCAGGGTCCCTGGCAACCTACGCATTACCCGCGAGGTGGAGGTCTGCCATCTGTCATTGACTTCGCGATCACCATACATTTTCCATTTCATCTCACTCTCACGTCACTATACGCACTTCATTCTGCCCATAATCCGGTGTTGACAGAAATCAGGGTTGCCAGTCATGACACCTCGCTTCAAATGCGGGAAGTTGATTGGGAAGGCATAAGGAACTGGCTCCGCACTTCCATTTCACCGAACCCAAAAATAACCAACTTCCCAGGCATAGAGAACGCAATCTCATTCTTCACGTCCATCCTTACGTGAGCTGCCAAAAACCTAACAGTTCACGGCCCTGCACCTCTTCATCCAGACATCCTTCCATTGGGCATCACCCTCCTTATCCGCCGCTGCTGGGCGTCACGGAGATTATACCAGCGACACCTCACGCCACATAATCGCGCGCTCTTGCGACATTTACGTCGACTTCTCAGTGTCCGACTGCGTGAGCACAAGGTTCAAGTGTGGGAGGACACAATGGCCAGACTGCGTGTCGAAAATGGCGATGTGTGGCATATCGCAAAGACCCTCAGGATTTTGATTGCCTCTTAATCAGTGCTAACAACGGGCAAAAATAAATATGGATACAAAAGAGGGTGAAGCGGATTAATGTAACGGGAGGATTCATTTTTTTATATTTTTATTTACGTCCTCCAACGTTAAGTCATCTCGTACGATGAAATGAATGATGTTCAAATTGAGTAGAGGGTAGAAGGAGCTTAGAGTTACCAGACATTCATCTTTCAGGATAAGAGAAAACCTCCAAAGTTAAGTCATATCGGACGATAAATGAAATGATCTTCAAATGAGTACAGGGTACACAGAGCATAGAGCTACCAGACATTCATCTTTCAGGATAATAGGAAACCCCCAACGTTATGTCATATCGGACGATAAATGGAATGATGTTGAAATTAGTACAGGGTACATAGAACTTAGAGTTACCAGACATTCATCTTTCAGGATATGAGGAAACCTCCAACGTTAAGTCATATCGGACGATAAATGGAATGATGTTCAAATGAGTACAGGGTACATGGAGCTTAGAGTAATCAGACATTCATCTTTCAGGATAAGAGAAACCCTCCAACGTGAAGTCATATCGGACGATGAATGAAATGATATTCACATGAGTACAGGGTACACAGAGCTTAGAGCTAACAGACATTCATCTTTCAGGATAAGTGAAAACCTACAACGTTAAGTCATATCGGACGATAAATGAAATGATGTTCAAATGAGTACAGGGTACATAGAGCTTAGAGTTACCAGACATTCATCTTTCAGGATAAGAGGAAACCTCCAACGTTAGGTCATATCGGACGATGAATAAAATGATGTTTGAATAAGTCCAGAAAAATGGAGGATGATGCCAAAAGTTATAACAAGAATGTGATAGATTGTTGAATATAATTTGTTTGTTTAAGCGTGATGCACATATTCTGTACAGGAACTTTACCACCTATGTACATATTAAATTGTAACTAAAATAATGGCATAGCCGTGGAGAATTTAAATCAATTTACTAATGTCAATTTGAAATAAGCTGAAATTTATTTCATATCCAGAATATCATTTTGCAATCAAGAATCTCTAGCTTCACAATCTGGGACGATTATATTACGTTGAACAGAGGCTATTTATAAATTCCAATTGTCTCTATCCTCCGTTCCCATAATTTAGTACTGATGGCGATAGACTTCCTTTCTAACTCGAGAAGAGACAATACTCTCTTTTCCGGACATTTAGTGCCATATCCCGACATCTTTTAACCAGAATGTAAAGCTTATTTAAAGTTGTTCTGTAAACAAAAGAAGCTCGTGTTTTGTTGCAGAATGTTCTCTAGCTTTTAGCAACTCCAGTTAGTACTGTTCTGTACTTCCCTTGGCGCTATCTATCGGGGTTTGAGTAACTACATGACTATATGCGCACCTAGTGGCAGAATGACTAACTGTATCGGATATTAGGCAAAATAAATTAATTTTAATATGAAATTAAACAAGGAAAGGTTTATTTTAAATTAGATGGAAGGATGATCTTAGAAGTTTGGCATTTAGCATATTTGTTATTTTTACCCTCTTCATTCGAAGCCTACAAGTGAAACATTCATTACTCGCATTTTACTATAAATACATGGTTTGATGTACACTGAATCGTAAAAGTACATACAAATGTTGGACAAAGCAATGTACTCAATCCTCTATAACCTTTATTTGGAAAATGTTTTTTTAGATATAATCCAATTTTCTCAAACGATTTGGATAAAATTGATCTTTGCTCAGGATAGTTTCAGAAAAATGGAACAATGTTTTCAATTTATGAGTTCAGTTTGTGAAATAATCCTCATTCCACGCTACTTTTGTATAACTGATGTTCCGGTTGATACAGATGTCTTATTAAATACAAAAGTAAATCTTTTTGATGCAGAAAATATATAAATTTTGCACGGTTACAAGCTTACCTTTTGCAGATTTTGGAATTTTCGACATTTTTATGTTAGACTTTTCGTTTTCCAAATAAGATCACTCTCATATATGCAGTGTCCCTTTTTCTTCATCCGAATATATTTCTTGAGATACTACTTTTGTTTTGGTTATGAAAGGTAAGTTATAACAGAATGGCATTGTCAGAACTTTTAAGAGCTTGCCGAAATGTGATGGCTTGGAAATTGGGACTGAAAAGGACATAAAAAGGAGAGAGGTATAATGATTGGACAATTCTAGGAAACAACAAATGCTTACACACATAAGCGCCATTACGATATGACATACAAGTCAATGTTTAATGTCATACTGGCAAGTTGGCCATAGGAGCTCAGTGGTTTAGAGCAACTGCACGGAGAGTGGGAGATCCGTGGTACAAATCCCGGCTATGGCATTGAATTTCTCAGTCTGGCTCTACTCATTCAAATGAAATTTAAGTTTACAGAACTACATCTTCTGTTTAGCAACCTTCTGTGTAAGTCTAACCAAACGTGTACATATTAACGGTATATTCTCATACTAATGTAGCAACGAGGATAGCTCTGATATTCCGTTATGTACTTAGTACATGTGTATTACATACTCCGTTCTGTCTATATTTATATCAGCTTAAATATGATTAAATTCAATTGAATATAAACTTTGGATTTTAGAACGTACATCGCCTGTTTGTGTTCCTATGGAGAAATAATAAATGTTGTTGGTTGTGACGTCATCTTTTATTTGTTAAAAGTACAACACGAACTTGACAGTAATAAGATTAATATGGTAATAGTATCAAGTCTGTAACGCTAATTTTGAAACAAAAAGTTCTTGAAGTTTCAATATTAAAGTTAGTCTGGAATAAACCTTAAGCCAATATAAATTAAAAAGCTAAAGTAATTACTAGACGTTATTTAATAAACTACGGATGCGGATAGCAATTCACAGATTTCAAACACACCGAACGTGAAATATGATATTCCACCAACATCCTCACCATACTTTCTCAAGATTTAGTAGATATTACGATAGCCTTCATTTCTAACCAGACAAAAGTGAGTATGATAATTTTTGGAAATAAAGTGCCATATCACAACTTATTTAGAACGGGATGGTAAGAGAATATCAATTGGTTTCACACAAATAAGGAGGTTGTGTCTCAATACAGAAGTTTCTCTAGCTTTTAAAAAGTTCAAACGTGATATTTCTGCTTCTCCTTTGGCGCTGTCTGTCGAGATTTCTGCAACTTCTCAAATACTTGCGCTTCTAGTGGCTGAATTACTAACTGTATGGATAATCAGTGTAAATAGAGTAATTCTGCTATTAAATTAATAAACGAAAGTTCGCTATATAGACGGCTTAATATTTTTACTGTCCTTACAACGTAAATAAAGACATTGCATTCATTCCACACATTACATACCGACACTTTCCTATAAATACACGTTTAGATGTACCCCGAATCGATAAAGTACGGATCTAGACAGAGGTTTCTGAGCGTCTATGATCAACATAACAATAAAACAGAAGACTTCCTAGTTTATGTTTTGTTGGAACGAAGTAGTTAACCTCTGAGACAGTTGCTTGTGTAATACGATTGTGTTTTTTTCAGTCTAAGTGACAAATTGAGCTTCTTTTAAGAAAACGTGGTATGTGATTGTTCATTTATGGCATTTTGTGATATTTTAACTTCGTTTAAGATAGATTTATAACGAATGTGCATTGAAATTGCTCCAGAAATTTGTACAATAACTCAGACCCGGCAAGTAAGATGCTGGCTTCGATGGAGGGACTTGCTCTACAAACAACTGGTATCCAGTAATCACAGAATATCGAATCGAACTAGGTCTAGTACTTCTTTTCACTTCGCATTCTGGAATACGTGTGTTCTGGTTGATCAGGAGGGTGAGCTGTTGCAGTTTGCTCGAGCAAATGCCTTTGACGTCATTCTAGTCAGCATCTCCGTGCAGACTCTCGTATCCGCATACCGAGCTACATTTGCTATCGCTCGGACCGCTTAAGCCGCCCTGGTGGCGGTACAGTGGTACTCGTCAGGCAATGTGTAGTCCATAAAGCCATCCAGCTCCCTCTTCTTCAAACTCTAAAGACCACGGCAATTTGTCTTTACCTTGGTGGAACTGAGGTCCTGGTAGTCTACGTGTACCACACTCCCAACAGGCAGTTCGTTCCAAACGATTACCTATCTATCCTAAACTTATATCCTAGTGCTATCATTGCCGGGGATTTCAATGCTAAACATAAGCGTTGGCAATGTGGTCGTCGGGCAGATGCAAGAGGCAACCTAATTATTCGCCACAGCTTCAAGTGCAGGGTACCTAGCAACCTACGCATTACCCGCGAGGTGGAGGACTGCCATCAGTCATTGACTTCGCGATCACCATACATTTTCCATTTCATCTCATTCTCACGTCACTATACGCACTTCATTCGGAACATAATCCGGTGTTGACAGAAATCAACACCAGGGTTGCCGGTCATGTCACCTCACTTCAAACGCGAGAAGTTGATTGGGAAGGCATAAGGAACTGCCTCCACACTTCCATCCCACCGGACACAAAAATAACCAACTTCCCAGGCATAGAGAACGCAATCTCATCCTTCACATCCATCCTGACGAGAACTGCCAAAAACCTAACAGTTTACGGCCCTGCACCTCTTCATCCAGACGTCCTTCCACTGGACATCACTCACCTTATCCGCCGCTCCTGGGCGGCACGGAGACTACACCAGCGACACCGCACGCCACATAATCGCGCGCTCTTGCGACGTTTACGTCGACTTGCCAGGGTCCGACTGCGCGAGCACAAGGTTCAAGTGTGGGAGGACACAATGACCAGACTGCGAGTCGAAAATGGCAACGTGTGGCGTATCGCAAAGACCCTCAGGATTATGATTGTTTGTTAATCAGTTCTGCCAACGGGTAAAAATAAATATGAATACAAATACGGGCGAGGCTCGTTAATGTAACGTTAAGTCATATCGGTTGATGAATGAAATGATGCTTAAATGATCCCAGAAAATTGGAAAGAGATTATCGCGAAATCTGTGTGGGCTGGCGCTGTGGGAAAGAAGGCATTCATAAGTGTGTGTGAGATACATAAAGATATGAATATAAAGGTGTTTAAATGTGTAACTCACCCTGACCGAGATTTGAACTGGGACCTTTTCGAACTTTTTCTTGTTTTTATATTTACATATTTACAGTGCGCTTATTTGGCACCTGGGCATACCACGTACGTCCCAATATCACACGCACTACACTGCACAGACTTGGCTACGTACAATATTTACAATGTTCGCAGTTAGGCTGTGTGGCATCGGATAGCTGACTCCTGGACTGCCGATGATGGCGGCCTCTGCCGTTGAGCGTGGCCTGAGCCAGGAAGGGTTGGGCGTGCATAATTTTGCAGTCGTTTTGTTGTTTGATTTTTGATTTTCTTCAATATGCTTTGATTCTGGCGTGTTTTCGGTGCCTGGGTTCGCCTTTTCCAATATTGTGTATGGTGGAGTTTTGATGGTGTCGGATGCGCGCCCAGATGGAAGAGGCACGTTTGTTGATGGCCTCGTTGGTGTAAGGGACGTGGGTTTCTTGGTCAAAGGTGGCATTTGTTGTTCGGATAGGTGCAGGCAGAATTTTGCGTAGGGATAGGTTTTGTAGGGTTTGGACGTACCTTTGGGCGGTGTTGGGGGCATTGGCCCAGACCACGCAGGCGTACAGGACCACGGATAAAATAAAGGATCTATATAGGATGATCTTCGAGCGCAGCTTTAGCTGTTTGCTCCTAAATATGAGGGCGCACATCTTTAATCGCTGCCGCCCTTTGTTGGTGCTATCTCTTAGGTGCGTCGTCCAATGCATCGTGCGTGTCAACGTCACGCCGAGGTACTTGACCTGCTGATGACAGTGCAATATTCGACCATCGACCGTTAGGTCCATTGCCAAAGAGCGCCAGTCATACAACCATGAAAGGAAGCGGACAATGTACCGCTGCATCTCTAAAATCCACAACGAGGATTTTATGATGATTATATATTGCAGTGTCGTCAGCATACATTGCAACTTTGCATCTGGTGTCCACGAGGAAGTATTTGGTGAAGAGTATATACAGGAAAGGTGACATAATAGCCCCTTGTGTTACTCCAGCCTGCATCACTCTCTCGTTTGAGCAGGAGCGACCCACTTAGACGTAGAAGCGCCTGTTTTTTTAAAAAATTATGTCGCAATGGTAGTGAATTTTGGAGGCCGGAAAACTCTCGGTGCAGCTTGCAAATCAGGCCGTTTTGCTTGCACCGATTAAATGCGGCTTCTACGTCCAAAAATAGCGCCAAAGTTGAAGCCCCAATGTTAAATTGCTCGGTGACGTCATCTACTAGTCTTAGAAGTTGAAGGTATGTTGAGTGCCCTTTTCTAAAGCCAAATTGTGAATTTGAAATGTCAAGCGCCGCAATTTGTTTTTGGAGTCGAAATAGAATTATTTTCTCGAGCAATTTACCAATAGGGGACAGGAGACTAATGGGGCGGTAATGTTGAGGTACCTGGTGCTTTTCCCATGCTTAGGGAGCATTATTACCTTGGCTCGTTTTCAAGTTTCAGGGAAATAATTTTGCTGCAAACAAGCGTTGAAAATTTTTGTAAGTTGCACCTGGGATTTTCTCGAGAGATGTTTGAGTTCCTCATTAGTCATCCTGTCCGGGCCGGCGGCTTTCCCATTAGGTAGCTTCCTAATGAACTTGTACACTACCTGCAGCGTTGTGAGGGGCAAGTGTTGTTCATGCCTCTGTGCCACCCAGTTTTGTACCCAAGTCTGGACATCCGGTCCTAACTCGGGGTTCGTCGCTCGGTTTTCTGTAAATCTTGTTTCCAGACAGTCTGCAAAGACCTCGGCTTTCTCCTCAGAGGAGAAGTGCAGGCCGAGGTGAGTGTGTAGCGCCTCAGTGCCTGAGTTAACGTTCGAGGAGACTTTAAATGTCTTTAATAATTTCCATAAAGAATTGTCAAATGTGTGGTATTTAACATTTTCTACTCCCACTGCCCAATTTTGTTTAATTTAATTTGTTGCCGAATGACGTTGCGTAGCCATTTTGCTAGCACTTTGTACTCAGGCTGGCGGGTAAGCCGCCAAAGTCTCGTCAAGCGTCGCCGCTTGGCAATGAGCTGCTCCACCTCAGGGTACGTGCAAAAGCTAGGTGGGCTTGTGGTGTAGCGGGTGGAATTTCTTTTGGCCGTGTGCAGCGAGGCGGTGTAGTTTTCAATGGCGACGTCGATGTCCGCCTCGCTGTAGTATGACAGCCTAGGCTGAGCCATCCCGTGCATTTCAAGGGTAAACTTGCTGCAGTCTGTTTCTGTGCGTCTCAGAGGGCCGGTTAGACCGGCCGTGATGGTGGCACTGGTATCAAAATGCACTGGAAGATGGTCGGAGTCTAGGCTGTGATACACAGTGAAGTTGTTTGTTAATGTCGCATTTTTTGTAATGACGAAGTCCAAAATTTCAGGGTCGAAGTGCCCTGACTTGTGCCAAAAGGTGGGTTCGGGGGGGGGGGAAGTGCACCTCGAGATCGTCATTTACTGTTATATAATATGCTCCTCCAAAGTGAGGATTTGCTCGAGGTCATGCCTACAGTCGGGGGAGTTTGGGGGCCAATAAAGGGCCATCAGCATCACCGTTTTGTTATTTAATCGTGTTTTAGGAGCCGTGCACTCTAAGGCTGCCAATGGTGGCAGCGTAACAGGAGCATGAGCAACTTTGTTTTTTAGTAGAGTAGCTGTTCCCCCTCCCTGTCTGTTTATTCTATCAGTCCGAAATATTTGGTAACCTCTGAGTTTAAAGTGTGCTCTTGCTTTAATTGTGTTTCACAAATGAATGCGACGTCATTTTTGTTACGCCGCAGGTAGATTTCAAGTTCGTGCTGTTGCCTGTAGATACCGTCGGCATTCCACAGGAGCCCGCGAGTTAGAGATGTGCCTCCCCTTAGTTGAGCCATTTACTCGAAGAAGTACGAAATGAAATGTGTAGTGTTTAACGCCCGCATTTACTACATACGGCACCGCAGGCGATGACACTGGTGATACATGAGATGAAGATGGCGCACCGGTGGAATGAGATGGCGAGGAAAACCGGAGATCCCGGAGAAAACCCGCCCCAGCGCCTTGTTGTCCACCACAAATCTCACTTTGCGGTCACCTGGGATCGAACCCAGGCTGCCTTGGTCAGAGCCAAGCGGTCTAACCACTGAGCCACAGCGCGGCCGATGTCCGACAGAAGCCATATGAGGGCGTCTAGTTTCTCCCAAGTGCTGGAGCAGCTCTTAAATCTTGCGAAATCTTGCAGTGAGTTGAGCTCTTTAAACAGAGTAAAGAGCTCTTTGAGGCCTACTAGGTCACCAGATGGCGCCTGGGAAGGGAGCGCTGTTGAGGGTTGGCCAGCAGGTGGCGGCACTAGTGCGCTTTGCAACATGACCCTTTCATAGTGCGTCCTACACACGGCTAGTGTAAAAGAACAATTAATTTCCATTAATTGTACTTAATAGTGGTCCGAACTATAAAGCCCGGGTTTTAAAGTACTTACAGCATAGTAAGTCGTCATTAAGGTAGTTGTCTCATGTGTTTATGAGAACTCCTTGTGGTTTACCGGAAAAACACGAGTCAGTTGTACCTAATAGTGGTCCGAACTATAAAGCCCGGGCCTTAAAGTACTTACAGCATAGTAAGTCGTCGTTAAGGTAGTTGTCTCAGGTGTTTATGAGAACTCCTAGTGGTTTACCGGGAAAAACACGAGTCAGTTGTACCTAATAGTGGTCCGAACTATAAAGCCCGGGCCTTAAAGTACTTACAGCATAGTAAGTCGTCATTAAGGTAGTTGTCTCATGTGTTTATGAGAACTCCTTGTGGTTTACCGGAAAAAACACGAGTCAGTTGTACCTAATAGTGGTCCGAACTATAAAGCCCGGGCCTTAAAGTACTTACAGCATAGTAAGTCGTCATTAAGGTAGTTGTCTCATGTGTTTATGAGAACTCCTTGTGGTTTACCGGAAAAACATGAGTCAGTTGTACCTAATAATGGTCCGAACTATAAAGCCCGGGCCTTAAAGTACTTACAGCATAGTAAGTCGTCATTAAGGTAGTTGTCTCATGTGTTTATGAGAACTCCTAGTGGTTTACTGGAAAAACACGAGTCAGTTGTACCTAATAGTGGTCCGAACTATAAAGCCCGGGCCTTAAAGTACTTACAGCATAGTAAGTCGTCATTAAGGTAGTTGTCTCATGTATTTATGAGAACTCCTAGTGGTTTACCGGGAAAAACACGAGTCAGTTGTACCTAATAGTGGTCCGAACTATAAAGCTCGGGCCTTAAAGTACTTACAGCATACTAAGTCGTCATTAAGGTAGTTGTCTCATGTGTTTATGAGAACTCCTTGTGGTTTACCGGAAAAACACGAGTCAGTTGTACCTAATAGTGGTCCGAACTATAAAGCCCGGGCCTTAAAGTACTTACAGCATAGTAAGTCGTCATTAAGGTAGTTGTCTCATGTGTTTATGAGAACTCCTAGTGGTTTACCGGAAAAACACGAGTCAGTTGTACCTAATAGTGGTCCGAACTATAAAGCCCGAGCCTTAAAGTGCTTACAGCATAGTAAGTCGTCATTAAGGTAGTTGTCTCATGTGTTTATGAGAACTCCTAGTGGTTTACCGGAAAAACACGAGTCAGTTGTACCTAATAGTGGTCCGAACTATAAAGCCCGGGCCTTAAAGTACTTACAGCATAGTAAGTCGTCATTAAGGTAGTTGTCTCATGTGTTTATGAGAACTCCTAGTGGCTTACCGGAAAAACACGAGTCAGTTGTACCTAATATTGGTCCGAACTATAACGCCCGGGCCTTAAAGTACTTACAGCATAGTAAGTCGTCATTAAGGTAGTTGTCTCATGTGTTTATGAGAACTCCTAGTGGTTTACCGGAAAAATGCGAGTCAGTTGTACCTAATAGTGGTCCGAACTATAAAGCCCGGGCCTTAAAGTACTTACAGCATAGTAAGTCGTCATTAAGGTAGTTGTCTCATGTGTTTATGAGAACTCCTAGTGGTTTACCGGAAAAACACGAGTCAGTTGTACCTAATAGTGGTCCGAACTATAAAGCCCGGGCCTTAAAGTACTTACAGCATAGTAAGTCGTCATTAAGGTAGTTGTCTCATGTGTTTATGAGAACTCCTAGTGGTTTACCGGAAAAACACGAGCCAGTTGTACCTAATAGTGGTCCGAACTATAAAGCCCGGGCCTTAAAGTACTTACAGCATAGTAAGTCGTCATTAAGGTAGTTGTCTCATGTGTTTATGAGAACTCCTTGTGGTTTACCGGAAAAACACGAGTCAGTTGTACCTAATAGTGGTCCGAACTATAAAGCCCGGGCCTTAAAGTACTTACAGCATAGTAAGTCGTCATTAAGGTAGTTGTCTCATGTGTTTATGAGAACTCCTTGTGGTTTACCGGAAAAACACGAGTCAGTTGTACCCAATAGTGGTCCGAACTATAAAGCCCGGGCCTTAAAGTACTTACAGCATAGTAAGTCGTCATTAAGGTAGTTCTCTCATAGAGGTTTACCAGGAGAAACACGAGTTAGTTGGAGAATTTAAAGTCATGTTGGCATGTTGGCCATAGTAGCTCAAATTGTTAGAGTGGCTGGACGGAAACCAGAAGATCCGTGATTCTGGCTCTACACACGACTAGTGTGAAAGAATAATTAATTTCCATTTAGTAATAGCTTATGCGCAAGGATATTTTTTTCCTTGTTCCATTTATACCCCGCTTTTAGCTGTTCTTCTTTGGAATTTGCACACTCAGATTCATACTTCCAGACTCTGGGGAAGATGGGGAATTATCTAGGTCGGAGAAAAATCCCCGAACCCGGGACCCCTAGCACGGCAGGCAGGTGCTCTACCGACTGAGCTACGGGGCCAGGCAAGGTCCATTACAAAGTTAAAACGTTGGCTTAAGAATTATGACTACAGACTAGGATTTACAGAAGTTTTACTGCAGACTGGGATTCGAACCGTGCACTGTCAGTCCCGTCGTCACAACATGTCATTACTACTGGACTGCGATAACAAATATTATAAAGTACATTATATTACAGTATAAAACTGAGTTTCACTTGTTTTTCCTGTTCTTGTCTATTTTCTAATGTCTAGTAATAACTTAGCCGTAAGAGAACATCTGTAAGTTTGTTACTGCGTCTAAAAAGTTAACAATTCGCAACAAAAGTTATAGTCACAGACTGGGCACGAACCACGAACCACTTACTTTGTCAAGGGAGTTGTTGATAGCGCCTTGCATTACAATAAGACATTGCTTCTGTTAAAATCGTAATTAGATGACTTACAGCATTGCAGCATACAGTAGTTTCTACAGTTACTGGTACTACCACTAGGAGCGCATGTAGTCATGTAGTTACAGCAACATCGATAGATTGCGCCAAGGGAGAATCATGATGCTGTTGTTTGGAATTTAGTAATTCCTAAGAGAACTTCTAGTTTAAGACAAAAGTGTCTCTTGTTTACGAAATAGCTTTAAGTTAGCTTTGTACTCCGTTCAAGGTAAGTCGAGATAAAGGATATTGATTAAGGAAAAAAGAGAATTCTGTTTCGTCATGTTTGAAAAGGAGATTATCATCATCGTTATTAAATCACTGGAAAATATGACAAATGACATTAACCATTGCTCTTCTTTCTGCCAATGATGGAATGATTATTTGTGTTAGTACCTATTATAACAGAATGTTATGTATATTTGCATCCATATCAGTATTCCATATTAAGGGTATTCAGATATGGGAACGTTCTTCTTAACATACTTTAGTGTAACTTCAGTAGGTAGTCGTGTCTGGTGTATAAACGACGTTTGTTTTACAGTTATGTTGACGACAATCTTGCTTAGAGGCCGCTGTCTCTAAATGATTCTTTAGTATTGAGTGTACATCAAAACGTGTATTTATAGTAAAGTGTCGGTATCGAAATTTTGGGATCAATGCAATTGATGGAAATAATCATTTCTTTCACATTAGTCGTATGTAGACTGAGGTTTGAATGACGTACAAGTCAGTTGGAGAATTTAAAGTCATATCGGCATGTTGGCCATAGTCGCTAAGGGGCTTAGAGCAACCGCACGGAGAGTGGAAGATGCGTGGTTGAAATCCCGGCTATGGCATTGAATTTCTCAGTCTGACTGTACTAAATCAAATTTAATTTAAGCTTAGAAGAACTATATCTACTGTTTTTTTTTTTTTTTTTTTTTTTTTTTTTGAATTTTACGTCCTCCAACATTAAGTCATATCGGACAATGAATGGAATGGGTAAAATGATGCTCAAGTGAGCTTAGGGTCCATAGAGATTAGAGTTACCCGACATTCGTCTTTCAGGATAAGGGAAAACCCCGGAAAAACCTTATCCAGGTAACTCACCCTGACCGAGATTCGAACTCGGGACCTCTTGAACGTGAGGCAGGCTCGCTACCACCACGCATCTACTGTTTAGAAACCTTATTTCTAAGTCTAACCAAACGTGTACATATTAACAGTATATTGTCATACTAATGTAGCTCTGGGGATAGCTTTGAGATTCCGTTATGTACTTAGTACATGTGTATTACATACTCTGTTCTGTCTATATCTATTTATATCGATCTGAGTTTCAGTAATTAACATACTAGCTGACACATAAATACAATTGAAGATAAATGTTGGATTTTAGAATATACATCGCCTGTTTGTGTTGCTATGGAGAAATAATAAATGTTGTTGGTTATGACGTCATATTATATTTGTAAAAAGTATAACACGAACTGGGAAGTAATAAGATTATTATAAGTTAATCTGGGATAAACCTTATGCAAATATAAATTATAAAGCTAAGGTAATTACTAGACGCTATTTAATATACTACGGATACGGATAGCAATTCCGAAATATCAAACACACCGAACATGCAATTAAATATTCCACAGACATCCTGAGATGCTACAAAAAACTGTTTTTGTCACTTTTCTATGTACTTTATTGCTTATTTTGTGAATACTTCTGACCCTACTTTCACAAGATTTAGTAGATACTACGATAGCCTTCATTTCTAACCAAAAGTCAGTATTATAATTTTTGGAAATAAAGTGCCATATCACAACTTATTTATAACGGTATGGTAAGAGAATATAAAGTTGTTTCATACAAATAAGGAGCTTGTGTCTTAATACAGAAGATTCTCTAGCTTTTAAATGTTCTAAACATGGTCTTTCTGATTCTCCTTAGGCGCTATCTATCGAGATTTCTGTAACTACTCGACTACATGCGCTCCTAGTGGCAGAATAACTATTTCGATTATCAGGGAAAATAGAGTAATTCTTCTAGGAGGTTAATAAACGAATGTTTGGTGTTTATCCGGCTTATTATTTTTACTGTCCTTACAACGAGAATAAAGACATTGCATTCATTCCACACATTACATACCGACACTTTCCTATAAATACACGTTTAGATGTACCCAGAATCGATAAAGTACGGATCTAGACAGAGGTTTCTGAGCGTCTATGATCAACATAACAATAAAACAAAAGACTTCCTAGTTTATGTTTTGTTGGAACGAAGAAGTTAACTTCTGAGACAGTTGCTTGTGTAATAAGAATGTGTTTTTTTCAGTCTAAGTGACAAATTGAGCTTCTTTTAAGAAAACGTGGTATGTGATTGTTCATTTATGGCATTCTGTGACTTTTTAACTTCGTTTAAGATACATTTATAACGAATGTGCATTGAAATTGCTCCAGAAATTTGTACAATAAATCAGACCCGGCAAGTAAGATGCTGGCTTCGATGGAGGGACTTGCTCTACTGACAACTGGTATCCAGTAATCACAGAATATTGAATGGAACTAGGACTAGTACCTCTTTTTGCTTCGCATTCTGGACTACGTGTGGCCTGGTTGATCAGGGGGTGAGCTGTTGCAGTTTGCTCGAGCAATGGCTTAGAGGTCATCGTAGTTAGCGAAACGCATCTCCGTCCAGACTCTCGTACCCACATACCGAGCTACATTTGCCATCGCTCGGACCGCTAAAGCCGCCCTGGTGGCGGACAGCGGTACTCGTCAGGCAAAATGTAGTCCATAAACCCATCCAGTTCCCTTCTCTTCAAACCCTAAAGAGCAGGGCAATTTGTCTTTACCTTGGTGGAACTGAGGTCCTGGTAGACTCTGTGTACCACACTTCCAACAGGCAGTTCGTTCCAAACGATTACCTATCTATCCTAAACTTATATCCTAGTGCTATCATTGCCGGGGACTTCAATGCTAAACATCAGCGTTGGCGCTGTGGTCGTCGGGCAGATGCAAGAGGCAACCAAATCATTCGTCTCATAGATGGAGACCCACAGCTTCAAGTGCAGGATCCCTGGCAACCTACGCACTGCCCGCGAGGTGGAGGACAGTCATCAGTCATTACCTTCGCTATCTCCATTCATTTTCCATTTCATGTCACTCACACGTCATTAAACGCACTACATTCGGACCATAATCCGCTGCTGACAGAAATCAACACCAGGGTTGCCAGCCATGACACCTCGCTTCAAACGCGAGGAATTGAATGGGAAGGTTAAGCAACTTCCATCCCAGACCTAGAGAACGCAATCTCATCCTTCACATCCATCCTGACGCGAACTGCCAAAAACCTAACAGTTCACACCCTGCACCGCATCATCCAGACGTCCTTCATCTCGACATCACCCTCTTTATCCGCCGCTTCGGGGCGGCACGGAGGTTATAGCAGCGACAGCACACGCCACATAATCGCGCGCTCTTGCGAAGTTTACGTCGACTGTCAGTGTTCGACTGAGTGAGCACAAGGTGCAGGTGTGGCAGGACACAGTGACCAGACTGCGTGTTGAAAATGGTGACGTGTGGCGTATCGCAAAATCCATCAGAACTAGGATTGTTTCTTAATCAGTGGTGCCAACAGGCAAAAATAAATATCGATACAAAAGCAGGTGAAGCGGATTAATCTAACGGGAGGATTCATTTTCCTATATTTTTATTTACGCCCTGCAATGTTAAGTCATATCGTACGATGAAGTGAATGATGTTCAAATGAGTACAGGGTACATAGATCTTAGAGTTACCTGACATTCATCTTTCAGGATAAGAGAAAACCTCCAACGTTAAGTCATATCGGACGATGAATGAAATGATGTTCAAATGAGTACAGGGTACATAGAGCTTAGAGTTACCAGACATTCATCTTTCAGGATAAGAGAAAACCTCCAACGTTAAGTCATATCGTACGATGAATGAAGTGATGTTCAAATGAGTACAGGGTACATAGAGCTTGCAGTTACCAGACATTCCTCTTTCAGGATAACAGAAAACCTGCAACGTTAGGTCATATCGGATGATGAATGAAATGATGTTCAAAAGAGTACAGGGTACATAGAGCTTAGAGTTACCAGACATTCATCTTTCATGATAAGAGAAAACCTCCAACGTTAAGTCATATCGGACGATGAATAAAATGATGTTCAAATGATTACTGGTTACATAGAGCTTAGAGTTAACATTCATCTTTCAGGATAAGAGAAAACCTCCAACGTTAAGTCATATCGGACGATGAATGAAATGATGTTCAAATTAGTACAGGGTACATAGAGCTTAGAGTTACCAGACATTCATCTTTCAGGTTAAGAGGAAACCTCCAACGTTGAGTCATATCGGACGATGAATGAAATGATGTTAATATGATTACAGGGTACATAGAGCTTAGAGTTACTAGACATTCATCCTTCAGAATAAGGGAAAACCTCCAACGTTAAGTCATATCGGACGATGAATGGAGTGATGCTTAAATGAGTACAGGGTACATAGAGCTTAGAGTTTCCAGACATTCATCTTTCAGGATAAGAGAAAATCTCCAACGTTAAGTCATATCGGACGATGAATGAAATGATGTTCAAATGAGTACAGGGTACATAGAGCTTAGAGTTACCAGACATTCATATTTCAGGATAAGAGAAAACCTCCAACGTTAAGTCATATCGGACGATCAATGAGATGATGTTCAAATGAGTACAGGGTACATAGAGCTTAGAGTTACCAGACATTCATATTTCAGGATAAGACAACGCCTCCAACGTTAAGTCGTATCGGAGGATGAATGAAATAATGTTCAAATGAGTACAGGGTACATAGAGCTTAGAGTTACCAGAGATTCATATTTCAGGATAAGACAACGCCTCCAACGTTAAGTCGTATCTGAGGATGAATGAAATGATGTTTTAATAAGTCCAGAAAAATGGAGAGTGATGCAAAAAAAATCTGTGTGGGCTGGCGCTGTGGGAAAGAAGTAATTCCTAAGTTGAAAATATGTGAAATACATAAAGATATGAATATATAAATGTGGAAATGTGTTATTCTGTTCTAATGATTACATTATGTACTGAAATTGAATGTTCCATTCCGATTCGTCCGCTACGCCAAACCTATTGCGGGCGATTAGCATTTGTTTCCGCTCGGTATAAAAAAAACGGAAGTACAGAGAAAAATTTAACATTTAGCACAATCTAGAATCTCCAGGCTTCAATATAAGGTGTAAGTTTCAACATTTACGTGACAAATAGGACATTTTTTGAAAGTTTTCAAAATATTTATCCAATTCAGTTGCAATTACCAATTTTACATAAATTGTGTACTTGTATATAATCTAAATGTTTCCTTGTGGTAAAGTCATGTGTATATGTGGCTCCAATTATATAAAAGTTATTCATAATCAAATGCTTAACCATAGATTCCCAGAAAATTAAAAAGTGTATTTTTTCATACGGAGTAAATAAACATATGAAGTATTAATCAAAATCATTTAGAAAGGTTAATGAAGGAAAGAAAACAATAAAGAAACTGTTACCCAGCATTGCATATTTCCTTAAGAGCACAACGGGAGTTTGCACATAGATAAGCTTTTACGATAGTCAAATGTTCACTGGCGTTTCTCTTAGTATACGCTTTGTAATTCTAGTCTGTTTGTATGACTTCGGTTTGAAAAGTATGGAATACTTCAAATTGTAACTAGAAAGTGATCCATTGTTAAATATAATTTGTATGTTTAAGCGCGATGTACATATTCTGTACAGAAACGTTTAGTGTAACACTTAAGCTTTCCCGCTCATGTACATATCAAATTGAAACTAAAATAATGGCTTAGCCATGAAGAATTTAAATCAAATTACTAATAGCAATTTTGAATAAGCTAAAGGTATCCGTACAACGTTAAGTATCAAGGGTATTATGAATTATTTGTTTAATTTACGTCCTTTGACTTTGAAAGCCATACCGGACGATAAATGGAATAGCTGAAATGATATTCAATTGGACCCAGGGTCCACGAAGCTTACAATTACCCTACATTCGTGTTTTAGGATAAGAGAAAACCCCAGAAATAACCTAATCTTTCTAACTCACCCTGACCGAGATTCGATCTCATGACATCTTGAACGTGAGGGAGACATGCTACCATCTATGGTACCGAGGCGGCATGCTAAACTGTACTTCTAATCCAGAATATAATTTTACAATCAAAGAACAGTAGCTTCGAAAAATTTTGACGATTATATTATGCCCATCAATCTGAATTTATAAATTCCAATTGCATCTATTTTCCGTTCTGCACAATTTAGTACTTATCACGACAGACTTCCTTTCTAACCCGAGAAGAAGCAATACTCTCTTCTCCGGACCTTTAGTGCCATATCAGGATTTCTTTGAACCACAATGTAGAGCTAATTTATAGCTGTTTGCTACTCAAAAGAATCTCATGTGCTATTACAGAATGTTCTCTAGCTTTTAGCAATTCCAGTCAGTACTGTCCTGTACTTCACTTTGCGCTATCTATCGGGGTTTGTGTAACTACATGACTATATGCGCACCTAGTGGCAGATATACTAACTGTAACGGATATTAGGCAAAATAAACCAATTTTAATATGAAATTAAACAAAGAAAGGTTTACTTTTCAGAAGATGTAAAGATTATCTTGGAAGTTTGCTATTTAGGCTATTTTTTATGTTTACCCTCTTCATTCGAAGCCTACATTTGAAACATTCAATACCGGCATTTTCCTATAAATACACGTTTTGAAGTAACCTTAATCGTAAGAATTCATATCTAGACAGAACTCTCTGAATGTCTATGATCATCATAACAATGAAACAAAATGCCGGTCATACAGCAGACACAATTACTTACAAACATTCGATAAACGATCCTCTCAAACCTCAATTTCATTTACGTGGAATGTTTTTGGAGATATTTCGATTTCTTGTAAAGAATTGGATGAAAATAACCTTTTCTCAGGATACTTTTAGGAAAATGAAACAATAATTTCTTAGTTCAGTTTGTGAAGTAATGTTTATTTTGTATAAATGATGATCCGGATCACACGAATGTCTTATTACAAACAAAAGTAAATCTTTTTGATGCAGAAAATATATAAATTTTGCAGAAATACAAGTTTACCTTTTGTAGATTTATTCATTTCCATTGTTCCTCATCCAATTCTTCTTCTTCAAATACTACTTTTGTTTTGATTATGATAGGTAAGTTATAATAGAATGCAATGGTCACAACTTTTAAGAGCTTGCCGAATTGTGATGGCATGGAAATTTCGTTCTCTTGGACTGACAACTACATAAAAAAGGCGTGAAGTATAATGATTGGAAGATTATAGAAAACAACATTGAATATTTCGGAAATATTTACACACAGAAGCGCCATTAGACACAAGTCAAATGATTTATCGAGGTCTACATTTTTTGGTGCATTAAGTTTCCGATTTACCAAACTAACTGAAACAGGACTGGACTTATGAGCACATTACCAGGAAAATCAAAATATAGATTTCAGTTGTCATTAAAATAACATCTGAAATTTTAAGCCAGCTTTATGTTCACAAAAGTGTTAAAATGTTTCGTGAAGAGAGATATTTTGTTAATGAACGTATAGAGGTAGATACAGACGTTTCTGTTAAAGTGTTTTACTATTCTCAAAACGTGTATTTGCCTAGAAACTTTGGTACGAACTTTTAAGTGGAATAAATAACAACTGAAGATCCTATTGTTGAGATCAGATGAACTGTATACAGCATATAGGGTTGTGATCCTTTAAAATTATTATATAATCTACTGACATTCTTAAAGGAACCATTTTGTAATAACATATGTGCAAGGAAGAAGTAATTTGATTCCTTACAGACTATTACAAGGTAAACATGTCGTAATAATGAGTTTTACTGCAGACTGGCATTCGAACCGTGAACTCTCAGTACCCTCGTCACAACATGTCATTACTACTGGGCTACGATAACAAATTTTATTAAATACGTTATATTACAACACGAAACCGCAGTTTTACTTGTTTTTCTTGTTCTTGTCTATTTTCTAATGTCTAGTAGTAACTTGCCTGTAAGAGAAAGTGTATATAAATTTGTTACTGCGTCTAAAAGGTTAAAAATTCGTAATAAAAGTTATAGTCACAGATTGGGCATGAACCTCGAACCACAGCGTGCGTTTTGTCACTTTGTCACGGAGTTGTTGATAGTGCCTTGCAATACAAATAGATATTGCTTCTGCTAAATTCACAATTAGAAGATTTAAAGTAATACAGCACACAGTCGTTTCTACAGTTACTGATACTGCCACTAGGAGCGCATGTAGTCATGTAGTTACAGCAACATCGATAGATAGCGCCAAGGAAGAATCATGATGCTGTTGTTTGCAATTTAGTAATTCCTAAGAGAACTTCTAGTTTAAGACTAAAGTATCTTTTGTTTACGAAATAACTTTAAGTAAGCTTTGTACTACGACAAGGTAAGTCGAGATAAAGGATATTGATTAAGGAAAACAGAGTATTCTGTTTCGTCAAGTTTGAACAGGAGATTATCATCATCGTTATTAAACCACTGGAAAATATGACGAATGGCAATTAGTATTGTCCATTTTTGTTCCTAAGTTCGAATGTTTATTTGTTTTAGTACCCAATACGCCGATGTTATTTATATTAACATCCATATCAGTATTCCATATTCAAGGTATTCAGATGTGGGAGCGTTCTTCTTAACATCACTTAGTGTAACTTCAGTAGGTAGTCGTGTCTGGTGTATAATCGACGTTTGTTTTACAGTTATGTTGGCGACAATCTCGCTTAGAGACCGCTGTCTGGAAATGAATCTTTAGTATTGAGGGTACATCAAAACGTGCATTTATAATAAAGTGTCGGTATCGAATTTTTGGGATCAATGCAATTGATGGAAATAGTCATTTCTTCCACATTAGTCGTGTGTAGACTAAGGTTTAAATGAGCAAAGCCAGACTGAAAATTTGCAATGTCATAGCCGATATTTGAACCAAGGACCTCCAAATCTCCTTGCGGTTGCTTTAAGCAACTGAGCTAATATGGCCAACATGCCGATATGACATACAAGTCAGTTGGAGAATTTAATGTCATCGACAAGTTGGCCATAGTAGCTCAGTGCTTTAGAGCGACCACACGGAGAGCAATAGAATCATGGTTCAAATCCCGGTATGATATTGAATTTGTCAGTCTGGCTCTACATATACAAATGAAATTTAAGTTTAGAAGAACTAAATCCTCTGTTTAGAAACCTTCTGTGTACGTCTAACCTACTGTGTACATATTCACAGTATATTCTCATAATAATGTAGTAACGAGGATAGCTCTGAGAATACGTTATATGCATGTGTATTACATACTCCGTTCTGTCTATATCTATTTATATCAGCTGAAATATGAATAAATACAAATGAATATAAACGTTGGATTTTACAACGTACATAACCTGTTTGTGTTGTTTTGGAGAAATAATGAATGTCGTTGACTATGACGTTGTATTATATTTGTTAAAAGTACAACACGAACTTGACAGTAATAAGATAAATATGGTAATAGTATCAAATCGTTAACGCTAATTTTGAAATTAAAAGTTCTCGAAGTTTCAAATATTAAAAGCAGTCTTGGATAAATATTAAGCCAATATAAAATAGAAAGCTAAGGTAAATACTAGAGGCTATTTAATAAACTACGGTTGCGTATATCAATTCCGAGATTTCAAACATACCAAACGTGCAATTCAATATTCCACCAACATTCTGCTATGCAACACAAAACTCATTTTGTCACTCTTTAGTGAAATTTAATCATTGATTAGCGAACACTTCCTACCATAGTTTCACAAAATTTAGTAGATATTACGACAGCCTTCATTTCTAACCAGACAAAAGTCAGTAATATAATTTTCGGAAATAAGGTGCAAAATTACAACTTATTTAGAGCGGGATGGTAAGAGAATATAAGGCTGATTCATAAAAATAAGGAGGTTTGGTCTTAATTCAGAAGGTTCTCCACCTTTTAAAGATTTCAAACTTGATCTTTCTGCTTCTCCTTTTGGCGCTATCTGTCGAAATTTCTGTAACTACTCGACTACATGCGCTCCTAGTGGCAGAAGTACTAACTGTATGGATTATCTGTGTTAATAGACTAATTCTGCTAGGAAATTAATAAAAGAGTGTTTGGTATTTAGCCCGCTTATTATATTTACTGTTCTTACAACGAAAATAAAGACCTTGCATTCATTCAAACATTCCATGCAGACACTTTCCTATAAATACACGTTTAGATGTACACGGAGGCGATAAAGTACGAATCTAGACAGGTTTCTGAGTGTATATGATCAACATAATAATAAAACAAAAGACTTCTTAGTGCCTTGTTTTGTTGGGATGAAGAAGATAATTACCCGAGACAGCTGCCTGTGTAATACGATTGTGTTTTGTCATCCTATGAGACAAATTGAGAAATTAAGAAAACGAGGTATGTCATTGTTCATTTTAACTTCGTTTAAGATAGATTTATAGCGAATGTGAATTGAAATTGCTCCAGAAACTTCTACAGTAACTCAGACCCGGCAAGAAAGATGTTGGCTGCAATGGAGGGCCTTGCTCTACTGAGAACTGGTATCCAGCAATCACAGAATGGCGAATCGAACTAGGTCTAGTATCTCTTTTCACTTCGCATTCTGGAATACGTTTGTTCTGGTTGATCAGGGGGTGAGCTGTAGCAGTTTGCTTGAGCGAATACCTTAGACGTCATCCTAGCCAGCAAAACGCATCTCCGTTCAGACTCCCGTTTCCGCATCCCGGGCTACATTTGCCATCGCTGGGACCGCCAAGGCAGCCCTGGCGTTGGTACAGCGGTATTGGTCAGGTAAATTGTGGACCATAAACTCATACAGCTCCCTCCTCTTCAAAACCTAGAGGCCATGGCAATTTGTCTGGACCTTGGTGGAACAGAGGTCCAGGTAGTCTCCGTGTACCACACTCCCAACAGGCAGTTCGTTCCAAACGATTACCTATCTATCCTAAACTTATATCCTAGTGCTATCATGGCCGGGGACTTCAATGCTAAACATCAACGTTGGTGCTGTGGTCGTCGGGCAGATGCAAGAGGCAACCAAATCATTAGCCTCATAGACGGAGACCCACAGCTTCAAGTGCAGGGTCCCTGGCAACCTACGCATTACCCGCGAGGTGGAGGTCTGCCATCTGTCATTGACTTCGCGATCACCATACATTTTCCATTTCATCTCACTCTCACGTCACTATACGCACTTCATTCTGCCCATAATCCGGTGTTGACAGAAATCAGGGTTGCCAGTCATGACACCTCGCTTCAAATGCGGGAAGTTGATTGGGAAGGCATAAGGAACAGGCTCCGCACTTCCATTTCACCGAACCCAAAAATAACCAACTTCCCAGGCATAGAGAACGCAATCTCATCCTTCACGTCCATCCTTACGTGAGCTGCCAAAAACCTAACAGTTCACGGCCCTGCACCTCTTCATCCAGACATCCTTTCATTGGGCATCACCCTTCTTATCCGCCGCTGCTGGGCGTCACGGAGATTATACCAGCGACACCTCACGCCACATAATCGCGCGCTCTTGCGACATTTACGTCGACTTCTCAGTGTCCGACTGCGTGAGCACAAGGTTCAAGTGTGGGAGGACACAATGGCCAGACTGCGTGTCGAAAATGGCGATGTGTGGCATATCGCAAAGACCCTCAGGATTTTGATTGCCTCTTAATCAGTGCTAACAACGGGCAAAAATAAATATGGATACAAAAGAGGGTGAAGCGGATTAATGTAACGGGAGGATTCATTTTTTTATATTTTTATTTACGTCCTCCAACGTTAAGTCATCTCGTACGATGAAATGAATGATGTTCAAATTGAGTAGAGGGTACAAGGAGCTTAGAGTTACCAGACATTCATATTTCAGGATAAGAGAAAACCTCCAAAGTTGTCATATCGGACGATAAATGAAATGATCTTCAAATGAGTACAGGGTACACAGAGCATAGAGTTACCAGACATTCATCTTTCAGGATATGAGGAAACCCCCAACGTTATGTCATATCGGACGATAAATGGAATGTTGTTGAAATTAGTACAGGGTACATAGAACTTAGAGTTACCAGACATTCATCTTTCAGGATAAGAGGAAACCTCCAACGTTAAGTCATATCGGACGATAAATGGAATGATGTTCAAATGAGTACAGGGTACATGGAGCTTAATCAGACATTCATCTTTCAGGATAAGAGAAACCCTCCAACGTGAAGTCATATCGGACGATGAATGAAATGATATTCACATGAGTACAGGGTACACAGAGCTTAGAGCTAACAGACATTCATCTTTCAGGATAAGTGAAAACCTACAACGTTAAGTCATATCGGACGATAAATGAAATGATGTTCAAATGAGTACAGGGTACATAGAGATTAGAGTTACCAGACATTCATCTTTCAGGATAAGAGGAAACCTCCAACGTTAAGTCATATCGGACGATGAATAAAATGATGTTTCAATAAGTCCAGAAAAATGGACGATGATGCCAAAAGTTATAAAAAGAATGTGATAGATTGTTGAATATAATTTGTTTGTTTAAGCGTGATGCACATATTCTGTACAGGAACTTTACCGCTTATGTACATATTAAATTGTAACTAAAATAATGGCTTAGCCGTGGAGAATTTAAATCAATTTACTAATGTCAATTTGAAATAAGCTGAAATTTATTTCATATCCAGAATATCATTTTGCAATCAAGAATCTCTAGCTTCAACAATCTGGGACGATTATATTACGTTGAACAGAGGCTATTTATAGATTCCAATTGCCTCTCTGCACCGTTCCCCATAATTTAGTACTGATGGCGATAGACTTCCTTTCTAAATTGAGAAGAGACAATACTCTCTTTTCCGGACATTTAGTTCCATATCCCGACTTCTTTTAACCAAAATGTAAAGCTAATTTAAAGTTGTTCTGTAAACAAAAGAAGCTCGTGTTTTGTTGCAGAATGTTCTCTAGCTTTTAGCAACTCCAGTTAGTACTGTCCTGTACTTCCCTTGGCGCTATCTATCGGTATTTGTGTAACTACATGACTATATGCACACCTAGTGGCAGAATTACTAACTGTATCGGATATTAGGCAAAATAAATTAATTTTAATATGAAATTAAACAAGGAAAGGTTTATTTTAAATTAGATGGAAGGATTATCTTAGAAGTTTGGCATTTAGCATATTTGTTATTTTTACCCTCTTCATTCGAAACCTACATGTGAAACATTCATTACTCGCATTTTACTATAAATACATGGTTTGATGTACACTGAATCGTAAAAGTACATACAAATGTTGGACAAAGCAATGTACTCAATCCTCTATAACCTTTATTTGGAAAATGTTTTTTAGATATAATCCAATTTTCTCAAACGATTTGGATAAAATTGATCTTTGCTCAGGATAGTTTCAGAAAAATGGAACAATGTTTTCAATTTATGAGTTCAGTTTGTGAAATAATTCTCATTCCACGCTACTTTTGTATAACTGATGTTCCGGTTGATACAGATGTCTTATTAAATACAAAAGTAAATCTTTTTGATGCAGAAAATATATAAATTTTGCACGGATACAAGTTTACCTTTTGTAGATTTAGCTATTTCCGACATATTGTTGTTATACTTTTCGTTTTCCAAATAATATCACTCTCATATATGCAGTGGCCCTTTTTCTTCATCCGAAAGTCTTTCTTGAAATACTACTTTTGTTTTGTTTATGAAAGGTAAGTTATAAGAGAATGACATGGTCAGAACTTTTAAGAGTTTGCCGAAATGTGATAGCTTGGAAAAAAATCATTCTCTTGGACTGAAAAGGACATAAAAAGGAGAGAAGTATCATGATTGGACAACTCTAGGAAACAACAAATGCTTACACACATAAGCACCATTACGATATGACATACAAGTCAGTTCGAGAGTTTAATGTCGTATTGGCAAGTTGGCCATAGTAACCTAGTGGTTTAGAGCAATTGCACGGAGAGTGGGAGATCCGTGGTTCAAATCACGGCTATGGCATTGAATTTCTCAGTCTGCCTCTGCTCATTCAAATGAAATTTAAGTTTAGAAGAACTAAATCTTCTGTTTAGAAACCTTGTGTGTAAGTCTAACCAACTGTGTACATATTAACAGTATATAGTCATACTAATGTAGCAATGAGGATAGCTCTGAGATTATGTTATGTACTTAGTACATGTGTATTACATACTCCGTTCTGTCTATATCTATTTATATCAGCTTAAATATGAATAAATACAATTGAATATAAACGTTGGATTTTAGAACATACATCGCATGTTTGTGTTGCTATGGAGAAATAATTAATGTTGTTGGTTATACAGTCATATTATATTTGTAAAAAGTATAACACGAACTTGACAGTAATAAGATTAATATGGTAATAGTATTAAATCGGTAACGCTAATTTTGAAACTAAAAGTTCTCGAAGTTTCAATTTTAAAGGCAGTCTGCGATAAACCTCAAGCCATTATAAATTAGAAGGCTAAGGTAATTACTAGAGTCAATTTAATAAACTACGGATGTGGATAGTAATTCACAGATACCAAATACAACGAACGTGCAACTTAATATTTCCCCAATATTCTGAGATATAACAAAATTCATTTTGTCATTCCTCATTAATATGCGCTAATATCAGATAGTCATTTGGTGAATACTTCTAAACATACTTTCACATGATTTAGTAGACATTACAATAGCCTTCAGTTCTAACCAGACAAAAGTCAGTATTCTAATTTTCGGAAATAAAGTACCATATCACAACTTATTTAAAACGGGATGGCAAGAGAATATAAAGTTGTTTCATACAAATAAGGAAGTTGTGTCTTAATTAAGAAGTTTCTCTAGCTTTTAAAGATTTCAAACTTGATCCTTCTGCTTCTCCTTTGGTGCTATCTATCGAGATTTCAGTAACTACTGGACTACATGCGCCCCTAGTGGCAGAACTAGTAACTGTATCGATTATCTGTGTAAATAGAGTAATTCTGCTATTAAATTAATAAACGAAAGTTTGCTATTTAGCCGGCTTAGTATTTTTACTGCCCTTACAACGTAAATAAAGAAATTGCATTCATTCCAAACATTCCATACCGACACTTTCCTATAAATACACGTTTAGATGTACCCGGAAGTGTTAAAGTACGTATCTAGACAGAGGTTTCTGAGTGTATATGATCAACATAGCTATAAAACAAAAGACTTCCCAGTTTATTTTTTGTTGGAACGAAGAAGTTAGTTACCTGAGACGGTTGCCTGTGTAATACGATTGTGTTTTGTCAGCCTACGAGAAAAATTGAGCTTCTTTTAGGAAAACGAGGTATGTGATTGTTCACTTATGACATTTTGTGATATTTTAACTTTGTTTAAGATAAATTTATAACGAATGTACATTGAAATTGCTCCAGAAACTTGTACAATAACTCAGACCCGGCAAGTAAGATGCTGGTTGCGATGGAGGGACTTGTTCCACTTACAACTGGTATCCAGCAATCACAGAATGGCGAGAAGTGGATTGGGAAGGCGTAAGCAACTACCTGCGCACTTCTATCCCACCGAAACCAAAAATACCCATTTTTCCAGACACAGAGAACGCAATCTCATCCTTCACATCTATCCTGACCTAAACTGGCAAAAACCTAACAGTTCACGGCCCTGCAACTCTTCATCCAGACGTCCTTCTTCTAGACATCACCCTCCTTATTCGCCGCTCTTGGGCGGCACGGAGACTTATACCAGCGACACCGCAAGCCACATAATCGCGCGCTCTTGCGACGTTTACGTCGACTGGTCAGGGTACGACTGCGTGAGCACAAGGTACAAGTGTGGGAGGACACAATGGCCAGACTGCGTGTCGAAAATGGCGACGTGTGGCCTATCGCAAAGACCCTCAGAATTATGATTGTTTCTTAATCAGTTCTGCCAACGGGTAAAAATAAATATCAATACAAAACCGGCCGAGGCAGATTAATGTAACGGGAGGATTCATTTTTTTATATTTTTATTTACGTCCTGCAGCGTTAAGTCATATCGGACGATGAATGAATGATGCTTAAATGATCCCAGAAAATTGGAAGGAGATTATCCCGAAATCTGCGTAGGCTGGCGCTGTGGGAAAGAAGCAATTCATAAGTGTGTGTGAGATACATAAAGATATGAATATAAAAGTGTTGAAATGTGTAACTCACCCTGACCGAGATTTTAACTAGGACCTTTTCGAACTTTTTCTTGTTTTCATATTTACCTATTTACAGTGCGCTTATTTGGCACCTGGGCATACCACGTACGTCCCAATATCACACGCACTACACTGTACAGACTTGGCTATGTACAATATTTACAATGTTCGCAGTTAGGCTGTGCGGCAGCGGGTAGCTGACTCCTGGGCTGCCGATGATGGCGGCCTCTGCCGTTGAGCGTGGCCTGAGCCAGGAATGGTTGTGCGTCCATAATTTTGCAGTCGTGTTGTTGTTTTCATTTTCATTTTCTTCAATATGATTTGATTCTGGCATGTTTTTGGTGCTTGGGTTCGCCTTTCCCAATATTGTGTATGGTGGAGTTTTGATGGTGTCGGATGCGCGCCCAGATGGAAGAGGCACGTTTGTTGATGGCCTTGTTGATGTAAGGGACGTGGGTTTCTTGGTGAATGGTGGCAGTTGTTGTTCGGATTGGAGCAGACAGGATTTGGCGTAGGGATAAGTTTTGTAGGGTTTGGACATACATTTGGGCGGTGTTGGAGGCGTTGGCTCAGACCACGCAGGCGTAAAGGACTACGGATAAAATAAAGGATCTATATAGGATGGTCTTCGAGCGCAGCTTTAGCTGTTTGCTCCTAAATATGGGGGCGCACATCTTTAATAGCTGCCGCCCTTTTTTGGCGCTATCTCTTAGGTGGGTGGTCCAATGCGTCGTGCGTGTCAACGTCACGCCGAGGTACTTGACCTGCTGACGACAATGCAATATTTGACCATCGACAGTTAGGTCCATTGCCAAAGGGCGCCGCTTTGTAAAATGTATAAGCTGGCATTTGTTCGCATTAATTTTGATTTTCCAGTCATGAAGCCATGAAAGGAAGCGGTCAATGTACCGCTGCATCTCTAAAAGGCCAAAACATGGATTTTTATGATGATTGTAAATTGCAGTGTCGTCAGCATACATTGCAACTTTGCATCTGGCGTCCACGGGGAAGTCGTTGGTGAAGAGTATATACAGGAAAGGTGACATAATAGCCCCTTGTGGTACGCCAGCCTGCATTACTCTCTCCTTTGAGGAGGAGCGACCCACTTGGACGTAGAATCGCCTGTTTTTTTAAAAAATATGCAACAATGGTAATGAATTTTGGAGGCCGGGAAACTCTCGGTGCAGCTTGTAAATCAGGCCGTTGTGCCAGCACCGATCAAATGCGGCTTCTACGTCCAAAAATAGCGCCAACGTTGAAGCCCCATTGTTAAATATCTCGGTGACGTCATCTACTAGTCTTAAAAGTTGAAGGGCTGTTGAGTGCCGTTTTCTAAATCCAAAGTGTGAATTTGAAATGTCAAGCGCCGCAATTTGTTTTTGGAGTCGAAATAGAATTATTTTCTCGAGCAATTTACCAATAGGGGACAGGAGACTAATGGGGCGGTAATGTTGAGGTACCTGGTGCTTTTCCCATGCTTAGGGAGCATTATTACCTTGGCTCTTTTTCAAGTTTCAGGGAAATAATTTTGCTGCAAACAAGCGTTGAAAATTTTTGTAAGTTGCACCTGGGATTTTCTCGAGAGATGTTTGAGTTCCTCATTAGTCATCCTGTCCGGGCCGGCGGCTTTCCCATTAGGTAGCTTCCTAATGAACTTGGACACTTCCTGCGGCGTTGTGAGGGGCAAGTGTTGCTCATGCTTCTGTGCCACCCAGTTTTGTACCCAGGTCTGGACATCCCGTTCTAACTCGGGGTTCGTCGCTGGGTTTTCTGTAAATCTTGTTTCCAGACGGTCTGCAAAGACCTCGGCTTTCTCCTCAGAGAAGAAGTGCAGGCCGAGGTTAGTGTGTAGCGCCTCAGTGCCTGAGTTAACGTTCGAGGAGACTTTAAAGGCCTTTAATAATTTCCATAAAGAATTGTCCAAATGTGTGGTATTTAACATTTTCTACTCCCACTGCCCAATTTTGTTTAATTTAATTTGTTGCCGAATGACGTTGCGTAGCCATTTTGCTAGCACTTTGTACTCAGGCTGGCGGGTAAGCCGCCAAAGTCTCGTCAAGCGTCGCCTCCTGGCAATGAGCTACTCCACCTCAGGGTACGTGCCAAAACTAGGTGGGCTTGTGGTGTAGCTGGTGGAATTTCTTTTGGTCGTGTGCAGCGAGGCGGTGTAGTTTTCAATGGCGACGTCGATGTCCGCCTCGCTGTAGTATGGCAGCCCAGGCTGAGCCATCCCGTGCATTTCAAGGGTAAACTTGCTCCAGTCTGTTTCTGCGCGCCTCAGAGGGCCGGTAGAGCCGGCCGTGATGGAGCCACTGATATCAAAATGCACTGGAAGATGGTCGGAGTCTAGGCTGTGATACACAGTGAAGTTGTTTGGTAATGTCGCATTTTTTGTAATGACGAAGTCCAAAATTTCAGGGTCGAAGTGCCCTGACTTGTGCCAAAAGGTGGGTTCGGGGGGGGGGGGAAGTACACCTCGAGATCGTCATTTTCTGTTATATAATATGCTCCTCCAAAGTGAGGATTTGCTCGAGGTCGCGCCTACAGTCGGGGGAGTTTGGGGGCCAATAGAGGGCCATCAGCATCACCGTATTGTTATTTAATCGTGTTTTAAGAGCCGTGCACTCTAACGCTGCCAATGGTGGCAGCGTAACAGGAGCATGAGCAACTTTGTTTTTTAGTAAAGTAGCTGTTCCCCCTCCCTGTCTGCCTGTTCTATCAGTCCGAAATATTTGGTAACCTCTGAGTTTAAAGTGTGCTCTTGCTTTAATTTTGTTTCACAAATGAATGCGACGTCATTTTTGTTACGCCGCAGGTAGATTTCAAGTTGGTGCTGTTGCCTGTAGATACCGTCGGCATTCCACAGGAGCCCGCGAGTTAGAGATGTGCCTCCCCTTAGTTGAGCCATTTACTCGAAGAAGTCCGAAATGAAATGTGTAGTGTTTAACGCCCGCATTTACTACATACGGCACCGCAGGCGATGACACTGGTGATACATGAGATGAAGATGGCGCACCGGTGGAATGAGATGGCGAGGAAAACCGGAGATCCCGGAGAAAACCCGCCCCAGCGCCTTGTTGTCCACCACAAATCTCACTTTGCGGTCACCTGGGATCGAACCCAGGCTGCCTTGGTCAGAGCCAAGCGGTCTAACCACTGAGCCACAGCGCGGCCGATGTCCGACAGAAGCCATATGAGGGCTTCTAGTTTCTCCCAAGTGCTGGAGCAGCTCTTAAATCTTGCGAAATCTTGCTGTGAGTTGAGCTCTTTAAACAGAGTAAAGAGCTCTTTGAGGCCTACTAGGTCACCAGATGGCGCCTGGGAAGGGAGCGCTGTTGAGGGTTGGCCAGCAGGTGGCGGCACTAGTGCGCTTTGCAACATGACCCTTTCATAGTGCGTCCTACACACGGCTAGTGTAAAAGAACAATTAATTTCCATTAATTGTACTTAATAGTGGTCCGAACTATAAAGCCCGGGTTTTAAAGTACTTACAGCATAGTAAGTCGTCATTAAGGTAGTTGTCTGATGTGTTTATGAGAACTCCTAGTGGTATACCGGAAAAACACGAGTCAGTTGTACCTAATAGTGATCCGAACTATAAAGCCCGGGCCTTAAAGTACTACAGCATAGTAAGTCATCATTAAGGTAGTTGTCTCATGTGTTTATGAGAACTCCTTGTGGTTTACCGGAAAAACACGAGTCAGTTGTACCTAATAGTGGTCCGAACTATAAAGCCCGGGCCTTAAAGTACTACAGCATAGTAAGTCATCATTAAGGTAGTTGTCTCATGTGTTTATGAGAACTCCTTGTGGTTTACCGGAAAAACACGAGTCAGTTGTACCTAATAGTGGTCCGAACTATAAAGCCCGGGCCTTAAAGTACTTACAGCATAGTAAGTCGTCATTAAGGTAGTTGTCTGATGTGTTTATGAGAACTCCTAGTGGTTTACCGGAAAAACACGAGTCAGTTGTACCTAATAGTGGTCCGAACTATAAAGCCCGGGCCTTAAAGTACTTACAGCATAGTAAGTCGTCATTAAGGTAGTTGTCTCATGTGTTTCTGAGAACTCCTAGTGGTTTACCGGAAAAACACGAGTCAGTTGTACCTAATAGTGGTCCGAACTATAAAGCCCGAGCCTTAAAGTACTTACAGCATAGTAAGTCGTCATTAAGGTAGTTGTCTCATGTGTTTATGAGAACTCCTAGTGGTTTACCGGAAAAACACGGGTCAGTTGTACCTAATAAGGGTCCGCACTATAAAGCCCGGGTCTTAAAGTACTTACAGCATAGTAAGTCGTCATTAAGGTAGTTGTCTCATGTGTTTATGAGAACTCCTAGTGGTTTACCGGAAAAATACGAGTCAGTTGTACCTAATAGTGGTCCGAACTATAAAGCCCGGGCCTTAAAGTACTTACAGCATAGTAAGTCGTCATTAAGGTAGTTGTCTCATGTGTTTATGAGAACTCCTAGTGGTTTACCGGAAAAACACGAGCCAGTTGTACCTAATAGTGGTCCGAACTATAAAGCCCGGGCCTTAAAGTACTTACAGCATAGTAAGTCGTCAAAAAGGTAGTTGTCTCATGTGTTTATGAGAACTCCTTGTGGTTTACCGGAAAAACACGAGTCAGTTGTACCTAATAGTGGTCCGAACTATAAAGCCCGGGCCTTAAAGTACTTACAGCATAGTAGGTCGTCGTTAAGGTAGTTGTCTCATGTGTTTATGAGAACTCCTAGTGGTTTACCGGGAGAAACACGAGTCAGTTGTACCTAATAGTGGTCCGAACTATAAAGCCCGGGCCTTAAAGCACTTACAGCATAGTAAGTCGTCATTAAGGTAGTTGTCTCATGTGTTTATGAGAACTCCTTGTGGTTTACCGGAAAAACACGAGTCAGTTGTACCTAATAGTGGTCCGAACTATAAAGCCCGGGCCTTAAAGTACTTACAGCATAGTAAGTCGTCATTAAGGTAGTTGTCTCGTAGAGGTTTACCAGGAGAAACACGAGTTAGTTGGAGAATTTAAAGTCATGTTGGCATGTTGGCCATAGTAGCTCAAATTGTTAGAGTGGCTGGACGGAAACCAGAAGATCCGTGATTCTGGCTCTACACACGACTAGTGTGAAAGAATAATTAATTTCCATTTAGTAATAGCTTATGCGCAAGGATATTTTTTTCCTTGTTCCATTTATACCCCGCTTTTAGCTGTTCTCCTTTGGAACTTGCACACTCAGATTCATACTTCCAGACTCTGGGGAAGATGGGGAATTATCTTGGTCGGAGAAAAATCCCCGAACCCGGGAGCCCTAGCACGGCAGGCAGGTGCTCTACCGACTGAGCTACGGGGCCAGGCAAGGTCCATTACAAAGTTTAAACGTTGGCTTAAGAATTATGACTACAGACTAGGATTTACAGAAGTTTTACTGCAGACTGGGATTCGAACCGTGCACTGTCAGTCCCGTCGTCACAACATGTCATTACTACTGGACTGCGATAACAAATATTATAAAGTACATTATATTACAATATAAAACTGAGTTTCACTTGTTTTTCCTGTTCTTGTCTATTTTCTAATGTCTAGTAATAACTTAGCCGTAAGAGAACATCTGTAAGTTTGTTACTGCGTCTAAAAAGTTAACAATTCGCAACAAAAGTTATAGTCACAGACTGGGCACGAACCACGAACCACTTACTTTGTCAAGGGAGTTGTTGATAGCGCCTTGCATTACAATAAGACATTGCTTCTGTTAAAATCGTAATTAGATGACTTACAGCATTGCAGCATACAGTAGTTTCTACAGTTACTGGTACTACCACTAGGAGCGCATGTAGTCATGTAGTTACAGCAACATCGATAGATTGCGCCAAGGGAGAATCATGATGCTGTTGTTTGGAATTTAGTAATTCCTAAGAGAACTTCTAGTTTAAGACAAAAGTGTCTCTTGTTTACGAAATAACTTTAAGTTAGCTTTGTACTCCGTTCAAGGTAAGTCGAGATAAAGGATATTGATTAAGGAAAACTGAGAATTCTGTTTCGTCATGTTTGAAAAGGAGATTATCATCATCGTTATTAAATCACTGGAAAATATGACAAATGACATTAACCATTGCTCTTCTTTCTGCCCATGATGGAATGATTATTTGTGTTAGTACCTATTATAACAGAATGTTATGTATATTTGCATCCATATCAGTATTCCATATTAAGGGTATTCAGATATGGGAACGTTCTTCTTAACATACTTTAGTGTAACTTCAGTAGGTAGTCGTGTCTGGTGTATAAACGACGTTTGTTTTACAGTTATGTTGACGACAATCTTGCTTAGAGGCCGCTGTCTCTAAATGATTCTTTAGTATTGAGTGTACATCAAAACGTGTATTTATAGTAAAGTGTCGGTATCGAAATTTTGGGATCAATGCAATTGATGGAAATAATCATTTCTTTCACATTAGTCGTATGTAGACTGAGGTTTGAATGACGTACAAGTCAGTTGGAGAATTTAAAGTCATATCGGCATGTTGGCCATAGTCGCTAAGGGGCTTAGAGCAACCGCACGGAGAGTGGAAGATGCGTGGTTGAAATCCCGGCTATGGCATTGAATTTCTCAGTCTGACTGTACTAAATCAAATTTAATTTAAGCTTAGAAGAAATATATCTACTGTTTTTTTTTTGTTTGTTTGTTTGTTTTTTTTTTTGAATTTTACGTCCTCCAACATTAAGTCATATCGGACGATGAATGGAATGGGTAAAATGATGCTCAAGTGAGCTTAGGGTCCATAGAGATTAGAGTTACCCGACATTCGTCTTTCAGGATAAGGGAAAACCCCGGAAAAACCTTATCCAGGTAACTCACCCTGACCGAGATTCGAACTCGGGACCTCTTGAACGTGAGGCAGGCTCGCTACCACCACGCATCTACTGTTTAGAAACCTTATTTCTAAGTCTAACCAAACGTGTACATATTAACAATATATTCTCATACTAATGTAGCTCTGGGGATAGCTCTGAGATTCCGTTATGTACTTAGTACATGTGTATTACATACTCTGTTCTGTCTGTATCTAGTTATATCGATCTGAGTTTCAGTAATTAACATACTAGTTGACACATAAATACAATTGAAGATAAATGTTGGATTTTAGAACACACATCTCCTGTTTGTGTTGCTATGGATAAATAATAAATGTTGTTGGTTATGACGTCATATTATATTTGTAAAAGGTATAACACGAACTGTGAAGTAATAGGATTATTATAAATTAGTCTGGGATAAACCTTATGCAAATATCAAGTATAAAGCTAAGCTAATTACTAGACGCTATTTAATATACTACGGATACGGATAGCAATTCCGAAATATCAAACACACCGAACATGCAATTAAATATTCCACCAACATCCTGAGATGCTACTAAAAACTGTTTTTGTCACTTTTCTATGTACTTTATTGCTTATTTTGTGAATACTTCTGACCCTACTTTCACAAGATTTAGTAGATACTACGATAACCTTCATTTCTAACCAGACAAAAGTCACTATTACAATTTTTGGAAATAAAGTGCCATATCACAACTTATTTAGAACGGTATGGTAAGAGAATATAAAGTTGTTTCATACAAATAAGGAGCTTGAGTCTTAATACAGAAGATTCTCAAGCTTTTAAATATTCCAAACATGGTCTTTCTGATCCTCCTTTGGCGCTATCTATCGAGATTTCTGTAACTACTCGACTACGTGCGCTCCTAGTGGCAGAATAACTATTTCGATTATCAGTGAAAATAGAGTAATTCTTCTAGGAAATTAATAAACGAATGTTTGGTGTTTATCCGGCTTATTATTTTTACTGTCCTTACAACGAGAATAAAGACATTGCATTCATTCCACACATTACATACCGACACTTTCCTATAAATACACGTTTAGATGTACCCAGAAGCGTTAAATTATGTGTCTATACAGAGGTTTCTGAGCGTCTATGAACAACATAACTATGAAACAGAAGACTTCCTAGTTTATGTTTTGTTGGAACGAAGAAGTTAACTTCTTAGACAGTTGCTTGTGTAATACGATTGTGTTTTTTTCAGTCTAAGTGACAAATTGAGCTTCTTTTAAGAAAACGTGGTATGTGATTGTTCATTTATGGCATTCTGTGACTTTAACTTCGTTTAAGATAGACTTATAACGAATGTGCATTGAAATTGCTCCAGAAATTTGTACAATAACTCAGACCCGGCAAGTAAGATGCTGGCTGCGAAGAAGTGACTTCCTCTACTGACAACTGGTATCCAGCAATCATAGAATATCGAATCGAACTAGGTCTAGTACCTCTTTTTGCTTCGCATTCTGGAATACGTGTGGCCTGGTTGATCAGGGGGTGAGCTGTTACAGTTTGCTCGAGCAACTTCCTTAAACGTCATTATAGTCAGAGAAACACATCTCCGTCCAGACTCTCGTATCCACATACCGAGCTAATTTGCTATCGCTCGGACCGCTAAAGCCGCCCTGGTGGCGGTACTGCGGTACTCGTCAGGCAAAATGTAGTCCGTAACCACATCCAGCGTCCCCCTCTTCAAGCCCTAGAGGCCACGGCAATTTGCCTTTACCTTGCCGGAACTGAGGTCCTGGTAGTCTCCGTGTACCACCCTTCCAACAGGCAGTTCGTTCCAAACGATTACCTATCTATCTTAAACTTATATCCTAGTGCTATCATGGCCGGGAACTTCAATGCTAAACATAAGCGTTGGCGCTGTGGTCGTGGGGCACATGCAAGAGGCAACCAAATCATTCGTCTCATAGATGGAGACCCACAGCTTCAAGTGCAGGATCCCTGGCAACCTACGCACTGCCCGCGAGGTGGAGGACAGTCATCAGTCATTACCTTCGCTATCTCCATTCATTTTCCATTTCATGTCACTCACACGTCATTAAACGCACTACATTCGGACCATAATCCGCTGCTGACAGAAATCAACACCAGGGTTGCCAGCCATGACACCTCGCTTCAAACGCGAGGAATTGAATGGGAAGGTTAAGCAACTTCCATCCCAGTCATAGAGAACGCAATCTCATCCTTCACATCCATCCTGACGCGAACTGCCAAAAACCTAACAGTTCACGACCCTGCACCCCTTCATCCAGACATCCTTCCACTGGACATCACCCACCTTATCCGCTGCTGCTGGGCGTCACGGAGACTATACCAGCGACACCGCACGCCACATATTCGCGCGCTCTTGCGACATTTACGTCGACTTGTAAGGGTCCGACTGCGTGAGCACAAGGTGCAGGTGTGGCAGGACACAATGGCCATATTGCGTGTCGAAAAAAACCCTTACGTTTATGATTGCCTCTTAATCAGTGGTGCCAACGGGCAAAAATAAATATGGATACAAAAGAGGGTGAGCGGATTAATGTAACGGGAGGATTCATTTTTTTATATTATCTTTTACGCCCTGCAATGCTAAGTCATATCGTACGATGAATTGAATGATGTTCAAATGAGTACAGGGTACATGGAGCTTAGATTTACCAGACATTCATCTTTCAGGATAAGAGAAAACCTCCAACGTTAAGTCATATCGGACGATGATTGAAATGATGTTCAAATGAGTACAGGGTACATGGAGCTTAGATTTACCAGACATTCATCTTTCAGGATAAGAGAAAACCTCCAACGTTAAGTCATATCGGACGATGATTGAAATGATGTTCAAATGAGTACAGGGTTCATAGAGCTTAGAGTTATCAGACATTCATCTCTCAGGATAAGAGAAAACCTCCAACGTTAAGTCATATCGGACGATGAATGAAATGATGTTCAAATGAGTACAGGGTACATAGAGCTTAGAGTTACCAGACATTCATCTTTCATGATAAGAGAAAACCTCCAACGTTAAGTCATATCGGACGATGAATAAAATGATGTTCAAATGATTACTGGTTACATAGAGCTTAGAGTTAACATTCATCTTTCAGGATAAGAGAAAACCTCCAACGTTAAGTCATATCGGACGATGAATGAAATGATGTTCAAATTAGTACAGGGTACATAGAGCTTAGAGTTACCAGACATTCATCTTTCAGGTTAAGAGGAAACCTCCAACGTTGAGTCATATCGGACGATGAATGAAATGATGTTAATATGATTACAGGGTACATAGAGCTTAGAGTTACTAGACATTCATCCTTCAGGATAAGGGAAAACCTCCAACGTTAAGTCATATCGGACGATGAATGGAGTGATGCTTAAATGAGTACAGGGTACATAGAGCTTAGAGTTTCCAGACATTCATCTTTCAGGATAAGAGAAAATCTCCAACGTTAAGTCATATCGGACGATGAATGAAATGATGTTCAAATGAGTAAAGGGTACATAGAGCTTAGAGTTACCAGACATTCATATTTCAGGATAAGAGAAAACCTGCAACGTTAAGTCATATCGGACGATCAATGAGATGATGTTCAAATGAGTACAGGGTACATAGAGCTTAGAGTTACCAGACATTCATATTTCAGGATAAGACAACGCCTCCAACGTTAAGTCGTATCGGAGGATGAATGAAATAATGTTCAAATGAGTACAGGGTACATAGAGCTTAGAGTTACCAGAGATTCATATTTCAGGATAAGACAACGCCTCCAACGTTAAGTCGTATCTGAGGATGAATGAAATTATGTTTTAATAAGTCCAGAAAAATGGAGAGTGATGCAAAAAAAATCTGTGTGGGCTGGCGCTGTGGGAAAGAAGTAATTCCTAAGTTGAAAATATGTGAAATACATAAGGATATGAATATATAAATGTAGAAATGTGTTATTCTGTTCTAATGATTACATTATGTACTGAAATTGAATGTTCCATTCCGATTCGTCCGCTACGCCAAACCTATTGCGGGCGATTAGCATTTGTTTCCGCTCGGTATAAAAAAAACGGAAGTACAGAGAAAAACTTAACATTTAGCACAATATAGAATCTCCAGGCTTAAATATAAGGTGTAAGTTTCAACATTTACGTGACAAATAGGACATTTTTTGAAAGTTTTCAAAATATTTATCCAATTCAGTTGCAATTACCAATTTTACATAAATTGTGTACTTGTATATAATCTAAATGTTTCCTTGTGGTAAAGTCATGTGTATATGTGGCTCCAATTATATAAAAGTTATTCATAATCAAATGCTTAACCATAGATTCCCAGAAAATTAAAAAGTGTATTTTTTCATACGGAGTAAATAAACATATGAAGTATTAATCAAAATCATTTAGAAAGGTTAATGAAGGAAAGAAAACAATAAAGAAACTGTTACCCAGCATTGCATATTTCCTTAAGAGCACAACGGGAGTTTGCACATAGATAAGCTTTTACGATAGTCAAATGTTCACTGGCGTTTCTCTTAGTATACGCTTTGTAATTCTAGTCTGTTTGTATGACTTCGGTCTGAAAAGTATGGAATACTTCAAATTGTAACTAGAAAGTGATCCATTGTTAAATATAATTTGTATGTTTAAGCGCGATGTACATATTCTGTACAGAAACGTTTAGTGTAACACTTAAGCTTTCCCGCTCATGTACATATCAAATTGAAACTAAAATAATGGCTTAGCCATGAAGAATTTAAATCAAATTACTAATAGCAATTTTGAATAAGCTAAAGGTATCCGTACAACGTTAAGTATCAAGGGTATTATGAATTATTTGTTTAATTTACGTCCTTTGACTTTGAAAGCCATACCGGACGATAAATGGAATAGCTGAAATGATATTCAATTGGACCCAGGGTCCACGAAGCTTACAATTACCCTACATTCGTGTTTTAGGATAAGAGAAAACCCCAGAAATAACCTAATCTTTCTAACTCACCCTGACCGAGATTCGATCTCATGACATCTTGAACGTGAGGGAGACATGCTACCATCTATGGTACCGAGGCGGCATGCTAAACTTTACTTCATATCCAGAATATAATTTTACAATCAAAGAACAGTAGCTTCGAAAAATTTTGCCGATTATATTATGCCGATCAATTTGAAGTTATAAATTCCAATTGCCTCTATTTTCCGTTCTGCACAGTTTAGTACCTATCACGACAGACTTCCTTTCTAACCCGAGAAGAAGCAATACTCTCTTTTCCGGACCTTTAGTGCCATATCAGGATTTCTTTGAACCACAATGTAGAGCTAATTTATAGCTGTTTGCTACTCAAAAGAATCTCATGTGCTATTACAGAACGTTCTCTAGCTTTTAGCAATTCCAGTCAGTACTGTCCTGTACTTCACTTTGCGCTATCTATCGGGGTTTGTGTAACTACATGACTATATGCGCACCTAGTGGCAGACATACTAACTGTAACGGATATTAGGCAAAATAAACCAATTTTAATATGAAATTAAACAAAGAAAGGTTTACTTTTCAGAAGATGTAAAGATTATCTTGGAAGTTTGCTATTTAGGCTATTTTTTATGTTTACCCTCTTCATTCGAAGCCTACATTTGAAACATTCAATACCGGCATTTTCCTATAAATACACGTTTTGAAGTAACCTTAATCGTAAGAATTCATATCTAGACAGAACTCTCTGAATGTCTATGATCAACATAACAATGAAACAAAATGCCGGTCATACAGCAGACACAATTACTTACAAACATTCGATAAACGATCCTCTCAATCCTCAATTTCATTTACCTGGAATGTTTTTGGAGATGTTTCGATTTCTTGTAAAGATTTGGATAAAAATAACCTTTTCTCAGGATACTTTTAGGAAAATGAAACAATAATTTCTTAGTTCAGTTTGTGAAGTAATGTTTATTTTGTATAAATGATGATCCGGATCACACGAATGTCTTATTACAAACAAAAGTAAATCTTTTTGATGCAGAAAATATATAAATTTTGCAGAAATACAAGTTTACCTTTTGTAGATTTATTCATTTCCATTGTTCCTCATCCAATTCTTCTTCTTCAAATACTACTTTTGTTTTGATTATGATAGGTAAGTTATAATAGAATGCAATGGTCACAACTTTTAAGAGCTTGCCGAATTGTGATGGCATGGAAATTTCGTTCTCTTGGACTGACAACTACATAAAAAAGGCGTGAAGTATAATGATTGGAAGATTATAGAAAACAACATTGAATATTTCGGAAATATTTACACACAGAAGCGCCATTAGACACAAGTCAAATGATTTATCGAGGTCTACATTTTTTGGTGCATTAAGTTTCCGATTTACCAAACTAACTTAAACAGGACTGGACTTATGAGCACTTTACCAGGAAAATCAAAATGTAGATTTCAGTTGTCATTAAAATAACATCTGAAGTTTTAGGCCAGCTTTATGTTCACAAAAGTGTTAAAATGTTTCGTGAAGAGAGATATATTGTTAACGAAGGTATAGAGGTAGATACAGACGTTTCTGTTAAAGTGTTTTACTATTCTCAAAACGTGTATTTGCCTAGAAACTTTGGTACGAACTTTTAAGTGGAATAAATAACAACTGAAGATCCTATTGTTGAGATCAGATGAACTGTATACAGCATATAGGGTTCCGATCCTTTAAAATTATTATATAATCTACTGACATTCTGAAAGGAACCATTTAGTAATAACTTATGCGCAAGGAAAAAGTAATTTGATTCCTTACAGTCTATGTCAAGGTAAACATGTCGTAATAATGAGTTTTACTGCAGACTGGCATTCGAACCGTGAACTCTCAGTACCCTCGTCACAACATGTGATTACTACTGGTCTACGATAACAAATATTATAAAGTACGTTATATTACAACATAAAACCGCAGTTTCACTTGTTTTTCTTGTTCATGTCTATTTTCTAATGTCTAGTAGTAACTTGCCCGTAAGAGAACATCTGTATATAAGTTTGTTACTGCGTCTAAGAAGTTAAAAGCTCGTAATAAAAGGTATAGTCACAGATTGGGCACGAACCACGAACCACAGCGTGCTTTTTGTCACTTTGTCACGGAGTTGTTGATAGTGCCTTGCAATACAAATAGATATTGCTTCTGTTAAATTCACAATTAGAAGATTTAAAGTAATGCAGCACACAGTCGTTTCTACAGTTACTGATACTGCCGCTAGGAGAGCATGTAGTCATGTAGTTACAGCAACATCGATAGATAGCGCCAAGGAAGAATCATGATGCTGTTGTTCGGAATTTAGTAATTCTTAAGAGAACTTCTAGTTTAAGACCAAAGTCTCTTTTCTTTGCGAAATAACTTTAAGTAAGCTTTGTACTACGTACAAGGTAGGTCGAGATAAGGGATATTGATTAAGGAAAACAGACTATTCTGTTTCGTCAAGTTTGAACAGGAGATTATCATCATCGTTATTAAATCACTGGAAAATATGACGAATGGCACTTACCATTGCCCCTTTTTCTTTATATGATCGGATGTTTATTTGGCTTAGTACCCAATGCGCCAATATTTTATTTATATTAACATCCATACCAGTATTCCACATTAAGACTATACAGAGGAGAAAGCGTTCTTCTTAACATCTTTTAGTGTAACTTCAGTAGGTAGTTGTATCTGGTGTATAATCGACGTTTGCTTTACAGTTAAATTGGCGACAATCTCGCTTAGAGACCGCTGTCTGGAAATGAGTCTTTAGTATTGAGGGTACATCAAAACGTGCATTTATGGTAAAGTGTCGGTATCGAATTTTTGGGATCAATGCAATTAATGGGAATAATTATTTCTTCTACATTAGTCGTGTGTAGACTAAGGTTTGAATGAGCAAAGCCAGACTGAAAATTTGCAATATACCTAATGGTGGTCGTGGACTACTTCACCAAGTGGCCGGAGGTGTATGCCATCACAAACCAAGACTCAAAGACAATCACAGACTGCCTCGTGGAGCAAGTGTTCTGTCGATTTGGGGTGCCGCTAGAGCTACAAAGTGGCCGGGGTACCAACTTTGAGTCCAACCTAATGAAGGAGGCACTACAAAGGCTTGGAGTGAACAAGTCGGGCAGTACGCCTCTACATCCCCAGTCGAATGGCATGGTCGAAAGATACATCAAGACCTAAGATGAACACCTGAGGAAGGTCGTGGCCAGCCATCAGCGAGACTGGGACGTCAAGGTGCCACTGTTCTTGCTGGCCTACCGCTCTTCTACACACGACACAACTGGGATGACGCCAGCCAACTTAATGTTCGGCCGAGAGTTACGCCTCGCTTTTGACCTGGCTTTTGGAAGCCCTCCGGAAGCGAAGCAGCCAGCGACCGAGTATGTGGAGAACTTGGTGGACCATCTCCACGGTATGCACGAAATGGCTCGCCAGAACATCCAGAACGCGAGCGACCACATTAAGACCCAATATGACAGGCAAGCCAACAGCCAAGGGTTCCAGCGAGGTGACCTGGTCTGGCTGTACCCAGACCAAGGGACGCTGCCCGAAGCCCCAGCAGCCATTGTAAGGACCTACCGGGTGGTGAAGAGGATTAACGACGTGGTCTACCGCATCCAGAAGGTTCCCCGAGGGATGATGTTAGTGGTTCACCTCGGACGCCTAGCACGCTATGATGGTGCTGTTCGGAACGACCAGCTTTGAGGAGGCAACAGTGTCACACAAACGTCGGAGCTCCCTATAGAACCGGCCGGCAGTAGGACCAGAGGGGAAGCATTCAATTACGCCTACCCATTTGTCTCGTGTCACTAACTGCAGGGACTATTAGGGGAGCGGCGCGAGCCCTGTACCGTCTCTTTCCCCTCGCACCAGACGTCTTAAAACCTCTGGATAATTGTGCGCGCCGCGAACCTTCCGGAAACGGCGATCTTCGCTATATAAGGCCTGTAGTTGGCGAGTCAGTTCAGTTCTTGGCGCGCAGCGTGAGGAGCGCCCAGTGAGGGAATGCACTGTGTACGTGCATCGGAGGAGTGTACGTAACAGCGTGCAGTGGACCTGTGACAGACAAATGGTGAATTGTAATTGTGTGCATTACGTAATTCTGTGAAATCGGCAAGTGTTCCGATTGTAATTCGGTGGAAATAAAGAACACTTTTGAGTGGTGTATTTGGACTTTTCATTTCAAGAACCCACAAAGTCACAACTGGCGTCAGGAAGTGGGATAACGGCAATGGAATCGGCATTGGAAAAGATTTTGGAGAAGTAGAACGAATTAACAGCGAAGAAGGAGGCGGCAAATAACAGCCTGGGCGCGAAGCTGGAGCCCACAAATAACAACTTGGCAGCGAAACTGAAGGAAATAAAAACAGAATTGACCACGGAATTAAAGCGTCAAACGAGGTCCTCACCGCAAAATTTGAGGAGCAGGTGGCCGACGTAAAGGTGGACGTCACGGAGCTCGGTGAGCGCGTCAAAGACTTGGCGAGCAGCGTCATCGACCTGGAAGGGAAGGCCGACAGCAGCCTCAAGTGCTTGAACGCCATGGTGGAGGTCGTCGTCGGCAGGAGGTTGAAGGATTTCAAGGTCGACGCGCCGGCACGTGACACATCTGCGTGCGTCAAACCTCCTAAATACGACGGCGCGAACAATTTCGAAGTATTCCGCCGCCAATGCGACGCAGTGGCCAAGCACAACAAATGGTCCCAAGAGGAGGAGGCCACACAGTTAATAGCCAGCCTCCAGGTACGGGCCGCGGAAGGCCCTGGAGAATCGTTTTGGAAACCACCGCTTAGCCGCAGCGTACCGCAGCCAGCTAAAGGGAAGGTCACAACTGCCAGGGGAGACGCTGCAGGAGTTCGCCCTGGTAATTGAACAACTGGCTAGCAAGACCCTAGTCGACCTCCCACCAGCGTTCCTATCCCGGGAAGCTGCCTACACAATCCTTGACGGCGTACGTGACACGGAGATTCGTCAGAGCCTAATGTTCGGCGATTATAAAACAATCGACGACGCGCTAACTGCAGCATTAAGGATGGAGGCGGCCATGGTAACCGCTATCCCGACGTTGAGAACGAGGAGTGTCCGCGACACCGGAGACAGATGACCAGCCAAGGGAAGCCGGCGAACACCTAGTGGCCTGTGTGTATTCCACATTAAGGGAATTCAGATGTGGGAGCGTTCTTCTTAACATCTTTTAGTGTAAGTTCAGTAAGTAGTCGTGTCTGGTGTATAATCGACGTTTTGTTTTACAGTTATGTTGCCGACAGACTCATTAAAATCCTATGTCTGGAAATGAATCTTTAGTATTGAGGGTACATCAAAACGCGCATTCATAGTAAAGTGTCGGTATCGAATTTCTGGAATCAATGCAATTGATAGAAGTAATCACTTCTTTCACATTAGTCGTGTGTAGACTGAGGTTTGAATGACATACAAGTCAGATGGAGAATTTAAAGTCTTATCGGCATGTTGGCCATAGAAGCTCAGTGGCTTCGAGCAACCGCACGGAGAGTGGAAGATGCGTGGTTCAAATCCCGGCTATGGTATTGAATTTCTAAGTCTGACTCTACTAAATCAAATGCCATTTAAGCTTAGAAGAACTATATCTACTGTTTAGAAACCTTATTTCTAAGTCTAACCAAACGTGTACATATTAACTGTATATAGTCATACTAATGTAGCTCTGGGGATAGCTCTGAGATTCCGTTATGTACTTAGTACATGTGTATTACATACTCCGTTCTGTCTATATCTATTTATATCGATCTGAGTTTTAGTAATTAACATACTAGCTGACACATAAATACAATTGAAGATAAATGTTGGATTTTAGGACATGCATCACCTGCTTGCGTTGACATGGATAAATAATAAATGTTGTTGGTTATGACGTCATATTATATTTGTAAAAGGTATAACACGAACTGGGAAGTAATAAGATTATTATAAATTAGTCTGGGATAAACCTTATGCAAATATAAATTATAAAGCTAAGGTAATTACTAGACGCTATTTAATATACTACGGATACGGATAGCAATTCCGAGATATCAAACACACCGAACATGCAATTAAATATTCCACCAACATCCTGAGATGCAACACAAAACTCTTTTTGTCACTTTACTGTAAACTTTAATGCTTATTTTGTGAATACTTCTGACCCTACTTTCACAAGATTTAGTAGATACTACGATAGCCTTCATTTCTAACCAGAGAAAAGTGAGTTTTATAATTTTCGGAAACAAAGTGCCATATCACAACTTATTTATAACGGTATGGTAAGACAATATAAATTTGTTTCACACAAATACGGAGGTTGTGTCTTAATTCAGAAGATTCTCTAGCTTTTAAAAATTCCAAACATGGTCTTTCTGATTCTTCTTTGGCGCTATCTATCCAGATTTCTGTAGCTACTCGACTACTTGCGCTCCCAGTAAAAGAATTACTAACTGTATGGATTATCAGTGAAAATACAGTAACTCTGCTAGGAAATTAATAAACGAGTGTTTGGTATTTAGCCGGCTTATTACTTTTACTGTCCTTGCAACGTAAATAAAGTCATTGCATTCATTCCAAACATTCCATACCGACACTTTCCTATAAATACACGTTTAGATGTACCCGGAAAGGTTAAAGTACGTATCTAGATGGAGGTTCCTGAGTGTATATGATCAACATAACAATAAAACAAAAGACTTCCTAGTTTATGTTCTGTTGGTACGAAGAAGTTAACTTCTGAGACAGTTGCCTGTGTAACACGATTGTGTTCTTTTAATCTAAGTGACAAATTGAGCTTGTTTTAAAAAAACGAGGTATGTGATTGCTCATATATGGCATTTTGTGATAGCTTAACTTCGTTTCAGATATATTTATAAGGAATATGCATTGAAATTGCTCCAGAAACTTGTACAATAGCTCAGACCTAGCAAGTAAAAAGCTGGCTGCGATGGAGGTACTTCCTCCACTGACAACTGGCATCCATCAATCACAAAATGGCGAGAAGTTGATTGGGAAGGCGCAAGGAACTGGCTCCGCGCTTCCATCCCACCGAACCCAAAAGATAACCAATATCCCAGACATAGAGAACGCAATCTCATCCTTCACATACATCCTGACGCGAACTGCCAAAAACCTTACAGTTCACGGCCCTGCACCGCTTCATCCAGACATCCTTCCACGGGACATCACACTCATTATCCGCCGCTCCTGGGTTGGCACGGAGACTATACCAGCGACACCACACGCCACATAACCGCGCGTTCTTGCGACGTTTAAGTCGACTGGACAGGGTCCGACTGCGTGAGCACAAGGTTCAAGTGTGGGAGGACACAATAGCTGGACTGCGTGTCGAAAATGGCGACGTGTGGCGTATCGCAAAAACCCTCAGGATTATGATTGATTCTTAATCAGTGCTGCCAACGGGCAAAAATAAATATGGATACAAAAGCGGGCGAAGCGGATTAATGTGACGGGAGGATTCATTTTTTTATATTTTTATTTACGTCCTCCAACGTTAGGTCATATTGGACGATAATTTTATTAGTTTAGTTAGTTTTTAGTTTAGTTGAGTTACTCAGTCTGACTCTACCTATTCAAATGCAATTTAAGTTTAGAAGAATTAAATCATCTATTTAGAAACCTTTTGTGTAAGTCTAACCAACTGTGTACATATTAACAGTATATTCTCATACTAATGTAGTACGGAGGATAGCTCTGAGATTACGTTATGTACTTAGTACATGTGTATTACTTACTCCATTCTGTCTATATCTATTTAAGTCAATCTGAATTTTAGTAATTAACATATCAGCTGAAATATTAATAAATGCAATTGAATAAAAACGTTGCATTTTAGAACATACATCGCCTGCTGTTGTTGCTATGGAGAAATAATAAATATTTTTAACTATGGCGTCATATTATATTTGTTAAAAGTACAACACGAACTTGACAGTAATAAGATAAATATGGTAATAGTATGAAATCAGCAACGCTAATTTTGAAACTAAAAGCTCTCGAATTTTCAATATTAAAGGTCGTCTGGTATAAACCTTAAGCCAACATAAATTAAAAAGCTATGGTAATTACTAGAGGCTATTTAATAAATTACGGATGCGGATAGCAATAAAGAGATTTCAAACACACCAAACGTGCAATTTAATACTCCGCCAATATCCTGAGATGTCTAGGTCACCTACATAAAGCAAGGATCTCCAGAACAGAAGAGCACGTAAAAACGTATAACTCCTGCAGGAGGCTTTTCAAAAACCTCCTAAAAGAGAAAAGAGCAAACTGGATACAGGAGGAAGGAAAGAAAATAATAGAAAAGGCGAAGACAAATCACTATGCGGCATTAAAACCGAGAACACCAAAATTCTCACAATCAATTCCAATAGAAACGTGGGAAGCCCACTTCCGACAGATCCTGAATAACGGAAAAATATACAAGAAATCAATGCCACAAGAAATTCAACATTGACAACATATTTCAGAAGAGTTAGTGGAAGACATTATCAAACAGCTGAAAAATCACAAAGCACCTGGACCGGACAGAATCTCAAACGAAGATCTGAAAGAAACCTGGCCGCACTATTTAATAAATGTATACAGACATACAAAATCCCAACCAACTGGAGGAAATCTATAATTAAGATTATGTACAAAGGAAACGGCTCTCCGAACTCACCAGATTCCTATAGAGGAATAGCATTCAAAAACACAATTTTCAAGACTCTGAGCAAAGTTCTAACCGATAGACTAACTGTTAAAACAGCTGATAACATCCCTGAACCGCAGTTCGGCTTCAGAAAAGGAAGGTCTACACTCCATGCTGTAGAAAACCTACTAGAAAATATTCAAGATGCACTGTGATATCAAGGAAAGAAGCTCCATGTCATCTTCATAGATTATAGGAAGGCCTTCGATTTCCTGGATCGCCAAATCCTCATTGATAAGCTCCGACAAATGATCGGTGAAGACAGCTATTTACCAGAAACCATAGCCAACATCACAAATGAAAATTATGTGACAACCAGAGATAGCCTCCAGTCATCTGTGCAAATCACGCAGATAAACGGGGTTCTCCAAGGTGACCCGGCAAGTCCCCTGCTGTTTAACTTGGCCACAGCAGATGTAGTTAAAATCCTGGAAGGCTTGGAAAACCGAGTCTCGCTCTACGCCTATGCCGATGATATGACAATAGGATCAACAAACCTAGAGGACCTCCAAGAATGCTGGAACCGTTTTATAACTTGGGCCAAGAAGAAAAAACTACAGCTGAACCGAGACAAAACTGTTCATATGATCTTCAGAAGAGAAGGGAGGGTAGCAGCCAGAGACAGAGTTTTCCATGAACAAGACCCACTGAAGATAGTGAACTCTTTAAAGTATCTCGGAATAACGCTATAAGGCACCGGAACTACCTTCACGAAGCATATAGAAAGCAGGGCGGCAGCTGCAATAATTGCTATGAATGATATCCAACTGCTACGAAGACTGTCAGTAGACACTGCCATGAAGATTTTCACGATTTTCCCTGATCGTGACATATGGCCTGGAACTTATATGGCCCCATCTCACCAAGACCAACCTGAAGACCATAGAGCAAATAAAAGTAATATTTCCGAAGAAGTTACTCTGTGTGTCCAAGTTTACGCCATCTCGACTGACATACGAACTCGCCGGAGAGATATTCTTCATAGAGAAACTAAGAATGCAGATGCTTCTGGCATCTACTGCGGCTTATCATGATCTTCTAGCAGAACTTCAGAAAAAGAAGAAGGAAATCTGGGCAGATTTTTATGCGACCGAAGCGATGCTAACATCAGAGTGCAGACTATGAACTACGGCACTCTCTGACACGCTTTGCCATTCATGATTTCCATTTCTGGATGTGCAACGTTAAATCCTTCCAGTTGATTGGTGTATATGTGAACAGTGCGGAGAGAAATGTGATCAATATCACCTGTTAAAGTGCAAAAAAAAGGATCATATCAATGAGAGAGTTGTGTAAAGATTAAATGCACATTGTGCGTAATTTAATTATTATTAATATCCTGAGATTTAACACAAAACTCATTATGCCATTCCTCATAAACAATTTCTAATTTCAAATAGTCATACAGTGAATACTTCAAACATACTTTCACAAGATTTAATAGATTTTACGATAGCCTTGATTTCTAACCAGACAAAGGTCAGTATTCTAATTTTTGGAAATAAAGTGTCATATCACAATTTATTTAGAGCGGGATGGTAAGAGAATATAAAGTTGTTTCATACACATAAGGAGGTTGTGTCTTAACTCAGAAGATTCTCTAACTTTTAAAAATTTCAAACATCATGTTTCTGCTTCTCCTCTGGCGCTATCTATCGAGATTTCTCTAACTACTCGGCTACATGCGCTCCTAGTGGCAGAATTATTAACTGTACGGATTATCAATGAAAATAAAGTAATTCTGCTAGCAAAGTTAATAAATAAAAGTTAGTTATTTAGCCGATTTATTAGCTTCACTGTCCTTACAATGTAAATAAAGACATTTCATTCCATACCGACAGTTTTCTATAAATACACGTTTAGATGTACCCGGAAGCGTTAAAGTACGTATCTAGACAGATGTTTCTGAGCGCCTATGATCAACATAACTATAAAACAAAGTATCTCCTAGTGTATTGTTTTGTTGGGACGAAGAAGTTAATTTCTTAGACAGTTGCCGGTGTAATACGATTGTGTTTTGTCAGCCTAACCTTATCTATATAACTCACCCTGACCACAGCACCCTGACCGAGATTCTAATTCGGGAACTCTTGAACGTGAGGCAGACATGGGACCATTTACGCTACCGAGGCGACATTCTGGAATTTATTTTATGTCCAGAGTACTATTTTGCAATCCAAGAACTCTAAATTCAACAAAATGCTACGATTATACTACGCTGAGCATAGCCAATTTTTAAATTCCAATTGCCTCAATTCTTCGTTCCCCATAATTTAGTACTTATGACGATACACTTCCTTTCTAACCCGAGAAGAGACAATAATCTCTTTTCCGGACATTAAGTGCCATATCACGACTTGTTTTATCCAAAATGTAAAGCTGATTTAAAGTTGTTCTGTTAACAAAAGAAGCTCGTGTGTTGTTACAGAATGTTGTCTAACTTTTAGCAATTCCAGTCAGTACTGTCTTCTACTTCCCTTGGCGTTATCTATCGGGGTTTTTGTAACTACATGACTATATGCGCGCCAAGTGGCAGAATGACTAACTGTATCGGATATTAGGAAAAACAAACCAATTTTAATATAAAATTAAACAAGGAAAGGTTTACGTTAAATTGGATGGAAGATTTATCTTAGAAGTTTGCTATTTTAGCCTATTTGTTATGTTTACCCTCTTCATTCGAAGCCTGCATACAGAATATTCAATACCTGTATCTTACTATAAATACATGGTTTGATGTACACTGAATCGTAAAGGTATTAACAAACGTTGGAGAAATCAATCTTCTCAATCCTCTATAACCTTTATTTGGAAAACTATTTGGAGATATTCCAATTTTCTATAATGATTTGGATAAAATTAATCTTTGCTGAAGATAGTTTCAGAAAAATGGAACAATGTTTTTAATTTACGAGTTCAGTTTATGAAGTAATCTACATTCCACGCTACTTTTGTATAGCTGATGATCCGGTTGACACAGATGTCTCATTAAGTACTAAAGTAAATCTTTTTGATGCAGAAAATATATAAATTTTGCACGGATACAAGTTTACCTTTTGCAGATTTAGCTATTTCCGATATATTGTTGTTATACTTCTTATTTTCCATATAATGTCACTCTCAAAAGAGGAGTGGCACTTGTTGCTTATCCAATTATCCTTATGCAACTACTTCTTTTGTTTTGGTTATGGAAGTTAAGTAATAACAGAATGGAATGGTCAGAACTTTAAAGATCTGGCCGTGGTGTGATGGCTTGGAAAATTCGTTCTCTTGGACTGACAAAGACATAAAAAAGGCGAGAAGTATAATGATTGGAAGATTCGAGCAAACAACAAAGAATATCCCCGAAATGTTTACACACAGAAGCACCATTAGACACAAGGCAATTGTTTTTTCGAGATGTACATTTTTTGTTGCATTAAGTTTACGGTTTTACCAAAGTAACTTAAAAGGAGAGGACTTCTGAGTAGATTGCCATAAAAATCAAAATATGGATTTCAGTTGTCATTAAAATAACATCCGAAGTTTTGCATCATTTTTTTTTTATGATCACCAAATTGTTAGAATGTTTCGTGAAAAGAGAAGTTTTGTTAAGTAACATATAAAGGTAGATACAGACGTTTCTGTTAAAGTATTTTAGGATTCTCAAACGTGTATTTGCCTAGAAACTTTGGTAGTAACTTTGAGTGAAATAAATAACAACTGAAGGTCCTGTTGTTGTGACCAGATGGACTGTATACAGCATATAGGGTTGTGATCCTTTAAAATTATTATATAATCTACTGTCATTCTTAAAGGAACCATTTAGTAATAACTTATGAGCAAGGAAAAAGTAATTTGATTCCTTACAGTGTATTACAAGGTAAACATGTCCTAATAAGGAGTTTTACTGCAGACTGGCATTCGAACCCTGAACTCTCAGTACCCTCGTTACAACATGTCGTTACTACTGGGCTACGATAACAAATATTATAAAGTACGTTATATTACAACATAAAACTGCAGTTTCACTTGTTTTTCCTGTTCTTTTCTATTTTCTAATGTCTAGTAATAACTTAGCCGTAAGATAACACCTGTAAGTAGGTTTGTTACTGCATCTAAAAGGTTAACAATTCGCAATAAAAGGTATGGTCACAGAGTGGGCACGAACCACGAACCACTCACTTTGTCACGGAGTTGTTGATACAGCCTTACAATACAAATAGATATTGCTTCTGTTAAAATCATAATTAGACGATTTACAGCAATGCAGTATACAATAGTTACTACAGTTACTGATACTGCCACTAGGAGAGCATGTAGTCATGTAGTTACAGCAACATCGATAGATAGCGTTAACGGAGAATCATGATGCTGTTGTTTGGAATTTAGTAATTCCTAAGAGAACTTCTAGTTTAAGACCAAAGTCTCTTTTGTTTACGAAGTAACTTTAAGTAAGCTTTGTACTACGACAAGGTAAGTCGAGATAAAGGATATTGATTAAGGAAAACAGAGTATTCTGTTTCGTCAAGTTTGAACAGGAGGTTATCATCATCGTTATTAAATCACTGGAAAATATGAGGAATGACAATTACCATTGTCCATTTTTGTTCCTATGTTCGAATGTTTATTGTTTTAGTACCCAATACGCTGATATGTTATTTATATTAACATCCATATCAGTATTCCATATTAAGGGTATTCAGATGTGGGAGCGTTCTTCTTAACATCACTTAGTGTAACTTCAGGAGGTAGTCGTGTCTGGTTTATAATCGACGTTTGCTTTACAGTTAAGTTGGCGACAATCTCGCTTAGAGACCGCTGTCTGGATATGAGTCTTTAGTATTGAGCGTACATCAAACGTGCATTTATAGTAAAGTGTCGGTATCGAATTTTTGGGATCAATGCAATTGATGGAAATAGTCATTTCTTCCACATTAGTGGTGTGTAGACTAAGGTTTAAATGAGTAAAGCCAGACTGAAAATTTGCAATGTCATAGCCCATATTTGAACCAAGGACCTCCAAATCTCCTTGCGGTTGCTTTAAGCAACTGAGCTAATATGGCCAACATGCCGATATGACATACAAGTCAGTTGGAGAATTTAATGTCATATCGACAAGTTGGTCATAGTAGCTCAGTGCTTTAGAGCGACCACACGGAGAGCAATAGAATCATGGTTCAAATCCCGGTATGATATTGAATTTGTCAGTCTGGCTCTACATATACAAATGTAATTTAAGTTTAGAAGAACTAAATCTTCTGTTTAGAAACCTTCTGTGTACGTCTAACCTACTGTGTACATATTAACAGTATATTCTCATAATAATGTAGTAACGAGGATAGCTCTGAGAATACGTTATATGCATGTGTATTACATACTCCGTTCTGTCTATATCTATTTATATCTGCTTAAATATGAATAAATACAATTGAATATAAACGTTGGATTTTACAACATACATAACCTGTTTGTGTTGCTTTGGAGAAATAATGAATGTCGTTGACTATGACGTTGTATTATATTTGTTAAAAGTACAACACGAACTTGACAGTAATAAGATAAATATGGTAATAGTATCAAATCGTTAACGCTAATTTTGAAATTAAAAGTTCTCGAAGTTTCAAATATTAAAAGCAGTCTTGGATAAATATTAAGCCAATATAAAATAGAAAGCTAAGGTAAATACTAGAGGCTATTTAATAAACTACGGTTGCGTATATCAATTCCGAGATTTCAAACATACCAAACGTGCAATTCAATATTCCACCAACATTCTGCTATGCAACACAAAACTCATTTTGTCATTCTTTAGTGAAATTTAATCATTGATTAGCGAACACTTCCTACCATAGTTTCACAAAATTTAGTAGATATTACGACAGCCTTCATTTCTAACCAGACAAAAGTCAGTAATATAATTTTCGGAAATAAGGTGTGAAATTACAACTTATTTAGAGCGGGATGGTAAGAGAATATAAAGCTGATTCATAAAAATAAGGAGGTTTGGTCTTAATTCAGAAGGTTCTCCACCTTTTAAAGATTTCAAACTTGATCTTTCTGCTTCTCCTTTTGGCGCTGTCTGTCGAAATTTCTGTAACTACTCGACTACATGCGCTCCTAGTGGCAGAATTACTAACTGTATGGATTATCTGTGTTAATAGACTAATTCTGCTAGGAAATTAATAAAAGAGTGTTTGGTATTTAGCCCGCTTATTATATTTACTGTTCCTACAACGAAAATAAAGACCTTGCATTCATTCAAACATTCCATGTCGACACTTTCCTATAAATACACGTTTAGATGTACACGGAGGCGATAAAGTACGAATCTAGACAGAGGTTTCTGAGTGTATATGATCAACATAATAATAAAACAAAAGACTTCTTAGTGCCTTGTTTTGTTGGGATGAAGAAGTTAATTACCCGAGACAGCTGCCTGTGTAATACGATTGTGTTTTGTCATCCTATGAGACAAATTGAGAAATTAAGAAAACGAGGTATGTCATTGTTCATTTTAACTTCGTTTAAGATAGATTTATAGCGAATGTGAATTGAAATTGCTCCAGAAACTTCTACAGTAACTCAGACCCGGCAAGAAAGATGTTGGCTGCAATGGAGGGCCTTGCTCTACTGAGAACTGGTATCCAGCAATCACAGAATGGCGAATCGAACTAGGTCTAGTATCTCTTTTCACTTCGCATTCTGGAATACGTTTGTTCTGGTTGATCAGGGGGGTGAGCTGTAGCAGTTTGCTTGAGCGAATACCTTAGACGTCATCCTAGCCAGCAAAACGCATCTCCGTTCAGACTCCCGTTTCCGCATCCCGGGCTACATTTGCCATCGCTGGGACCGCCAAGGCAGCCCTGGCGGTGGTACAGCGGTATTGGTCAGGTAAATTGTGGACCATAAACTCATACAGCTCCCTCCTCTTCAAAACCTAGAGGCCATGGCAATTTGTCTGGACCTTGGTGGAACAGAGGTCCAGGTAGTCTCCGTGTACCACACTCCCAACAGGCAGTTCGTTCCAAACGATTACCTATCTATCCTAAACTTATATCCTAGTGCTATCATGGCCGGGGACTTCAATGCTAAACATCAACGTTGGTGCTGTGGTCGTCGGGCAGATGCAAGAGGCAACCAAATCATTAGCCTCATAGATGGAGACCCACAGCTTCAAGTGCAGGGTCCCTGGCAACCTACGCATTACCCGCGAGGTGGAGGTCTGCCATCTGTCATTGACTTCGCGATCACCATACATTTTCCATTTCATCTCACTCTCACGTCACTATACGCACTTCATTCTGCCCATAATCCGGTGTTGACAGAAATCAGGGTTGCCAGTCATGACACCTCGCTTCAAATGCGGGAAGTTGATTGGGAAGGCATAAGGAACTGGCTCCGCACTTCCATTTCACCGAACCCAAAAATAACCAACTTCCCAGGCATAGAGAACGCAATCTCATCCTTCACGTCCATCCTTACGTGAGCTGCCAAAAACCTAACAGTTCACGGCCCTGCACCTCTTCATCCAGACATCCTTTCATTGGGCATCACCCTCCTTATCCGCCGCTGCTGGGCGTCACGGAGATTATACCAGCGACACCTCACGCCACATAATCGCGCGCTCTTGCGACATTTACGTCGACTTCTCAGTGTCCGACTGCGTGAGCACAAGGTTCAAGTGTGGGAGGACACAATGGCCAGACTGCATGTCGAAAATGGCGATGTGTGGCATATCGCAAAGACCCTCAGGATTTTGATTGCCTCTTAATCAGTGCTAACAACGGGCAAAAATAAATATGGATACAAAAGAGGGTGAAGCGGATTAATGTAACGGGAGGATTCATTTTTTTATATTTTTATTTACGTCCTCCAACGTTAAGTCATCTCGTACGATGAAATGAATGATGTTCAAATTGAGTAGAGGGTACAAGGAGCTTAGAGTTACCAGACATTCATCTTTGAGGATAAGAGAAAACCTCCAAAGTTAAGTCATATCGGACGATAAATGAAATGATCTTCAAATGAGTACAGGGTACACAGAGCATAGAGTTACCAGACATTCATCTTTCAGAATAAGAGGAAACCCCCAACGTTATGTCATATCGGACGATAAATGGAATGATGTTGAAATTAGTACAGGGTACATAGAACTTAGAGTTACCAGACATTCATCTTTCAGGATAAGAGGAAACCTCCAACGTTAAGTCATATCGGACGATAAATGGAATGATGTTCAAATGAGTACAGGGTACATGGAGCTTAGAGTAATCAGACATTCATCTTTCAGGATAAGAGAAACCCTCCAACGTGAAGTCATATCGGACGATGAATGAAATGATATTCACATGAGTACAGGGTACACAGAGCTTAGAGCTAACAGACATTCATCTTTCAGGATAAGTGAAAACCTACAACGTTAAGTCATATCGGACGATAAATGAAATGATGTTCAAATGAGTACAGGGTACATAGAGCTTAGAGTTACCAGACATTCATCTTTCAGGATAAGAGGAAACCTCCAACGTTAAGTCATATCGGACGATGAATAAAATGATGTTTGAATAAGTCCAGAAAAATGGAGGATGATGCCAACAGTTATAACAAGAATGTGATAGATTGTTGAATATAATTTGTTTGTTTAAGCGTGATGCACATATTCTGTACCGGAACTTTACCGCCTATGTACATATTAAATTGTAACTAAAATAATGGCTTAGCCGTGGAGAATTTAAATCAATTTACTAATGTCAATTTGAAATAAGCTGAAATTTATTTCATATCCAGAATATCATTTTGCAATCAAGAATCTCTAGCTTCAACTATCTGGGACGATTATATTACGTTGAACAGAGGCTATTTAGAAATTCCAATCGCCTCTATCCTCCGTTCCCATAATTTAGTACTGATGGCGATAGACTTCCTTTCTAAATTGAGAAGAGACAATACTCTCTTTTCCGGACATTTAGTGCCATATCCCGACTTCTTTTAACCAGAATGTAAAGCTAATTTAAAGTTGTTCTGTAAACAAAAGAAGCTCGTGTTTTGTTGCAGAATGTTCTCTAGCTTTTAGCAACTCCAGTTAGTACTGTTCTGTACTTCCCTTGGCGCTATCTATCGGGGTTTTTGTAACTACATGACTATATGCGCACCTAGTGGCAGAATGACTAACTGTCTCGGATATTAGGCAAAATAAATTCATTTTAATATGAAATTAAACAAGGAAAGGTTTATTTTAAATTAGATGGAAGGATTATCTTGGCAGTTTGGTATTTAGTCTATTTGTTATGTTTACACTCTTCATTCGAAGCCTACATGCAAAATATTCAATACCCACATTTTACTATATATACATGGTTTGATGTACACTGAATCGTAAAAGTATATACAAATGTTGGGCAAATCATCTTCTTAATCCTCTATAACCTTTATATGGAAAATGTTTTGAGATATTCCAATTTTCTATAACGATTTGGATAAAATTAATCTTTGCTCAGAATTGTTCAAGAAAAATGGAACAATGTTTTCAATTTATGAGTTCAGCTTGTGAAGTAATCTACATTCCACGCTACTTTTGTATAACTGATGTTCCGGTTGATACAGATGTCTTATTAAATACAAAAGTAAATCTTTTTGATGCAGGAAATATATAAATTTTGCACGGATACAAGTTTACCTTTTGCAGATTTTGGAATTTTCGACATTGTGTTGTTATACTTTTCCTTTTCCAAATAATATCACTCTCATATATGCAGTGTACCTTTTTCTTCATCCGAATATCTTTCTTGAAATACTAATTTTGTTTTGGTTATGAAAGGTAAGTTATAAGAGAATGGCATGGTCAGAACTTTTAAGAGTTTGCCGAAATGTGATAGCTTGGAAAAAAATCGTTCTCTTGGACTGAAAAGGACAAAAAAGGATAATGATTGGACAACTCTAGGAAACAGCAAATGCTTACACACATAAGCACCATTACGATATGACATACAAGTCACTTCGAGAGTTTAATGTCATATTGGCAAGTTGGCCATAGTAACTCAGTGGTTTAGAGCAACCGCACGGAGAGTGGGAGATCCGTGGTACAAATCCCGGCTATGGCATTGAATTGCTCAGTCTGGCTCTGCTCATTCAAATGAAATTTAAGTTTAGAAGAACTAAATCTTCTGTTTACAAACCTTCTGTGTAAGTCTAACCAACTGTGTAATATTAACAGTATATAGTCATACGACTATGACGTCATATTATATTTGTTAAAAGCATAACAAGAACTTGACAGTAATAAGATAAATATGGTAACAGTATCGAATCGGTAACGCTAACTTTGAAACTAAAAGCTCTCGAAGTTTCAATACTAAAGGTAGTCTGAGATAAACCTCAAGCCATTATAAATTAAAAAGCTAACGTAATTACTAGAGGCTATTTAATAAACTACGGATGCGGATAGCAATTCACAGATTTCAAACACACCGAACGTGCAATTTAATACTCCACCAATATCCTGAGATGTCTAGGTCACCTACATAAAGCAAGGATCACCAGAACAGAAGAGCACGTAAAAACGTATAACTCCTGCAGGAGGCTTTACAAAAACCTCCTAAAAGAGAAAAGAGCAAACTGGATACAGGAGGAAGGAAAGAAAATAATAGATAAGGCCAAGACAAATCACTATGCGGCATTAAAACCGAGAACACCAAAATTCTCACAATCAATCCCAATAGAAACGTGGGAAGCCCACTTCCGACAGATCCTGAATAACGGAAAAATATACAAGAAATCAATGCCACAAGAAATTCAACATTGACAACATATTTCAGAAAAGTTAGTGGAAGACATCATCAGCTGAAAAATCACAAAGCACCTGGAGCGGACAGAATCTCAAACAAACATCTGAAGGAAGCCTGGCCATATCTGGGGGAAATATGGACCGCACTATTTAATAAATGTATACAGACATACAAAATCCCAACCAACTGGAGGAAATCTATAATAATGATTATGTACCAAGGAAAGGGCTCTCCGAACTCACCAGATTCCTATAGAGGAATAACACTCAAAAACACAATTTTCAAGACCCTGAGCAAAGTTCTAACCGATAGACTAACCGCTAAAACAGCTGATAACAACCCTGAACAGCAGTTGGGCTTCAGAAATGGAAGGTCCACACTCCATGCTGTAGAAAACCTACTAGAAAATATTCAAGATGCACTGTGATATCAAGAAAAGAAGCTCCATGTCATCTTTATGGATTATAGGAAGGCCTTCGATTTCCTGGATCGCCAAATCCTCATTGATAAGCTCCGACAAATGATCGGTGAAGACAGCTATTTACCAGAAACCATAGCCAACATCACAAATGAAAATTATGTGACAATCAGAGATAGCCTCCAGTCATCTGTGCAAATCACGCAGATAAACGGGGTTCTCCAAGGTGACCCGGCAAGTCCCCTGCTGTTTATCTTGGTCATAGCAGATGTAGTTACAATCCTGGAAGGCTTGGAAAACCGAGTCTCGCTCTACGCCTATGCCGATGATATGGCAATAGGATCAACAAACCTAGAGGACCTCCAAGAATGCTGGAACCGTCTTATAACTTGGGCCAAGAAGAAAAAACCACAGCTGAACCGAGACAAAACTGTTCATATGATCTTCAGAAGAGAAGGGAGGGAAGACCCACTGAAGATAGTGAACTCTTTTAAGTTTCTCGGAATAACGCTACAAGCCACCGGAACTACCTTCACGAAGCATATAGAAAGCAGGGCGGCAGCTGCAATAATTGCTATGAATGATATCCAACGTCTAAGAAGACTGTCAGTAGCCACTGCCATGAAGATTTTCACGATTTTCTCTGATCGTGACATATGGCCTGGAAATTATATAGCCCCATCTGACCAAGACCAACCTGAACACCATAGAGCAAATTAAAGTAATATTTCTGAAGAAGTTACTCTGTGTGTGCAATTTTACGCCATCTCGACTGACATACGAACTCGCCGGAGAGATATTCTTCATAGAGAAACTAAGAATGCAGATGATTCTGGCATCTACCGCGGCTTATCATGATCTTCTAGCAGAACTTCAGAAAAAGAAGAAGGAAATCTGGGCAGACTTTTATGCGACCGAAGCGATGCTAATATAAGAGTGCAAGGGTGCAGACTATGAACTACGGCACTCTCTGACACGCTTTGCCATTCATGGTTTCCATTTCCGGATGTGCACCGTGAAATCCTTCCAGTTGATTGGTGTATATGTGAACAGTGCGGAGAGAAATGTGATCGATATCACCTGTTGAAGCGCAAAAAAGGACCATATCAATGAGAGAGTTTTGTTAAGACTAAATGCACATTGTGCATAATTAATTATTAATATCCTGAGATGTAACACAAAACTCATTCTGCCATTCCTCATGAATACGTTCTATTTTCAAATAGTCATACAGTGAATACTTCAAACATACTTTCACAAGATTTAATAGATATTACGATAGCCTTGATTTCTAACCAGACAAAGGTCAGTATTCTAATTTTTGGAAATAAAGTGCCATATCACAATTTATTTAGTGCTGGATGGTAAGAGAATATAAAGTTGCTTCACACACATAAGGAGGTTGTGTCTTAACTCAGAAGATTCTCTAACGTTTAAAAATTTCAAACATCATCTTTCTGCTTCTCCTCTGGCACTATCTATCGAGATTTCTCTAACTACTCGACTACATGCGCTCCTAGTGGCAGAATTACTAACTGTACGGATTATCAATGAAAATAAAGTAATTCTGCTAGCAAAGTTAATAAATGAAAGTTAGTTATTTAGCCGATTTATTACTTTCACTGTCCTTACAATGTAAATAAAGACATTTCATTCCAAACATTCCATACCGACACTTTCCTATAAATACACGTTTATATGTACCCGGAAGCGTTAAAGTACGTATCTAGACAGATGTTTCTGAGCGTCTATGATCAACATAACTAAAAAACAAAGTATCTCCTAGTGTATTGGGCACTCGACATCACAGCAGCTGCTCCGTCTGGTGGAGGCCGCTGCCCTGGATTTCCAGGAAAGGGCATTCACTGCGGCGGTATCTCTGGATGTCGAGAAGGCCTTCTCTACCTCCTGGCGTGCAGGCCTCCCGCATAAACTTATCACCCTGGGGCTTCCTGCACACATGACACACATTTTATACTCATTCCTCAAACACAGACATTTTACAGTTACTGTGGCGGGAAAGCTATCTACCAGACGACCCATCAGAGGAGGCGTCTTCGAAGGCTCTGTCTTATCCCCTACACTCCTTAGCGTGTATGTGGCGGATCTCCCCACGGAGCTACACGTCAACATAACCCAATATGCAGACGACGTGCTACTATACAACACAGATAGAAACGCACGCAGAGCTTTCAACCCAATACAGCGACACCTAAGCCTCATTCATGATTGGTGTAGGCTTTGGCGATTGTCTATCAACCCAGAGAAAAGCCAAGCCATACTCTTCACTAAGCGTCACTTTCCCGCCAACCTCCCCGCGTTTAATTATTCTGGCAGAAGGATAGAGTGGACAAATTCTCTAAAATACTTAGGTGTAAAGCTAGACAAGGGCCTAACTTTTCGGGGTTATATCCAGGAGGTAGCTCATCGGGCGTGTGGAGCTTCGGCTTCGTTATATCCCAGGATGCGCTCAGGAATGCCGACACCCCTTAAGTTGCGCCTTTTTCAGGCTTTAATTCTTCCAATCATGCTTTATGCTTGTGAGATCTGGGGCATGGCCGCAGGATCCAATCTGCGACAAATTCAGCGTGTACAAAATAGATGTCTTAGGGCCATCTATTCTGTTTGCTGGAGGTTTCCCGTGAGATACCTTCATGGAGCCTCATCTCTCCACTATGTGGAAGATGTCATTAGGCGCCGGGCCACAAAATTCTACGCGAGTTTGCCTCAAAATCAGAGCGCCCTGGTTAGGTCTCTAGGGAACTATAGAACCTCCGAAAGACGCTACAAGCTCTACCGGCTTCCCCGCATGGCATGCGGGCACACCCGGTAACAATAAAATTCTTGTTACAACCTTAAAATTATTATAGTTTGAATTTAATAGACTTTCTAAATTAAACTCTTCCTAAAATTATCACACCAGCGGTGTTCAAATAGCGTTGCACCCGAATTGGCTACCTCCCTTCTTTTCATCTCCATTATGTTAAACCACCAACCTGCAAAACCCCACATTTCCTGTCATTAAGTGGTTAAGTCCGTGTAGGACAGGTACACGAATGACACACATCGTGCTGACCTTCAGTCAGCCGCCAGCTGCTTGAATGAATGAATGAATGTATTGCTTTGTTGGGACGAAGAAGTCAATTTCTTAGACAGTTGCCGGGGTAATACGATTGTGTGTTGTCAGTCTAACCTTATCTATATAACTCACCCTGACCGAGATTCTAATTCGGGAAGTCTTGAACGTGAGGCAGACATGCGACCATTTACACTACCGAGGCGACATCCTGGAATTTATTTCATGTCCAGAATAGTATTTTACAATCCAAGAACTATAAATTCAACAAAATGCTACGATTATACTACGCTGAACATAACTAATTTTAAATTCCAATTGCCTCAATTCTTCGTTCCCCATAATTTAGTACTTATGACGATACACTTCCTTTCTAACCCGAGAAGAGACAATTATCTCTTTTCCGGACATTAAGTGCCACATCACGACTTGTTTTATCCAAAATGTAAAGCTGATTTAAAGTTGTTCAGTTAACAAAAGAAGCTCGTGTGTTGTTACAGAATGTTGTCTAACTTTTAGCAATTCCAGTCAGTACTGTCCTGTACTTCCCTTTTCGCTATCTATCGGGATCTGTGTAACTACGAGACTATACGTGCACCTAGTGGCAGAATTACTAACTGTATCGGATATTAGGCAAAATAAACCAATTTTAATATGAAATTAAAGAAGGAAAGGTTTACTTTAAATTGGATGGAAGATTTATCCTAGAAGTTTGCTATTTAGCCTATTTGTTATGTTTACCCTCTTCATTCGAAGCCTACATGCAGAATATTCAATACTCGTATGTTACTATAAATACATGGTTCGATGTACACTGAATCGTAAAAGTATATACAAATGTTGGGCAAATCATCTTCTTAATCCTCTATAACCTTTATATGGAAAATGTTTTGAGATATTCCAATTTTCGCTAACGATTTGGCTAATATTAATCTTTGCTCAGGATAGTTTCAGAAAAATGGAACAATGTTTTCAATTTCTGTGTACAGTTTGTGGAGTAATCTTTATTCCACGCTACTTTTGTATAGCTGATGATCCGGTTGACACAGATGTCTCATTATGTACTAAAGTAAATCTTTCTGATGCAGAAAATATATAAATTTTGCACGGATACAAGTTTACCTTTTGCAGATTTGGCTATTTCCGACATATTGTTGTTATACTTCTCATTTTCCATATAATATCACTCTCAATAAAGGAGTGAAACTTTTTCCTTATCCAACTATACTTCTGCAACTACTTCTTTTGTTTTGGTTATGGAAGTTAAGTAATAACAGAATGGAATGGTCAGAACCTTTAAGAGCTGGCCGAATTGTTATGGCTTGGAAATTTCGTTCTCTCGGACTGACAAAGACATAGTAAAGGCGTGGAGTATAATGATTGGAAGATTCCAGCAAACAAAAAAGAATATCTCGGTAATGTATACACACACAGAAGCGCCATTAGATACAAGGCAATTGTTTTTCAGTGGTGTACATTTTTTGGTGCATTAAGTTTACGGTTTTACCAAGGTAACTTAAAAGGACAGGACTTCTGAGCACATTACCAGAAAAATCAAAATGTAGATGTCAGTTGTCATTAAAATAACATCTGAAGTTTTAGGCCAGTTTTATGTTCACAAAAGTGTTAAATATTTCGTGAAAAGAGGAATTTTGTTAATTAACATATAAAGGTAGACACAGACGTGTCTGTTAAAGTGTTTTAGGATTCTAAAACGTGTATTTGGCTAGAAACTTTGGTACGAACTTTTGAGTGGAATAAATAACAGCTGAAGGTCCAAATGTTGTGACCAGATGAACTGTATACAGCATATAGGGTTGTGATCCTTTAAAATTATTATATAACATACTGACATTCTTAAAGGAACCATTTAGTAATACCTTATGTGCAAATCAAAAGTAATTTGATTCCTTACAGTCTTTACAAAGTAAAAATGTTGGTATCAGAAGTTTGACTACAGACTGCGTTTCGAACCGTGAACTCTCAGTCCCGTCGTCACAACATTTCATTACTGCTGGGCTACGTTAACAAATATTATAAAGTACATTATATTACAACATAAAAGTGGCAGTTCCACTTGTTTTTCCCATTGTTGCCTATGTTCTAATGTCCAGTAATAACTTAGCTTAAGAGAACATCTGTAAATAAGTTTGTTACTGCGTCTAAAAAGTTAAAAATTCGTAATTAAAGGTATAGTCACAGATTGGGCACGAACCACGAATCACAACGTGCGTTTTGTCAGTTTGTCACGGAGTTGTTGATAGAGCATTACAATAAGATATTGCTTCTGTTAAAAACATAATTAGACGATTTACAGTAATGCAGCATACAGTAGTTTCTACAGTTACTGATACTGCCACTAGGAGCGCATGTAGTCATGTTGTTACAGCAACATCGATAGATAGCGCCAAGGGAGAATTATGATGCTGTTGTTTGAAATTTAGTAATTCCTAAGAGAACTTCTAGTTTAAGACTAAAGTATCTTTTGTTTACGAAATAACATTAAGTTAGCTTTGTACTAGGTACAAGGTAAGTCAAGATAAAGGATATTGATTAACGAAATCAGAGTATTCTGTTTCGTCAAGTTTGAACAGGAGATTATTATCATCGTTATTAAAGGACTGGAAAATATGACGAATGGCACTTACCATTGCCCCTTTTTCTTCATATGATCGTATGTTTATTTGGTTTAGTTCCCAATGCGCCAATATTTTAGTTATATTAACATCCATATCAGTATTTCTCATTAAGGGCATACGGATGTACTAGCGTTCTTCTCAACATGATTTAGTGTAACTTCAGTAGGTAGTTGTGTATAATCGTCGTTTGTTTTACAGTTATGTTGACGACAGACTGGCCTAGAAACCTCTGTCTGGAAGTGGTCCTTTAGTACTGAGGGTACATCAAAACGTGCATTTATAGTAAAGTGTCAGTATCGAATTTTTGGGATCAATGCAATTGATGGAAATAGTCAATTCTTCCACATTAGTCGTGTGTAGACTAAGGTATGAAAGAGTAAAGCCAGACTGAAAATTTGCAATGTACCTAATGGTGGTAGTGGACTACTTCACCAAGTGGCCGGAGGTGTATGCCATCCCAAACCAAGACTCAAAGATAATCACAGACTGCCTCATGGAGCAAGTGTTCTGTCGATTTGGGGTGCCGTTAGAGCTACACAGTGACCAGGGTACCAACTTTGAGTCCAACCTAATGAAGGAGGCATTACAAAGGCTTGGGGTGAACAAGTCGCTAACTACGCCTCTACATCCCCAGTCGGTTGGCATGGTCGAAAGATACATCAAGACCTAAGATGAACAGCTGAGGAAGGTCGTGGTCAGCCATCAGCGGGACTGGGACGTCAAGGTGCTACTGTTCTTGCTGGCCTACCGCTCTTCTACACACGACACAACTGGGATGACGCCAGCCAACTTAATGTTCGGCTGAGAGTTACGCCTCCCTTTTGACCTGGCTTTTGGAAGCCCTCCGGAAGCGAAGCAGCCAGCGACCGAGTATGTGCAGAACTTGGTGGACCATCTCCACGGTATGCACGAAATGGCTCGCCAGAACATCCAGAAGGCGAGCGACCGCATGGAGACCGGGTATGACAGGCAAGCCAACAGCCAAGGGTTCCAGCAAGGTGACCTGGTCTGGTTGTACCGTCCTACCCGGACCAAGGGACGCTGCACGAAGCCCCAGCAGCAATTGCAAGGACCGTACCGGGTGGTGAAGAGGATTAACGACGTGGTCTACCGCATCCAGAAGGTTCCCCGAGGGATGATGTTAGTGGTTCACCTGGGACGCCTAGCACGCTATGATGGTGCTGTTCGGGACGACCAGCTTTGAGGAGGCAGCAGTGTCACCAGGAACGTCGGAGCTCCCTATAGAACCGGCCGGCAGTAGGACCAGATGGGCAGCATTCCAGTTACGCCTACCCATTTGTCTCGTGTCACTAACTGCAGGCCCAATTAGGGGAGCGGCACGAGCCCTGTACCGTCTCTTTCCCCTCGCACCAGACGTCTTGAAACCTCTGGATAATTGTGCGCGGCGCGAACCTTCCGGAAACGGCGATCTTCGCTATATAAGGCCTGTAGTTGGCGAGTCAGTTCAGTTCTTGGCGCGCAGCGTGAGGAGCGCCCAGTGAGGGAACGCACTGTGTACGTGCATCGGAGGAGTGTACGTAACAGCGTGCAGTGGACCTGTGACAGACGAACTGGTGAATTTTAATTGTGTGCATTACGTAATTACATGTAATCGGCAAGTGTTCCGATTGTAATTCGGTGGAAATAAAGAACACCTTTGAGTGGTGTATTTGGACTTTTCATTTCACGAACCCACAAAGTCACAACTGGCGTCAGGAAGTGGGATAACGGCAATGGAATCGGCATTGGAAAAGATTTTGGAGAAGTAGAACGAATTAACAGCAAAGAAGGAGGCGGCAAATAACAGCCTGGGCGCGAAGCTGGAGCCTACAAATAACAACTTGGCAGCGAAGCTGAAGGAAATAAAAACAGAATTGACCACGGAATTAAAGCGTCAAACGAGGTCCTCACCGCAAAATTTGAGGATCAGGTGGCCGACGTAAAGGAGGACGTCACGGAGCTCGGTGAGCGCGTCAAAGACTTGGCGAGCAGCGTTATCGACCTGGAAGGAAAGGCCGACAGCAGCCTCAAGTGCTTGAAAGCCATGGTGGAGGACGTCGTCGGCAGGAGGTTGAAGGATTTCAAGGTCGACGCGCCGGCACGTGACACAACATCTGCGCGCGTCAAACCTCCTAAATACGACGGCGCGAACAATTTCGAAGTATTCCACCGCCAATTCGACGCAGTGGCCAAGCACAACAAATGGTCCCAAGAGGAGGAGGCCACACAGTTAATAGCCAGCCTCCAGGGACGGGCCGCGGAAGGCCCTGGAGAATCGTTTTGGAAACCACCGCTTAGCCGCAGAGTACCGCAGCCAGCTAAAGGGAAGGTCACAGCTGCCAGGGTAGACGCTGGAGGAGTTCGCCCTGGTAGTTGAACAACTGGCTAGCAAGACCCTAGTCGAACTCCCACCAGCGTTCCTATCCCGGGAAGCTGCCTACACAATCATTGACGGGGTACGGGACACGGAGATTCGTCAGAGCCTAATGTTCGGCGATTATAAAACAATCGACGACGCGCTCACTGCAGCATTAAGGATGGAGGTGGCCATGGTAACCGCTATCCCGACGTCGAGAACAAGGAGTGTCCGCGACACCGGAGACAGAAGACCAGCCAAGGGAAGCCGGCGAACACCTAGTGGCCTGTGTGTATTCCACATTAAGGGTATTCAGATGTGGGAGCGTTCTTCTTAACATCTTTTAGTGTAAGTTCAGTAAGTAGTCGTGTCTGGTGTATAATCGACGTTTTGTTTTACAGTTATGTTGCCGACAGACTCATTAGAAACCTCTGTCTGGAAATGAATCTTTAGTATTGAGGGTACATCAAAACGTGTATTCATAGTAAAGTGTCGGTATCGAATTTCTGGAATCAATGCAATTGATAGAAGTAATCACTTCTTTCACATTAGTCGTGTGTAGACTGAGGTTTGAATGACATACAAGTCAGTTGGAGAATTTAAAGTCATATCGGCATGTTGGCCATTGAAGCTCAGTGGCTTTGAGCAACCGCACGGAGAGTGGAAGATGCGTGGTTCAAATCCCGGCTACGGCATTGAATTTCTCAGTCTGGCTCTACTCATTCAAATGCAATTTAAGCTTAGAAGAACTATATCTACTGTTTAGAAACCTTATTTCTAAGTCTAACCAAACGTGTACATATTAACAGTATATTGTCATACTAATGTAGCTCTGGGGATAGCTCTGAGATTCCGTTATGTACTTAGTACACGTGTATTACATACTCTGTTCTGTCTATATCTATTTATATCGATCTGAGTTTTAGTAATTAATATACTAGCTGACACATAAATAAGATTGAAGATAAATGTTGGATTTTAGAACACACATCTCCTGTTTGTGTTGCTATGGATAAATAATAAATGTTGTTGGTTATGACGTCATATTATATTTGTAAAAGGTATAACACGAACTGGGAAGTAATAAGATTATTATAAATTAGTCTGGGATAAACCTTATGCAAATATCAAGTATAAAGCTAAGGTAATTACTAGACGCTATTTAATATACTACGGATACGGATAGCAATTCCGAAATATCAAACACACCGAACATGCAATTAAATATTCCACCAACATCCTGAGATGCTACAAAAAACTGTTTTTGTCACTTTTCTATGTACTTTATTGGTTATTTTGTGAATACTTCTGACCCTACTTTCACAAGATTTTATAGATACTACGATAGCCTTCATTTCTAACCAGACAAAAGTCCTTATTACAATTTTTGGAAATAAAGTGCCATATCACAACTTATTTAGAACGGTATGGTAAGAGAATATAAAGTTGTTTCATACAAATAAGGAGCTTGAGTCTTAATACAGAAGATTCTCAAGCTTTTAAATATTCCAAACATGGTCTTTCTGATTCTCCTTTGGCGCTATCTATCGAGATTTCTGTAACTACTCGACTACATGCGCTCCTAGTGGCAGAATAACTATTTCGATTATCAGTGAAAATAGAGTAATTCTTCTAGGAAATTAATAAACGAATGTTTGGTGTTTATCCGGCTTATTATTTTTACTGTCCTTACAACGAGAATAAAGACATTGCATTCATTCCACACATTACATACCGACACCTTCCTATAAATACACGTTTAGATGTACCCGGAAGCGTTAAATTATGTATCTATACAGAGGTTTCTGAGCGTCTATGATCAACATAACAATAAAACAGAAGACTTCTTAGTTTATGTTTTGTTGGAACGAAGTAGTTAACTTCTTAGACAGTTGCTTGTGTAATACGATTGTGTTTTTTTCAGTGTAAGTGACAAATTGAGCTTCTTTTAAGAAAACGTGGTACGTGATTGTTTATTTATGGCATTCTGTGACTTTTTAACTTCGTTTAAGATAGATTTATAACGAATGTGCATTGAAATTGCTCCAGAAATTTGTACAATAAATCAGACCCGGCAAGTAAGATGCTGGCTTCGATGGAGGGACTTGCTCTACTGACAACTGGTATCTAGCAATCACAGAATATTGAATCGAACTAGGATTAGTAACTCTTTTTGCTGCGCATTCTGGAATACGTGTGTTCTGGTTGATCAGGGGGTGAGCTGTTGCAGTTTGCTCGAGCAATGGCTTACACGTCATCGTAGTTAGCGAAACGCATCTCCGTCCAGACTCTCGTATCCACATACCGAGCTACATTTGCCATCGCTCGAACCGCTAAAGCCGCCCTGGTGGCGGACAGAGGTACTCGTCAGGCAAAATGTAGTCCATAAACCCGTCCAGCTCCCTCCTCTTCAAACCCTAAAGACCAGGGCAATTTGTCTTTACCTTGGTGGAACTGAGGTCCTGGTAGACTCTGTGTACCACACTTCCAACGGGCAGTTCGTTCCAAACGATTACCTATCTATCCTAAACTTATATCCTAGTGCTATCATGGCCGGGGACTTCAATGCTAACCATCAGCGTTGGCGCTGTGTTCGTCGGCAGATGCAAGAAGCAACCAAATCATTCGTCTCATAGATGGAGACCCACAGCTTCAAGTGCAGGATCCCTGGCAACCTACGCACTGCCCGCGAGGTGGAGGACAGTCATCAGTCATTACCTTCGCTATCTCCATTCATTTTCCATTTCATGTCACTCACACGTCATTAAACGCACTACATTCGGACCATAATCCACTGCTGACAGAAATCAACACCAGGGTTGCCAGCCATGACATCTCGCTTCAAACGCGAGGAATTGAATGGGAAGGTGTAAGCAACTTCCATCCCAGTCATAGAGAACGCAATCTCATCCTTCACATCCATCCTGACGCGAACTGCCAAAAACCTAACAGTTCACGACCCTGCACCGCATCCTCCAGACGTCCTTCATCTCCACATCACCCTCCTTATCCGCCGCTTATGGGCGGCACGGAGGCTATACAAGCGACAGCACACGCCACATAATCGCGCGCTCTTGCGAAGTTTACTTTGACTGTCAGTGTCCGACTGAGTGAGCACAAGGTGCAAGTGCGGCAGGACACAATGGCCAGACTGCGTGTTGAAAATGGCGACGTGTGGCGTGTCGCAAAACCCTCAGAACTAGGATTGTTTCTTAATCAGTGGTGCCAACAGGCAAAAATAAATATCGATACAAAAGCAGGTGAAGCGGATTAATCTAACGGGAGGAATCATTTTCCTATATTTTTATTTACGCCCTGCAATGTTAAGTCATATCGTACGATGAAGTGAATGATGTTCAAATGAGTACAGGGTACATAGATCTTAGAGTTACCTGACATTCATCTTTCAGGATAAGAGAAAACCTCCAACGTTAAGTCATATCGGACGATGAATGAAATGATGTTCAAATGAGTACAGGGTACATAGAGCTTAGAGTTACCAGACATTCATCTTTCAGGATAAGAGAAAACCTCCAACGTTAAGTCATATCGTACGATGAATGAAATGATGTTCAAATGAGTACAGGGTACATACAGCTTAGAGTTACCAGACATTCATCTTTCAGGATAAGTAAAAACCTCCAACGTTAAGTCATATCGGACGATGAGTGAAATGATGTTCAAAAGAGTACAGGGTACAAAGAGCTTAGAGTTACCAGACATTCATCTTTCAGGATAAGGGAAAACCTCCAACGTTAAGTCACACCAGACGATGAATGAAATGATGTTCAAAAGAGTACAGGGTACAAAGAGCTTAGAGTTACCAGACATTCATCTTTCAGGATAAGAGAAAACCTCCAACGTTAAGTCATATCGGACGATGAATGAAATGATGTTCAAATGAGTACAGGGTACATAGAGCTTAGAGTTACCAGACATTCATCTTTCAGGATAAGAGAAAACCTCCAACGTTAAGTCATATCGTACGATCAATGAAATGATGTTCAAATGAGTACAGGGTACAAAGAGCTTAGAGTTACCAGACATTCATCTTTCAGGATAAGTAAAAACCTCCAAGGTTAAGTCATATCGGACGATGAGTGAAATGATGTTCAAAAGAGTACAGGGTACATAGAGCTTAGAGTTACCAGACATTCATCTTTCAGGATAAGAGACAATCTCCAACGTTAAGTCATATCGGACGATGAATGAAATGATGTTCAAAAGAGTACAGGGTACAAAGAGCTTAGAGTTACCAGACATTCATCTTTCAGGATAAGGGAAAACCTCCAACGTTAAGTCACACCAGACGATGAATGAAATGATGTTCAAAAGAGTACAGGGTACAAAGAGCTTAGAGTTACCAGACATTCATCTTTCAGGATAAGGGAAAACCTCCAACGTTAAGTCACACCAGACGATGAATGAAATGATGTTGAAAAGAGTACAGGGTACAAAGAGCTTAGAGCTACCAGACATTCATCTTTCATGAAAAGAGAAAACCTCCAACGTTAAGTCATATCGTACGGTGAATGAAATGATATTTAAATGAGTACAGGGTACATAGAGCTTAGAGTTACCAGACATTCATCTTTCAGGATAAGTCATATCGGACGATGAATGAAATGATGTTCAAAAGAGTACAGGGTACAAAGAGCTTAGAGTTACCAGCATTCATCTTTCAGGATAAGAGAAAACCTCGAACTTTGTCATATCACACGATGAATGAAATGATGTTAGAATAAGTCCAGAAAAATGGATGATGATGCCAAAAATTGTAACAAGAACGTGATCCATTGTTAAATATAATTTGTATGTTTAAGCGTGATGCACATATGCTGTACAGGAACTTTTAGTCTAAAATTTTGGCTTTAGCGCTTACGTACATATTAAATTGTAACTAAAATAATGGCTTAGGCATGGAGAATTTAAATCAAATTACTAATGTCAATTTGAAATAAGCTGAAATTTATTTCATATCCTTAATATCATTTTACAATTAAAATACAATCAAAATCAGTCCAATTGCTGTATTCTCCGATCCCCGTTATTTAGTACTGATGACGATAGACTTCCTTTCTAACTTGAGAAGAGACAATACTCTCTTTTCCGGACATTTGGTGCCATATCACGACTTATTTTTACCTGAATGTAAAGCTACTTTAAAGTTGTTCTGTAAACAAAAGAAGCTCGTGTGTTGTTAGAGAATGTTCTCTAGCTTTTAGCAATTCCAGTCAGTACTGTCCTGTACTTCCTTGGCGCTATCTATCGGGGTTTGTGTAACTAGATGACTATATGCGCACCTAGTGGCAGAATTACTAACCGTGTCGGATATTAGGCAAAATAAACCAACTTTAATGTGAAGTTAAACGAGGAAAGGTTTACTTTATATTAGATAGAAGATTTATTTTAAAGTTTGCCATTTGTTATTTTTACCCTCTTCATTCGAAGCCTACAAGTGAAACATTCATTACTCGGTTTTACTATATATACATGTTTTGATGTACACTGAATCGTAAAAGTACATACAAACGTTGGACAAAGCAATATTCTCAATCCTCTATAATCTTTATTTGGAAAATTCTTTGAGATATTCCAATTTTCTCAAACGATTTGGTTAAAATTAATCCCTGCTCAGGATAGTAACAGAAAAATGCAACAATGTTTTCAAGTTATGAGTTCAGTTTGTGAAGTAATCTACATTGCACGCTACTTTTGTATAACTGATGTTCCGTTTGGTACAGATGTCTTATTAAATACAAAAGTAAATCTTTTTGATGCAGAAAATATATAAAATTTGCAGGGATACAAGTTTACCTTTTGCAGATTGAGCTATTTTCGACATATTGTTGTTATACTTCTCGTTTTCCATATAATATCACTCTAAAAAAAGGAGTGAAACTTTTTCCTTATCCAATTATACTTCTGCAACTACTTCTTTTGTTTTGGTTATGGAAGTTAAGTAATAACAGAATGGAATGGTCAGAAGTTTTAAGATCTGGCCGTAGTGTGGTGGCCTAAAAATTTCGTTCTCTTGGACTGACAAAGACAAAAAAAGGCGAGAAGTATAATGATTGGAAGATTCGAGCAAACAACAAAGGATATCCCGGAAATGTTTACACACACAGAAGCGCCATTAGACACAAGGCAACTGCTTTTCAGAGGTCTACATTTTTTGTTGTATTAAGTTTACGGTTTTACCAAAAAAAACTTAAAATTGATAGGTCTTATGAGCACATTACAAGAAAAATCAAAATATAGGTGTCAGTTATCATTAAAATAACATCCGAAGTTTTGCATCATCTTTTATGATCACGAAATTGTTAAAATGTGTCGTGAAAACAGAACTTTTGTTAATTAACATATAAATGTAGACACAGACGCTTCTGTTAAAGTACTTTAGGATCTCAAAACGTGAGATACTTTGGTACAAACTTTTGAGTGGAATAAATAATAACAATTGAAGATCCTAATGATGTGACCTGATGGACTATATACAGCATTTAGGGTTACGATTCTTTAAAATTATTATATAACCTACTGACATTCTTAATGGAACCATTTAGTAATACCTTATGCGCAAGGAAGAAGTAATTTGATTCCTTACAGTCTATTACAAGGTAAACATGTCGTAATAATGAGTTTTACTGCAGACTGGCATTCGAACCGTGAACTCTCAGTACCCTCGTCACAACATGCCGTTACTACTGGGATACGATAACAAATATTATAAAGTACGTTATATTACAACATAAAACCGCAGTTTCACTTGTTTTTCTTGTTCTTGTCTATTTTCTAATGTCTAGTAGTAACTTGCCCGTAAGAGAACATCTGTAAATAAGTTTGTTACTGCGTCTAAAAAGTTTAAAATTCGTAATAAAATATATAGCCACTGATTGGACACGAACCACGAACCACAGCGTGCGTTTTGTCACTTTGTCACGGAGTTGTTGATACAGCCTTACAATACAAATAGATATTGCTTCTGTTAAAATCATAATTAGACGATTTACAGTAATGCAGCATACAGTAGTTTCTACAGTTACTGATACTGCCGCTAGGACAGCATGTAGTCGTGTAGTTACAGCAACATCGATAGATAGCGCCAAGGGAGAATCACGACGTTTTTGGTTGGAATTGCTAAAACCTAGACAACTTCTAGTTTAAGACAAAAGTGTCTTTTTTTACGAAATGAATTTAGGTTAACTTTGTATTCCGTTCAAGGTAAGTCAGATAAAGGATATTGATTAAGGAAAACGGAGTATTCTGTTTCGTCAAGTTTGAACAGGAGATTATCATCATCGTTATTAAATCACTGTAAAATATGACGAATAGCACTTACCATTGCCCAATTATCTTCTAATGATGGAATGTTTTTTGTTTTAGTAACCAATACGCCAATATGTTGTTTACATTTACATCCATATCAGTATTTCACATTAAGGGTATTCAGATGTGGGAGCATTCCTCTTAACATCTTTTAGTGTAACTTCAGTAAGTAGGCGTGTCGGATGTATAATGGACGTTTTGTTTTACATTTATGTTGGCGACAGACTCATAAGAAACTTCTGTCTGGAAATGAATCTTTAGTATTGAGGGTACATCAAAACGTGCATGCATAGTAAAGTGTCGGTATCGAATTTCTGGAATCAATGCTATTGATAGAAGTAATCACTTCTTTCACATTAGTCGTGTGTAGACTGAGGTTTGAATTACATACAAGTCTGTTGGAGAATTTAATGTCATATCAGCATGTTGGCCATTGAAGCTCAGTGGTTTAGAGCAACCGTACGGAGAGTGGAAACTTCGTGGTTCAAATCCCGGCTATGGCATTGAATTTCTCAGTCTGGTTCTACTAATTCAAATGCAATTTAAGCTTAGAAGAAATAAATCTACTGTTTAGAAACCTTATTTCTATGTCTGAATAAACGTGTACATATTAACAGTATATTGTCATACTAATGTAGCTCTGGGGATAGCTCTGAGATTCCGTTATGTACTTAGTGCATGTGTATTACATACTCTGTTCTCTCTATATCTATTTATATCGATCTGAGTTTCAGTAATTAACATACTAGCTGACACATAAATACAATTGTAGATAAATGTTGGATTTCAGAACGTATATCGCCTGTTTGTGTTGCTATGGAGAAATAATAAATTTTGTTGGATATGACGTCATGTTATATTTGTAAAAGGTATAACACGAACTGGAAAGTAATAAGATTATTATAAGTTAGTCTGGGATAAACCTTATGCAAATATAAATTATAAAAGTAAGGTAATTACTAGACGCTATTTAATAAACTACGGATGCGGATAGCAATTCCGAAATATCAAACACACCGAACTTGCCATTAAATATTCCACCAACATCCTGAGATGCAACAAAAAACTGTTTTTGGCACTTTACTGTAAACCTTAATGCTTATTTTGTGAATACTTCTGACGCTACTTTCACAAGATTTAGTAGATACTACGATAGCCTTCATTTCTAACCAGACAAAAGTGAGTATTATAATTTTAGGAAATAAAGTGCCATATCACAACTTATTTATAACGGTATGGTAAGAGAATATAAAGTTATTTCATACAAATAAGGAGATTGTGTGTTAATTAAGAAGTTTCTCTAGCTTTTAACAAGTTCAAATACGATCTTTCTGATTCTCCTATGTTGCTATCTATCGAGATTTCTGTAACTACTCGACTACATGCGCTCCTAGTGGCAGAATAACTATTTCGATTATCAGTGAAAATAGAGTAATTCTTCTAGGAAATTAATAAACGAATGTTTGGTGTTTAGCCGGCTTATTATTTTTACTGTCCTTACTACGAGAGTACAGACATTGCATTCATTCCACACATTACATACCGACACTTTCCAATAAATACACGTTTAGATGTACCCAGAAGCGTTAAATTATGTATCTATACAGAGGTTTCTGAGTGTATATGATCAACATAACTATAAAACAAAAGACTTCCTAGTGCATCGTTTTGCTAGAACGAGGAAGTTAACTTCTGAGACAGTTGACCGTGTAATACGATTGTGTTCTTTCAGTATAAGTGACAAATTGAGCTTCTTTTAAAAAACGAGGTATGTGATTGCTCATTTATGGCATTTTGTGATATTTTAACTTCGTTTAAGATACATTTATAACGAATGTGCATTGAAATTGCTCCAGAAATTTGTACAATAACTCAGACCCGGCAATTAAGATGCTGGCTTCGATGGAGGGACTTGCTCTACTGACAACTGGTATCCAGTAATCACAGAATATCGAATCGAACTAGGTCTAGTACCTCTTTTTGCTTCGCATTCTGGAATACGTGTGGCGTGGTTGATCAGGGGGTGAGCTGTTGCAGTTTGCTCGAGCAATGGCTTACACGTCATCGTAGTTAGCGAAACGCATCTCCGTCCAGACTCTCGTATCCACATACCGAGCTACATTTGCCATCGCTCGGACCGCTAAAGCCGCCCTGGTGGCGGACAGCGGTACTCGTCAGGCAAAATGTAGTCCATAAACCCATCCAGCTCCCTTCTCTTCAAACCCTAAAGACCAGGGCAATTTGTCTTTACCTTGGTGGAACTGAGGTCCTGGTAGTCTACGTGTACCACACTTCCAACAGGCAGTTCGCTCCAAACGATTACCTATCTATCCTAAACTTATATCCTAGTGCTATCATGGCCGGGGACTTCAATGCTAAACATCAGCGTTGGCAATGTGGTCGTCGGGCAGATGCGAGAGGCAACCAAATTATTCGCCTTATAGATGGAGACTCACAGCTCCAAGTGCAGGGTCCCTGGCAACCTGCACATTACCCGCGAGGTGGAGGACTGCCAAAAGTCATTGACTTCGCGATCACCATACATTTTCCATTTCATCTCACTCTCGCGTCACTAAACGTACTACATTCTGCCCATAATCCGGTGTTGACAGAAATCAACACCAGGGTTGCCAGTCATGACACCTCGCTTCAAACGCGAGAAGTTGATTGGGAAGGCATAAGGGACTGGCTCCGCACTTCCATCCCACCGAACCCAAAAATAACTAACTTCCCAGATATAGAGAACGCAATCTCATCCTTCACATCCATCCTGACACGAACTGCCAAAAACCTAACACTTCACGGCCCTGCACCTTTTCATCTAGACCTCCTAACACTGGACATCACCCTCCTTATCCGCCGCCGCTGGGCGGCAGGAGACTACACCAGCGACACCACACGCCACATTTTCGCGCGCTCTTGCGACCTTTACGTCGACTTGTCAGGGTCCGACTGCGGGAGCACAAGGTGCAAGTGTGGGAGATTACAACGGACCGACTACGTTTCGAAGATGGCGACGTGTGGCGTATCGCAGAAACCCTCAGAACTAGGATTGTTTCTTAATCAGTGGTACCAAGGGGGAAAAATAAATATGGGTACAAAAAGCTGGCGAAGCGGATCAATGTAACGGGAGGATTCATTTTTTATACTTTTATTTACGTCCTGCAAAGTTAAGTCATATCAGCCGTTGAATGAAATGATGCTTAAATGATCTCAGAAAATTGGAGAGTGATTATCACGAAATCTGTGTGGGCTGGCGCTGTGAGAAATAAGCAATTCATAAGTGGAAAATGTCTGTGAGATACATAAAGGTATGAATATACAAATGTAGAAATGTGTTATTTTGTTCTCATGATTATATTATGTACTGAAATTGAATGTACCATTCTGATTCGTCCGCTATGACAAAACTATTGCGGGCGATTAGCATTTGTTTCCGCTTGGAATAAAAATGAAAACGGAAGTACAGGAAAAACTTTACATTTAGCACAATCTAGAATCTCCAGGCGTCAGTATAAGGTGAAAGTTTTAATATTTACGTGATAAATAGGTTTTTAATAAAAGATTGTCAAAATACTTATTCAATTCACTTGCAATTACCAATTTTACATAATTTGTGTACTTGTATATAATCTAAATGTTTCCTTGTGGTAAAGTTATGTGTACATGTGGCTCCAATTATATAAAAGTTATTCATAATAAACTACTTAACGTTAGGTTCCCAGAAAAGTTAATAAGTTTATTTTTTCATGCAGTGTAAATAAACATATGAAGGAGTAATCAAAGTCACTTAGGAAGGTTAATGAAGGAAACAAAAGAATAAAGATACTGTTACACAGCATTACTTATTTCCTTAAAAGCACAACGTGATTTTGCACATAGATAAGCTTTTACCATAGTCAAATGTTTACTAGCGTTTCTGTTAGTAAAGTCTTTGTAATTCCAATCTGTTTGTACGACTTCGGGTTGAAAATAAGTAAAAATTCAAATTATAGCTAGAAAGTGATCCATTGCTAAATATAATTTGTATGTTTAAGCGTGATGTACATATTCTGTACAGAAACATTTAATCTAAAACTTAAGCTTTACGCTTATGTACATATTAAATAGTAACTAAAATAATGGCTACGCCATGGAGAATTTAAATCAAGTTACTAATACCAATTTTGAATAAGCTAAAGGTATCCGTACAAAGTTAAGTATCAAGGTTATTATGAACTGTTTGTTTAATTTACGTACTTTAACTTTGAAAGCCATACCGGACGATAAATGGAATAGCTGAAATGATATTCGATTGGGCCCAGGGTCCATGAAGTTTACTGTTACCCTACATTCGTCTTTTAGGATAAGAGAAAACCCCAGAAATAACCTAATCTTTCTAACTCACCCTGACCGAGATTCGATCTCATGACATCTTGAACGTGAGGGAGACATGCTACCATCTATGGTACCGAGGCGGCATATCCAGAATATAATTTTACAATCAAAGAACACTAGCTTCGAAAAATTTTGACGATTATATTATGCCGATCAAAGTGAATATATAAATTCCAATTGCCTCTATTTTCCGTTCTGCACAATTTAGTACTTATGACGACCGACTTCCTTTCTAAACCGAGAAGAAGCAATACTCTCTTTTCCGGACCTTTAGTGCCATATCAGGATTTCTTTGAACCACAATGTAGAGCTAATTTATAGGTTTTTGCTACTCAAAAGAATCTCATGTGCTATTACAGAATGTTCTCTAGCTTTTAGCAATTCCAGTCAGTACTGTCCTGTACTTCCCTTTGCGCTATCTATCGGGGTTTGTGTAACTACATGCGCACCTAGTGGCAGAAATACTAACTGTAACGGATAGTAAGCAAAATAAACCAATTTTAATATGAAATTAAACAAGGAAAGGTTTACTTTTAAGAAGATGGAAGGCTTATCTTAGAATTTTGGCATTTAGCATATTTGTTATGTTTACCCTCTTCATTCGAAGCCTACATTTGAATCATTCAATACTTGCATTTTCATATAAATACACGTTTTGTTGCAACCTGGATCGTAAAAGTTCATATATAGACAGAAGTGCCTGAGTGTATATGATTAACAAACAATAAAACAAAATGCCGGTTATACACCCGACACAACTGCTTACAAACATTCGATAAACGATCCTGTCAATCCTCAATTTCATTTACGTTGAATGTTTTTGGAGATATTTCGATTTCTTGTAAAGATTTGGAGAAAAATAATCTTTTCTCGGGATACTTTTAGTCAAAAGAAACAATAATTTCTTAGTTCAGTTTGTGAAGTACTGTTTACTCCACGCCACTTTTGTATAACTGATGATCCAGATGACACGAATGTCTTGTTACAAACAAAAGTAAATCTTTTTGATGCAGAAAATATATAAATTTTGCACAAATACAAGTTTACTTTTGTAGATTTAGCCATTTCCGTTGTTCCTCATCCAATTCTTCTTCTTCAAATACTACTTTTGTTTTGATTATTAAAGGTAAGTTATAATAGAATGCAATGGTCAGATTTTTTAAGATCTTGCCGAAATGTGATGGCTTGGACATTTCGTTCTCTTTGACTGACAAAGACTTAGAAAAGGCGAGTGGTATAATGATTGGAAGATTCTAGCAAACAACATTGAATATCTCGGAAATATTTACACACACATAAGCGCCATTAGATACAAGGCAATTGTTTTACCGAAATCTACATTTCTTGGTGCATTAGGTTTCCGATTTACCAAACTAACTGAAACAGGACTGGACTTATGAGCACATTACCAGGGAAATCAAAATATAGATTTCAGTTGTCATTAAAATAACATCTGAAATTTTAAGCCAGCTTTATGTTCACAAAAGTGTTAAAATGTTTCGTGAAGAGAGATATTTTGTTAATGAACGTATAGAGGTAGATACAGACGTTTCTGTTAAAGTGTTTTACTATTCTCAAAACGTGTATTTGCCTAGAAACTTTGGTACGAACTTTTAAGTGGAATAAATAACAACTGAAGATCCTATTGTTGAGATCAGATGAACTGTATACAGCATATAGGGTTGTGATCCTTTAAAATTATTATATAATCTACTGACATTCTTAAAGGAACCATTTTGTAATAACTTATGTGCAAGGAAGAAGTAATTTGATTCCTTACAGACTATTACAAGGTAAACAGGTCGTAATAATGAGTTTTACTGCAGACTGGCATTCGAACCGTGAACTCTCAGTACCCTCGTCACAACATGTCGTTACTACTGGGCTACGATAACAAATATTATAAAGTACGTTACATTACAACATGAAACCGCAGCTTCACTTGTTTTTCTTGTTCTTGTCTATTTTCTAATGTCTAGTAATAACTTGCCCGTAAGAGAACATCTGTAAGTAAGTTTGTTACTGCGTCTAAAAAGTTTAAAATCAGTAATAAAATATATAGCCACTAATTGGACACGAACCACAAACCACAGCGTGCGTTTTGTCACTTTGTCACTGAGTTGTTGATACAGCCTTACAATACAAATAGATATTGCTTCTGTTAAAATCGTAATTAGACGATTTACAGCAATGCAGCATACAGTAGTTTCTACAGTTACTGATACTGCCACTAGGAGCGCATGTAGTAATGTAGTTACAGCAGCATTGATAGATAGCGCTAAGGGAGAATCATAATGCTGTTGTTTGAAATTTAGTAATTCCTAAGAGAGCTTCTAGCTTAAGACCAAAGTCTCTTTTGTTTACGAAATAACTTTAAGTAAGCTTTGTACTACGGCAAGGTAAGTCGAGATAAAGGATATTGATTAAGGAAAACAGAGTATTCTGTTTCGTCTAGTTTGAATAGGAGATTATCATAATCTTTATTAAATCACTGGAAAATATGACAAATGGCATTAACCATTGCTCTTCTCTCTACTAATGATGGAATAATTATTTGTTTTAGTACCTATTATAACACAATGTTATGTATATTTGCATCCATATCAGTATTCCATATTAAGGGTATTCAGATGTGGGAGCGTTCTTCTTAACATATTTTAGTGTAACTTCAGTAGGTAGTAGTGTCTGGTGTATAAACGACGTTTGTTTTACAGTTATGTTGACGACAATCTTGCTTAGAGGCCGCTGTCTGGAAATGAATCTTTAGTATTGAGGGTATATAAAAACGTGCATTTATAATAAGTGTCGGTATCGAATTTTTGGGATCAATACAATTGATAGAAGTAATCACTTCTTTCACATTAGTCGTGTGTAGACTGAGGTTTGAATGACATACAAGTCAGTTGGAGAATTTAATGTCATATCGGCATGTTGGCCATTGAAGCTCAGTGGCTTTGAGCAACCGCACGGAGAGTGGAAGATGCGTGGTTCAAATCCCGGCTATGGCATTGAATTTCTCAGTCTGGCTCTACTCATTCAAATGCAATTTAAGCTTAGAAGAACTATATCTACTGTTTAGAAACCTTATTTCTAAGTCTAACCAAACGTGTACATATTAACAGTATATTGTCATACTAATGTAGCTCTGGGGATAGCTCTGAGATTCCGTTATGTATTTAGTACATGTGTATTACATACTCTGTTCTGTCTATATCTATTTATATCGATCTGAGTTTCAGTAATTAACATACTAGCTGACACATAAATACAATTGAAGATAAATGTTGGATTTTAGAACACACATCTCCTGTTTGTGTTGCTATGGATAAATAATAAATGTTGTAGGTTATGACGTCATATTATATTTGTAAAAGGAATAACACGAACTGGGAAGTAATAAGATTATTATAAATTAGTCTGGGATAATCCTTATGCAAATATAAATTATAAAGCTAAGGTAATTACTAGACGCTATTTAATATACTACGGATACGGATAGCAATTCCGAAATATCAAACACACCGAACATGCAATTAAATATTCCACCAACATCCTGAGATGCTACAAAAAACTGTTTTTGTCACTTTTCTATGTACTTTATTGCTTATTTTGTGAATACTTCTGACCCTACTTTCACAAGATTTAGTAGATACTACGATAGCCTTCATTTCTAACCAGACAAAAGTCAGTATTATAATTTTTGGAAATAAAGTGCCATATCACAACTTATTTATAACGTTATGGTAAGACAATATAAAGTTGTTTCATACAAATAAGGAGCTTGTGTCTTAATACAGAAGATTCTCTAGCTTTTAAAGATCTCAAACTTGATCTTTCTGCTTCTCCTTTGGCGCTGTCTATCGAGATTTCTGTAACTACTCGACTACATGCGCTCCTAGTGGCAGAATAACTATTTCGATTATCAGTGAAAATAGAGTAATTCTTCTAGGAATTTAATAAACGAATGTTTGGTGTTTATCTGGCTTATTATTTTTACTGTCCTTACAACGAGAATAAAGACATTGCATTCATTCCACACATTACATACCGACACTTTCCTATAAATACACGTTTAGATGTAGCCGGAAGCGATAAAGTACGGAACTAGACAGAGGTTTCTGAGCGTCTATGATCAACATAAAAATAAAACAGAGGACTACCTAGTTTATGTTTTGTTGGAACGAAGAAGTTAACCTCTTAGACAGATGCTTGTGTAATAAGATTGTGTTTTTTTCAGTCTAAGTGAAAAATTGAGCTTCTTTTAATAAAACCTGGTATGTGATTGTTCATTTATGGCATTCTGTGACTTTTTAACTTCGTGTAAGATAGATTTATAACGAATGTGCATTGAAATTGCTCCAGAAATTTGTACAATAACTCAGACCCGGCAAGTAAGATGCTGGCTTCGATGGAGGAACTTGCTCTACTGACAACTGGTATCCAGTAATCACAGAATATCGAATCGAACTAGGTTTAGTACCTCTTTTTGCTTCGCATTCTGGAATACGTGTGGCCTGGTTGATCAGGAGGTGAGCTGTTGCAGTTTGCTCGAGCAACTTCCTTAAACGTCATTATAGTCAGAGAAATGCATCTCCGTCGAGGCTTCCGTTTCCGCATACCGGGCTACATTTGCCATCGCTCGGACCGCCAAGGCCGCCCTGGTGGGGGTACAGCGGTACTCGTAAGGCAATGTGAAGTCCATAAAGCCATCCAGCTCCCCCCTCTTCAAGCCCTAGAGGCCACGGCAATTTGTCTTTACCTTGGTGGAACTGAGGTCTTGGTAGCCTACGTGTACCATACTTCCAACAGGCAGTTCGTTCCAAACGATTACCTATCTATCCCAAACTTATATCCTAGTGCTATCATTGCCGGGGACTTCAATGCTAAACATCAGCGTTGGCAATGTGGTCGTCGGGCAGATGCGAGAGGCAACAAAATTATTCGCCTTATAGATGGAGACTCACAGCTCCAAGTGCAGGGTCCCTGGCAACCTACACATTACCCGCGAGGTGGAGGACTGCCAAAAGTCATTGACTTCGCGATCACCATACATTTTCCATTTCATCTCACTCTCACGTCACTAAACGTACTACATTCTGCCCATAATCCGGTGTTGACAGAAATCAACACCAGTGTTGCCGGTCATGTCACCTCGCTTCAAACGCGAGAATTTGATTTGGAAGGCGTAAGGAACTGGCTCCGCACTTCCATTTCACCGAACCCAAAAATAACCAACTTCCCAGGCATAGAGAACGCAATCTCATCCGTCACTTCTATCCGGACACGAGCTGCCAAAAGCCTAACACTTCACGGCCCTGCACCTCTTCATCCAGACATCCTTCCACTGGACATCACCCTCCTTATCCACCGCCGCTGGGCGGCACGGAGACTACACCAGCGACACCACACGCCACATTTTCGCGCGCTCTTGCGACCTTTACATCGACTTGTCAGGGTCCGACTGCGGGAGCACAAGGTGCAAGTGTGGGAGAATACAACGGACCGACTACGTGTCGAAGATGGCGACGTGTGGCATATCGCAAAAACCCTCAGGACTAGGATTGTTTCTTAATCAGTGGTGCCAAGGGGGAAAAATATATAGGGGTACAAAAAGCTGGCTCAGCGGATCAATGGAACGGGAGGATTCATTTTTTATACTTTTATTTACGTCCTGCAATGTTAAGTCATATCAGCCGTTGAATGAAATGATGCTTAAATGATCTCAGAAAATTGGAGAGTGATTATCACGAAATCTGTGTGGGTTTGCGCTGTGAGAAATAAGCAATTCATAAGTGGAAAATGTGTGCGTTACATAAAGATATGAATATACAAATGTAGAAATGTGTTATTTTGTTCTCATGATTACATTATGTACTGACATTGAAAGTTCCATTTCGTTTCGTCCGCTATGACAAAACTATTTCGGGCGATTAGCATTTGTTTCCGGTTGGAATAAAAATGAAAACGGAAGTACAGAAAAAACTTTACATTTAGCACAATCTAGAATCTCCAGGCGTCAGTATAAGGTGAAAGTTTTAATATTCACGTGATAAATAGGTCTTTAATAAAAGACTGTCAAAGTACTTATTCAATTCACTTGCAATTACCAATTTTACATAAATTGTGTACTTGTATATAATCTAAATGTTTCCTGGTGGTAAAGTTATGTGTACATGTGGCTCCAATTATATAAAAGTTATTCATAATAAAATACTTAACCATAGGTTCCCAGAAAATTTAATAATTGTATTTTTTCATTCAGAGTAAATAAACATATGAAGCATTAAACAAAATCACTTTGAAAGGTTAATGAAGGAAACAAAAGAAAAAAGAAACTGTTACCCAGCATTACATATTTCCTTAAGAGCACAAAGGGAGTTTGCATATAGATAAGCTTTTACGATAGTCAAATGTTTACTAGCGTTTCTCTTAGTAAAAGCTTTGTAGTTCCGATCTGTTTGTATGAGTTCGGGTTGAAAAATATGGAATACTTCAAATTATATGTGGAAGGTGATCCATTGTTAAATATAATTTGTATGTTTAAGAGTGATGTACATATTCTGTATAGAAACATTTAGTCTAAAACTTAAGCTTTCCCTCTCATGTACATATTAAATAGTAACTAAAATAATGGCTTAGCCATGAAGAATTTAAATAAAATAACTAATACCAATTTTGAATAAGCTAATGGTATCCGTACAATTTTAAGTATCAAGGGTATTATGAATTATTTAATTTACGTCCTTTAACTTTGAAAGCCATACCGGACGATAAATGGAATAGCAGAAATGATATTCAGTTGGGCCCAGGGTCCATGAAGCCAACAGTTACCCTACATTCGTCTTTTAGGATAAGAGAAAACCCCGGAAATAACCATATACCATCCACACTACCGAGGCGGCATTCAGAATTTTATTTACAATCAAAGAACTCTATCTTCAACAAGTTGTGACAATGAGTGTAATTTGGTGAAATGAATGCCTCAGTTCTCTGTTCGCCATAGTTTTGTACTTATCACGATAGACTCCCTTTCTAACCCGAGAAGAAACAACAAGTTTTCTCTCCGGACATTAAGTGTGATATCACGACTTCTTTGCCCCAGAATGTAAAGATAATTTAAAGTTGTTTTGCGAAGAAAAGAAGCTCGTGTGTTGTTAGAGAATGTTCTCTAGCTTTTAGCAATTCCTGTCAGTACTGTCCTGTAATTCCCTTGGCGCTATCTATCGGGGTATGTGTAACTACATGACTACATGCGCACCTAGCGGCAGAATTACTAACTGTATCGGATATTAGGTAAAATAAACCAATTTTAATATGAAATTAAACAAGGAAAAGTTTACTTCAAATAATGGAAGATTTATGCTAAGAGAATATAAATCTGTTTCACACGCATAAGTAGGTTGTGTCTTAATAATTAAGATTCTCTAGCTTTCAAAAATTCCAAACATGATCTTTCTGTTTCGCAATTGGCGCTATCTATCGACATTCCTGTAACTACTCGACTACATGCGCTCCTAGTGACAGAACTACTAGCTGTATGGATTATCTGTGAAAATAGTGTAATTCTGCTAGGAAATTAATAAACGAATGTTTCGTATTTAGCCGGCTTATTATTTTTACTGTCCTTAAAACGAAAATAGATACTGCATTCATTAAAAACATTCCATACCGACACTTTCCTACAAATACACGTTTTGATGTACCCTGAAGCGTTAAAGTACGTATCTAGACAGAAGTTTCTGAGTGTATATGATAAACATAACAATAAAACAAAAGACTTCCTAGGGTATTGTTTTGTTGGAATGAAGAAGTTAATTTCTGAGACAGTTGCCCGTGTAATACGATTGTGTTCTTTCAGTATGTGACAAATTGAGCTTCTTTTAAAAAAACGAAGTATGTGATTGCTCATTTATGGCATTTTGTGACATTTTAACTTTGTTTAAGATAGATTTATAACGAATGTGCATTGAAATTGCTCCAGAAACTTGTGCAATAGCTCAGACCCGCCAAATAAGATGCTGGCTGCGATGGAGGGACTTGCTCTACTGACAACTGGTATCCAAAAATCACAGAATGGCGAATCGAACTAGGTCTAGTACTTCTTTTCGCTTCACATTCTGGAATTCATGTGGCCTGGTTGAACAGGGGAATGAGCTGTTGCAGTGTGCTCGAGCAAATACCTTAGACGTCATCCTAGTCAGCGAAACGCATCTCCGTCCAGACTCCCGTTTCCGCATACCGAGCTACATTTGCCATCGCTCGGACCGCTAAAGCCGCCCTGGTGGCGGTACAGCGGTACTCGTCAGGCAAAATGTAGTCCATAAAGCCATCCAGCTCCCCCCTCTTCAAGCCCTAGAGGCCACGGCAATTTGTCTTGACCTTGGTGGAACTGAGGTCCTGGTACTCTCCGTGTACCACCCTTCCAACAGGCAGTTCGTTCCAAACGATTCCCTATCTATCCTAAACTTATATCCTAGAGCTATCATGGCCGGGGACTTCAATGCTAAACATAAGCGTTGGCATTGTGGTCGTCGGGCAGATGCAAGAGGCAACCAAATTATTCGGCTTATAGATGGAGACTCACAGCTTCAAGTGCAGGGTCCCTGGCAACCTACGCACTACCCGCGAGGTGGAGGACTGCCATTAGTCATTGACATCGCGATCACCATACATTTTCATCTCACTCTCACGTCACTAAACTATAATGCGCATAATCTGGTGTTGGCAGATAACAACACCAGGGTTGCCAGTCATGACACCTCGCTTCAAACGCGAGAAGTTGATTGGGAAGGCGTAAGGAACTAGCTCCAAAAGTAACCAACATCCCAGACATTGAGAATCCAATCTCATCCATCACAGCCATCCTGACGCTAACTGCCAAAAACCGAACAGTTTACGGCCCTGCACCTATTCATCCAGAAAAGATAATTTAAAGTTGTTCTGTAAACAAAAGAAGCTCGTGTGCTGTTACAGAATGTTGTCTAGCTTTTAGCAATTCCAGTCAGTACTGTCCTGTACTTCCCTTGGCGCTATCTATCGGGGTTTGTGTAACTACATGACTATATGCGCACGTAGTGGCAGAATTACTAACCGTATCGGATATTAGGCAAAATAAACCAATTTTAATATGATATTAAACAAGGATAGGTTTACTTTTAAGAAGATGGGAGGATTATCTTAGAAGTTTGGCATTTAGCATGTTTGTTATGTTTACCCTCTTCATTCGAAGCCTGCATTTGAAACATTCAATACTTGCATTTTCATATAAATAAACGTTTTGATGCAACCTGGATCGTAAAAGTTCATATATAGACAGTAGTTCCTAAGTGTATATGATCAACAAACAATAAAACAAAATGCCGCTCATACACCAGAAGCAACTACTTACAAATATTCGATAAACGATCCTCTCAATCCTCAATTTCCTTTACTTGGAATCTTTTTGGAAATATTTCGATTTTGGTAAAGATTTGGATAAACATAACTTTTTCTCAGGATACTTTTAGGAAAATGAAATAATAATTTCTTAGTTTAGTTTGTGAAGTGATGTTTATTCCACGCACTTTTGTATAACTGATGATCCGGATAACACGGATGTCTTATTACAAACAAAACTAAATCTTTCTGATGCAGAAAATATATAAATTTTGCACTGACACAAGCTTACCTTTTGTAGATTTAGCCATTTCCATTGTTCCTCATTCAATTCTTCTTCTTGAAATACTACTTTTGTTTTGATTATGAAATGTAATTTATAATAGAATGGAATGGTCAGAACCTTTAAGAAATTGCCGAAATGTGATTGCTTGGAAATTTCGTTCTGTTGGACTGACAAAGACATAGAAAAGGCGAGAGGTATAATGATTGGAAGATTCTAGCAAACAACATTGAATATCTCGGTAATGTATACACACACAGAAGCGCCATAGACACAAGTCAATTGTTTTTCCGATGTCTACATTTTTGGTGCATTAAGTTTACGGTTTTACCAAAGTAACTTAAAAGCACAAGACTTCTGAGCACATTACTAGAAAACTCAAAATGTAGATTTCAGTTCTCATTAAAATAACAGTTGAAGTTTGCATCGTTATTTATGATCACAAAATTGTTAAAATGTTTCGTGAAAAGAGAAGTTTTGTTAATTAACATATAAAGGTAGACACAGACGTTTCCGTTAAAGTGCTTTAGGATCCTCAAAACGTGTATTTGCCTAGAAACTTTGGTACGAACTTTTGAGTGGAATAAATAATAACAATTGAAGGTCCTAATGTTGTGACCAGATGGACTATATACAGCATTTAGGGTTCCGATCCTTTAAAATTATTATATATTCTACTGACATTCTTAAAGGAAACATTTAGTAATACCTTATGTGCAAGGAAAAAGTAATTTGATTCCTTACAGTCTATTACAAGGTAAACATGTCCTAATAAGGAGTTTTACTGCAGACTGGCATTCGAACCGTGAACTCTCAGTACCCTCGTCACAACATGTCGTTACTACTGGCCTACGATAACAAATATTATTAAATACGTTATATCACAACATGAAACCGCAGTTTCACTTGTTTTTGCTGTTCTTGTCTATTTTATAATGTCTAGTAGTAACTTGCCCGTAAGAGAAACTGTATATAAGTTTGTTACTGCGTCTAAAAAGTTAAAAATTCGCAATAAAAGGCATAGTCACAGATTGGTGCTCGAACCACGAACCACAGCGTGCGTTTTATCACTCTATCACGGAGTTGTTGATAGAGCCTTATAATAATACATTGCTTCTGTTAAAATCATAATTAGACGATTTAAGTAATGGGGCTTACAGTAGTATCTACAGTTAGTCATACTGCCGCTAGGAGCGAATGTAGTCGTGTAGTTACAGCAACATCGATAGTTAGCGCCAAGGGAGAATCATGATGCTGTTGTTTGGAATTTAGTAATTCCTAAGAGAGCTTCTAGCTTAAGGCAAAAGTCTCTTTTGTTTACGAAATATCTTTAAGTTAGCTTTGTACTACGTACAGTGTAAGTCGAAATAAAGGATACTGATTAACGAAAACAGAGTATTCTGTTTCGTCAAGTTTGAACAGGAGATTATCATCATCGTTATTAAATGACTGGAAAATATGACGAATGGCACTTACCATTGCCCTCTTTCTTCGTATGATCGAATGTTTATTTGGTTTAGTACCCAATGCGCCAATATTTTATTTATATTAACATCCATATCAGTATTCCTCATTAAGGGCATACAGATGTGCGAGCGTTCTTCTCAGCATGATTTAGTGTAACTTCAGTAGGTAGTCGTGTCTGGTGTACAATCGACGTTTGATTTACAGTTATGTTGGCGACAGTCTCGCTTAGAGACCGCTGTCTCTAAATGATTCTTTAGTATTGAGGGTACATCAAAACGTGCATTTATAGTAAAGTGTCAGTATCGAATTTTTGGGATCAATGCAATTGATCGAAATAGTCATTTCTTCCACATTAGGCGTGTGTAGACTAAGGTTTGAATGAGCAAAGCCAGACTGAAAATTTGCAATGTACCTAATGGTGGTCGTGGACTACTTCACCAAGTGGCCGGAGGTGTATGCCATCCCAAACCAAGACTCAAAGACAATCACACACTGCCTCGTGGAGCAAGTGTTCTGTCGATTTGGGGTGACGTTAGAGCTACACAGTGACCACGGTACCAACTTTGAGTCCAACCTAATGAAGGAGGCACTACAAAGGCTTGGGGTGAACAAGTCGCGCACTACGCCTCTACATCCCCAGTCGGATGGCATGGTCGAAAGATACATCAAGACCTAAGATGAACACCTGAGGAAGGTCGTGGCCAGCCATCAGCGAGACTGGGACGTCAAGGTGCCACTGTTCTTTCTGGCCTACCGCTCTTCACACGACACAACTGGGATGACGCCAGCCAACTTAATGTTCGGCCGAGAGTTACGCCTCCCTTGTGACCTGGCTTTTGGAAGCCCTCCGGAAGCGAAGCAGCCAGCGACCGAGTATGTGCAGAACTTGGTGGACCATCTCCACGGTATGCACGAAATGGCTCGCCAGAACATCCAGAAGGCGAGCGACCGCATGAAGACCAGGTATGACAGGGAAGCCAACAGCCAAGGGTTCCAGCAAGGTGACCTGGTCTGGTTGTACCGTCCTACCCGGACCAAGGGACGCTGCCCGAAGCCCCAGCAGCCATTGCAAGGACCGTACCGGGTGGTGAAGAGGATCAACGACGTGGTCTACCGCATCATGAAGGTTCCTCGAAGGATGATGTTGGTGGTACACCTGGATCGCCTGGCACGCTATGATGGTGCTGTTCGGGACGACCAGCTTTGAGGAGGCAGCAGTGTCACCCGAACGTCGGTACTCCCTATAGAACCGGCCGGCAGTAGGACCAGAGGGGCAGCTTTCAAGCTACGCCTACCCATTTGTCTCGTGTCACTAACTGAAGGGATAATTAGGGGAGCGGCGCGAGCACTGTACCGTCTCTTTCCCCTCTCAGCAGACGTCTCGAAACATCTGGATATTTGTGCGCGCCGGGAACCTTCCGGAAACGGCGATCATCGCTATATGAGGCCTGTAGTTGGCGAGTCAGTTCAGTTCTTGGCGAGCAGCGTGAGGAGCGCCCAGTGGGGGAACGGACTGTGTACGTGCATCGGAGGGGTGTACATAACAGCGTGCAGTGGACCTGTGACAGACGAACTGGTGAATTGTAATAGTTTGCATTACGTAATTCTGTGTAATTCTGTGTGGTGTATTTGGACTTTTCATTTCACGAACTCACAAAGTCGAAACTGGCCTCAGGAAGTGGGATAACGGCAATGGAATCGGCATTGGAAAAGATTTTGGAGTAGAACGAATTAACAGCGAAGAAGGAAGCGGCAAATAACAGCCTGGGCGCGAAGCTGGAGCCTACAAATAACAACTTCACAGCGGATCTGAAGGAAGTAAAAACTTAATTGACCACGGAATTAAAGCGTCAAACGAGGTCCTCACCGCAAAATTTGAGGAGCAGTTGGCCGACGTAAAGGAAGACGTCACGGAGCTCGGTGAGCGCGTCGAAGACCTGGCGAGCCACGTTAACGACCTGGAAGGAAAGGCCGACAGCAGCTTCAAGTGCCTGAACGGCATGGCGGAGGACGTCGTCGGCGGGAGGTTGAAGGATTTAAAGGTCGACGCGCCGGGATGTGAAGAACATCTGCGAGCATCAAACCTCCTAAATACGACGGCGCGAACACTTTCGAAGTCTTCCGCCGCCAATTCGATGCAGTGACCAAGCACAACAAATGTAACCCAGAGGAGGAGGCCACACAGTTAATAGCCAGCCTCCAGGGACGGGCCGCGGAAGGCCCTGGAGAATCGTTTTGGAAACCACCGCTTAGCCGCAGCGTAGCTCAGCCAGCTATAGGCAAGGTCACAACAGCCAGGGGCGACGCTGCCGGAGTTCGCCCTGGTAGTTGAACAACTGGCTAGCAAGTCCCTAGTCGACCTCCCACCAAAGTTCGTATCCCGGGAAGCTGCCTAAACATTCGTTGACGGGGTACGGAGATTCATCCAACATCCAATGCTCGGCGATTATAAAACAAACCACGGGGCGGTAATGGCAGCATTAAGGATGGAGGCGGCCAAGGTAACAGCAATCACGACGTCGAGAACGAGGAGTGTCCGCAGCACCGGAGATAGGAGACCAGCCGAGGGACGCCGGCCAAAACCTAGTGGCCTGTGTTGGGGGTGTGGATAGCCCGGAAAACTGCAGAGAGACTGCCCACACCAGGAAGGGCAGCTGGAAAACGAGTAAGGCATCGAGGGCATGTCGGCGCCATTGCCACCATCCCCTCGATTGACACTGCGCGCTGTCAGCCGGCGTATGGATGACAGCTTCAACGCGGACGGTTGGGTGAGAGGGAAGCCCTGCCGCGTGCTGGTGGACATTGGGGCAGCCGTGACCATCATCAGACCTGACATGGCGAAGGGTTTGCCAGCATGGAAGCCGAGCTGACCATACCAGCTTTTCATGGCATCGGGCGACACCTTGTCTGTGGAGAAGGAGGCACTTTTTAAGTTGACCTTGGGACGGAGTATCATACGCCTATGGGTGTTCGTCGCGAAGGTGGCTGAGGAAGTGATTCTGGGACTGAATGCCCTCAGGAGCCACGAGGCGACGGTCGACGTCGGCATGAAGGTCCTGCGGCTCTACTGAGAATTGGTTATAGTCCGTCAAACCGAATAGCGCCTTGGAATTTGCAGGGTCAACTTGGACGAAGACGTTGTTGTCCCCGCGAGGAGCGAGATGGTGGTGACGGCGCGACTGTAAGGCCAGAGAACCAGGAACATGATGCTTCACCAGAAGGCGCATGGACATTGACAGTGTGTAGGGAGGGCATTGCTGCCGTGCCGAGAGGAGGTGCCTGTGTGGCTGCTCTATCCAACGGACACCGATCACGACATCCAGTCCGTGACGGAGTTGGGAACGTGCGAGCCCGTGGTAAGCGTAACAGCAATCGACAAGACACAGTAGCCGGTGCCAAAGCTACAACTGGGGCCCCAGCTAAAAGGCTTACTGGAGAGGGCGGCCGACCACCTGACCGCAGAAGAACTGAAGAATTTTCGACAACTGCTGAGACGATACCAGCGCGTCTTCAGCTAAGGCGACAGCGACTACGGCCGCGCGGACAAAGTGCTTCACCGCATCGACACCGGGGAGGCCTGGCCTATTCGGCAACCACCTAGTCGCGTTCCGCTGGCGAAGCAAGGGACAGTACGAGACATGCTGGGGGCATGAGATCCAGGGGAGTGATTGAAGAGTCGGACAGCCCTTGGTGTGCCCCGTAGTCTTGGTGACGAAGAAGAACAGCGAGTTGCGCTTCTGTGAAAACTACAGAAAGTTGAACGCTGTCACACGGATGGACTGTTTTCCCGTACCATGGATTGACGACACCCTGGACACGCTAGCTGGTGCACAGTGGTTCTCAAACATGGCCCTAAAGACAGGCTACTGGCAGGTAGCCCTAAATCCGAGAGACAGGGAGAAGATTGCATTCTCAACCGGCCAAGGGCTCTGGCAGTTCACAGTAATGCCCTTTGGCATCTGCAACGCAGCACCTACCTTCCAACACCTCATGGAGTCAGCGATTAGAGGACTTACTTACGACGCCTGCCTGCTATACGTGGACGACATCATTATCGTCGATAAGACTTTTGAAGATCATCTCGAGAATCTCAGTAGGGTGTTACAGAGATTGCAGGCAACCAACTTGAAACTGAACGCGAAGAAGTGCCAGCTCTTCCGCAAGGAAGTAAACTACTTGGGCCACATAATTTCAGCAACCGGAGCGGCCGCAGTCCCGGGAAAGACGCAGGCTGTTAGAGATTGATTTCGCCCAAAGGATACGAAAGATTTGCGCAGTTTCCTGGGGCTGTACAGTTACTACCGACGCTTCATAAAGGGGTTCTCTTACATCGCCAAACCCTTCACATGCCTGACAGAGGAACACCGGCCTTATGTGTGGAAGGAGGACGCCGAAGACGATTTCCAGCACCTGAAGAAGACCCTGTACAGTGCTCCATTTTTGGGTTTTCCACAACCGGATGGCGCCTACCTTGTGGATACCGACGCCAGCGACCATTGCATTTGCGGTGTCATATCGCAGATCCCGGACGGCCATGAGCGGGTGATAGCCTACTACAGCAAGTCGCTACCCAAGGCAGAGGAGAACTATTGCGTCACCCGACGAGAGCTACTGGCGGTAATAAAGAACTTGGACCACTTCCACAAGTACCTGTACGGTCTGCCATTCCACCTGAGGACTGACCATTCCGCTCTAACCTGGCTATTGAGCTTTAGGAACCTGGAAGGCCAGACTGCACGTTGAGTCCAGAGGCTGCAGGAGTACGACTTTACCCCGGAACATCGTAGAGAGAGGAACCACGGTAACGCTGGCACCATGTCCCGAAGACCCTGTCCAGAAGAATGTAAGAGAAGAAGCGTGCCGCAGAAGTCCGAATAGCCAGGGCAGCGCCTGCGAATGGCTGGGATAGCGCAGGCCTGAGGAGGGAGCAGCTTATGGAGGCAGACTTGCGGCCATTCTTGAGGGAAGTAGAGGCAGGGACGAGAACAACCTGGGAGGACATCGCACTGAGGAGCGCCACCTACAAGTAGTACTAGGCCCAATGGGACTCGTTGAAGACCAGAGAGGGCGTGCTGTTCCGGGTAAGGGAGTCACACGATGGGAAGACGCAGAGAGTACAGTTGGTACTTCCCCGGAGTAAGGTCCCGGAAGTCTTGGAGGCAGTGCACGCCGGTACTTCAGGAGGAGAGCTGGGAGCGAACCGAAGGATTGACAAACAAAGGCAGCGCTACTACTTGCTGAGACTCCGAACAGATGAAGAGAGATGGTGCCGTCAGTGCCAGGTGTGCGCGGTGATTCGCGGTCCCCAGACTAGGAGCCGAGATTGCACGCAGCAGTACAACGTCGGAGCGCCATTCGAACGGTTCGCCGTTGACATTGCTGGACCTTTCCCAGTTTCCGACCGAGGCAACAAGTACCAAATGGTGGTCGTGGACTACTTCACCAAGTGGCCGGAGGTGTACGCCATTCCAAACCAAGATTCAAAGACAATCACAGACTGCCTCGTGGAGCAAGTGTTCTGTCGATTTGTGGTGCCGTTAGAGCTACACAGTGACCGGGGTAGCTACTTTGAGTCCAACCTAATGAAGGAGGCACTACAAAGGCTTGGGGTGAGCAAGACGCGCACTACGCCTCTACATCCCCAGTCAGATGGCATGGTCGAAAGATATATCAAGACCTAAGATGAACGTCTGAGGAAGGTCGTGGCAAGTTATCAGCGAGACTGGGACGTCAATGGGCCACTGTTCTTGCTGGCCTATCGCTCGTCTACACTCGCCACAACTGGGATGACGCCAGCCAGCTTAATGTTCGGCCGAGAGTTACGCCTCCCTTGTGACCTGGCTTTTGGAAGCCCTCCGGAAGCGAATCAGCCAGCGACCGAGTATGTGGAGAACTTGGTGGACCATCTCCACGGTATGCACGAAATGGCTCGTCAGAACATCCAGAAGGCGAGCGACCGCATGAAGACCAGATATGACAGGCAAGCCAACAGCCAAGGGTTCCAGCAAGGTGACCTGGTCTGGTTGTACCGTCCTACCCGGACCAAGGGACGCTGCCCGAAGCCCCAGCAGCCATGGCAAGGACCGTACCGGGTGGTGAAGAGGATTAACGACGTGGTCTACCGCATCCAGAAGGTTCCCCAAGGGATGATGTTGGTGGTACACCTGGGACGCCTAGCACGCTATGATGGTGCTGTTCGGGACGACCAGCTTTGAGGAGGGAGCAGTGTCACCCGAACGTCGGAACTCCCTATAGAACCGGCAGGCAGTAGGACCAGAGGGGAAGCATTCAAGTTACACCTACCCATTTGTCTCGTGTCACTAACTGAAGGGATAATTAGGGGAGTGGCGTGAGCCCTGTGCCGTCTCTTTACCCTTTCACCAGACGTCTTGAAACCTCTGGATGATTGTGTGCGCCGCGAGCATTCCGGAAACGGCGATCTTCGCTATATAAGGCCTGTAGTTGGCGAGTCAGTTCAGTTCTTGGCGAGCAGCGTGAGGAGCGCCCAGTGAGGGAACGGACCACCTACGTGCATCGGAGGAGTGTACGTAACTGCGTGCAGTGGACCTGTGACGGACGAACTGGTGAATTCAATTGTGTGCATTACGTAATTCTGTGTAACCGGCAAGTGCTCCGGTTGTAATTCGGTAGAAATATAAAACATTTTTGAATGGTGCAATTGGATTTTTCATTTCCCGAACCCACATAGTCACAATATATTTATATCTGCCCTAAATATTAATAAATATAATCGAAAGTAAACGTTGGAATTTAGAACGTACATCACCTGTTGCTATGGAGAAATAATAAAAGCTGTTGACTATGACATTGTATTATATTTCTTAAATGAACAAATCGAACTTGACAGTAATAAGATAAATATGGTAATAGTATCAAATCGGTAACGCTAATTTTGAAATTAAAAGTTGTCGAAGTTTCAACTTTAAAGGTAGTCTGTGATAAACTTTATGTCAATATAAATTAGAAAGCTAAGGGAATTACTAGAGGCTATTTAATAAACTACAGATGCGGATAGCACTTCACAGATTTCAAACACACCCAACGTCCAATTTAATATTTCACGAATATCCTGAGATGCAACACAAAACTCATTCCTCAGTAACATCGTACAAAATGGAATAATTAGTGAATACTTGTAACTTGTAACTTTTGTAATTTTACAATCAAAGAACACTAGTTTCGAAAAACCATGACGATTATAATATGCCGATCAAACTGAACTTATAAATTCCAATTGCCTCTATTCTCCGTTTCGCATAAATTAGGACTTATGACGACAGACTTCCTTTCTAAACCGAGAAGAGGCAATACTCTCTTTTCCGGACATTTAGTGCCATATCACGACTTCTTTGAACCAGAATGTAAAGCTAATTTAAAGTTCTTTCGTACACAAAAGAAGCTCGTGTATTGCTACAGAGTGTTCTGTAGCTTTTAGCAATTCCAGTCAGTACTGTCCTGTAACTCCCTTGGCGCTATCTTTCGGGGTTTGTGTAACTACTTTACTATATGCGCACCTAGTGGCAGAGTTACTAACTGTAACGGATAGTAAGCAAAATAATCCAATTTTAATATGAAATTAAACAAAGAAAGGTTTACTTTCTATAAGATGGAAGGATTATCTCGGAAGTTTGCTATTTAGCCGATTTATTACATTTACCCTCTTCAGTCGAAGTTCTTCTTTTGAAACATTCAATACTCGCATTTTCTTATAAATACACGTTTTGAAGTAACCTGAATCATAAGAGTTCATATGTAGGCAGAAGTCTCTGAGTGTCTATGATCAATATAACAATAAAACAAAATGTCGGTCATTCACCAGACGCAACTACTTACAAACATTCGATAAACGATCCTCTCAAACCTCAATTTCATTTACGTGGACTGTTTTTGGAGATATTTAAATTTCTTGTAATGATTTGGATAAAAATAATGTTTTCTCAGGATACTTTTAGGAAAATGAAACAACAATTTCTTAGTTCAGTTTGTGAAGTAAAGTTTATTCCACGCACTTTTGTATATCTGATGATCCGGATGACACGAATGTCTTATGACAAACAAAAGTAAATCTTTTTGATGCAGAAAATATATAAATTTTGCACAAATACAAGTTTACTTTTGTAGATTTAGCCATTTCCGTTGTTCCTCATCCAATTCTTCTTCTTCTTCAAATACTACTTCTGTTTTGATTATGAAAGTTAACTTAAAATAGAATGCAATGGTCAGAACTTTTAAGAGCTGGCCGAATTTTGATGGCTTGCAAATTTCGTTCTCTTGGACTGACAAAGACTTAGAAAAGGCGAGAGGAATAATGATTGGAAGATTCTAGCAAACAACATTGAATATCTCGGAAATATTTACACACAGATAAGCGCCATTAGACACAACGCAATTGTTTTACCGAAATCTACATTTCTTGGTGCATTAAGTTTACGATTTACCAAACTAACTTAAACAGGACTGGACTTATGAGCACATTACCAGGAAAATCAAAATGTAGATTTCAGTTGTCATTAAAATAACATCTGAAGTTTTAGGCCAGCTTTATGTTCACAAAAGTGTTAAAATGTTTCGCGAAGAGAGATATTTTGTTAATGAACGTGTAGAGGTATATACAGACGTTTCTGTTAAAGTGCTTTAGGATTCTCAAAACGTGAAAAACTTTGGTACGAACCTTTGAGCGGAATAAATAATAACAATTAAAGGTCCTAATGTTGTGACCTGATGGACTATATACAGCATTTAGGGTTTCGATCCTTTAAAATTATTATATAATATACTGACATTCTTAAAGGAACCATTTAGTAATACCTTATGCGCAAGGAAGAAGTAATTTGATTCCTTACAGTCTATTACAAGGTAAACATGTCGTAATAATGAGTTTTACTGCAGACTGGCATTCGAACCGTGAACTCTCAGTACCCTCGTCACAACATGTCGTTACTACTGGGATACGATAACAAATATTATAAAGTACGTTATATTACAACATAACACTGCAGTTTCACTTGTTTTTGCTGTTCTTGTCTATTTTCTAATGTCTAGTAGTAACTTGCCCGTAAGAGAACATCTGTAAGTAAGTTTGTTACTGCGTCTAAAAAGTTAACAATTCGCAATAAAAGGTATAGTCACAGACTGGGCACGAACCACGAAACACTCAATTTGTCAAGGGAGCTGTTCATATTGCTTCTGTTAAAATCATAATTAGACGATTTACAGTAATGAGGCATACAATAGTTTATACAGTTACTGATATTGCCACTAGGACCGCATGTAGTCATGTACTATCCGGCCGTTCTATCTCCGACTCTGACATTTCTCGAGAGGGGGAGGCGCGCTGTTGCCAGTTCTTTAGCGGGTATTTCAAGCAGAGGAATAATGCGTATTTTAAATATTTCAGTACTTGCATATTACACGAACCAGGAGCCATATTATTATAATAGCGATAATAATAGGACTTACGAACATTAAAAATCGGAATTCACACACGCAAAATATAAGCAAAGAATGTTTACCAGCGCAAGTAGCTAAAACCACGTGGCAAAAAAAAATTTAACCTGGCAACACAGTGTTCGGTTCGGGAGTCACGTATAGCAGCGACAATGCTGATTGGTGCTAGCAGACAGTTTTAACTTCCTGACCACAACACCGGATGTAGAGATTCCCAGTACTACCAACAGTTGCTGTTAGTGTGTGTGAAAGGTGTGAACGAAATATTCGAATAGAGTGGTGTTGTAATACATATCTTGCATGATAATGAAATTGTAAGTTGTATTTCAGTATTTTAAAGCTAATATAGTCCTATATTTTCGTTCTAAAGATAATTTTGAGGATATGTTTTCAATTGCTCATTACTGTATGTTGGTACAATTAACCTCGCCCCTCCATCTCTTGCAATCGCAAAACGACAGAGCCAGAGATACAACGGCAGGACTATAGTTACAGCAACCTCGAAAGATAGCGCCAAGGGAGAATCATGACACTGTTGGTTTGAATTGCTAAAACCTAGACAAGTTCTAGTTTATGACAAAAGACTCTTTTGTTTACGAAATAACTTTGAGGGTATGTATGACTGAAATTTCATGAAAATCGTGAAAATAACGACTTTTTTATTTTAATTCTATAAAATAATTTAGACATACCCGAATGTGAAAAATGCATAATTTGCCTCCGAACGCCATTTTAAATGCTTATTTAAATGTCGGTGGCCTTTAAACTCTGTCAGAGTCACGCCCTCTTTTGCCTACATCCACATTCTTTGTCTGTTTTCCGTTCTTAAATTTTCAATTCAAGAAAAGAAAAATAAGGCTTTAGAAGACAAAATAGTTCCTAAAATGTTGCCAATATATCAGAGGTTGGCCTCTACAACATTACTAGAGAGGTGCAAAACAGGAAAAACACAGAATGCCAATGAATCTTTGCATCATGTCAAATGGAATAAGTGCCCAAAGGAAGTTGTCATATCAAAACAAAAATTGGATCTTGCTGTTATTAAAAGCATCAGTGAGCTTAACATGGGTAGTCTTAAGTCATTGGAGCTGCAGCAAAATATCAGAGGTGAAAGTGTAGTAGACTCAGTTAGGAAAACTTCAGTGCAGCGAGATCAGACTCGTATCCTGCAAAGCAAGAAGTGAAGTTGTGCAGAAGAAAAGCAACATCTAAAGAAGAAAAAGGTGGAAAAAGCAGCAACAGAGGAGAGGAAAAAGAAATCTGAGGGTCCAACCTATCAGCCTGGTGGATTTTAATGTGAGTTATGCAATCAAATTTTTAATCGCTCTTTTTTCAATGTTCATATTTTCAGCATTTTTCTTCCTGTAAAATGCTCCTTGCGATGCAGTTTTTGTACTACATTCATGAAATTTCCTACACAGGTTCAGAATATCATGGGGAATTGAAATTTCCCTAGGTTTTATTGTGAAATGTATATAAGCATATATTTTTAATTTTCAAACACAAAACTTACAGTTTTTAGACAAAATAAGAATATTTGTAAATTAAAAAAATTTTTGTGACCTAAACTAAAGGAGACACAGAAAAACCCAGAGCATTTTCAAAAAGTATGTGTATTATGAACATAGGGTTAAAATATTAGACCAAAATTCAAAATATTTTGTCGCAAGGGACTTTTTTAGTGACGTAACAAAAAACATACAAAATTTATCATAATTTCTAAACTGCTGGAGAAAAATGGTTTAAATTTAGGTTGTAACATGTTTACATTATACTACATCTATGGTGTAAATTTGAAAAAGCTATCATTATTAGTTCAGAATTTGAAATTTTCAGTCATACGTATGTATGTTAGCTTTGTACTCCGTTCTAGTTAAGTCGAGATAAAGGATATTGATTAAGGAAAACAGAGTATTCTGTTTCGTCATGCTTGAACAGGACATCATCATTATTGTTACTAAATCACTGGAAAATATGATAAATGGCAACTATCATTGCCCGATGTTTTTCCAATGTTGCTGCAATTTGATGTAACAAAAAACTCATTCTGCCATTCCACAGTAATGTGTTGTACATTCCAGAAGTCATATAGTGAACACTTCTAAAGCAGACCAGCAGAAGAGTCGAGTCGTCCAGGTTTTCCTGGACGGAGTGTATGCTGCCCAGCACCTAGCCGCTTCTAGCGTCTTTATCTGGGCCGTATAGAAGAATTTTTAATGTCACAGGCGATTGTTTTGGGCAGTGGGTATGTCTAGCCTTGGTAAGCGCCTTCGCCCCGTGAGGGGGGGGGGGGATGCGCCAATGCTGGCTGCGCTCTTCCGCCTGCTGGGAGGCTTCTGAGCACAGTCCGCTAAACAGGCTAGAGGGAAAGGATCCGTGTTACTGCATAAGGTTTCCCTAGCCCATTACTGGGCTTAGGAAGTTGGAGTCAGGGGAATGTGGCCCTGTTCAGTGCTAGGTACCCGAGGCATCTTTGGGTAGCCGATAGCTTGGTCTCCGGCGAGGAACCCTATGGTCGTAACGACCTAGGGTATTCACCAGTATGTTGGGGTGGGAGTCCAGCTTATCGTAGATGGTGCGGGATCTCTCCCGCACTGCGTCTACGATATACGGGACCCCAGAGTGAGTATGTAGGATGTGGGACGGAAATCTCCGCCCGGTATCGTAGATCATGCGCAAAGCCCTGTTCTGGACGTACTGGACTCTGCGAATATTGGTTGGAGCCGCTGATCCCCAGACTTCGCAGCCGTACAGAATCAGGGGCGGTATGATCGCCCGATACAGGCGTAGTTTGAGGTGAGTAGGCATGGTGGATTTAAAAATGGAGTATAGCTGAGTTAACGCTGCATGCCCTTGTCCGGCTTTGACCCGGATATGAGGTGCGTAGGTGAGTCCGCGATCCAGGTGGACGCCAAGGTATTTGGCAGTGGGAAACCAAGGGATTTGCCTCTGCCTCAACCTCAGCGACCAGTCTGGTCGCCTAGCTCGGACCTTAGCCAGGAGAAGTGCAGAGCTCTTCTCGGGGCTAATGGCCATTCTCCACATCTCACTCCAACGGCCAATGGCTCGGAGTTGGCGCTGCAGCGGAGGATGACAATATCGTAAGTTTTTGTTACGTTCCATTATGAGGACGTCGTCAGCATATTGGCACGTAACAGTCTGTGGTTCCAGGGGTAAGTCAGACATGTAGGCCGCAAAGAGTATCGGAGACAGTACACTGCCCTCCGGGACTCCCGCGGCTATTGGTCTGATAGATGACATCCTTCCTTCCACTCTCACCCTGAAAGTGCGGTTTCTGAGGAAACCACTAATCAGGGCAAGATAGGGAGGAGGTAGGTTGGCCTCCCTGAGTTTGTACAGTAGGCCTTGGTGCCAGGTTGTGGCAAAGGCTTTCTCTACGTCTAGCAGCACCGCGACTGTCTTGAGGTTTTCCTGGAAACCCAGGGCTGTCCTCTCGGCCAGGCGCAGTAGCTGTAGGGTCGTGGAGTGTCCATGACGAAAACCAAACTGGTGATCGGGTAGGAGCTGCCTTTCCTCGAAGAGAGGGGTCAGGCGGGATAGGAGCAACCGCTCAAATAGTTTTGAGACGGTTGGGAGAAGACTTATGGATCGGTAGCTAGACGGAAAGACCGGATCCTTGCCGGGCTTCAGAATGCACACCACTCTCGCCTCTTTCCAGCAGGCTGGGAAGTGGCGGAGGTGGAGGCACGCATTGAAGATCCGCGTCAAATGGATAACGGCCCTCTTGGGAAGGTGCTGGAGCATGAGTGCGCTGACGCCGTCATGTCCAGGGGATTTGTTAGGTTTCATTTTTCGGATTTCAGCAGTCACCGCCTTTGGGGTGACTATTGGGATATGGATCGCCTCATGGCGCCGCTGTGGCTCCTCATAGAGGTCTTCCACAGCAGCCTCCACGAGGTCAGTGAAGTCTTCGTCCTGGGGCCCTCCCTCTGCTCACATTGACTTTCCAAATGATCCGCGAAAGCTGTGGCCTTATCTTGGGGCTCGTAAGCGAGTCTCCCTCGAGTGCCATGCAGCGGATGCTGGTACAGAGTTTTGTCTAAACATACTTTCACAAGATTTAGTAGATATTACGATAGCCTTCATTTCTAACCAGACAAGGGTCAGTGTTCTAATTTACGGAAATAAAGTGCCATATCACAACTTAGTTAGTACGGTATGCTAAGAGAATATAAATCTGTTTCACACGCATAAGGAGGTTGTGTCTTAATAACTAAGATCCTCTAGCTTTCAAAAATTCCAAACATGATCTTTCTGTTTCGCATTTGGCGCTATCTATCGACATTCCTGTAACTACTCGACTACATGCGCTCCTAGTGGCAGAACTACTAGCTGTATGGATTATCTGTGAAAATAGTGTAATTCTGCTAGGAAATTAATAAACGAATGTTTGGTGTTTAGCTGGCTTATTATTTTTACTGTCCTTAAAAAGAAAATAGACATTGCATTCATTCCAAACATTCTATACCGACACTTTCTTATAAATACACGTTTTGATGTACCCTGAAGCGTTAAAGTACGTATCTAGACAGAAGTTTCTGAGTGTATATGATAAACATAACAATAAAACAAAAGACTTCCTAGTGTATTGTTTTGTTGGAATGAAGAAGTTAATTTCTGAGACTGTTACCTGTGTAATACGATTGTGTTCTTTCAGTATAAGTGACAAATTGAGCTTCTTTAAAAAAAACGAAGTATGTGATCGCTCATTTATGGCATTTTGTGATATTTTAACTTCGTGTAAGATAGATTTATAACGAATGTGCATTGAAATTGCTCCAGAAACTCTTACAATAACTCAGACCCGGCAAGTAAGATGCTGACTTCGATGGAGGGACTTGCTCTACTGACAACTGGTATCCAGCAATCACAGAATATCGAATCGAACTAGGTGTAGTACCTCTTTTCGCTTCGCATCTCCGTCCAGACTCCCGTTTCCGCATACCGAGCTTCATTTGACATCTTTCGGACCGCCAAGGCCGCCCTGCTGGCGGTATAGCTGTACTCGTCAGGCAAAATGTAGTCCATAAATCCATTCAGCTCCCTCCTCTTCAAACCGTAGAGGCCACGGCAATTTGTCTTGACCTTGCCGGAACTGAGGTCCTGGTAATCTCCGTGTACCAACCTTCCAACAGACAGTTCGTTCCAAACGATTACCTATCAATCCTAAACTTATATCCTAGTGCTATCATTGCCGGGGACTTCAATGCTAAACATCAACGTTAGCAATGTGGTCGTCGGGCAGATGCAAGAGGCAACCAAATTATTCGCCTTATAGATGGAGACTCACAGCTTCAAGTGCAGCGTCCCTGACAACCTACGCACTACCCGCGATGTGGAGGACTGCCATTGGTCATTGACCTCGTGATCCCCAAACATTTTCCATTTCATCTCACTCTCACGTCACTAAAAGCACTTCATTCGGAACATAATCCGGTGTTGACAGAAATCAACACCAGGGTTGCCAGTCATGACACCTCGCTTCAAACGCGAGAAGTTGATTGGGAAGGCATAAGGAACTGACTCCGCACTTCCATTTCACCGAACCCAAAAATAACCAACTTCCCAGGCATAGAGAACGCAATCTCATCCTTCCCTTCTATCCGGACACGAGCTGCCAAAAACCTAACACTTCACGGCCCTGCACCTCTTCATTCAGACATCCTTCCACTGGACATCACCCTCCTTATCCGCCGCCGCTGGGCGGCACGGAGACTACACCAGCGACACCACACGCCACATTTTCGCGCGCTCTTACGACCCCTACGTCGACTTGTCAGGGTCCGACTGCGTGAGCACAAGGTGCAAGTGTGGGAGAATACAACGGACCGACTACGTTTCGAAGATGGCGACGTGTGGCGTATCGCAGAAACCCTCAGAACTAGGATTGTTTCTTAATCAGTGGTACCAAGGGGGAAAAATAAATATGGGTACAAAAAGCTGGCGAAGCGGATCAATGTAACGGGAGGATTCATTTTTTATACTTTTATTTACGTCCTGCAACGTTAAGTCATATCAGCCGTTGAACGAAATGATGCTTAAATGATCTCAGAAAATTGGAGAGTGATTATCACGAAATCTGTGTGGGCTGGCGCTGTGAGAAATAAGCAATTCATAAGTGGATAATGTGTGTGAGATACATAAAGGTATGAATATACAAATGTAGAAATGTGTTATTTTGTTCTCATGATTACATAACGTACTGAAATTGAATGTACCATTCTGATTCGTCCGCTATGACAAAACTATTGCAGGCGATTAGCATTTGTTTCCGCTTGGAATAAAAATGAAAACGGAAGTACAGAAAAAACTTTACATTTAGCACAATCTAGAATCTCCAGGCGCCAGTATAAGGTGAAAGTTTTAATATTTACGTGATAAATAAGTCTTTAATAAAAGATTGTCAAAATACTTATTCAATTCACTTGCAATTACCAATTTTACATAATTTGTGTACTTGTATATAATCTAAATGTTTCCTTGTGGTAAAGTTATGTGTACATGTGGCTCCAATTATATAAAAGTTATTCATAATAAACTACTTAACGTTAGGTTCCCAGAAAAGTTAATAAGTTTATTTTTTCATGCAGTGTAAATAAACATATGAAGGAGTAATCAAAGTCACCTAGGAAGGTTAATGAAGGAAACAAAAGAATAAAGATACTGTTACACAGCATTACTTATTTCCTTAAAAGCACAACGTGATTTTGCACATAGATAAGCTTTTACCATAGTCAAATGTTTACTAGCGTTTCTGTTAGTAAAGTCTTTGTAATTCCAATCTGTTTGTACGACTTCGGGTTGAAAATAAGTAAAAATTCAAATTATAGCTAGAAAGTGATCCATTGCTAAATATAATTTGTATGTTTAAGCGTGATGTACATATTCTGTACAGAAACATTTAGTCTAAAACTTAAGCTTTACCGCTTATGTACATATTAAATAGTAACTAAAATAATGGCTTAGCCATGAAAAATTTAAATCAAAATACTAATTCCAATTTTGAATAAGCTAAAGGTATCCGTACAAAGTTAAGTATCAAGGTTATTATGAACTGTTTGTTTAATTTACGTCCTTTAACTTTGAAAGCCATACCGGACGATAAATGGAATAGCTGAAATGATATTCAAATGGGCCCAGGGTCCATGAAGCTAACAGTTACCCTACATTCGTCTTTTAGGATAAGAGAAAACCCCAGAAATAACCTAATCTTTCTAACTCACCCTGACCGAGATTCGATCTCATGACATCTTGCACGTGAGGGAGACATGCTACCATCTATGGTACCGAGGCGGCGTATCCAGAATATAATTTTACAATCAAAGAACACTAGCTTCGAAAAATTTTGACGATTATATTATGCCGATCAAAGTGAATATATAAATTCCAATTGCCTCTATTTTCCGTTCTGCACAATTTAGTACTTATGACGACAGACTTCCTTTCTAACCCGAGAAGAAGCAATACTCTCTTTTCCGGACCTTTAGTGCCATATCAGGATTTCTTTGAACCACAATGTAGAGCTAATTTATAGGTTTTTGCTACTCAAAAGAATCTCATGTGCTATTACAGAATGTGCTCTAGCTTTTAGCAATTCCAGTCAGTACTGTCCTGTACTTCCCTTTGCGCTATCTATCGGGGTTTTTGTAACTACATGCGCACCTAGTGGCAGAAATACTAACTGTAACGGATAGTAAGCAAAATAAACCAATTTTAATATGAAATTAAACAAGGAAAGGTTTACTTTTAAGAAGATGGAAGGCTTATCTTAGAATTTTGGCATTTAGCATATTTGTTATGTTTACCCTCTTCATTCGAAGCCTACATTTGAATCATTCAATACTTGCATTTTCATATAAATACACGTTTTGTTGCAACCTGGATCGTAAAAGTTCATATATAGACAGAAGTGCCTGAGTGTATATGATTAACAAACAATAAAACAAAATGCCGGTTATACACCCGACACAACTGCTTACAAACATTCGATAAACGATCCTGTCAATCCTCAATTTCATTTACGTTGAATGTTTTTGGAGATATTTCGATTTCTTGTAAAGATTTGGATAAAAATAATCTTTTCTCGGGATACTTTTAGTCAAATGAAACAATAATTTCTTAGTTCAGTTTGTGAAGTAATGTTTACTCCACGCCACTTTTGTATAACTGATGATCCAGATGACACGAATGTCTTATTACAAACAAAAGTAAATCTTTTTGATGCAGAAAATATATAAATTTTGCACAAATACAAGTTTACTTTTGTAGATTTAGCCATTTCCGTTGTTCCTCATCCAATTCTTCTTCTTCAAATACTACTTTTGTTTTGATTATTAAAGGTAAGTTATAATAGAATGCAATGGTCAGATTTTTTAAGATCTTGCCGAAATGTGATGGCTTGGACATTTCTTTCTCTTTGACTGACAAAGACTTAGAAAAGGCGAGTGGTATAATGATTGGAAGATTCTAGCAAACAACATTGAATATCTCGGAAATATTTACACACACATAAGCGCCATTAGATACAAGGCAATTGTTTTACCGAAATCTACATTTCTTGGTGCATTAGGTTTCCGATTTACCAAACTAACTGAAACAGGACTGGACTTATGAGCACATTACCAGGAAAATCAAAATATAGATTTCAGTTGTCATTAAAATAACATCTGAAATTTTAAGCCAGCTTTATGTTCACAAAAGTGTCAAAATGTTTCGTGAAGAGAGATATTTTGTTAATGAACGTATAGAGGTAGATACAGACGTTTCTGTTAAAGTGTTTTACTATTCTCAAAACGTGTATTTGCCTAGAAACTTTGGTACGAACTTTTAAGTGGAATAAATAACAACTGAAGATCCTATTGTTGAGATCAGATGAACTGTATACAGCATATAGGGTTGTGATCCTTTAAAATTATTATATAATCTACTGACATTCTTAAAGGAACCATTTTGTAATAACTTATGTGCAAGGAAAAAGTAATTTGATTCCTTACAGACTATTACAAGGTAAACATGTCGTAATAATGAGTTTTACTGCAGACTGGCATTCGAACCGTGAACTCTCAGTACCCTCGTCACAACATGTCATTACTACTGGGCTACGATAACAAATTTTATTAAATACGTTATATTACAACACGAAACGGCAGTTTTACTTGTTTTTCTTGTTCTTGTCTATTTTCTAATGTCTAGTAGTAACTTGCCCGTAAGAGAAAGTGTATATAAATTTGTTACTGCGTCTAAAAGGTTAAAAATTCGTAATAAAAGTTATAGTCACAGATTGGGCATGAACCTCGAACCACAGCGTGCGTTTTGTCACTTTGTCACGGAGTTGTTGATAGTGCCTTGCAATACAAATAGATATTGCTTCTGCTAAATTCACAATTAGAAGATTTAAAGTAATGCAGCACACAGTCGTTTCTACAGTTACTGATACTGCCACTAGGAGCGCATGTAGCCATGTAGTTACAGCAACATCGATAGATAGCGCCAAGGAAGAATCATGATGCTGTTGTTTGCAATTTAGTAATTCCTAAGAGAGCTTCTAGCTTAAGACAAAAGTCCCTTTTGTTTACGAAATAACTTTAAGTAAGCTTTGTACTACGTACAAGGTAAGTCGAGATAAAGGATATTGATTAAGGAAAACAGAGTATTCTGTTTCGTCAAGTTTGAACAGGAGATTATCATCATCGTTATTAAACCACTGGAAAATATGACGAATGGCAATTGTCCGTTTTTGTTCCTAAGTTCGAATGTTTATTTGTTTTAGTACCCAATACGCCGATGTTATTTATATTAACATCCATATCAGTATTCCATATTCAAGGTATTCAGATGTGGGAGCGTTCTTCTTAACATCACTTAGTGTAACTTCAGTAGGTAGTCGTGTCTGGTGTATAATCGACGTTTGCTTTACAGTTAAGTTGGCGACAATCTCGCTTAGAGACCGCTGTCTGGAAATGAATCTTTAGTATTGAGGGTACATCAAAACGTGCATTTATAATAAAGTGTCGGTATCGAATTTTTGGGATCAATGCAATTGATGGAAATAGTCATTTCTTCCACATTAGTCGTGTGTAGACTAAGGTTTAAATGAGCAAAGCCAGACTGAAAATTTGCAATGTCATAGCCGATATTTGAACCAAGGACCTCCAAATCTCCTTGCGGTTGCTTTAAGCAACTGAGCTAATATGGCCAACATGCCGATATGACATACAAGTCAGTTGGAGAATTTAATGTCATCGACAAGTTGGCCATAGTAGCTCAGTGCTTTAGAGCGACCACACGGAGAGCAATAGAATCATGGTTCAAATCCCGGTATGATATTGAATTTGTCAGTCTGGCTCTACATATACAAATGAAATTTAAGTTTAGAAGAACTAAATCTTCTGTTTAGAAACCTTCTGTGTACGTCTAACCTACTGTGTACATATTCACAGTATATTCTCATAATAATGTAGTAACGAGGATAGCTCTGAGAATACGTTATATGCATGTGTATTACATACTCCGTTCTGTCTATATCTATTTATATCAGCTGAAATATGAATAAATACAAATGAATATAAACGTTGGATTTTACAACGTACATAACCTGTTTGTGTTGCTTTGGAGAAATAATGAATGTCGTTGACTATGACGTTGTATTATATTTGTTAAAAGTACAACACGAACTTGACAGTAATAAGATAAATATGGTAATAGTATCAAATCGTTAACGCTAATTTTGAAATTAAAAGTTCTCGAAGTTTCAAATATTAAAAGCAGTCTTGGATAAATATTAAGCCAATATAAAATAGAAAGCTAAGGTAAATACTAGAGGCTATTTAATAAACTACGGTTGCGTATATCAATTCCGAGATTTCAAACATACCAAACGTGCAATTCAATATTCCACCAACATTCTGCTATGCAACACAAAACTCATTTTGTCATTCTTTAGTGAAATTTAATCATTGATTAGCGAACACTTCCTACCATAGTTTCACAAAATTTAGTAGATATTACGACAGCCTTCATTTCTAACCAGACAAAAGTCAGTAATATAATTTTCGGAAATAAGGTGCAAAATTACAACTTATTTAGAGCGGGATGGTAAGAGAATATAAAGCTGATTCATAAAAATAAGGAGGTTTGGTCTTAATTCAGAAGGTTCTCCACCTTTTAAAGATTTCAAACTTGATCTTTCTGCTTCTCCTTTTGGCGCTGTCTGTCGAAATTTCTGTAACTACTCGACTACATGCGCTCCTAGTGGCAGAATTACTAACTGTATGGATTATCTGTGTTAATAGACTAATTCTGCTAGGAAATTAATAAAAGAGTGTTTGGTATTTAGCCCGCTTATTATATTTACTGTTCTTACAACGAAAATAAAGACCTTGCATTCATTCAAACATTCCATGCAGACACTTTCCTATAAATACACGTTTAGATGTACACGGAGGCGATAAAGTACGAATCTAGACAGGTTTCTGAGTGTATATGATCAACATAATAATAAAACAAAAGACTTCTTAGTGCCTTGTTTTGTTGGGATGAAGAAGATAATTACCCGAGACAGCTGCCTGTGTAATACGATTGTGTTTTGTCATCCTATGAGACAAATTGAGAAATTAAGAAAACGAGGTATGTCATTGTTCATTTTAACTTCGTTTAAGATAGATTTATAGCGAATGTGAATTGAAATTGCTCCAGAAACTTCTACAGTAACTCAGACCCGGCAAGAAAGATGTTGGCTGCAATGGAGGGCCTTGCTCTACTGAGAACTGGTATCCAGCAATCACAGAATGGCGAATCGAACTAGGTCTAGTATCTCTTTTCACTTCGCATTCTGGAATACGTTTGTTCTGGTTGATCAGGGGGTGAGCTGTAGCAGTTTGCTTGAGCGAATACCATAGACGTAATCCTAGCCAGCAAAACGCATCTCCGTTCAGACTCCCGTTTCCGCATCCCGGGCTACATTTGCCATCGCTGGGACCGCCAAGGCAGCCCTGGCGGTGGTACAGCGGTATTGGTCAGGTAAATTGTGGACCATAAACTCATACAGCCCCCTCCTCTTCAAAACCTAGAGGCCATGGCAATTTGTCTGGACCTTGGTGGAACAGAGGTCCAGGTAGTCTCCGTGTACCACACTCCCAACAGGCAGTTCGTTCCAAACGATTACCTATCTATCCTAAACTTATATCCTAGTGCTATCATGGCCGGGGACTTCAATGCTAAACATCAACGTTGGTGCTGTGGTCGTCGGGCAGATGCAAGAGGCAACCAAATCATTAGCCTCATAGATGGAGACCCACAGCTTCAAGTGCAGGGTCCCTGGCAACCTACGCATTACCCGCGAGGTGGAGGTCTGCCATCTGTCATTGACTTCGCGATCACCATACATTTTCCATTTCATCTCACTCTCACGTCACTATACGCACTTCATTCTGCCCATAATCCGGTGTTGACAGAAATCAGGGTTGCCAGTCATGACACCTCGCTTCAAATGCGGGAAGTTGATTGGGAAGGCATAAGGAACTGGCACCGCACTTCCATTTCACCGAACCCAAAAATAACCATTTCCCAGGCATAGAGAACGCAATCTCATCCTTCACGTCCATCCTTACGTGAGCTGCCAAAAACCTAACAGTTCACGGCCCTGCACCTCTTCATCCAGACATCCTTTCATTGGGCATCACCCTCCTTATCCGCCGCTGCTGGGCGTCACGGAGATTATACCAGCGACACCTCACGCCACATAATCGCGCGCTCTTGCGACATTTACGTCGACTTAACAGTGTCCGACTGCGTGAGCACAAGGTTCAAGTGTGGGAGGACACAATGGCCAGACTGCATGTCGAAAATGGCGATGTGAGGCATATCGCAAAGACCCTCAGGATTTTGATTGCCTCTTAATCAGTGCTAACAACGGGCAAAAATAAATATGGATACAAAAGAGGGTGAAGCGGATTAATGTAACGGGAGGATTCATTTTTTTATATTTTTATTTACGTTCTCCAACGTTAAGTCATCTCGTACGATGAAATGAATGATGTTCTAATTGAGTAGAGGGTACAAGGAGCTTAGAGTTACCAGACATTCATCTTTGAGGATAAGAGAAAACCTCCAAAGTTAAGTCATATCGGACGATAAATGAAATGATCTTCAAATGAGTACAGGGTACACAGAGCATAGAGTTACCAGACATTCATCTTTCAGGATAAGAGGAAACCCCCAACGTTATGTCATATCGGACGATAAATGGAATGATGTTGAAATTAGTACAGGGTACATAGAACTTAGAGTTACCAGACATTCATCTTTCAGGATAAGAGGAAACCTCCAACGTTAAGTCATATCGGACGATAAATGGAATGATGTTCAAATGAGTACAGGGTACATGGAGCTTAGAGTAATCAGACATTCATCTTTCAGGATAAGAGAAACCCTCCAACGTGAAGTCATATCGGACGATGAATGAAATGATATTCACATGAGTACAGGGTACACAGAGCTTAGAGCTAACAGACATTCATCTTTCAGGATAAGTGAAAACCTACAACGTTAAGTCATATCGGACGATAAATGAAATGATGTTCAAATGAGTACAGGGTACATAGAGCTTAGAGTTACCAGACATTCATCTTTCAGGATAAGAGGAAACCTCCAACGTTAAGTCATATCGCACGATGAATAAAATGATGTTTGAATAAGTCCAGAAAAATGTGATAGATTGTTGAATATAATTTGTTTGTTTAAGCGTGATGCACATATTCTGTACCGGAACTTTACCGCCTATGTACATATTAAATTGTAACTAAAATAATGGCTTAGCCGTGGAGAATTTAAATCAATTTACTAATGTCAATTTGAAATAAGCTGAAATTTATTTCATATCCAGAATATCATTTTGCAATCAAGAATCTCTAGCTTCAACAATCTGGGACGATTATATTACGTTGAACAGAGGCTATTTAGAAATTCCAATTGCCTCTATCCTCCGTTCCCATAATTTAGTACTGATGGCGATAGACTTCCTTTCTAAATTGAGAAGAGACAATACTCTCTTTTCCGGACATTTAGTGCCATATCCCGACTTCTTTTAACCAGAATGTAAAGCTAATTTAAAGTTGTTCTGTAAACAAAAGAAGCTCGTGTTTTGTTGCAGAATGTTCTCTAGCTTTTAGCAACTCCAGTTAGTACTGTTCTGTACTTCCCTTGGCGCTATCTATCGGGGTTTTTGTAACTACATGACTATATGCGCACCTAGTGGCAGAATGACTAACTGTCTCGGATATTAGGCAAAATAAATTAATTTTAATATGAAATTAAACAAGGAAAGGTTTATTTTAAATTAGATGGAAGGATTATCTTGGAAGTTTGGTATTTAGTCTATTTGTTATGTTTACACTCTTCATTCGAAGCCTACATGCAAAATATTCAATACCCACATTTTACTATATATAAATGGTTTGATGTACACTGAATCGTAAAAGTATATACAAATGTTGGGCAAATCATCTTCTTAATCCTCTATAACCTTTATATGGAAAATGTTTTGAGATATTCCAATTTTCTATAACGATTTGGATAAAATTAATCTTTGCTCAGAATTGTTCAAGAAAAATGGAACAATGTTTTCAATTTATGAGTTCAGCTTGTGAAGTAATCTACATTCCACGCTACTTTTGTATAACTGATGTTCCGGTTGATACAGATGTCTTATTAAATACAAAAGTAAATCTTTTTGATGCAGGAAATATATAAATTTTGCACGGATACAAGTTTACCTTTTGCAGATTTTGGAATTTTCGACATTGTGTTGTTATACTTTTCCTTTTCCAAATAATATCACTCTCATATATGCAGTGTACCTTTTTCTTCATCCGAATATCTCTCTTGAAATACTAATTTTGTTTTGGTTATGAAAGGTAAGTTATAAGAGAATGGCATGGTCAGAACTTTTAAGAGTTTGCCGAAATGTGATAGCTTGGAAAAAAATCGTTCTCTTGGACTGAAAAGGACAAAAAAGGATAATGATTGGACAACTCTAGGAAACAGCAAATGCTTACACACATAAGCACCATTACGATATGACATACAAGTCACTTCGAGAGTTTAATATCATATTGGCAAGTTGGCCATAGTAACTCAGTGGTTTAGAGCAACCGCACGGAGAGTGGGAGATCCGTGGTACAAATCCCGGCTATGGCATTGAATTGCTCAGTCTGGCTCTGCTCATTCAAATGAAATTTAAGTTTAGAAGAACTAAATCTTCTGTTTACAAACCTTCTGTGTAAGTCTAACCAACTGTGTAATATTAACAGTATATAGTCATACTACTGTAGCAATGAGAATAGCTCTGAGATTATGTTATGTACTTAGTAAATGTGTATTACACACTCCCTTCTGTCTATATCTATTTATATCAGCTTAAATATGAATAAATACAATTGAATATAAACGTTGAATTTTAGAACATACATCGCATGTTTGTGTTGCTATGGAGAAATAATTAATGTTTTTGACTATGACGTCATATTATATTTGTTAAAAGCATAACAAGAACTTGACAGTAATAAGATAAATATGGTAACAGTATCGAATCGGTAACGCTAACTTTGAAACTAAAAGCTCTCGAAGTTTCAATACTAAAGGTAGTCTGAGATAAACCTCAAGCCATTATAAATTAAAAAGCTAACGTAATTACTAGAGGCTATTTAATAAACTACGGATGCGGATAGCAATTCACAGATTTCAAACACACCGAACGTGCAATTTAATACTCCACCAATATCCTGAGATGTCTAGGTCACCTACATAAAGCAAGGATCACCAGAACAGAAGAGCACGTAAAAACGTATAACTCCTGCAGGAGGCTTTACAAAAACCTCCTAAAAGAGAAAAGAGCAAACTGGATACAGGAGGAAGGAAAGAAAATAATAGAGAAGGCCAAGACAAATCACTATGCGGCATTAAAACCGAGAACACCAAAATTCTCACAATCAATCCCAATAGAAACGTGGGAAGCCCACTTCCGACAGATCCTGAATAACGGAAAAATATACAAGAAATCAATGCCACAAGAAATTCAACATTGACAACATATTTCAGAAAAGTTAGTGGAAGACATCATCAGCTGAAAAATCACAAAGCACCTGGAGCGGACAGAATCTCAAACAAACATCTGAAGGAAGCCTGGCCATATCTGGGGGAAATATGGACCGCACTATTTAATAAATGTATACAGACATACAAAATCCCAACCAACTGGAGGAAATCTATAATAATGATTATGTACCAAGGAAAGGGCCTCCGAACTCACCAGATTCCTATAGAGGAATAGCACTCAAAAACACAATTTTCAAGACCCTGAGCAAAGTTCTAACCGATAGACTAACCGTTAAAACAGCTGATAACAACCCTGAACAGCAGTTGGGCTTCAGAAATGGAAGGTCCACACTCCATGCTGTAGAAAACCTACTAGAAAATATTCAAGATGCACTGTGATATCAAGAAAAGAAGCTCCATGTCATCTTTATGGATTATAGGAAGGCCTTCGATTTCCTGGATCGCCAAATCCTCATTGATAAGCTCCGACAAATGATCTGTGAAGACAGCTATTTACCAGAAACCATAGCCAACATCACAAATGAAAATTATGTGACAATCAGAGATAGCCTCCAGTCATCTGTGCAAATCACGCAGATAAACGGGGTTCTCCAAGGTGACCCGGCAAGTCCCCTGCTGTTTATCTTGGTCATAGCAGATGTAGTTACAATCCTGGAAGGCTTGGAAAACCGAGTCACGCTCTACGCCTATGCCGATGATATGGCAATAGGATCAACAAACCTAGAGGACCTCCAAGAATGCTGGAACCGTCTTATAACTTGGGCCAAGAAGAAAAAACCACAGCTGAACCGAGACAAAACTGTTCATATGATCTTCAGAAGAGAAGGGAGGGTAGCAGCCAGAGACAGAGTTTTCCATGAACAAGACCCACTGAAGATAGTGAACTCTTTTAAGTTTCTCGGAATAACGCTACAAGCCACCGGAACTACCTTCACGAAGCATATAGACAGCATGGCAGCAGCTGCAATAATTGCTATGAATGATATCCAACTGCTAAGAAGACTGTCAGTAGCCACTGCCATGAAGATTTTCACGATTTTCCCCGATCGTGACCTATGGCCTGGAACTTATATGGCCCCATCTCACCAAGACCAATCTGAAGACCATGGAGCAAATAAAAGTAATATTTCTGAAGAAGTTACTCTGTGTGTGCAATTTTACGCCATCTCGACTGACATACAAACTCACCGGAGAGATGCTCTTCATAGAGCAACTAAGAATGCAGAAGCTTCTGCATGATCTTCTAGCAGAACTTCAGAAAAATAAGAAGGAAATCTGAACAGATTTTTATGCGACCGAAGCGATGCTAACATCAGAGTGCAGACTATGAACTACGGCACTCTCTGACACGCTTTGCCATTCATGGTTTCCATTTCCGGATTTGCACCGTGAAATCCTTCCAGTTGATTGGTGTACATGTGAACAGTGCGGAGAGAAATGTGATGGATATCACCTGTTAAAGTGCAAAAAAGGACCATATCAAGGACAGAGTTGTGTTAAAACTAAATGCACATTGTGCATAATTTATTTATTATTAATATCCTGAGATGTAACACAAAACTCATTCTGCCATTCTTCATGAATACCTTCTATTTTAAAATAGTCATACAGTGAATACTTCAAACATACTTTCACAAGATTTAATAGATATTACGATAGCCTTGATTTCTAACCATACAAAGGTCAGTATTCTAATTTTTGGAAATAAAGTGCCATATCACAATTTATTTAGAGCGAGATGGTAAGAGAATATAAGTTGTTTCACACACATAAGGAGGTTGTGTCTTAACTCAGAAGATTCTCTAGCTTTTAAAAATTTCAACCATGATCTTTCTGCTTCTCCTTTGGCGCTATCTATCGAGATTTCTCTAACTACTCGACTACATGCGCTCCTAGTGGCAGAATTACTAACTGTACGGCTTATCAGTGAAAATAAAGTAATTCTGCTAGCAAAGTTAATAAATGAATATTAGTTATTTAGCCGACTTATTAGTTTTACTGTCCTTACAATGTAAATAAAGACATTTCATTCCAAACATTCCATACCGACACTTTCCTATAAATACACGTTTAGATGTACCCGGAAACGTTAAAGTACGTATCTAGACAGATGTTTCTGAGCGTCTATGATCAACATAACTATAAAACAAAGTATCTCCTAGTGTATTGGGCACTCGACATCACAGCAGCTGCTCCGTCTGGTGGAGGCCGCTGCCCTGGGTTTCCAGGAAAGGGCATTCACTGCGACGGTATCTCTGGATGTTGAGAAGACCTTCTCTATCACCTGTCATGCAGGCCTCCTACATAAACTAATCACTCTGGGGCTTCCTGCACACATGACACACATATTACAGTCATTCCTCAAACACAGACATTTCACAGTTACTGTGGCGGGAAAGCTATCTACCAGACGACCCATCAGAGGAGGCGTCCCCGAAGGCTCTGTCTTATCCCCTACACTCTTTAGCGTGTATGTGGCGGATCTCCCCACGGAGCTACACGTCAACATAGCCCAATATGCAGACGACGTGTTACTATACAACACAGATAGAAACGCACGCAGAGCCTTCAACCCAATACAGCGACACCTAAGCCTCATTCATGATTGGTGTAGGCTTTGGCGATTGTCTATCAACCCAGAGAAAAGCCAAGCCATACTCTTCACTAAGCGTTACTTTCCCGCCAACCTCCCTGCCTTTAATTATTCTGGCAGAAGGATGCAGTGGACAAACTCTCTAAAGTACCTAGGTGTAAAGCTGGACAAGGGCCTAACTTTTCGGGGTCACATCCAGGAGGTAGCTCATCGGGCGTGCGGAGCTTCGGCTTCGTTATTTCCCATGATGCGCTCAGGAATGCCGAAACCCCTTAAGTTGCGCCTTTTTCAGGCTTTAATTCTTCCAATCATGCTTTATGCTTGTGAGATCTGTGGCATGGCCGCAGGATCCAATCTGCGACAAATTCAGCGTGTACAAAATAGATGTCTTAGGTACATCTATTCTGTTTGCTGGAGGTTTCCCGTGAGATACTTTCATGAAGCCTCATCTCTCCACTATGTGGAAGATGTCATTAGGCGCCGGGCCACAAAATTCTACGCGAGGTTGCCTCAACATCAGAGCGCCTTGGTTAGGTCTCTAGGGCACTATAGAACCTCCGAAAGACGCTACAAGCTCTACCGGCTTCCCCGCATGGCATGCGGGCACTCCCGGTAACAATAAAATTCTTATTACAACCTTAAAAATATTACTGTTTGAATTTAATAGACTTTCTAAATTAAACTCTTCCTAAAATCATCACACCAGCGGTGCTAACATGGCGCTGCACCCGAGTTGGCTACCTCCCTTCTTTTCATCTCCATTATGTTAAACCACCAACCTGCAAAACCCCACATTTCCTGTCATTAAGTGGTTAAGTCCGTGTAGGACAGGTACACGAATGACACACATCGTGCTGACACTCAGTCAGCCGCCAGCTGCTTGAATGAATGAGTGAATGTATTGCTTTGTTGGGACGAAGAAGTTAATTTCTTAGACAGTTGCCGGGATAATACGATTGTGTTTTGTCAGTCTAACCTAATCTATATAACTCACCGTGACCGAGATTCTAATTCGGGACCTCTTGAACGTGAGGCAGACATGCGAACATTTACGCTACCGAGGCGACATTCTGAAATTTATTTCATGTCCAGAATATTATTTTAGAATCCAAGAACTCTGAATTCAACAAAATGTTACGATTATACTATGCTGAGCATAGCCAATTTTTAAATCCCAATTGCCTCAATTTTTCGTTCCCCATAATTTAGTACTTATGACGATAGACTTCCTTTCTAACCTGAGAAGAAGCAATACTCTCTTTTGCGGACATTTAGTGCCATATCACGACTTCTTTAACCAGATTATAAAGCTAATTTAAAGTTGTTTTGTGAAGAAAGGAAACTCGTGTAGTGTTACAGAATGTTCTCTAGCTTTTAGCAATTCCAGGCAGTACTGTCCTGTATTTCCCTTGGCGCAATCTATCGGGGTTTGTGTAACTACATGACTATATGCGCACCTAGTGGCAGAATTACTAACTCTGTCGGATATAAGGCAAAATAAACCAATTTTTTTATGAAAATAAACAAAGAAAGGTTTACTTTTAATATGGAAAGATTATCTTGGAAGTTTGGTATTTAGCCTATTTATTATTTTGACACTCTTCATTCGAAGCCCACATTTGAAACATTCAATACCGGCATTTTCCTATAAATACACGTTTTGAAGTAACATGAATCGTAAAAGTTCATATCTAGACAGAAGTCTCTGAATGTCTATGATCAACGTTACAATAAAACAAAATGTCGGTCATACACAAGACACAATTACTTACAAACATTCGATAAACAATCCTCTCAATCCTCAATTTCATTTACGTGGACAGATATTTAAATTTCTTGTAATGATTTGGATAAAAATAACCTTTTCTCAGGATACTTTTAGTCAAATGAAACAACAATTTCTTAGTTCAGTTTGTGAAGTAATGTTTACTCCACGCCACTTTTGTATAACTGATGATCCGGATGACACGAATGTCTTATTACAAACAAAAGTAAATCTTTTTGATGCAGAAAATATATAAATTTTGCACAAATGCAAGTTTACATTTGTAGATTTAGCCATTTCCGTTGTTCCTCATCCAATTCTTCTTCTTCAAATACTACTTTTGTTTTGATCATGAAATTAAGTTATAATAGAATGGAACGGTCAGAACCTTTAAGAGCTGGCCGAATTGTGATGGCTTGCAAATTTCGTTCTCTTGGACTGACAACGACTTAGAAAAGGTGAGAGGTATAATGATTGGTAGATTCTAGCAAACAACATTGAATATCTCGGAAATATTTACACACAGATAAGCGCCATTAGACACAAGGCAATTGTTTTACCGAAATCTACATTTCTTGGTGCATTAAGTTTCCGATTTACCAAACTAACTTAAACAGGACTGGACTTATGAGCACATTACCAGGAAAATCAAAATGTAGATTTCAGTTGTCATTAAAATAACATTTGAAGTTTTAGGCCAGCTTTATGTTCACAAAAGTGTTAAAATGTTTCGTGAAGAGAGATATTTTGTTAATGAACGTGTAGAGGTAGATACAGACGTTTCTGTTAAAGTGCTTTAGGATTCTCAAAACGTGAAAAACTTTGGTACGAACCTTTGAGTGGAATAAATAATAACAATTAAAGGTCCTAATGTTGTGACCTGATGGACTATATACAGCATTTAGGGTTTCGATCCTTTAAAATTATTATATAATATACTGACATTCTTAAAGGAACCATTTAGTTATAACTTATGCGCAAGGAAGAAGTAATTTGATTCCTTACAGTTTATTACAAGGTAAACATGTCGTAATAACGAGTTTTACTGCAGACTGGCATTCGAACTGTGAACTCTCAGTCCCGTCGTCACAACATGTCATTAGTACTGGGCTACGATAACAAATATTATAAAGTACGTTATATTACAACATAAAACCGCAGTTTCACTTGTTTTTGCTGTTCTTGTCTATTTTCTAATGTCTAGTAGTAACTTGCCCGTAAGAGAACATCTGTAAGTAAGTTTGTTACTGCGTCTAAAAGGTTAACAGTTCGCAATAAAAGGTATAGTCACAGACTGGGCACGAACCACGAAACACTCAATTTGTCAAGGGAGCTGTTGATATTGCTTCTGTTAAAATCACAATTAGACGAGTTACAGTAATGAGGCATACAGTAGTTTATACAGTTACCGATATTGCCACTAGGAGCGCATGTAGTCATGTACTGTCCGGCCGTTCTATCTCCGGCTCTGACATTTCTCGAGAAGGGGAAGCGCGCTGTTGCCAGTTCTTTAGCGGGAATTTCAAGCAGAGGAATAATGCGTATTTTAAATATTTCAGTACTTGCATATTACACGAACCAGGAGCCATATTATTATACGAGGCGATAATATTAGAACTTACGAACATTAAAAATCGGAATTCACACACGCAAAATATAAGCAAAGAAAGTTTACCAGCGCAAGTAGCTAAAACCACCTGGCTCAAACAAATTTAACCTGGCAACACAGTGTTGGGTTTGGGAGTCACGCATAGCAGCGACAATGCTGATTGGCGCTAGCAGACAGTTTTAACTTCCTGACCACAACACCGGATGTAGAGACTCCCAGTACTACCAACAAATGCTGTTAGTGTGTGTGAAAGGTGTGAACGAAATATTCGAATAGAGTGTTGTTGTAATGAATATCTTGCATGATAATGAAATTGTAAGTTGTATTTCAGTGTTTTAAAGCTAATATAGTCCTATATTTTCGTTCTAAACATAATTTTGAGGATATGTTTTCAATTGCTCATTACTGTATGTTGGTACTTATAACCTCGCCCATCCACCTCTTGCAATCGCAAAACATCAGAGCCGGAGATACAACGGCCGGACTATAGTTACAGCAACCTCGAAAGATAGCGCCAAGGGAGAATCATGACACTGTTGGTTTGAATTGCTAAAACCTAGACAAGTTCTAGTTTATGACAAAAGACTCTTTTGTTTACGAAATAACTTTAAGGGTATGTATGACTGAAATTTCATGAAAATCGTGAAAATAACGACTTTTTTATTTTAATTCTATAAAATAATTTAGACATTCCCGAATGTGAAAAATGCATAATTTGCCTCCGAACGCCATTTTAAATGCTTATTTAAATGTCGGTGGCCTTTAAACTCTGTCAGAGTCACGCCCTCTTTTGCCTACATCCACATTCTTTGTCTGTTCTCCGTTCTTAAATTTTCAATTCAAGAAAAGGAAAACAAGGCTCTCAGACAAAATAGTTCCTAAAATGTTGCCAATATATCAGCGGCTGGCTTCTACACCATTTCTAGAGAGGTGCAAAACAGGAAAAACACAGAATGCCAATGAATCTTTGCATCATGTCATATGGAATAAGTGCCCAAAGGAAGTTTTCATATCAAAACAAAAATTGGATCTTGCTGTTATTAAAAGCATCAGTGAGTTTAACATGGGTAGTCTTAAGTCACTGGAGCTGCAGCAAAATATCAGAGGTGAAAGTGTAGTAGACTCAGCAGGGAAAACTTCAGTGCAGCGAGATCAGACTCGTATCCTGCAAAGCAAGAAGCGAAGTTGTGCAGAAGAAAAGCAACATCTAAAGAAGAAAAAGGTGGAAAAAGCAGCAACAGAGGAGAGGAAACAGAAATCTGAGGGTCCAACCTATCAGCCTGGTGGATTTTAATGTGAGTTATGCAATCAAATCTTTAATCGCTGTTTTCTCAATGTTCATATTTTCAGCATTTTTCTTCCTGTAAAATGCTCCTTGCGATGCAGTTTTTGTACTACATTCATGAAATTTCCTACACAGGTTCAGAATATCATGGGGAATTGAAATTTCCCTAGGTTTTATTGTGAAATGTATATAAGCATATATTTTTAATTTTCAAACACAAAACTTACAGTTTTTTAGACAAAAAACGAATATTTGTAAATTAAAAAATTGTTGTGACCTAAACTAAAGGAGACACAGAAAAACCCAGAGCAATTTCAAAAAGTATGTGTATTATGAACATAGGGTTAAAATATTAGACCAAAATTCAAAATATTTTGTCGCAAGGGACTTTTTTAGTGACGTAACAAAAAACATACAAAATTTATCATAATTTCTAAACTGCTGGAGGAAAATGGTTTAAATTTAGGTTGTAACATGTTTACATTATACTACACCTATGGTGTAAATTTGAAAAAGCTAGCATTATTAGTTCAGAATTTGAAAATTTCAGTCATACATACCCTTAAGTTAGCTTTGTATTCCGTTCTAGGTAAGTCGAGATAAAGGATATTGATTAAGGAAAACAGAGTATTCTGTTTCGTCATGTTTGAACAGGAGATCATCATTATTATTTCTAAATCACTGGAAAATATGATAAATGGCAACTATCATTGCCCGATTTTTTTCCAATGTTGCTGTAATTTTATGTAACAAAAAACTCATTCTGCCATTCCACAGTAATGTGTTGTATATTCCAGAAGTCATTTAGTGAATACTTCTAAACATACTTTCACAAGATTTAGTAGATATTACGATAGCCTTCATTTCTAACCAGACAAGGGTCAGTATTCTAATTTACGGAAATAAAGTGCCATATCACAACTTATTTAGTACGGTATACTAAGAGAATATTGTAACGCGAGCGCTGGAACACCCTGTGAAGCAGCTGAGAGCGGGAGACAGGGAAGGTTCGGTTAGCCACGCCCTCGCCTCGTTTGTCCTATAGTGGTGACAGGCTGTGGTCAGGGGAAAAACATGACTGTGTCGTCTGTTTCTCTACACCTGTTTCTCGAAATTACAGAATCTGGAACATTCCCCTGGTCACTAGAAACCGGCGATATTCCTATATAAAGAGGGTTACAGACGGACAGAGCAGAGTTGGTCAGTTAGTGAGTGAGGAGACAGTCGCAGTTCTTGGTGTAAGAGTTAGTCAGTGACGTGTTAATGTACGAGAAGATTGTGCAACGGAAGACTGTACGTAACTGTGAATGTGTACCGGAGCTTACGTAATTACGAGTACAAGGAAATTGTAACGGACGAACTGGTGAATTGTAATTGTGTGCAGCACGAAATTCTGAGTAATTGGCAAGAGTTTAACTGAAAGTCGGTGGAAATAAAGAACATTTTGGAGTGGTGTAATTGGACTTTTTATTTCACGAACTCTCAAAGTCAAAATATAAATCTGTTTCACACGCATAACTAGGTTGTGTCTTAATAATTATGATTCTCTAGCTTTCAAAAATTCCAAACATGATCTTTCTGTTTCGCATTTGGCGCTATCTATCGACATTCCTGTAACTACTCGACTACATGCGCTCCTAGTGGCAGAACTACTAACTGTATGGATTATATGTGAAAATAGTGTAATTCTACTAGGAAATTAATAAACGAATGTTTGGTATTTAGCCGGCTTATTATTTTTACTGTCCTTACAACCAAAATAGACATTGCATTCATTCCAAACATTCCATACCGATACTTTCCTATAAATACACGTTTTGATGTACCCTGAAGCGTAAAAGCTCATATGTAGACCGAGGTTTCTGATTGTTTATGATAAACATAACAATAAAACAAAAGACTTCCTAGTGTATTGTTTTGTTGGAATGAAGAAGTTAATTTTTGAGACAGTTGCCTGTGTAATACGATTGTGTTCTTTCAGTCTAAGTGACAAATTGAGCTTCTTTTAAAAAAACGAAGTATGTGATTGCTCATTTATGGCATTTTGTGATATTTTAACTTTGTTTAAGATAGATTTATAACGAAAGTCCATTGAAATTGCTCCAGAAGCTTGTGCAATAGCTCAGACCCGGCAAGTAAGATGCTGGCTGCGATGGAGGGACTTGCTCTACTGACAACTGTTATCCAACAATCACAGAATGGCGAATCGAACTAGGTCTAGTACCTCTTTTCGCTTCGCATTCTGGAATGCGTGTGGCCTGGTTGAACAGGGGGATGAACTGTTGCAGTGTGCTCGAGCAAATACCTTAGACGTCATCCTAGTCAGCGAAACGCATCTCCGTCCAGACTCCCGTTTCCACATACCGAGCTACATTTGACATCGCTCGAACCGCCAAGGCCGCCCTGGTGGCGGTACAGCGGTACTCGTCAGGCAAAATGTAGTCCATAAACCCATCCAGCTCCCTACTCTTCAAACCCTAGAGGCCACGGCAATTTGTCTTGACCTTGCCGGAACTGATGTCCTGGTAGTCTACGTGTACCACACTCCCAACAGGCAGTTCGCTCCAAACGATTACCTATCTATCCTAAACTTATATCCTAGTGCTATCATGGCCGGGGACTTCAATGCTAAACATAAGCGTTGGCAATGTGGTCGTCGGGCAGATGCAAGAGGCAACCTAATTATTCGCCACAGCTTCAAGTGCAGGGTACCTAGCAACCTACGCATTACCCGCGAGGTGGAGGACTGCCATCAGTCATTGACTTCGCGATCACCATACATTTTCCATTTCATCTCATTCTCACGTCTCTAAACGCACTTCATTCCTACCATAATCCGGTGTTGACAGAAATCAACACCAGGGTTGCCAGTCATGACACCTCGCTTCAAACGCGAGAAGTTGATGGGGAAGCCATAAGGAACTGGCTCCGCACTTCCATTTCACCGAACCCAAAAATAACCAACTTCCCAGTCATAGAGAACGCAATGTCATCCTTCACTTATATCCTGACACGAGCTGCCAAAAACCAAACACTTCACGGCCCTGCACCTCCTCATCCAGACATCCTTTCACTGGGCATCACCCTCTGTATCCGCCGCTGCTGGGCGTCACGGAGACTATACCAGCGACACCTCACGCCACATAATCGCGCGCTCTTGCGACATTTACGTCGACTTGTCAGGGTCCGACTGCGTGAGCACAAGGTTAAAGTGTGGGAGGACACAATGGCCAGACTGCGTGTCGAAAATGGCGATGTGTGGCATATCGCAAAGACCCTCAGGATTTTGATTGCCTCTTAATCAGTGCTAACAACGGGCAAAAATAAATATGGATACAAAAGAGAGTGAAGCGGATTAATGTAAGGGGAGGATTCATTTTTTTATATTTTTATTTACGTCCTCCAACGTTAAGTCATCTCGTACGATGAAATGAATGATGTTCAACTTGAGTAGAGGGTACAAGGAGCTTAGAGCTATCAGACATTCATCTTAAAGGATAAGAGAAAACCTCCAACGTTAAGTCATATCGGACGATGAATGAAATGATGTTCAAATGAGTACAGGGTACATAGAGCTTAAAGTTACCAGACATTCATCTTTCAGGATAAGGCAAAACCTCCAACGTTAAGTCATATCGTACGATGAATGAAATGATGTTCAAATGAGTACAGGGTACAAAGAGCTTAGAGTTACCAGACATTCATCTTTCAGGATAAGAGAAAACCTCCAACGTTAAGTCATATCAGACAATGAGTGAAATGATGTTCAAATGAGTACAGGGTACATAGAGCTTAAAGTTACCAGACATTCATCTCTCAGGATAAGAGAAAACCTCCAACGTTAAGGCATATCGGACGATGAATGAAATGATGTTCAAAAGAGTACAGGGTACAGAGAGCTTAGAGTTACCAGACATTCATCTTCCAGGATAAGAGAAAACCTCCAACGTTAAGTCATATCGGACGATGAATGAAATGATGTTCAAATGAGTACAGGGTACATGGAGCTTATAGTTACCAGACATTCATCTTTCAGGATAAGAGAAAACCTCCAACGTTAAGTCATATCGGACGATGAATGAAATGATGTTCAAATGAGTACAGGGTACATAGAGCTTAGAGTTACCAGACATTCATCTTTCAGGATAAGAGAAAACCTCCAACGTGAAGTCATATCGCACGATGAATGAAATGATGCTTGAATGGGTACAGGGTACATAGAGCTTAGAGTTACCAGACATTCATCTTTCAGGATAAGGCAGAACCTCCATTGTTAAGTCATATCGTACGATGAATGAAATGATGTTCAAATGAGTACAGGGTACATAGAGCTTAGAGTTACCAGACATTCATCTTTCAGGATAAGAGAAAACCTCCAACGTTAAGTCATATCCGACGATGAGTGAAATGATGTTCAAATGAGTACAGGGTACAAAGAGCTTAGAGTTACCAGACATTCATCTTCCAGGATAAGAGAAAACCTCCAACGTTAAGTCATATCCGACGATGAGTGAAATGATGTTCAAATGAGTACAGGGTACATAGAGCTTAGAGTTACCAGACATTCATCTTTCAGGATAAGAGAAAACCTCCAACGTTAAGTCATATCGGACGATGAGTGAAATGATGTTCAAATGAGTACAGGGTACAAAGAGCTTAGAGTTACCAGACATTCATCTTTCAGGATAAGAGAAAACCTACAACGTTAAGTTATATCGGACGATGAGTGAACTGATGTTCAAATGAGTACAGGATACAAAGAACTTAGAGTTACGAGACATTCATCTTTCAGGATAAGAGAAAACCTCGAACTTTAAGTTATATGAGACGAAGAATGAAATGAATAAGTCCAGAAAAATGGAGTATGATGCCAAAAACTACAAGTATGTGAGATATTGTTGAATATAATTTGTATGTTTAAGCGTGATGCACATATTCTGTACAGGAACTTTACCGTTTATGTACATATTAAATTGTAACTACAATAATGGCTTAGGCATGGAGAATTTAAATCAAATTACTAATATCAACTTGAAATAAGCTGAAATTTATTTCATATCCTTAATATCATTTTACAATCAAAGAACTCTAGCTTTAACAATTTGGGAGGATTGTATTACTCTCAAAATGTGCTATTTATAAATCACAATTACCTCTATTATCCGTTCCCCATAATTTAGTACTGATGACGATAGACTTCCTTTCTAACTTGAGAAGAGACAATACTCTCATTTCCGGACATTTAGTGCCATATCACGACTTCTTTTAACCAGAATGTAAAGCTAATTTAAAATTGTTCTGTAAACAAAAGAAGCTCATGTGTTGTAACAATGTGTTCTCTAGCTTATAGCAATTCCAGTCAGTACTGTCTTCTACTTCCGTTGGCGCTATCTATCGGTGTTTGTGTAACTACATGACTATATGCGCGCCAAGTGGCAGAATGACTAACTGTATCGGATATTAGGTAAAACAAACCAATTTTAATATGAAATTAAACAAGGAAAGGTTTACTTTAAATTGGATGGAAGATTTATCTTAGAAGTTTGCTATTTAGCATATTTGTTATTTCAGCCTCTTCATTCGAAGCCTACATGCAAAACATACAATACCCGCATTTTACTATCAATACATGGTTTGATGTACACTGAATCGTAAAAGTACATACAAATGTTGGACAAATCATCTTCTCAATGCTCTATAACCTTTATTTGGAAAATTATTTGGAGATATTCCAATTTTCTATAATGATTTGGATGAAATTAATCTTTGCTGAGGATAGTTTCAGAAAAATGGAACAATGTTTTCAATTTATGAGTTCAGTTTATGAAGTAATCTACATCCTACGCTACTTTTGTATAACTGATGTTCCGGTTGGTACAGATGTCTTATTAAATACAAAAGTAAATCTCTTTGATGCAGAAAATATATAAATTTTGCACGGATACAAGTTTACCTTTTGCAGATTTAGCTATTTCCGATATATTGTTGTTATAGTTCTCATTTTCCATATAATATCACTCTCAAAAGAGGAGTGGCACTTGTTGCTTATCCAATTATCCTTATGCAACTACTTCTTTTGTTTTGGTTATGGAAGTTAAGTAATAACAGAATGGAATGGTCAGAACTTTTAAGATCTGGCCGTAGTGTGATGGCTTGGAAATTTCGTTCTCTTGGACTGACAAAGGCGAGAAGTATAATGATTGGAAGATTCGAGGAAACAACAATGAATATCTCGGAAATGTTTACACACACAGAAGCGCAATTGTTTTACCGAGAACTACATTTTTTGGTGCATTAAGTTTACGGTTTATCAAAGTAACTTAAAGGGACGGGACTTCTAGGCACATTACCAAAAATCAAAATGTAGACTTCAGTTGTCATTAAAATAACATCAAAAGTTTTGCATCATTTTTTATGATCACCAAATTGTTAAAATGTTTCGTGAAAAGAGAAATTTTGTTTATCAACATATAAAGGTAGACATAGACGTTTCTGTTAAAGTGTTTTAGGATTCTCAAACGTGTATTTGGCTAGAAGCTTTGGTACGAACTTTTGAGTGGAATAAATAACAACTGAAGGTCCAAATGTTGAACTGTATACAGCATATAGGTTTCCGATCCTTTAAAATTATTAGGTATATAACCTACTGACATCCTTAAAGGAACCATTTAGTAATACCTTATGCGCAAGGAAAAAGTAATTTGATTCCTTACAGTCTATTACAAGGTAAACATGTCCTAATAAGGAGTTTTACTGCAGACTGGCATTCGAAGCGTGAACTCTCAGTCCCGTCGTCACAACATTTCATTACTGCTGGGCTACGTTAACAAATATTATAAAGTACATTATATTACAACATAAAACCGCAGTTTCATTTGTTTTTCTTGTTCTTGGCTATCTTCTTATGTCTAGTAATAACTTCCCCGTAAGAGAAACTGTAAATAAGTTTGTTACTGCGTCTAAAAAGTTAAAAATTCGTAATAAAAGGTAAAGTCACAGATTGGGCACGAACCGCGAACCACAGCGTGCGTTTTATCACTCTGTCGCGGAACTGTTGATAGAGCCTTATAATAACAAATTGCTTCTGTTAAAATCATAATTAGAAGATTTAAAGTAATGCAGCATACAGTAGTATCTACAGTTACTCATACTGCCGCTAGGAGCGCATGTAGTCATGTAGTTACAGCAACAACGATAGATAGCGCAAAGAAGAATCATAATGCTGTTGTTTGGGATTTAGTAATTCCTAAGAGAGCTTCTAGCTTAAGACCAAAGTCTCCTTTGTTTACGAAATAACTTTATGTCAGCTTTGTACTCCATTCAAAGTAAGTCAAGATAAAGGATACTGATTAAGGAAAACAGAGTATTCTGTTTCGTCAGGTTCGAACAGGAGGCTGTCATCATCGTTATTAAATCATTGGAAAATATGACGAATGGCAATTACCATTGTCCATTTTTGTTCCTATGTTCGAATGTTTATTTGTTTTAGTACCCAATACGCTGATATGTTATTTATATTAACATCCATATCAGTATTCCCCATTAAGGGCATTCACTTGTGCGAGCGTTCTTCTTAACATCTTTTAGTGTAACTTCAGTAGGTAGTCGTGTCTGGTGTATAATCGACGTTTGTTTTAGAGTTAATTTGGCGACAATCTCGCTTAGAGACCACTCAAAACGTGCATGAATAGTAAAATGTCAGTATCGAATTTTTAGGATCAATGCAATTGATGGAAATAGTCATTTCCTCCACATTAGTCGTGTGTATACTAAGGTTTGAATGAGTAAAGCCAGACTGAAAATTTGCATAATCATAGCCGGGTTTTGAACCATGGATCTCCATTTCTCCGTGCGGTTGCTTTAAGCAACTGAGCTACTATGGACAACATGCTGATATGACATACAAGTCAGTTGGAGAAACTTAATGTCATGTCGGCATGTTGGCCATAGTAACTCAGTGGATTAGAGCAACCGCACGGAGAGTGTAAGCTCCGTCGTTCAAATCCTGGCTATGGCTCTGGATTTCTCAGTCTGGCTCTACTCATTCAAATGAAATTTAAGTTTAGAAGAACTAAATTTTCTGTTTAGCAACCTTCTGTGTAAGTCTAACCAAACGTGTACATATTAACAGTATATAGTCATACTAATGTAGCTCTGGGGATAGCTCTGACATTGCGTTATGTGCGTAGTACATGTGTATTACATACTCTGTTCTGTCTATATCTATTTATGTCAGTTTAATATGAATAAATAAAATTGAATATAAACGTTGGATTTTAGAAAGTACATCGCCTGTTTGTGTTGCTATGGAGAAATAATAAATGCTGTTGACTATGACGTCATATTATATTTGTTAAAAGTACAACAGGAACTTGTCAGTAATAAGATAAATATGGTAATAGTATCAAATCGGTAACGCTAATTTTGAAACTAAAAGTTCTCGAAGTTTCAACATCAAAGGTAGTCTGGGATAAACTTTAAGTCAATATAAATTAAAACGCTAAGGTAATTACTAGAGGCAATTTAATAAACTACGGATGCGGATAGCAATTCACAGATAGCAAACATACCAAACGTGAACTTTAATAATCCACGAACATCCTGACCATACTTTCACAAGATTTAGTAGATATTACGATAGCCTTCATTTCTAACCAGAGAAAAGTGAGTATTATAATTTTTGGAAATAAAATGCCATATCACAATTTATTCATAACGGAATGGTAAGAGAATATAAAGATGTTTCATACAAATAAGGAGGTTGTGTCTTAATCCAGAAGATTCTCTAGCTTTTAAAAATTCCAAACATTTTCTTTCTGATTCTCCTTTGGCGCTATCTATCGGGATTTCTGTAACTACTCGACTACATGCGGTCCTAGTTGCAGAATTACTAACTGTGTGGATTATCAGTGAAAATAGAGTAACTCTGCTAGGAAATTAATGAACGAATGTCTGGTACTTAGCTGGCTTATTATTTTTACTCTCCTTACAACGTAAATAAAGGCATTGCATTCATTCCAAATATTCCATCAGACACTTTCCTATAAATACACGTTTAGATGTATATCCTAGTGCTACCATAGCCGGGGACTTCAGTGCTAAACATAAACGTTGGTATTGTGGTCGTCGGGCAGGTGCAAGAGGCAAACAACTTATTCGCCTTATAGATGGAGACCCACAGCTTCAAATCTTTTATTTTATCCGTGGTCCTGTACGACCGCGTCGTCAGGGCCAACACCTCCAAAACTACCCTTAAATACCTCCAAACGTTAAAAAACCTCTCCTTACGTAAAATCCTATCTGTCCCTATCAGCATGACTACCGCCAGCCTTCATCAAGAAACCAATATCCCCTACATCACCGAGGCCGTAATAAAACGAGCCTCTTCCATCTGGGCGCGCATACGGCAACATAGCGTTCCAAAAATTAACAACATTGGGAAAGGTGAACCAAAACACCATAAGCATGCACGCATAAAAGTATTCTAATGCCACCGTTACACCACAATGTGCGCCCAAGACCTTCCGGCCCAGACCTTTCCCCATATGCAGAGGCCACTGCCAAAGCAGCCCTGGAGACAACACCATGCTGCCGCACGGAGCAGTGTAAATAGTGAGCTGTGTGTGTGTGTGTGTGTGTGTGTGTGTGTGTGTGTGTGTGTGTGTGTGTGTGTGTGTGTGTGTGTGTGTGTGTGTGTGCGGGCGCGTGTGTGTGTGTGCGGGCGCGTGTGTGTGTGTGTGTGTGTAAATAAAAGTGCAAAATAAGCGCGTGTAAATATTGTACATAACAAAAAAGGACACTGAAAGACACATACTAAAACTGGTCACCGTATGTGTTTTATATATACCCACGTAGACAATAAGCCTTTAATTCCCAAAATATAACCTCATTGTACATTTTAGCCTGTAAGCCGGGCCCCTTTGAAACAGAAAATAAAAAAAATTAATAAGTGTATTTTTTCATACGGAGTAAATAAACATATCATGCATTAATCAAAATCACTTAGAAAGGTTAATAAAGGAAACAAAAGGATAAAGAAACTGTTACCCATAATTACTTATTTCCTTAAAAGCACAACGGGAGTTTCCACACAGATAAGCTTTTACGATAGTCAAATGTTTACTAGCGTTTCTCTTAGTAAACGCTTTGTAATTCCAATCTGCTTGTATGACTTAGGGTCGAAAAGTATGGAATACTTCAAATTATAACTAGAAAGTGATCCATTGCGGAATATAATTTGTATGTTTAAGCGTGATGTACATATTCTGTACAGAAACATTTAGTCTAAAACTTAAGCTTTCCCGCTCACGTACATGTTAAATAGTAACTAAAATAATGGCTTAGACATGGAGAATTTAAATCAAATTACTAATACCAATTTTGAATAAGCTAAAGGTATCCGTACAACGTTAAGTATCAAGGTTATTATGAATTATTTGTTTAATTTACGTCCTTTAACTTTGAAAGCCGTACCGAACGATAAATGGAATAGCTGAAATGATATTCAGTTGGGCCCGGGGTCCATGAAGCTTACAGTTACCCTACATTCGTCTTTGAGGATAAGAGAAAACCCCAGAAATAACCTAATCTTTCTAACTCACCGTGACCGAGATTCGATCTCATGACATCTTGAACGTGAGGGAGACATGCTACCATCTATGGTACCGAGGCGGCATGCTAAACTTTACTTCATATCCAGAATATAATTTTACAATCAAAGAACACTAGCTTCGAAAAATTGTGGCGATTATATTATGCCGATCAAACTGAATTTATAAATTCCAATTGCCTCTATTTTCCGTTCTGCACAATTTAGTACTTATGACGACAGACTTCCTTTCTAAACCGAGAAGAAGCAATACTCTCTTTTCCGGACCTTTAGTGCCATATCACGACTTCTTTGAACCAGAATATAAAGCTAATTTAAAGTTGTTTTGTGAAGAAAAGAAGCTCGTGTGTTGTTACAGAGTGTTCTCTAGCTTTTAGCAATTCCAGTCAGTACTGTCCTGTAACTCCCTTGGCGCTATCTATCGGGGTTTGTGTAACTACATGACTATATGCGCGCCAAGTGGCAGAATGACTAACTGTATCGGATATTAGGTAAAACAAACCAATTTTAATATGAAATTAAACAAGGAAAGGTTTACGTTAAATTGCATGGAAGATTTATCTTAGAAGTTTGCTATTTAGCCTATTTGTTATTTCACCCTCTTCATTCGAAGCCTACATGCAAAACGTTCAATACCCGCATTTTACTATCAATACATGGTTTGATGTACACTGAATCGTAAAAGTACATACAAACTTTGGACAAATCATCTTCTCAATGCTCTATAACCTTTATTTGGAAAACTATTTGGAGATATTCCAATTTTCTATAATGATTTGGATAAAATTAATCTTTGCTGAGGATAGTTTCAGAAAAATGGAACAATGTTTTCAATTTATGAGTTCAGTTTATGAAGTAATCTACATACCACGCTACTTTTGTATAACTGATGTTCCGGTTGGTACAGATGTCTTATTAAATACAAAAGTAAATCTTTTTAATGCAGAAAATATATAAATTTTGCACGGATACAAGTTTACCTTTTGCAGATTTAGCTATTTCCGATATATTGTTGTTATACTTCTTATTTTCCATATAATATCACTCTCAAAAGAGGAGTGGCACTTGTTGCTTATCCAATTATCCTTATGCAACTACTTCTTTTGTTTTGGTTATGGAAGTTAAGTAATAACAGAATGGAATGGTCAGAACTTTAAAGATCTGGCCGTGGTGTGATGGCTTGGAAAATTCGTTCTCTTGGACTGACAAAGACATAAAAAAGGCGAGAAGTATAATGATTGGAAGATTCGAGCAAACAACAAAGAATATCCCCGAAATGTTTACACACAGAAGCACCATTAGACACAAGGCAATTGTTTTTTCGAGATGTACATTTTTCGTTGCATTAAGTTTACGGTTTTACCAAAGTAACTTAAAAGGACAGGACTTTTGAGTAAATTACCATAAAAATCAAAATATGGATTTCAGTTGTCATTAAAATAACATCCGAAGTTTTGCATCATTTTTTATGATCACCAAATTGTTAGAATGTTTCGTGAAAAGAGAAGTTTTGTTAAGTAACATATAAAGGTAGATACAGACGTTTCTGTTAAAGTATTTTAGGATTCTCAAACGTGTATTTGCCTAGAAACTTTGGTAGTAACTTTGAGTGAAATAAATAACAACTGAAGGTCCTGTTGTTGTGACCAGATGGACTGTATACAGCATATAGGGTTGTGATCCTTTAAAATTATTATATAATCTACTGACATTCTTAAAGGAACCATTTAGTAATAACTTATGAGCAAGGAAAAAGTAATTTGATTCCTTAGAGTGTATTACAAGGTAAACATGTCCTAATCAGGAGTTTTACTGCAGACTGGCATTCGAACCCTGAACTCTCAGTACCCTCGTTACAACATGTCGTTACTACTGGGCTACGATAACAAATATTATAAAGTACGTTATATTACAACATAAAACTGCAGTTTCACTTGTTTTTCCTGTTCTTTTCTATTTTCTAATGTCTAGTAATAACTTAGCCGTAAGATAACACCTGTAAGTAGGTTTGTTACTGCATCTAAAAGGTTAACAATTCGCAATAAAAGGTATGGTCACAGAGTGGGCACGAACCACGAACCACTCACTTTGTCACGGAGTTGTTGATACAGCCTTACAATACAAATAGATATTGCTTCTGTTAAAATCATAATTAGACGATTTACAGAAATGCAGTATACAATAGTTTCTACAGTTACTGATACTGCCGCTAGGAGCGCATGTAGTCGTGTAGTTACAGCAACATCGATAGATAGCGCTAACGGAGAATCATGATGCTGTTGTTTGGAATTTAGTAATTCCTAAGAGAGCTTCTAGCTTAAGACAAAAGTCTCTTTTGTTTACGAAATAAAACTAAGTAAGCTTTGTACTACGACAAGGTAAGTCGAGATAAAGGATATTGATTAAGGAAAACAGAGTATTCTGTTTCGTCTAGTTTGAACAGGAGATTATCATCATCGTTATTAAATCACTGGAAAATATGACGAATGGCAACTACCATTATCCATTTTTGTTCCTATTTTCGAATGTTTATTGTTTTAGTACCCAATACGCTGATATGTTATTTATATTAACATCCATATCAGTATTCCATATTAAGGGTATTCAGATGTGGGAGCGTTCTTCTTAACATCTTTTAGTGTAAGTTCAGTAGGTACTCGTGTATGGTTTATAATCGACGTTTGCTTTACAGTTAAGTTGGCGACAATCTCGCTTAGAGACCGCTGTCTGGAAATGAGTCTTTAGTATTGAGCGTACATCAAACGTGCATTTATAGTAAAGTGTCGGTATCGAATTTTTGGGATCAATGCAATTGATGGAAATAGTCATTTCTTCCACATTAGTCGTGTGTAGACTAAGGTTTAAATGAGTAAAGCCAGTCTGAAAATTTGCAATGTCATAGCCGATATTTGAACCAAGGACCTCCAAATCTCCTTGCGGTTGCTTTAAGCAACTGAGCTAATATGACCAACATGCCGATATGACATACAAGTCAGTTGGAGAATTTAATGTCATATCGACAAGTTGGTCATAGTAGCTGAGTGCTTTAGAGCAACCACACGGAGAGCAATAGAATCATGGTTCAAATCCCGGTATGATATTGAATTTGTCAGTTTGGCTCTACATATTCAAATTAAATTTAAGTTTAGAAGAACTAAATCTTCTCTTTAGAAACGTTCTGTGTAAGTCTATCCTACTGTGTAAATATTAGCAGTATATTCTCATACTAATGTAGTAACGAGGATAGCTCTGAGATTACGTTATGTACTTAGTACATGTGTATTACATACTCCGTTCTGTCTATACCTATTTATATCAGCTTAAATATGAATAAATACAATTGAATATAAACGTTGGATTTTAGAACGTACATCGCCCTTTTGTGTTGCTATGGAGAAATAATAAATGCTCTTGACTATGACGTCATATTATATATGTTAAAAGTACAACACGAACTTCACAGTAATGAGATTAATATGGAAATAGTATCAAATCGGCAACGCTAATTTTGAGGGTTAAAGATCTCGAAGTTTCAATATTAAAGGTAGTCTGGGATAAAACTTAAGCCGATATAAATTAGAAAGCTAAGGTAATTACTAGAGGCAATTTAATAACCTACGGATGCGGATGCAATTCACAGATTCCAAACACACCGAAAGTGCAATTTAATACTCCACCAATATCCTGAAATGCAACACAAAACTCGTTTTGTCACTCTTTGATGAAATTTAATAGGCATTTAGTGAATACTTCTAACCATACTTTCACAAGATTTAGTAGATATTACGATAGCCTTCATTTCTAACCAGGGAAAAGTCAGTATTATAATTTTCGGAAACAAAGTGCCATATCACAACTTATTTATAACGGGATGGTAAGAGAATATAAAGTTGTTTCATACACATAAGGAGGTTGTGTCTTAACTCAGAAGATTCTCTAACTTTTAAAAATTTCAACCATGATCTTTCTGCTTCTCCTTTGGTGCTATCTATCGAGATTTCTCTAACTACTCGACTACATGCGCTCCTAGTGGCAGAATTACTAACTGTACGGATTATCAGTGAAAATAGAGTAACTCTGCTAGGAAATTAATGAACGAATGTCTGGTACTTAGCTGGCTTATTATTTTTACTCTCCTTACAACGTAAATAAAGGCATTGCATTCATTCCAAATATTCCATCAGACACTTTCCTATAAATACACGTTTAGATGTATATCCTAGTGCTACCATAGCCGGGGACTTCAGTGCTAAACATAAACGTTGGTATTGTGGTCGTCGGGCAGGTGCAAGAGGCAAACAACTTATTCGCCTTATAGATGGAGACCCACAGCTTCAAATCTTTTATTTTATCCGTGGTCCTGTACGACCGCGTCGTCAGGGCCAACACCTCCAAAACTACCCTTAAATACCTCCAAACGTTAAAAAACCTCTCCTTACGTAAAATCCTATCTGTCCCTATCAGCATGACTACCGCCAGCCTTCATCAAGAAACCAATATCCCCTACATCACCGAGGCCGTAATAAAACGAGCCTCTTCCATCTGGGCGCGCATACGGCAACATAGCGTTCCAAAAATTAACAACATTGGGAAAGGTGAACCAAAACACCATAAGCATGCACGCATAAAAGTATTCTAATGCCACCGTTACACCACAATGTGCGCCCAAGACCTTCCGGCCCAGACCTTTCCCCATATGCAGAGGCCACTGCCAAAGCAGCCCTGGAGACAACACCATGCTGCCGCACGGAGCAGTGTAAATAGTGAGCTGTGTGTGTGTGTGTGTGTGTGTGTGTGTGTGTGTGTGTGTGTGTGTGTGTGTGTGTGTGTGTGCGGGCGCGTGTGTGTGTGTGTGTGTAAATAAAAGTGCAAAATAAGCGCGTGTAAATATTGTACATAACAAAAAAGGACACTGAAAGACACATACTAAAACTGGTCACCGTATGTGTTTTATATATACCCACGTAGACAATAAGCCTTTAATTCCCAAAATATAACCTCATTGTACATTTTAGCCTGTAAGCCGGGCCCCTTTGAAACAGAAAATAAAAAAATTTAATAAGTGTATTTTTTCATACGGAGTAAATAAACATATCATGCATTAATCAAAATCACTTAGAAAGGTTAATAAAGGAAACAAAAGGATAAAGAAACTGTTACCCATAATTACTTATTTCCTTAAAAGCACAACGGGAGTTTCCACACAGATAAGCTTTTACGATAGTCAAATGTTTACTAGCGTTTCTCTTAGTAAACGCTTTGTAATTCCAATCTGCTTGTATGACTTAGGGTCGAAAAGTATGGAATACTTCAAATTATAACTAGAAAGTGATCCATTGCGGAATATAATTTGTATGTTTAAGCGTGATGTACATATTCTGTACAGAAACATTTAGTCTAAAACTTAAGCTTTCCCGCTCACGTACATGTTAAATAGTAACTAAAATAATGGCTTAGACATGGAGAATTTAAATCAAATTACTAATACCAATTTTGAATAAGCTAAAGGTATCCGTACAACGTTAAGTATCAAGGTTATTATGAATTATTTGTTTAATTTACGTCCTTTAACTTTGAAAGCCGTACCGAACGATAAATGGAATAGCTGAAATGATATTCAGTTGGGCCCGGGGTCCATGAAGCTTACAGTTACCCTACATTCGTCTTTGAGGATAAGAGAAAACCCCAGAAATAACCTAATCTTTCTAACTCACCGTGACCGAGATTCGATCTCATGACATCTTGAACGTGAGGGAGACATGCTACCATCTATGGTACCGAGGCGGCATGCTAAACTTTACTTCATATCCAGAATATAATTTTACAATCAAAGAACACTAGCTTCGAAAAATTGTGGCGATTATATTATGCCGATCAAACTGAATTTATAAATTCCAATTGCCTCTATTTTCCGTTCTGCACAATTTAGTACTTATGACGACAGACTTCCTTTCTAAACCGAGAAGAAGCAATACTCTCTTTTCCGGACCTTTAGTGCCATATCACGACTTCTTTGAACCAGAATATAAAGCTAATTTAAAGTTGTTTTGTGAAGAAAAGAAGCTCGTGTGTTGTTACAGAGTGTTCTCTAGCTTTTAGCAATTCCAGTCAGTACTGTCCTGTAACTCCCTTGGCGCTATCTATCGGGGTTTGTGTAACTACATGACTATATGCGCACCTAGTGGCAGAATTACTAACTGTATCGGATATTAGGCAAAATAAACCAATTTTAATATGAAATTAAACAAGGAAAGGTTTACTCCAAATTAAATGGAAGGATTATCTTAGAAGTTTGGCATTTAGCATATTTGTTATGTTTACTTTCTTCATTCGAAGCCTACATTTGAAACATTCAATACCGGCATCTTCCTATAAATACACGTTTTGAAGTAACCTGAATCATAAAAGTTCATATGTAGACAGAAGTCTCTGTGTGTCTATGATCGATATAACAATAAAACAAAATGTTGGTCATACACCAGACGCAACTGCTTACAAACATTCGATAAACGATCCTCTCAATCCTCAATTTCATTTACGTTGAATGTTTTTGGAGATATTTCGATTTCTTGTAAAGACTTGGATAAAAATAACCTTTTCTCAGGATACTTTTAGTCAAATGAAACAATAATTTCTTAGTTCAGTTTGTGAAGTAATGTTTACTCCACGCCACTTTTGTATAACTGATGATCCGGATGACACGAATGTCTTATTACACATAAAAGTAAGTCTTTTTGATGCAGAAAGTATATAAATTTTGCAGAGATACAAGTGCCCTTTTTCTTTATCCCATTATCAATCTTCAACTACCCCTTTTGTTTTGGTTATGAAGTGTAAGTTATAATAGAATGGAATGGTCAGAAACTTTAACAGCTGGCCGAAAAGTGATGGCTTGGAAATTTCGTTCTCCCAGACCATAAAAGACATAAAACGGCGAGGAGTATAATGATTGGAAGATTCTGGCAAACAACATTGAATATTTCGGAAAAGTTTACACACAGAAGCGCCATTAGACACAAGTCAATTGTTTTATCGAGGTCTACATTTTTTGGTGCATTAAGGTTACGGTTTACCAAAGTAACTTAAAAGGACGGGACTTCTGAGCACATTGCCAGAAAAATCAAAATATAGATTTCAGTTGTCATTAAAATAACATCTGAAGTTTTAGGCCAGCTTTATGTTCACAAAAGTGTTAAAATGTTTCGTGAAGAGAGATATTTTGTTAATGAACGTATAGAGGTAGATACAGACGTTTCTGTTAAAGTGTTTTACTATTCTCAAAACGTGTATTTGCCTAGAAACTTTGGTAGTAACTTTGAGTGAAATAAATAACAACTGAAGGTCCTGTTGTTGTGACCAGATGGACTGTATACAGCATATAGGGTTGTGATCCCTTAAAATTATTATATAACCTACTGACATTCTTAAAGGAACCATTTAGAAATAACTTATGCGCAAGGAAAAAGTAATTTGATTCCTTACAGTCTATTACAAGGTAAACATGTCCTAATAAGGAGTTTTACTGCAGACTGGGTTTCGAACCGTGAACTCTCAGTATCCTCGTCACAACATGTCGTTACTACTGGGCTACGATAACAAATATATATAAAGTACGTTACATTACAACATAAAACCGCAGTTTCACTTGTTTTTCTTGTTCTTGTCTATTTTCTTATGTCCAGTAATAACTTAGCTTAAGAGAACATCTGTAAATAAGTTTGTTACTGCGTCTAAAAAGTTTAAAATTCGTAATAAAAGGTATGGTCACAGAGTGGGCACGAACCACGAACCACAGCGTGCGTTTTGTCACTTTGTCAAGAGAGTTGTTGATACAGCCTTACAATACAAATAGATATTGCTTCTGTTAAAATCATAATTAGACGATTTACAGCAATGAGGCATACAGTAGTTTCTACAGTTACTGATACTACCACTAGGAGCGCATGTAGTCGTGTAGTTACAGCAACCTCGATAGATAGCGCCAAGGGAGAATCACGACGTTGTTGGTTGGAATTGCTAAAACCTAGACAACTTCTAGCTTAAGACAAAAGTGTATTTTTTTTACGAAGTGAATTTAGGTTAACTTTGTATTCCGTTCAAGGTAAGTGAGATAAAGGATATTGATTAAGGAAAACAGAGTATTCTGTTTCGTCAATTTTGAACAGGAGATTATCATCATCGTGATTAAATCACTTTAAAATATGACGAATAGCACTTACCATTGCCCAATTTTCTTCCAATGATGGAATGTTTTTTGTTTTAGTAACCAATACGCCAATATGTTGTTTACATTTACATCCATATCAGTATTTCACATTAAGGGTATTCAGATGTGGGAGCATTCCTCTTAACATCTACTTCAGTAAGTAGGCGTTTTGGATGTATAATGGACGTTTAGTTTTACATTTATGTTGGCGACAGACTCATTAGAAACCTCTATCTGGAAATGAATCTTTAGTATTGAGGGTACATCAAAATGTGCATTCATAGTAAAGTGTCGGTATCGAATTTCTGGAATCAATGCAATTGATAGAAGTAAGAACTTCTTTCACATTAGTCGTGTGTAGACAGGTTTGAATGACATACAAGTCTGTTGGAGAATTTAATGTCATATCGGCATGTTGGCCATAGTAGCTCAGTGGCTTCGAGCAACCGCACGGAGAGTGGAAGATGTGTGGTTCAAATCCCGGCTATGGCATGAATTTCTCAGTCTGGTTCTACTAATTCAAATGCAATTTAAGCTTAGAAGAACTATATCTACTGTTTTTTTTCTGGAATTTTACATCCTCCAACATTAAGTCATATCGGACGATGAATGGAATGGGTAAAATGATGCTCCAATGAGCTTAGGGTCCATAGAGATTAGAGTTACCCGACATTCGTCTTTCAGGGTAAGGGAAAACCCCGGAAAAACCTTATCCAGGTAACTCACCCTGACCGAGATTCGAACTCGGGACCTCTTGAACGTGAGGCAGGCTCGCTACCACCACGCATCTACTGTTTAGAAACCTTATTTCTAAGTCTAACCAAACGTGTACATATTAACAGTATATTGTCATACTAATGTAGCTCTGGGGATAGCTCTGAGATTCCGTTATGTACTTAGTACATGTGTATTACATACTCTGTTCTGTCTATATCTATTTATATCGATCTGAGTTTCAGTAATTAACATACTAGCTGACACATAAATACAATTGAAGATAAATGTTGGATTTTAGAACACACATCTCCTGTTTGTGTTGCTATGGATAAATAATAAATGTTGTTGGTTATGACGTCATATTATATTTGTAAAAGGAATAACACGAACTGGGAAGTAATAAGATTATTATAAATTAGTCTGGGATAAACCTTATGCAAATATAAATTATAAAGCTAAGGTAATTGCTAGACGCTATTTAATATACTACGGATACGGATAGCAATTCCGAGATATCAAACACACCGAACATGCAATTAAATATTCCACCAACATCCTGGGATGCTACAAAAAACTGTTTTTGTCACCTTTTTATGAACTTTATTGCTTATTTTGTGAATACTTCTGACCCTACTTTCACAAGATTTAGTAGATACTACGATAGCCTTCATTTCTAACCAGACAAAAGTCAGTATTATAATTTTTGGAAATAAAGTGCCATATCACAACTTATTTATAACGGTATGGTAAGAGAATATAAAGTTGTTTCATACAAATAAGGAGCTTGTGTCTTAATACAGAAAATTCTCTAGCTTTTAAATATTCCAAACATGGTCTTTCTGATTCTCCTTTGGCTCTATCTACCGAGATTTCTGTAACTACTCGACTACATGCGCTCCTAGTGGCAGAATAACTATTTCGATTATCAGTGAAAATAGAGTAATTCGTCTAGGAAATTAATAAACGAATGTTTTGTATTTAGCCGGCTTATTATTTTTACTGTCCTTACTACGAGAGTAAAGACATTGCATTCATTCCACACATTACATACCGACACTTTCCTATAAATACACGTTTAGATGTACCCGGAATCGATAAAGTACGGATCTAGACAGAGGTTTCTGAGCGTCTATGATCAACATAAAAATAAAACAGAGGACTACCTAGTTTATGTTTTGTTGGAACGAAGAAGTTAACCTCTTAGACAGATGCTTGTGTAATAAGATTGTGTTTTTTTCAGTCTAAGTGACAAATTGAGCTTCTTTTAAGAAAACGTGGTATGTGATTGTTCATTTATGGCATTCTGTGACTTTTTAACTTCGTTTAAGATAGATTTATAACGAATGTGCATTGAAATTGCTCCAGAAATTTGTACAATAACTCAGACCCGGCAAGTAAGATGCTGGCTTCGATGGAGGGACTTGCTCTACTCACAACTGTTATCCAGTATTCACAGAATATCGAATCGAACTAGGTTTAGTACCTCTTTTTGCTGCGCATTCTGGAATACGTGTGGCCTGGTTGATCAGGGGGTGAGCTGTTACAGCTTGCTCGAGCAATGGCTTAGACGTCATCGTAGTTAGCGAAACGCATCTCCGTCCAGACTCTCGTATCCACATACCGAGCTTCATTTGCTATCGCTCGGACCGCTAAAGCCGCCCTGGTGGCGGACAGCGGTACTCGTCAGGCAAAATGTAGTCCATAAACCCATCCAGCTCCCTTCTCTTCAAACCCTAAAGACCAGGGCAATTTGTCTTTACCTTGGTGGAACTGAGGTCCTGGTAGACTCTGTGTACCACACTTCCAACGGGCAGTTCGTTCCAAACGATTACCTATCTATCCTAAACTTATATCCTAGTGCTATCATGGCCGGGGACTTCAATGCTAACCATCAGCGTTGGCGCTGTGGTCGTGGGGCACATGCAAGAGGCAACCAAATCATTCGTCTCATAGATGGAGACCCACAGCTTCAAGTGCAGGATCCCTGGCAACCTACGCACTGCCCGCGAGGTGGAGGACAGTCATCAGTCATTACCTTCGCTATCTCCATTCATTTTCCATTTCATGTCACTCAACCGTCATTAAACGCACTACATTCGGACCATAATCCGCTGCTGACAGAAATCAACACCAGGGTTGCCAGCCATGACACCTCGCTTCAAACGCGAGGAATTGAATGGGAAGGTTAAGCAACTTCCATCCCAGTCATAGAGAACGCAATCTCATTCTTCACACCCATCCTGACGAGAACTCTCAAAAACCTAACAGTTCACGACCCTGCACCGCATCCTCCAGACGTCCTTCATCTCGACATCACCCTCCTTATCCGCCGCTTCGGGGCGGCACGGAGGTTATACCAGCGACAGCACACGCCACATAATCGCGCGCTCTTGCGAAGTTTACGTCGACTGTCAGTGTTCGACTGAGTGAGCACAAGGTGCAAGTGTGGCAGGACACAGTGACCAGACTGCGTGTTGAAAATGGCGACGTGTGGCGTGTCGCAAAACCCTCAGAACTAGGATTGTTTCTTAATCAGTGGTGCCAACGGGCAAAAATAAATATTGATACAAAAGCGGGCGAAGCGGATTAATGTAATTGGATGATTCATTTTTTTATATTTTTATTTACGTCCTCCAACGTTAGTTCATATTGGACGATATTTTTTTTTAGTTTAGTTGAGTTACTCAGTCTGACTCTACTCATTCAAATGTAATTTAAGTTTAGAAGAACTAAATCTTCTATTTAGAAACCTTCTGTGTAAGTCTAACCAACTGTGTACATATTAACGGTATATTGTCATACTAATGTAGTACGGAGAATAGCTCTGAGATTACGTTATGTACTTAGTAAATGTGTATTACTTACTCCGTTCTCTCTATATCTATTTATGTCAATCTGAATTTTAGTAATTAACATATCAGCTGAAATATTAATAAATGCAATTGAATAAAAACGTTGCATTTTAGAACATACATCGCCTGCTGTTGTTGCTATGGAAAAATAATAAATATTTTTAACTATGACGTCATATTATATTTGTTAAAAGTACAACATGAACTTGACAGTAATAAGATAAGTATGGTAATAGTATGAAATCAGCAACGCTAATTTTGAAAATAAAAGCTCTCGAATTTTCAATATTAAAGGTCGTCTGGTATAAACCTTAAGCCAACATAAATTAAAAAGCTATGGTAATTACTAGAGGCTATTTAATAAATTACGGATGCGGATAGCAATGTCCTGAGATGTCTAGGTCACCTACATAAAGCAAGGATCACCAGAACATAAAAGCACGTAAAAACGTATAACTCCTGCAGGAGGCTTTACAAAAACCTTCTAAAAGAGAAAAGAGCAAACTGGATAGAGGAGGAAGGAAAGAAAGTAATAGAGAAGGCCATGACAAATCACTGTGCGGCATTAAAACCGAGAACACCAAAATTCTCACAATCAATCCCAATAGAAACTTGGGAAGCCCAATTCCGACAGATCCTGAATAACAGAAAAATATACAAAAAATCAATGCCACAAGAAATTCAACATTCACAACATATTTCAGAAATGGTAGTGAAAGACATTATCAAACAGCTGAAAAATCGCAAAGCACCTGGACCGGACAGAATCTCAAACAAACATCTGAAGGAAGCCTGGCCATATCTGGGGGAAATATGGACCGCACTATTTAATAAATGTATACAGACATACAAAATCCCAACCAACTGGAGGAAATCTATAATTAAGATTATGTACAAAGGAAACGGCTCTCCGAACTCACCAGATTCCTATAGAGGAATAGCACTCAAAAACACCATCTTCAAGACTCTGAGCAAAGTTCTAACTGATAGACTAACCGTTAAAACAGCTGATAACATCCCTCAACAGCAGTTGGGCTTCAGAAATGGAAGGTCCACTCTCCATGCTGTAGAAAACCTACTATAAAATATTCAAGATGCACTGTGATATCAAGGAAAGAAGCTCCATGTCATCTTCATGGATTATAGGAAGGCCTTCGATTTCCTGGATCGCCAAATCCTCATTGATAAGCTCCGACAAATGATCGGTGAAGACAGCTATTTACCAGAAACCATAGCCAACATCACAAATGAAAATTATGTGACAATCAGAGATAGCCTCCAGTCATCTGTGCAAATCACGCAGATAAACGGGGTTCTCCAAGGTGACCCGGCAAGTCCCCTGCTGTTTAACTTGGCCACAGCAGATGTAGTTAAAATCCTGGAAGGCTTGGAAAACCGAGTCTCGCTCTACGCCTATGCCAATGATATGACAATAGGATCAACAAACCTAGAGGACCTCCAAGAATGCTGGAACCGTTTTATAACTTGGGCCAAGAAGAAAAAACTACAGCTGAACCGAGACAAAACTGTTCATATGATCTTCAGAAGAGAAGGGAGGGTAGCAGCCAGAGACAGAGTTTTCCATGAACAAGACCCACTGAAGATAGTGAACTCTTTAAAGTATCTCGGAATAACGCTATAAGCCACCGGAACTACCTTCACGAAGCATATAGAAAGCAGGGCGGCAGCTGCAATAATTGCTATGAATGATATCCAACTGCTAAGAAGACTGTCAGTAGACACTGCCATGAAGATTTTCACGATTTTCCCTGATCGTGACATATGGCCTGGAACTTATATGGCCCCATCTCACCAAGACCAACCTGAAGACCATAGAGCAAATAAAAGTAATATTTCCGAAGAAGTTACTCTGTGTGTCCAAGTATACGCCATCTCGACTGACATACGAACTCGCCGGAGAGATATTCTTCATAGAGAAACTAAGAATGCAGATGCTTCTGGCATCTACTGCGGCTTATCATGATCTTCTAGCAGAACTTCAGAAAAAGAAGAAGGAAATCTGAGCAGATTTTTATGCGACCGAAGCGATGCTAACATCAGAGTGCAGACTATGAACTACGGCACTCTCTGGCACGCTTTGCCATTCATGATTTCCATTTCCGGATGTGCAACGTTAAATCCTTCCAGTTGATTGGTGTATATGTGAACAGTGCGGAGAGAAATGTGATCAATATCACCTGTTAAAGTGCAAAAAAAGGATCATATCAAAGAGAGAGTTGTGTAAAGATTAAATGCACATTGTGCGTAATTTAATTATTATTAATATCCTGAGATTTAACACAAAACTCATTATGCCATTCCTCATAAACAATTTCTAATTTCAAATAGTCATACAGTGAATACTTCAAACATACTTTCACAAGATTTAATAGATATTACGATAGCCTTGATTTCTAACCAGGGAAAAGTCAGTATTATAATTTTCGGAAACAAAGTGCCATATCACAACTTATTTATAACGGGATGGTAAGAGAATATAAAGTTGTTTCATACACATAAGGAGGTTGTGTCTTAACTCAGAAGATTCTCTAACTTTTAAAAATTTCAAACATCATCTTTCTGCTTCTCCTCTGGCGCTATCTATCGAGATTTCTCTAACTACTCGACTACATGCGCTCCTAGTGGCAGAATTACTAACTGTACGGATTATCAATGAAAATAAAGTAATTCTGCTAGCAAAGTTAATAAATAAAAGTTAGTTATTTAGCCGATTTATTAGTTTCACTGTCCTTACAATGTAAATAAAGACATTTCATTCCATACCGACAGTTTCCTATAAATACACGTTAAATGTACCCGGAAGCGTTAAAGTACGTATCTAGACAGATGTTTCTGAGCGTATATGATCAACATAACTATAAAACAAAGTATCTCCTAGTGTATTGTTTTGTTGGGACGAAGAAGTTAATTTCTTAGACAGTTGCCGGTGTAATACGATTGTGTTTTGTCAGCCTAACCTTATCTATATAACTCACCCTGACCACAGCACCCTGACCGAGATTCTAATTCGGGAACTCTTGAACGTGAGGCAGACATGCGACCATTTACACTACCGAGGCGACATTCTGGAATTTACTTTATGTCCAGAGTACTATTTTGCAATCCAAGAACTCTAAATTCAACAAAATGCTACGATTATACTACGCTGAGCATAGCCAATTTTTAAATTCCAATTGCCTCAATTCTTCGTTCCCCATAATTTAGTACTTATGACGGTACCCTTCCTTTCTAACCCGAGAAGAGACAATAATCTCTTTTCCGGACATTAAGTGCCATATCACGACTTGTTTTATTCAAAATGTAAAGCTGATTTAAAGTTGTTCTGTTAACAAAAGAAGCTCGTGTGTTGTTACAGAATGTTGTCTAACTTTAACAATTCCAGTCAGTACTGTCTTCTACTTCCCTTGGCGCTATCTATCGGGGTTTGTGTAACTACATGACTATATGCGCGCCAAGTAGCAGAATGACTAACTGTATCGGATATTAGGTAAAACAAACCAATTTTAATATGAAATTAAACAAGGAAAGGTTTACGTTAAATTGGATGGAAGATTTATCTTAGAAGTTTGCTATTTAGCCTATTTGTTATGTTTACCCTCTTCATTCGAAGCCTGCATGCAGAATATTCAATACCTGTATCTTACTATAAATACATGGTTTGATGTACACTGAATCGTAAAAGTATATACAAACGTTGGACAAATCAATCTTCTCAATCCTCTATAACCTTTATTTGGAAAATTCTTTGAGATATTCCAATTTTCTCTAACGATTTGGCTAATATTAATCTTTGCTCAGGATAGTTTCAGAAAAATGGAACAATGTTTTCAATTTCTGTGTACAGTTTGTGGAGTAAACTTTATTCCACGCTACTTTTGTATAGCTGATGATCCGGTTGACACAGGTGTCTCATTAAGTACTAAAGTAAATCTTTTTGATGCAGAAAATATATAAATTTTGCACGGATACAAGTTTACCTTTTGCAGATTTAGCTATTTCCGATATATTGTTGTTATACTTCTTATTTTCCATATAATATCACTCTCAAAAGAGGAGTGGCACTTGTTGCTTATCCAATTATCCTTATGCAACTACTTCTTTTGTTTTGGTTATAGAAGTTAAGTAATAACAGAATGGAATGGTCAGAACTTTAAAGATCTGGCCGTGGTGTGATGGCTTGGAAAATTCGTCTCTTGGACTGACAAAGACATAAAAAAGGCGAGAAGTATAATGATTGGAAGATTCGAGCAAACAACAAAGAATATCCCCGAAATGTTTACACACAGAAGCACCATTAGGCACAAGGCAATTGTTTTTTTCGAGATGTACATTTTTTGTTGCATTAAGTTTACGGTTTTACCAAAGTAACTTAAAAGGACTGGATTTCTGAGTAGATTACCATAAAAATCAAAATATGGATTTCAGTTGTCATTAAAATAACTCCCGAAGTTTTGCATCATTCTTTATGATCACCAAATTGTTAAAATGTTTCGTGAAAAGAGAAATTTGGTTAAGTAATATTTAAAGGTAGATACAGACGTTTCTGTTAAAGTATTTTAGGATTCTCAAACGTGTATTTGCCTAGAAAGTTTGGTAGTAACTTTGAGTGAAATAAATAACAACTGAAGGTCCTATTGTTGTAACCAGATGGACTGTATACAGCATATAGGGTTGTGATCCTTTAAAATTAGTATATAATCTACTGACATTCTTAAAGGAACCATTTAGTAATAACTTATGAGCAAGGAAAAAGTAATTTGATTCCTTAGAGTGTATTACAAGGTAAACATGTCCTAATCAGGAGTTTTACTGCAGACTGGCATTCGAACCCTGAACTCTCAGTACCCTCGTTACAACATGTCGTTACTACTGGGCTACGATAACAAATATTATAAAGTACGTTATATTACAACATAAAACTGCAGTTTCACTTGTTTTTCCTGTTCTTTTCTATTTTCTAATGTCTAGTAATAACTTAGCCGTAAGATAACACCTGTAAGTAGGTTTGTTACTGCATCTAAAAGGTTAACAATTCGCAATAAAAGGTATGGTCACAGAGTGGGCACGAACCACGAACCACTCACTTTGTCACGGAGTTGTTGATACAGCCTTACAATACAAATAGATATTGCTTCTGTTAAAATCATAATTAGACGATTTACAGCAATGCAGTATACAATAGTTTCTACAGTTACTGATACTACCACTAGGAGCGCATGTAGTCGTGTTGTTACAGCAACATCGATAGATAGCGCCCAGGGAGAATCATGATGCTGTTGTTTGGAATTTAGTAATTCCTAAGAGAGCTTCTAGCTTAAGACAAAAGTCTCTTTTGTTTACGAAATAACTTTAAGTTACCTTTGTACTACGACAAGGGAAGTCGAGATAAAGGATATTGATTAAGGAAAACAGAGTATTCTGTTTCGTCAAGTTTGAACAGGAGATTATCATCATCGTTATTAAACCACTGGAAAATATGACGAATGGCAATTAGTATTGTCCATTTTTGTTCCTATGTTCGAATGTTTATTTGTTTTAGTACCCAATACGCTGATATGTTATTTATATTAACATCCATATCAGTATTCCATATTAAGGGTATTCAGATGTGGGAGCGTTCTTCTTAACATCACTTAGTGTAACTTCAGTAGGTAGTCGTGTCTGGTGTATAATCGACGTTTGCTTTACAGTTAAGTTGGCGACAATCTCGCTTAGAGACCGCTGTCTGGAAATGAGTCTTTAGTATTGAGGGTACATCAAAACGTGCATTTATAATAAAGTGTCGGTATCCAATTTTTGGGATCAATGCAATTGATGGAAATAGTCATTTCTTCCACATTAGTCGTGTGTAGACTAAGGTTTAAATGAGTAAAGCCAGTCTGAAAATTTGCAATGTCATAGCCGATATTTGAACCAAGGACCTCCAAATCTCCTTGCGGTTGCTTTAAGCAACTGAGCTAATATGACCAACATGCCGATATGACATACAAGTCAGTTGGAGAATTTAATGTCATTTCGACAAGTTGGTCATAGTAGCTGAGTGCTTTAGAGCAACCACACGGAGAGCAATAGAATCATGGTTCAAATCCCGGTATGATATTGAATTTGTCAGTCTGGCTCTACATATTCAAGTTAAATTTAAGTTTAGAAGAACTAAATCTTCTCTTTAGAAACGTTCTGTGTAAGTCTATCCTACTGTGTAAATATTAGCAGTATATTCTCATACTAATGTAGTAACGAGGATAGCTCTGAGATTACGTTATGTACTTAGTACATGTGTATTACATACTCCGTTTTGTCTATACCTATTTATATCAGCTTAAATATGAATAAATACAATTGAATGTAAACGTTGGATTTTAGAACGTACATCGCCCTTTTGTGTTGCTATGGAGAAATAATAAATGCTCTTGACTATGACGTCATATTATATATGTTAAAAGTACAACACGAACTTCACAGTAATGAGATTAATATGGAAATAGTATCAAATCGGCAACGCTAATTTTGAGGGTTAAAGATCTCGAAGTTTCAATATTAAAGGTAGTCTGGGATAAACCTTAAGCCGATATAAATTAGAAAGCTAAGGTAATTACTAGAGGCAATTTAATAACCTACGGATGCGGATGCAATTCACAGATTCCAAACACACCGAAAGTGCAATTTAATACTCCACCAATATCCTGAAATGCAACACAAAACTCGTTTTGTCACTCTTTGATGGAATTTAATAGTCATGTAGTGAATACTTCTAACCATACTTTCACAAGATTTAGTAGATATTACGATAGCCTTCATTTCTAACCAGGGAAAAGTCAGTATTATAATTTTCGGAAGCAAAGTGCCATATCACAACTTATTTATAACGGGATGGTAAGAGAATATAAAGTTGTTTCATACAAATAAGGAGGTTCTGTCTTAGTTCTAGAGTTTCTCTAGATTTTAAAGACTTCAAACATAATGTTTTTCGCTTCTCATTTAGCGCTATCTATCGAGGTTTCTGTAACTACTCGACTACATGCGCTCCTAGTATGGATTGTATGGATTGTCTGTGTAAATAGAGTAATTCTGCTACGAAATTAATAAACGGAAGTTTGCTATTTAACCGGCTTATTATTTTTACTCTCCTTACAACGTAAATAAAGACATTGCATTCATTCCAAACATTCCATACTTTCCACACTTTCCTATAAATACACGTTAAATGTACCCGGAAGCGTTAATGTACGTATCTAGACAGATGTTTCTGAGCGCCTATGATCAACATAACTATAAAACAAAGTATCTCCTAGTGTATTGTTTTGTTGGGACGAAGAAGTTAATTTCTTAGACAGTTGCCGGTGTAATACGATTGTGTTTTGTCAGCCTAACCTTATCTATATAACTCACCCTGACCACAGCACCCTGACCGACATTCTAATTCGGGACCTCTTGAACGTGAGGCAAACATGTGACCATTTACACTACCGAGGCGACATTCTGGAATTTATTTCATGTCCAAAATATTATTTTGCAATCCAAGAACTCTAAATTCAACAAAATGTTACGGTTATACTACGCTGAGCATAGCCAATTTTTAAATTCCAATTGCCTCAATTCTTCGTTCCCCATAATTTAGTACTTATGACGATCCACTTCCTTTCTAACCCGAGAAGAGACAATAATCTCTTTTCCGGACATTAAGTGCCATATCACGACTTGTTTTATCCAAAATGTAAAGCTGATTTAAAGTTGTTCTGTTAGCAAAAGAAGCTCGTGTGTTGTTACAGAATGTTGTCTAACTTTTAGCAATTCCAGTCAGTACTGTCTTCTACTTCCCTTGGCGTTATCTATCGGGTTTTGTGTAACTACATGACTATATGCGCGCCAAGTGGCAGAATGACTAACTGTATCGGATATTAGGTAAAACAAACCAATTTTAATATGAAATTAAACAAGGAAAGGTTTACGTTAAATTGGATGGAAGATTTATCTTAGAAGTTTGCTATTTAGCCTATTTGTTATTTCACCCTCTTAATTCGAAGCCTACATGCAAAACGTTCAATACCCGCATTTCACTATCAATACATGGTTTGATGTACACTGAATCGTAAAAGTACATACAAACGTTGGACAAATCATCTTCTCAATGCTCTATAACCTTTATTTGGAAAACTATTTGGAGATATTCCAATTTTCTATAATGATTTGGATAAAATTAATCTTTGCTGAGGATAGTTTCAGAAAAATGGAACAATGTTTTCAATTTATGAGTTCAGTTTATGAAGTAATCTACATTCCACGCTACTTTTGTATAACTGATGTTCCGGTTGGTACAGATGTCTTATTAAATACAAAAGTAAATCTTTTTAATGCAAAAAATATATAAATTTTGCACGGATACAAGTTTACCTTTTGCAGATTTAGCTATTTCCGATATATTGTTGTTATACTTCTTATTTTCCATATAATATCACTCTCAAAAGAGGAGTGGCACTTGTTGCTTATCCAATTATCCTTATGCAACTACTTCTTTTGTTTTGGTTATGGAAGTTAAGTAATAACAGAATGGAATGGCCAGAACTTTAAAGATCTGGCCGTGGTGTGATGGCTTGGAAAATTCGTTCTCTTGGACTGACAAAGACATAAAAAAGGCGAGAAGTATAATGATTGGAAGATTCGAGCAAACAACAAAGAATATCCCCGAAATGTTTACACACAGAAGCACCATTAGACACAAGGCAACTGCTTTTCAGAGGTCTACATTTTTTGTTGTATTAAGTTTATGGTTTTACCAAAAAAAACTTAAAATTGATAGGACTTATGAGCACATTACAAGAAAAATCAAAATATAGGTGTCAGTTGTCATTAAAATAACATCCGAAGTTTTGCATCATCTTTTATGATCACGAAATTGTTAAAATGTTTCGTGAAAACAGAACTTTTGTTAATTAACATATAAATGTAGACACAGACGTTTCTGTTAAAGTACTTTAGGATCTCAAAACGTGAGATACTTTGGTACAAACTTTTGAGTGGAATAAATAATAACAATTGAAGGTCCTAATGTTGTGACCTGATGGACTATATACAGCATTTAGGGTTACGATTCTTTAAAATTATTCTATAATCTACTGACATTCTTAAAGGAACCATTTAGTAATAACTTATGCGCAAGGAAGAAGTAATTTGATTCCTTACAGTGTATTACAAGGTAAACATGTCGTAATAAGGAGTTTTACTGCAGACTGGCATTCGAACCGTGAACTCTCAGTACCCTCGTTACAACATGTCGTTACTACTGGGATACGATAACAAATATTATAAAGTACGTTATATTACAACATAAAACCGCAGTTTCACTTGTTTTTCTTGTTCTTGTCTATTTTCTTATGTCTAGTAGTAACTTGCCCGTAAGAGAACATCTGTAAATAAGTTTGTTACTGCGTCTAAAAAGTTTAAAATTCGTAATTAAATATATAGCCACTGATTGGACACGAACCACGAACCACAGCGTGCGTTTTGTCACTTTGTCACGGAGTTGTTGATACAGCCTTACAATACAAATAGATATTGCTTCTGTTAAAATCATAATTAGACGATTTACAGTAATGCAGCATACAGTAGTTTCTACAGTTACTGATACTACCACTAGGAGCGCATGTAGTCGTGTAGTTACAGCAACCTCGATAGATAGCGCCAAGGAAGAATCACGACGTTGTTGGTTGGAATTACTAAAACCTAGACAACTTCTAGTTTAAGACAAAAGTGTCTTTTTTTTACGAAATTAATTTAGGTTAACTTTGTATTCCGTTCAAGGTAAGTCAGATAAAGGATATTGATTAAGGAAAACAGAGTATTCTGTTTCGTCAAGCTTGAACAGGAGATTATCATCATCGTGATTAAATCACTGGAAAATATGACGAATAGCACTTACCATTGCCCAATTATCTTCCAACGATGGAATGTTTTTTGTTTTAGTAGCCAATACGCCAATATGTTGTTTACATTTACATCCATATCAGTATTTCACATTAAGGGTATTCAGATGTGGGAGCATTCCTCTTAACATCTTTTAGTGTAACTTCAGTAAGTAGGCGTGTCTGGTGTATAATCGACGTTTTGTTTTACATTTATGTTGGCGACAGACTCATTAGAAACCTCTGTCTGGAAATGAATCTTTAGTATTGAGGGTACATCAAAACGTGCATGCATAGTAAAGTGTCGGTATCGAATTTCTGGAATCAATGCAATTGATAGAAGTAATCACTTCTTTCACATTAGTCGTGTGTAGACTGAGGTTTGAATGACATACAAGTCAGTTGGAGAATTTAAAGTCATATCGGCATGTTGGCCATTGAAGCTCAGTGGCTTTGAGCAACCGCACGGAGAGTGGAAGATGCGTGGTTCAAATCCCGGCTATGGCATTGAATTTCTCAGTCTGGCTCTACTCATTCAAATGCAAATTAAGCTTAGAAGAACTATATCTACTGTTTAGAAACCTTATTTCTAAGTCTAACCAAACGTGTACATATTAACAGTATATTGTCATACTAATGTAGCTCTGGGGATAGCTCTGAGATTCCGTTATGTACTTAGTACATGTGTATTACATACTCTGTCCTGTCTATATCTATTTATATCGATCTGAGTTTCAGTAATTAACATACTAGCTGACACATAAATACAATTGAAGATAAATGTTGGATTTTAGAACACACATCTCCTGTTTGTGTTGCTATGGAGAAATAATAAATGTTGTTGGTTATGACGTCATATTATATTTGTAAAAGGTATAACACGAACTGGGAAGTAATAAGATTATTATAAATTAGTTTGGGATAAACCTTATGCATATATAAATTATAAAGCTAAGGTAATTACTAGACGCTATTTAATATACTACGGATACGGATAGCAATTCCGAAATATCAAACACACCGAACATGCAATTAAATATTCCACCAACATCCTGAGGTGCTACAAAAAACTGTTTTTGTCACTTTTCTATGACCTTTATTGCTTATTTTGTGAATACTTCTGACAGACAGACAGACACAAATCTGGCAGGCTGTTAGGAACAGCCCGAAGGGTGGTCAAAACGTGTACCTGCTCTGGGAAGAGCTTAACCACGTAGTGGCGGGATGTGGATGTTGCAGAATGACGGGTGTAATTTAAGTGGGATTAGTGTAGGGAGGTAGCTTTTTGCTCCTCAGGGAATGATGAACCGGGTGCTATGGACAGCGAGCACCGCTGGTGGGTTAGTTATAAACTAGGAAGAAGGTTTGAATAATTTTGAATATTCCATAATGACAATTTTGGAGTAGCTGAAATTTAATTTAGGCTGCAATGGAGATCATGTGGTTACCAGTAGTGACCGCAAGACATGCGGGGTAACCGGTATCGCTTATAGCGACGCTCACGAGGAACATAATCCCCAAGGGATCTGACTAGGGCGCTCTGATGTTGGGGCAAACCCTCGAAAAATTTTGTCGCCCGGCGTCTAATTTCATCCTCCACATATCGGAGGGATGAAGCCTCATGAAGTACCATACTTTCACAAGTTTTCGTAGATACTACGATAGCCTTCATTTCTAACCAGACAAAAGTCAGTCTTCTAATTTTCGGAAATAAAGTGCCATATCACAACTTATTTATAACGGTATGGTAAGAGAATATAAAGCTGTTTCATACAAATAAGGAGCTTGTGTCTGAATACAGAAAATTCTCTAGCTTTTAAATATTCCAAACATGGTCTTTCTGATTCTCCTTTGGCGCTATCTATCGAGATTTCTGTAACTATTCGACTACATGCGCTCCTAGTGGCAGAATAACTAGCTCTTTGGATTATCAGTGAAAATAGAGTAATTCTTCTAGGAAATTAATAAATGAATGTTTGGTATTTAGCCGGCATATTATTTTTACTGTCCTTTCTACGAGAGTAAAGACATTGCATTCATTCCACACATTACATACCGACACTTTCCTATAAATACACGTTTAGATGTACCCAGAAGCGTTAAAGTACGGATCTAGACAGAGGTTGCTGAGCGTCTATGATCAACATAAAAACAAAACAGAGGACTTCCTAGTTTATGTTTTGTTGGAACGAAGAAGTTAACATCTTAGACAGTTGTTTGTGTAATACGATTGTGTTTTGTCAGTCTGAGTGACAAATTGAGCTTCTTTTAGGAAAACGAGGTATGTGATTGTTCATTTATGGCATTTTGTGATATTTTAACTTCGTTTAAGTTAGATTTATAACGAATGTGCATTGAAATTGCTCCAGAAACTCTTACAATAACTCAGACCCGGCAAGTAAGATGCTGGCTGCGAAGAAGTGACTTCCTCTACTGAAAACTGGTATCTAGCTATCACAGAATATCGAATCGAACTAGGTGTAGTACCTCTTTTCACTTCCCATTCTGGACTACGTGTGGGGTGTTTGATCCGGGGGTTGAGCTGTTACAGTTTGCTCGAGCAACTTCCTTAAACGTCATTATAGTCAGAGAAACGCATCTCCGTCCAGACTCCCGTTTCCACATACCGAGCTAAATTTGCCATCGCTCGGACCTTCAAGGCCGCCCTGGTGGCGGTACAGCGGTACTCGTCAGGCAATGTGTATTCCATAAAGCCATCCAGCTCCCCCCTCTTCAAGCCCTAGAGGCCACGGCAATATGTCTTTACCTTGGTGGAACTGAGGTCTTGGTAGCCTACGTGTACCACACTCCCAACAGGCAGTTCGTTCCAAACGATTACCTATCTATCCTAAACTTATTCTCTAGTGCTATCATGGCCACGGACTTCAATGCTAAACATCAGCGTTGGCAATGTGGTCGTCGGGCAGGTGCAAGAGGCAAACAAATTAGTCGTCCTATAGATGGAGACACACATCTTCAAGTGCAGGGACCCTGGCAACCTACGCACTACCCACGAGGTGGAGGACTGCCATCACTCATTGACTTTGCGATCACCAAATATTTTCCATTCCATCTCACTCTCACGTCACTAAACGCACTTAATTCGGACCATAATCCGGTGCTGACAGAAATCAACACCAGGGTTGCCAGTCACGACACCTCGCTTCAAATACTAGAAATTGATTGGGAAGGCGTAAGCAACTGCCTCCACACTTCCGTCCCGCCGAACCCCAAAAATAACCAACTTCCCAGACATAGAGAACGCAATCTCATCCTTCACATCCATCCTGACGTTAGCTGCCAAAAACCTAACAGTTCACGGCCCTGCAACTCTTCATCCAGACATCCTTCCACTGGACATCACCCTCCTTATCCGCCGCTGCTGGGCGGCACGGAGACTACACCAGCGACTTGTCAGGTTCCGACTGCGTGAGTACAAGGTGCAAGTGTGGGAGGACACAATGGTCACACTGCGTGTCGAAAATGGCGACGTGTGGCGTATCGCAAAATCCCTCTGGACTAGGATTGTTGCTTAATCAGTACTGCCAACGCCCAAAAATAAATATGGATACAAAAGCGGGAGAAGGAGATTAATGTGACAGTAGGATTCATTTTTTATACTTTTATTTACGTCCTGTAGCGTTAAGTCATCTCGTACGATGAAATGAATGATGTTCAAATTGAGTAGAGGGGACAAGGAGCTTAGAGTTACCAGACATTCATCTTTCAGGATAAGAGAAAGCCTCCAAAGTTAAGTCATATCGGTCAATGAATGAAATGATGTTCAAAGGAGTACAGGGTACATAGAGCTTACAGTTACCAGACATTCATCTCTCAGGATAAGAGAAAACCTCCAACGTTAAGTCATATCGGACGATGAATGAAATGATGTACAAATGAGTACAGGGTACAAGGAGCTTAGAGTTACCAGACATTCATCTTTCAGGATAAGAGAAAACTTCCAACGTTAAGTCATATCGGACGATGAATGAAATGATGTTCAAATGAGTACAGGGTACATAGAGCTTACAGTTACCAGACATTCACCTCTCAGGATAAGAGAAAACCTCCAACGTTAAGTCATATCGGACGATGAATGAAATGAAGTTCAAATGAGTACAGGGTACATGGAGCTTAGAGTTACCAGACGTTCATCTTTCAGGATAACAGAAAACCTCCAACGTTAAGTCATATCGGACGATGAATGAAATGATGTTCAAATGAGTACAGGGTACATAGAGCTTAGAGTTACCAGACATTCATCTTTCAGGATAAGAGAAAACCAACGTTAAGTTATATCGGACGATGAATGAAATGATGTTCAAATGAGTACAGGGAACATAGACCTTAGAGTTACCAGACGTTCATCTTTCAGGATAAGAGAAATCCAACGTTAAGTCATATCGGACGATGAATGAAATGATGTTCAAATGAGTACAGGGTACATAGAGCTTAGAGTTACCAGATATTCATCTTTCAGGATAAGAGAAAACCAACGTTAAGTCATATCGGACGATGAATGAAATGATGTTCAAATGAGTGCAGGGTACATAGAGCTTAGAGTTACCAGACATTCATCTTTCAGGATAAGAGAAAACCAACGTTAAGTCATATCGGACGATGAATGAAATGATGTTCAAATGAGTACAGGGTACATAGAGCATAGAGTTACCGGACGTTCATCTTTCAGGATAACAGAAAACCAACGTTAAGTCATATCGGACGATGAATAAAATGATGTTCAAATAAGTAAAGGGTACATAGAGCTTAGAGTTACCAGACATTCATCTTTCAGGATAAGAGAAAACCAGCGTTAAGTCATATCGGACAATGAATGAAATGATGTTCAAATGAGTACAGGGTACATAGAGCTTAGGTACCAGACATTCATCTTTCAGGATAAGAGAAAACCTCCAACGTTAAGTCATATCGGACGATGAATGAAATGATGTCCAAATGAGTACAGGGTACATAGAGCTTAGAGTTACCAGACATTCATCTTTCAGTATAAGAGAAAACCTCCAACGTTAAGTCATATCGGACGATGAATGAAATGATGTACAAATGAGTACAGCGTACATAGAGCTTAGAGTTACCAGACACTCATCTTTCAGGATAAGAGAAAACCTCCAACGTTAAGTCATATCGGACGATGAATGAAATTGTGTTCAAATAAGTACAGGGTACATAGAGCATAGAGCTACCAGACATTCATCTTTCAGGATAAGAGAAAATCTCCAACGTAAAGTCATATCGGACGATGAATGAAATGACGTTCAAATGAGTACAGGGTACATAGAGCTTAGAGCTACCAGACATTCATCTTTCAGGATAAGAGAAAATCTCCAACGTAAAGTCATATCGGACGATGAATGAAATGATGTTCAAATGAGTACAGGGTACATAGAGCTTAGAGTTATCAGACATTTATCTTTCAGGATAAGAGAAAACCTCCAACGTTAAGTCATATCGGACGATGAATGAAATGATGTTCAAATGAGTACAGGGTACATAGAGCTTAGAGTTATCAGACATTCATCTTTCAGGATAAGAGAAAACCTCCAACGTTAAGTCATATCGGACGATGAATGAAATGATGTACAAATGAGTGTAGAGTACATAGAGCTTAGAGTTACCAGACATTCATCTTTCAGGATAACAGAAAGCCTCCAACGTTAAGTCATATCGGACGATGTATGAAATTGTGTTCAAATAAGTACAGGGTACATAGAGCTTAGAGCTACCGGACATTCATCTTTCAGGATAAGAGAAAATCTCCAACGTAAAGTCATATCGGACGATGAATGAAATGATGTTCAAATGAGTACAGGGTACATAGAGCTTAGAGTTATCAGACATTTATCTTTCAGGATAAGAGAAAACCTCCAACGTTAAGTCATATCGGACGATGAATGAAATGATGTTCAAATGAGTACAGGGTACATAGAGCTTAGAGTTATCAGACATTCATCTTTCAGGATAAGAGAAAACCTCCAACGTTAAGTCATATCGGACTAAGAATGAAATTTATGCTTAAATGAGCCCAGAAGAATGGAGAATGATGCCAAAAAATCTGTGTGGGTTTGTGCTGTGAGAAAAAAGCCATTTATATGTGGTAAATGTGTGTGAGATACATAAAGATATGAATATACAAATATAGAAATGTGTTATTTTGTTCTCATGATTACATTATGTACTGACATTGAATGTTCCATTTCTATTCGTCCGCTACGCCAAACCTATTGCGGGCGATTAGCAATTGTTTCCGTTCGGAATAAAAATGAAAACGGAAGTTTAGAGAAAAACCTAACATTTAGCACAATCTAGAATGTGCAGGCTTAAATATAAGGTGAAAGCTTCAACATTTACGTGACAAATAGGACATTTTTTGAAAGTTTTCAAAATATTTATCCAATTCACTTGCAATTACCAATTTTACATAAATTGTGTACTTGTATATAATCTAAATATTTCCTTGTGTTAAAGTCATGTGTATATGTGGCTCCAATTATATAAAAGTTATTCATAATCAAATGCTTAACCATAGATTCCCAGAAAATTAAAAAGTGTATTTTTTCATACGGAGTAAATAAACATATGAAGTATTAATCAAAATCATTTAGAAAGGTTAATGAAGGAAAGAAAACAATAAAGAATCTGTTACCCAGCATTACTTATTTCCTTAAAAGCACAACGGGAATTTGCATATAGATAAACTTTTACGATAGTCATATGTTCACTAGCGTTTCTCTTAGTAAAAGCTTTGTAATTCCGATCTGTTTGTATGAGTTCGGGTTGAAAAGTATGGAAAACTTCAAATTATAACTAGAAAGTGATACATTGTTGAATATAATTTGTATGTTTAAGAGTGATGTACATATTCTGTACAGAAACATTTAATCTAAAACTTAAGCTTTACCGGTTATGTACATATTAAATAGTAACTAAAATAATGGCTTAGCCATGAAGAATTTAAATCAAATTACAGATACCAATTTTGAATAAGCTAAAGGTATCCGTACAACGTTAAGTATAAAGGGTATTATGAATTATTTGTTTAATTTACGTCCTTTAACTTTGAAAGCCATACCGAACGATAAATGGAATAGCTGAAATGATATTCGATTGGGCCCAGGGACCATGAAGCTTACAGTTACCCTACATTCGTGTTTTAGGATAAGAGAAAACCCCATAAATAACCTAATCTTTCTAACTCACCCTGACCGAGATTCGATCTCATGACATCTTGAACGTGAGGGAGACATGCTACCATCTATGGTACCGAGGCGGCATGCTAAACTTTACTTCATATCCAGAATATAATTTTACAATCAAAGAACACTAGCTTCGAAAAATTTTGACGATTATATTATGCCGATCAAACTGAATTTAAAGTTCCAATTGCCTGTATTTTCCGTTCTGCACAATTTAGTACTTATCACGACAGACTTCCTTTGTAACCCGAGAAGGAGCAGTACTATCTTTTCTGGACATTTACTGCCATATCAGGTGTTCTTTTAACCACAATGTAAAGCTAATTTAAAGCTGTTTGGTACTCAAAAGAAGCTCATGTGTTATTACAGAATGTTCTCTAGGTTTTAGCAATTCCAGTCAGTACTGTCCTGTTCTTTCCTTGTCGCTATCTATCGGGGTTTGTGTAACTACATGACTATATGCGCACCTAGTGGCAGAAATACTAACTGTAACGGATATTAGGCAAAATAAACCAATTTTAATATGAAATTAAACAAAGAAAGGTTTACTTTATATAAGATGGAAGGATTATCTCGGAAGTTTGGTATTTAGCCGATTTATTACTTTTACCCTCTTCAGTCGAAGTTTTTCATTTGAAACACTCAATACTCTCATTTTCTTATAAATACACGTTTTGAAGTAACCTGAATCATAAAAGGTCATATGTAGACGGAAGTCTCTGAGTGTCTATGATCAACATAACAATAGAACAAAGTGCCGGTCATACAACAGACACAATTACTTACAAACATTTGATAAAGGATCCTGTCAATCCTCAATTTCATTTACGTGGAATGTTTTTGGGGATATTTAGATTTCTTGTAAAGACTTGGATAAAAATAACCTTTTCTCAGGATACTTTTAGTCAAATGAAACAATAATTTCTTAGTTCAGTTTGTGAAGTAATGTTTATTCCACGCTACTTTTGTATAACTGATGATCCGGATTACACGAATATCTTATTACATAAAAAAGTAAATCTTTTTGATGCAGAAAATATATAAATTTTGCACAGATACAAGCTTATCTTCTGTAGATTTAGCCATTTCCATTGTTCCTCATCCAATTCTTCTTCAAATACTACTTTTGTTTTGATTATGAAAGGTAAGCTATAATAGAATGCAATGGTCAGAACTTTTAAGAGCTTGCCGAAATGTAACGACTTGGAAATTTCGTTCTCTTGGACTGACAAAGACTTAGAAAAGGCGAGAGGTATAATGATTGGAAGATTCTAGCAAACAACATTGAATATCTCGGAAATATTTACACACAGATAAGCGCCATTAGACACAAGGCAATTGTTTTACCGAAATCTACATTTTTTGGTGCATTAAGTTGCCGATTTACCAAACTAACTTAAACAGGACTGGACTTCTGAGCACTTTCCCAGGAAAATCAAAATGTAGATTTCAATTGTCATTAAAATAACATCTGAAGTTTCAGACCAGCTTTATGTTCACAAAAGTGTTAAAATGTTTCGTGAAGAGAGATATTTTGTTAATGAACGTATAGAGGTAGATACAGACGTTTCTGTTAAAGTGTTTTACTATTCTCAAAACGTGTTTTTGCCTAGAAACTTTGGTACGAACTTTTAAGTGGAATAACAACTGAAGATCCTATTGTTGAGATCAGATGAACTGTATACAGCATATAGGGTTGTGATCCTTTAAAATTATTATATATTCTACTGACATTCTTAAAGGAACCATTTAGTAATAACTTATGCGCAAGGAAGATGTAATTTGATTCCTTACAGTCTATTACAAGGTAAACATGTCGTAATAAGGAGTTTTACTGCAGACTGGCATTCGAACCGTGAACTCTCAGTACCCTCGTCACAACATGTCGTTACTACTGGGCTACGATAACAAATATTATAAAGTACGTTACATTACAACATAAAACCGCAGTTTCACTTGTTTTTCTTGTTCTTGTCTATTTTCTTATGTCTAGTAATAACTTGCCCGTAAGAGAACATCTGTAAATAAGTTTGTTACTGCGTCTAAAAAGTTTAAAATTAGTAATAAAATATATAGCCACTGATTGGACACGAACCACGAACCACAGCGTGCGTTTTGTCACTTTGTCACGGAGTTGTTGATACAGCCTTACAATACAAATAGATATTGCTTCTGTTAAAATCATAATTAGACGATTTACAGCAATGCAGCATACAGTAGTTTCTACAGTTACTGATACTGCCACTAGGAGCGCATGTAGTCATGTAGTTACAGCAGCATTGATAGATAGCGCTAAGGGAGAATCATGATGCTGTTGTTTGGAATTTAGTAATTCCTAAGAGAGCTTCTAGCTTAAGACCAAAGTCTCTTTTGTTTACGAAATAACTTTAAGTAAGCTTTGTACTACGGCAAGGTAAGTCGAGATAAAGGATATTGTTTAAGGAAAACAGAGTATTCTGTTTCGTCTAGTTTGAATAGGAGATTATCATAATCTTTATTAAATCACTGGAAAATATGACGAATGACATTAACCATTGCTCGTCTTTCTCCAAATGATGGAATGATTAATTGTTTTAGTGCCCATTATACCAAAATGTTATGTATATTTACATCCATATCAGTATTCCATATTGAGGGTATTCAGATGTGGGAGCGTTCTTCTTAACATCATTTAGTGTAACTCCAGTAAGTAGTTGTGTATGTTGTATAATCGTCGTTTGTTTTACAGTTATGTTGGCGACAGACTGACTTGGAAACCTCTGTCTGGAAATGAAACTTTAGTATTGAGAGTACATCAAAACGTGCATTTAAAGTAAAGTGTCACTATCGTATTTTTAAGATCAATACAAATGATGGAAGTATACCTCGGCCGTTCTATCTCCGGCTCTGACATTTCTCGAGAGGGGGAAGCAGGCTGTTGCCAGTTCTTTAGCGGGAATTTCAAGCAGAGGAACAATGCGTATTTTAAATATTTCATGTATTTGCATATTTCACGAACCAGTAGCCATATTATTATAATAGCGATAATAATAGGACTTACGAACACTGAACATCGGAATTCGCGAACGAAAAATATACCAAAGAAAGTTCACCAGCGCAAGCCGCTATTAGGCCACGTGGCTCAAACAAATTTAAGCTGGCAACACGGTGTTGGGTTCGGGAGCCACGCCTACCAGCGACAATGCTGATTGGCGCTAGCAGACAGTTTTAACTTCCTGACCACAACACCGGATGTAGAGACTCCCAGTACTACCAACAGATGCAGTTAGTGTATGTGAAAGGTGTGAATGAAATATTCGAATAGAGTGGTGTTGTAATAAATATCTTGCATTATGATAAAATTGTAAATTGTATTTCAGTGTTTTAAAGTTAATATAGTCCTATATTTTCATTCTAAAGATAATTTTGAGGATATGTTTTCAATTGCTCATTACTGTATGTTGGTACTATTAGGTTTCCCCTTCCACCTTTTACAGTCGCAAAACGTCAGAGCCGGAGATACAACGGCCGGACAGTAGTCAATTCTTCCACATTAGTCGTGTATAGACTTAAGGTTTGAATGAGTAAGGCCAGACTGAAAGTTTGCAATGTACCTAATGGTGGTCGTGGACTACTTAACCAAGTGGCCGGCGGTGTTGCCATCACAAACCAAGACTCAAAGACAATTACAGACTGCCTCGTCGAGCAAGTGTTCTGTCGATTTGGGGTGCCGTTAGAGCTACACAGTGAACAGGGCACAAACTTTGAGTCCAACCTAACGAAAAAGGCACTACAAAGGCTTGGGGTGAACAAGACGCGCACTACGCCTCTACATCCCCAGTCGGATGGCATGGTCGAAATATACATCAAGACCTAAGATGAACACCTAAGGAAGGTCGTGGCCAGCCATCAGCGAGACTGGGACGTCAAGGTGCCACTGTTCTTGCTGGCCTACCGCTCTTCTACACACGACACAACTGGGATGACGCCAGCCAGCTTAATGTTCGGCCGAGAGTTACGCCTCCCTTGTGACCTGGCTTTTGGAAGCCCTCCGGAAGAGAAACAACCAGCGACCGAGTATGTGGAGAACTTGGTGGACCATCTCCACGGTATGCACGAAATGGCTCGCCAGAACATCCAGAAGGCGAGCGACCACATGAAGCCGGATATGACAGGCAAGCCAGCAGCCAAGGCTTCCAGCAAGGAGACCTGGTCTGGTTGTACCCGGCCCAAGGGACGCTGCCCGAAGCCCCAGTAGCCATTGCAAGGACCGTACCGGATGGTGAAGAGGATTAACGACGAGGTCTACCGCATCCAGAATGTTCCTCGAGGGATGATGTTAGTGGTTCACCTGGGACGCCTAGCACGCTATGATGGTGCTGTACGGGACGACCAGCTTTGATGATTGCAGTGTCACCCGAACGACCCAGAATAACTAGCTCTTTGGATTATCAGTGAAAATAGAGTAATTCTTCTAGGAAATTAATAAACGAATGTTTGGTATTTAGCCGGCTTATTATTTTTACTGTCCTTACTACGAGAGTAAAGACATTGCATTCATTCCACACATTACATACCGACACTTTCCTATAAATACACGTTTAGATGTACCCGGAAGCGTTTAAGTACGTATCCAGACAGAGGTTTCTGAGCGTCTATGATCAACATAACAATAAAACAAAAGACTTCTTAGTTTATGTTTTGTTGGAACGAAGAAGTTAACTTCTTAGACAGTTGCTTGTGTAATACGATTGTGTTTTTTTCAGTCTAAGTGACAAATTGAGCTTCTTTTAGGAAAACGAGGTATGTGATTGCTCATTTATGGCATTCTGTGATATTTTAACTTCGTTTAAGAGAGATTTATAACGAATGTGCATTGAAATTGCTCCAGAAACTCTTACAAGAACTCAGACCCGGCAAGTAAGATGCTGGCTGCGAAGAAGTGACTTCCTCTACTGACAACTGGTATCTAGCAATCATAGAATATCGAATCGAACTATGTGTAGTACATCTTTTCGCTTCGCATTATGGAATACGTGTGGCGTGTTTGATCAAGGGGTGAGCTGTTACAGTTTGCTCGAGCAACTTCCTTAAACGTCATTATAGTCAGGGAAACGCATCTCCGTCCAGGCTTCCGTTTCCGCATACTGGGCTACATTTGCCATCGCTCGGACCTTCAAGGCCGCCCTGGTGGCGGTACAGCGGTACTCGTCAGGCAATGTGTAGTCCATAAAGACATCCAGCGCCCCCCTCTTCAAGCCCTAGAGACCACGGCAATTTGTCTTTACCTTGGTGGAACTGAGGTCTTGGTAGTCTACGTGTACCACACTTCCAACAGGCAGTTCGCTCCAAACGATTACCTATCTATCCTAAACTTATATCCTAGTGCTATCATGGCCGTGGACTTCAATGCTAAACATCAACGTTGGCAATGTGGTCGTCGGGCAGATGCAAGAGGCAACCAAATTATTCGCCTTAAAGATGGAGACTCACAGCTTCAAGTGCAGGGTCCCTGGCAACCTACGCATAACCTGCGAGGTGGAGGACTGCCATCAGCCATTGACTTCGCGATCACCATACATTTTCCATTTCATCTCATTCTCACGTCACTATACGCACTTCATTCGGAACATAATCCGGTGTTGAGAGAAATCAACACCAGGGTTGCCAGTCATGACACCTCGCTACAAACGCGAGAAGTTGATTGGGAAGGCGTAAGGAACTGGCTCCGCACTTCCATCCCACAGAACCCAAAAATAACCAACTTCCCAGATATAGAGAACGCAATCTCATCCTTCACATCCAGACTGACGCGAACTGCCAAAAACCTAACACTTCACGGCCCTGCACCTTTTCATCTAGACCTCCTAACACTGGACATCACCCTCCTTATCCGCAGCTGTTGGGCGGCACGGAGACTACACCAGCGACACCGCACGCCACATATTCGGGCGCTCTTGCGACGTTTACGTCGACTCGTCAGGGTCGGACTGCGTGAGCACAAGGTTAAAGTGTGGGAGAACACAATGGCCAGACTGCGTGTCGAAAAAAGCGACGTGTGGCGTATTGCACAAAATTTCTCAGGATTATGATAATTTCTTAACCAGTTCTGCCAACGGGCAAAAATAAATATCGATACAAAAGCGGGCGAAGCGGATTAATGTAACGGGAGGTTTCTCTTTTTATATTTTTATTTACGTCCTGCATCGTTAAGTCATATCGTACGATGAATGAAATGATGTTCAAATAAGTACAGGGTACATAGACCTTAGAGTTACCCGACATTCATCTTTCAGGATAAGAGAAAACTTCCAACATTAAGTCATATCGGACGATGAATGAAATGATGTTCAAATGAATACAGGGTACATAGAGCTTAGAGTTACCAGACATTCCTCTTTCAGGATAAGAGAAAACCTCCAACGTTAAGTCATATCGGACGATGAATGAAATGATGTTCAAATGAGTACAGGGTACATGGAGCTTAGAGTTACCAGACATGCATCTTTCAGCATAAGAGAAAACCTCCAACGTTAAGTCATATCGGACGATGAATGAAATGATGTTCAAATGAGTACAGGGTACACAGAGCTTAGAGTTACCAGACATTCATCTTTCAGGATAAGAGAAAAGCTCCAACGTTAAGTCATATCGGACGATGAATGAAATGATGTTCAAATGAGTACAGGGTGCACAGAGCTTAGAGGTACCAGACATTTATCTTTCAGGATAAGAGAAGACCTCCAACGTTAATTCATATCGGGCGATGAATGAAATGATGCTTGAATGAGTACAGGGTACATAGAGCTTAGAGTTATCAGACATTCATCTTTCAGGATAAGGGATAACCTCCAACGTTAAGTCATATCGGACGATAAAGGAAATGATGTATAAATGAGTACAGGGTACACAGAGCTTAGAGTTATTAGACATTCATCTTTCAGTATAAGAGAAACCTCGAACTTTAAGTCATATCAGACGATGAATGAAATGATGTTTGAATAAGTCCAGAAAAATGAAGGATGGTGCCAGAAATTATAACAAGAACGTGATCCATTGTTGAATATAAATTGTATGTTTAAGCTTGATGCACATATACTGTACAGGAACTTTACCGCTTATGTACATATTAAATTGTAACTAAAATAAGGTTTAGCCATGGAGAATTTAAGTCAAATTACTAATGTCAACTTGAAATAAGCTGAAATTTATTTCATATTCAGAAGATCATTTTACAATCAAAGAACTCTATCTTCAACAATTTGTGAGGATTATATGACGCCGAATAATTGTTATATATAAATTCCAATTGCCTCTATTCTCCATTCCCCATTATTTAGTACTGATGACGATAGACTTCCTTTCTAAATTGAGAAGAGACAATACTCTCTTTTCCGGACATTTAGTGCCATATCACGAATTCTTTTAACCAGAATATAAAGCTAATTTAAAGTTGTCTTGTAAACAAAAGAAGCTCGTGTATTGTTATAGAATGTTTTCTAGCTTTTAGCAATACCAGTCAGTACTGTCCTGCACTCCACCTTGCGCTATCTGTCGGGATTTGTGTAACTACATGACTATATGCGCACCTAGTGGCAGAATTACTAACTGTATCGGATATTAGGCAAAATAAACCAATTTTAATATGAGATTAAACAAGGAAAGGTTTACTTTAAATTAGATGGAAGGATTATCTTGGAAGTTTGGTATTTAGTCTATTTGTTACTTTTACCAGCTTCATTCAAAGCCTACTAGCGAAACATTCAACACTCGCATTTTACTATCAATACATGGTTTGATGTACACTGAATCGTAAAGGTACATACAAACGTTGAACGAATCAATCTTGTCAATCCTCTATAACCTTTATTTGGAAAATTATTTCGAGATATTCCAATTTTCTATAACGATTTGGATAAAATTAATCTTTGCTCAGGATAGTTTCAGAAAAATGGAACAATGTTTTCAATTTATGAGTTCAGTTTGTGAAGTAATCTACATTGCACGCTAACTTGTATAACTGATGTTCCGGTTGATACAGATGTCTTATTAAATACAAAAGTAAATCTTTTTGATGCAGAAAATATATAAGTTTTGCACGGATACAAGTTTACCTTTTGCAGATTTTGGAATTTTCGACATTTTGTTGTTATACGTTTGGTTTTCCAAATAATATCACTCTCAGGTATGCAGTGGCCCTTTTTCTTCATCCGAAAGTCTTTCTTGAAATACTAATTTTGTTTTGGTTATGAAAGGTAAGTTATAAGAGAATGGCACGGTCAGAACTTTTAAGAGTTTGCCGAAATGTGATAGCTTGGGAAAAAATCGTTCTCTTGGACTGAAAAGGACAAAAAAGTATAATGATTGGACAACTCTAGGAAACAACAAATGCTTACACACATAAGCACCATTACGATATGACATACAAGTCAGTTCGAGAGTTTAATGTCATATTGGCAAGTTGGCCATAGTAACTCAGTGGTTTAGAGCAACCGCACGGAGATTGGGAGATCCGTGGTACAAATCCCGGCTATGGCATTGAATTTCTCAGTCTGGCTCTGCTCATTCAAATGAAATTTAAGTTTAGAAGAACTAAATCTTCTGTTTAGAAACCTTCTGTGTAAGTCTAACCAAACGTGTACATATTAACAGTATATAGTCATACTAATGTAGCAATGAGGATAGCTCTGAGATTATGTTATGTACTTAGTACTTGTGTATTACATACTCCGTTGAGTCTATATCTATTTATATCGGCTTAAATATGAATAAATACAATTGAATATAAACGTTGAATTTTAGAACGTACATCGCGTGTTTGTGTTGCTATGGAGAAATAATAAATGTTGTTGACTATGACGTCATATTATATTTGTTAAAAGCATAACAAGAACTTGACAGTAATAAGATAAATATGGTAATAGTATCGAATCGGTAACGCTAATTTTGAAACTAAAGGTTCTCGAAGTTTCAAAATTATAGGTTGTCTGGGATAAGCCTTTAGCCAACATAAATTAAAAAGCTATGGTAATTACTAGAAGCTATTTAATAAATTACGGATGCGGATAACAATTCAGAGATTTCAAACACACCGAACGTGCAATTTAATACTCCACCAATATCCTGAGATGTCTAGGTCACCTACATAAAGCAAGGATCACCAGAACAGAAGAGCACGTAAAAACGTATAACACCTGCAGGAGGCTTTACAAAATCCTCCTAAAGGAGAAAAGAGCAAACTGGATAGAGGAGGAAGGAAAGAAAATAATAGAGAAGGCCAAGACAAATCACTATGCGGCATTAAAACCGAGAACACCAAAATTCTCACAATCAATTCCAATAGAAACGTGGGAAGCCCACATCCGACAGATCCTGAATAACGGAAAAATATACAAGAAATCAATGCCACAAGAAATTAACATTCACAACATATTTCAGAAATGGTAGTGGAAGACATTATCAAACGGCTGAAAAATCACAAAGCACCTGGACCGGACAGAATCTCAAACAAACATCTGAAGGAAGCATGGCCATATCTGGGGGAAAGATGGACCGCACTATTTAATAAATGTATACAGACATACCAAATCCCAAACAACTGGAGGAAATCTATAATAATGATTATGTACCAAGGAAAGGGCTCTCCGAACTCACCAGATTCCTATAGAGGAATAGCACTCAAAAACACAGTTTTCAAGACTCTGAGCAAAGTTCTAACCGATAGACTAACCATTAAAACAGCTGATAACATCCCTGAACAGCAGTTCGGCTTCAGAAAAGGATGGTCCACACTCCATGCTGTAGAAAACCTACTAGAAAATATTCAACATGCACTGAGATATCAAGGAAAGAAGTCCATGTCATCTTCATGGATTATAGGAAGGCCTTCGATTTCCTGGATCGCCAAATCCTCATTGATAAGCTCCAACAAATTATCGGTGAAGAAAGCTATTTAGCAGAAACCATAGCCAACATCACAAATGAAAATTATGTGGCAATCAGAGATAGCCTCCAGTCATCTGTGCAAATCACGCAGATAAACGGGGTTCTCCAAGGTGACCCGGCAAGTCCCCTGCTGTTTAACTTGGCCACAGCAGATGTAGTTAAAATCCTGGAAGGCTTGGAAAACCGAGTCTCGCTCTACGCCTATGCCGATGATATGGCAATAGGATCAACAAACCTAGAGGACCTCCAAGAATGCTGGAACCGTCTTATAATTTGGACCAAGAAGAACAAACTGCAGCTGAACCGAGACAAAACTGTTCATATGATCTTCAGAAGAGGAGGGAGGGTAGCAGACAGAGACAGAGTTTTCCATGAACAAGACCCACTGAAGATAGTGAACTCTTTTAAGTATCTCGGAATAACGCTATAAGCCACCGGAACTACCTTCACGAAGCATATAGAAAGCAGGGCGGCAGCTGCAATAATCGCTACGAATGATATCCAACATCTAAGAAGACTGTCAGTAGCCACTGCCATGAAGATTCTCATGATTTTCCCCGATCGTGACATATGGCCTGGAAATTATATGGCCCCATCTCACCAAGACCAACCTGAACACCATAGAGCAAATAAAAGTAATATTTCTGAAGAAGTTACTCTGTGTGTGCAATTTTACGCCATCTCGACTGACATACGAACTCGCCGGAGAGATGTTTTCATAGAGCAACTAAGAATGCAGATGCTTCTGGCATCTACCGCGGCTTATCATGATCTTCTAGCAGAACTTCAGAAAAAGAAGAAGGAAATCTGGGCAGATTTTTATGCGACCGAAGCGATGCTAACATCAGTGTGGAAAGGTGCAGACTATGAACTACGGCACTCTCTGACACGCTTTGCCATTCATGGTTTCTATTTCCGGATGTGCACCGTGAAATCCTTCCAGTTGATTGGTGTATATGTGAACAGTGCGGAGAGAAATGTGATGGATATCACCTGTTAAAGTGCAAAAAAAAGGACCATATCAATGAGAGAGTTGTGTTAAGACTAAATGCACATTGTGCATAATTTATTATTAATATCCTGAGATGTAACACAAAACTCATTCTGCCATTCCTCATGAATACGTTCTATTGTCAAATAGTCATACAATGAATACTTCATACTTTCACAAGGTTTAATAGATATTACGATAGCCTTGATTTCTAACCAGACAAAGGTCAGTATTCCAATTTTTGGAAATAAAGTGCGATATCACAATTTATTTAGAGCGGGATGGTAAGAGAATATAAAGTTGCTTCACACACATAAGGAGGTTGTGTCTTAACTCAGAAGATTCTCTAACTTTTAAAAATTTCAAACATCATCTTTCTGCTTCTCCTCTGGTGCTATCTATCGAGATTTCTCTAACTACTCGACTACATGTGCTCCTAGTGGCAGAATTACTAACTGTACGGCTTATCAGTGAAAATAAAGTAATTCTGCTAGCAAAGGTAATAAATGAAAGTTAGTTATTTATCCGACTTATTAGTTCTACTGTCCTTACAATGTAAATAAGGACATTTCATTCCAAACATTCCATACCGACACTTTCCTATAAATACATGTTTAGATCTACACGGAAGCGTTAAAGTACGTATCTAGACAGATGTTTCTGAGCGTATATGATCAGCATAACTATAAAACAAAGTATCTCCTAGTGTATTGGGCACTCGACATCACAGCAGCTGCTCCGTCTGGTGGAGGCCGCTGCCCTGGGTTTCCAGGAAAGGGCATTCACTGCGGCGGTATCTCTGGATGTCGAGAAGGCCTTCTCTACTACCTGGCGTGCAGGCCTCCCGCATAAACTAATCACCCTGGGGCTTCCTGCACACATGACACACATTTTACACTCATTCCTCAAACACAGACATTTTACAGTTACTGTGGCGGGAAAGCTATCTACCAGACGACCCATCAGAGGAGGCGTCCCCGAAGGCTCCGTCTTATCCCCTACACTCTTTATCGTGTATGTGGCGGATCTCCCCACGGAGCTACACGTCAACATAGCCCAATATGCAGACGACGTGCTACTATACAACACAGATACAAACGCACGCAGAGCTTTCAACCCAATACAGCGACACCTAAGCCTCATTCATGATTGGTGCAGGCTTTGGCGATTGTCTATCAACCCAGAGAAAAGCCAAGCCATACTCTTCACCAAGCGTCACATTTCCACCAACCTACCCGCCTTTAACTAATCTGGCAGAAGGATAGAGTGGACAAACTCTATAAAGTACCTAGGTGTAAAGCTGGACAAGGGCCTAACTTTTCGGGGTCACATCCAGGAGGTAGCTCATCGGGCGTGTGGAGCTTCGGCTTCGTTATACCCCATGATGCGCTCAGGAATGCCGACACCCCTTAAGTTGCGCCTTTTTCAGGCTTTAATTCTTCCAATCATGCTTTATGCTTGTGAGATCTGGGGCATGGCCGCAGGAACCAATCTGCGACAAATTCAGCGTGTACAAAATAGATGTCTTAGGACCATCTATTCTGTTTGCTGGAGGTTTCCCGTGAGATACCTTCATGGAGCCTCATCTCTCCACTATGTGGAAGATGTCATTAGGCGCCGGGCCACAAAACTCTACGCGAGTTTGCCTCAACATCAGAGCGCCCTGGTTAGGTCTCTAGGGAACTATAGAACCACCGAAAGACGCTACAAGCTCTACCGGCTTCCCGCATGGCATGCGGGCACACCCGGTAACAATAGAGTTCTTATTACAACCTTAAAATTATTACTGTTTGAAATTAATAGACTTTCTAAATTAAACTCTTCCTAAAATTATCACACCAGCGGTGCTAACATAGCGTTGCACCCGAGTTGGCTACCTCCCTTCTTTTCATCTACATTATCTTAAACCACCAACCTGCAAAACCCCACATTTCCTGTCATTAAGTGGGTAAGTCCGTGTAGGACAGGTACACGAATGACACACATCGTGCTGACCCTCAGTCAGCCGCCAGCTGCTTGAATGAATGAATGAATGTATTGTTTTGTTGGGACGCAGAAGTTAATTTCTTAGACAGTTGCCGGGATAATACGATTGTGTTTTGTCAGTCTAACCTTATCTATATAACTCACCGTGACCGAGATTCTAATTCGGGACCTCTTGAACGTGAGGCAGAAATGCCAACATTTACGCTAACTAAGCGACATTCTGAAATTTATTTCATGTCCAGAATATTATTTTACAATCCAAGAACTCTAAATTCAACAAAATGTTACGATTATACTACGCTGAACATAACTAATTTATAAATCCCAATTGCCACTATTCTCCGTTCCCCATAATTTAGTACTTATGACGATAGACTTCACTTCTTACCCGAGAAGAGACAATAATCTCTTTCTGGACATTAAGTGCCATATCACGACTTGTTTTATCCAAAATGTAAAGCTAATTTAAAATTGTTCTGTAAACAAAAGAAGCTCATGTGTTATTACAGAATGTTCTCTAGCTTTTAGCAATTCCAGTCAGTACTGTCCTGTATTTCCCTTGGCGCTATCTATCGGGGTTTGTGTAACTACATTACTATATGCGCACCTAGTGCCAGAATTACTAACTGTATCGGATATTAGGCAAAATAAACCAATTTTAATATGATATTAAACAACAACAGGTTTACTTCAAATGATGGAAGATTTAACTTAGAAATTGCTATTTAGGCTATTTGTTTTGTTTACGCTCTTCATTCGAAACCTACATTTGAAACATTCAATACCGGCATTTTCCTATAAATACACGTTTTGAAGTAACCTTAATCGTAAGAGTTCATATCTAGACAGAAGTCCCTGAGTGTCTATGATAAACATAACAATAAAACAAAATGTCGGTCATACACCAGACACAATTACTTACAAACATTCGATAAACGATCCTCTCGAACCTCAATTTCATTTACGTGGAGTGTTTTTGGAGATATTTCGATTTCTTGTAAAGATTTGGATAAAAATAACCGTTTCTCAGGATACTTTTAGGAAAATGGAACAACAATTTCTTAGTTCAGTTTGTGAAGTAATATTTATTCCACGCACTTTTGTATAATTGATGATCCGGATGACACGAGTGTCTTATTACACATAAAAGTAAGTCTTTTTGATGCAGAAAATATATAAATTTTGCACAAATACAAGTTTACTTTTGTAGATTTAGCCATTTCCGTTGTTCCTCAACCAATTCTTCTTCTTCAAATACTACTTTTGTTTTGATTATAATAGAATAATTATATAATAGAATGCAATGATCAGAACCTTTAAGATCTGGCCAAACTGTGATGGCTTGGACATTTCGTTCTCTTGGACTGACAAAGACATAAAAAATGGAGAAGTGTAATGATTGGAAGATTCTAGCAAACAACAATGAATATCTCGGAAATGTTTACACACACAGAAGCGCCATTAGACACAAGGCAATTGTTTTACCGAAATCTACATTTTTTGGTGCATTAAGTTTACGGTTTACCAAAGTAACTTAAAAGGACGGGACTTCTGGGCACATTACCAAAAATCAAAATATACATTTCAGTTGTCATTAAAATAACATCAAAAGTTTTGCATCATTTTTTATGATCACCAAATTGTTAAAATGATTAACGTTTTGTTAATTAACATATAAAGGTAGACACAGACGTTTCCGTTAAAGTGCTTTAGGATCCTCAAAACGTGTATTTGCCTAGAAACTTTGGTACGAACTTTTGAGTGGAAATAATAATAACAATTGAAGGTCCTAATGTTGTGACCAGATGGACTATATACAGCATTTAGGGTTCCGGTCCTTTAAAATTATTATATATTCTACTGACATTCTTAAAGGAACCATTTAGTAATACCTTATGCGCAAGGAAGAAGTAATTTGATTCCTTACAGTCTATTACAAGGTAAACATGTCGTAATAAGGAGTTTTACTGCAGACTGGCATTCGAACCGTGAACTCTCAGTACCCTCGTCACAACATGTCGTTACTACTGGGCTACGATAACAAATATTATAAAGTACGTTATATTACAACATAAAACCGCAGTTTCACTTGTTTTTCTTGTTCTTGTCTATTTTCTTATGTCTAGTAATAACTTAGCCGTAAGAGAACATCTGTAAATAAGTTTGTTACTGCGTCTAAAAGGTTTAAAATTCGTAATAAAATATATAGCCACTGATTGGACACGAACCACGAACCACAGCGTGCGTTTTGTCACTTTGTCACGGAGTTGTTGATACAGCCTTACAATACAAATAGATATTGCTTCTGTTAAAATCATAATTAGACGATTTACAGTAATGCAGCATACAGTAGTTTCTACAGTTACTCATACTGCCGCTAGGAGCGCATGTAGTCGTGTAGTTACAGCAACCTCGATAGATAGCGCAAAGGGAGAATCACGACGTTTTTGGTTGGAATTGCTAAAACCTAGACAACTTCTAGTTTAAGACAAAAGTGTCTTTCTTTTTACGAAATGAATTTAGGTTAACTTTGTATTCCGTTCAAGGTAAGTCAGATAAGGGATATTGATTAAGGAAAACAGAGTATTCTGTTTCGTCAAGTTTGAACAGGAGATTATCATCATCGTGATTAAATCACTGGAAGATATGACGAATAGCACTTACCATTGCCCAATTTTCTTCCAATGATGGAATGTTTTTTGCTTTAGTAACCAATACACCAATATGTTGTTTACATTTATATCCATATCAGTATTTCACATTAAGGGTATTCAGATGTGGGAGCATTCCTCTTAACATCTTTTAGTGTAACTTCAGTAAGTAGGCGTGTCGGATGTATAATGGACGTTTAGTTTTACATTTATGTTGCCGACAGACTCATTAGAAGAAACAAAACAAAGAAACAAGGAAGACAATAGCCTCCGAACACTTGCAGCTCTTCAATTTAGAGGGAGAGGAGTTTCTGGAAAAAATTGTTACTGGAGACGAAACGAAGGTTCATTTTTTTTTAACCCAATCAGAGAGGCAGTCAATGGAATGGCATCCCACAGCGTCACCGAAGGAAAAAAAAATTCAAAACTCAGCGGTCGGCAGGGAAAGTTGTGGCGACAGTGTTTTGGGATGCAGAGGGTGTGCTTATGATTGAATTTTTGGAGCAGGGATGCACAATAAATTCTGTCCAATTCGTCAGAACTCTCAAAAATTTGAAAGCACATCTTCGCCGAGTTCGCCCAACAAAAACTATGGGGTGTTCTTCTTTTGCATGACAATGCAAGACCACACACCAGCCATGGACCCTGGACTTATTTCAGCATCATTTCAGCCAATTCATTCACCGTACGATATGACTTAGTTAATGCCGGAGGACCTAAATTACAACAACAAAAATATTAGATAATTTTAGAATTCAAAACATATATTTTGGTGAATTACAAAAGGTAATTTTACCAATAAGCAAACGGCAGTAAAAGTAAAAGCGTTTAGGAAATATCCTATAGCTTAATTCACTGTGATTTTCAATGGTGGGAGAATCAGTTGAGTGTTTTTCGAGATTATTGTCCACATACACAGTTTTAATATGGAGTGTCCCATTTAAGTCATCAAGAGTCACGTCAGTGTGTTGACGCAGGCTTCAATCTCGTCCGGACCGGATTGTTGCACGCAGAGCTTCTTACTCATTAGAAACCTCTGTCTGGAAATAAATCTTTAGTATTGAGGGTACATCAAAACGTGCATTCATAGTAAAGTGTCGGTATCGAATTTCTGGAATCAATGCAATTGATAGAAGTAATCACTTCTTTCAGATTAGTCGTGTGTAGACTGAGGTTTGAATGACATGCAAGTCTGTTGGAGAATTTAATGTCATATCGGCATGTTGGCCATTGAAGCTCAGTGGCTTTGAGCAACCGCACGGAGAGTGGAAGATGCGTGGTTCAAATCCCGGCTATGGCATTGAATTTCTCAGTCTGGCTCTACTCATTCAAATGCAATTTAAGCTTAGAAGAACTATATCTACTGTTTAGAAACCTTATTTCTAAGTCTAACCAAACGTGTACATATTAACAGTATATTGTCATACTAATGTAGCTCTGGGGATAGCTCTGAGATTCCGTTATGTACTTAGTACATGTGTATTACATACTCTGTTCTGTCTATATCTATTTATATCGATCTGAGTTTCAGTAATTAACATACTAGCTGACACATAAATACAATTGAAGATAAATGTTGGATTTTAGAACACACATCTCCTGTTTGTGTTGCTATGGATAAATAATAAATGTTGTTGGTTATGACGTCATATTATATTTGTAAAAGGTATAACACGAAGTAGGAAGTAATTAGATTATTTTAAGTTAGTCTGGGATAAACCTTATGCTTATATAAATTATAAAGCTAAGGTAATTACTAGACGCTATTTAATAAACTACGGATTCGGATAGCAATTCCGAACTATCAAACACACCGAACGTGCAATTTAATATTCCACCTACATCCTGAGATGCAACAAAAAACTGTTTTTGTCACTTTACTGTAAACTTTAATGCTTATTTTGTGAATACTTCTGACCCTACTTTCACAAGATTTAGTAGATACTACGATAGCCTTCATTTCTAACCAGAGAAAAGTCAGTATTATAATTTTTGGAAATAAAGTGCCATATCACAACTTATTTATAACGGTATGGTAAGAGAATATACAGTTGTTTCATACAAATAAGGAACTTGTGTCTTTATACAGAAGATTATCTAGCTTTTAAATATTCCAAACATGGTCTTTCTGATTCTCCTTTGGCGCTATCTATCGAGATTTCTGTAACTACTCGACTACATGCGCTCCTAGTGGCAGAATAACTATTTCGATTATCAGTGAAAATAGAGTAATTCTTCTAGGAAATTAATAAACGAATGTTTGGTGTTTATCCGGCTTATTATTTTTACTGTCCTTACAACGAGAATAAAGACATTGCATTCATTCCACACATTACATACCGACACTTTCCTATAAATACACGTTTAGATGTAGCCGGAAGCGATAAAATACGTATCTAGACAGAGGTTTCTGAGCGTATATGATCAAAATAACAATAAAACAAAAGACTTCCTAGTGCGTTGTTTTGTTGGGATGCAGAAGTTAATTTCCTGAACAGCTGCCTGTGTAATACGATTGTATTTTGTCATCCTAAGAGACAAATTGAGCTTCTTTTAGGAAAACGAGGTATCTGATTGTTTATTTATGGCATTTTGTGATATTTTAACTTCGTTTAAGATAGATTTATAACGAATGTGCTTTGAAATTGCTCCAGAAACTTGTACAATAACTCATAACGGCAAGAAAAATGCTGGCTTCGATGGAGGGACTTGCTCTACTGACAACTGGTATCCAGCAATCACAGAATAGCGAATCGAACTAGGTCTAGTACTTCTTTTCACTTCGCATTCTGGAATACGTGTGGCCTGGTTGATCAGGGGGTGAGCTATTGAAGTTTGCTCGAGCAACTTCCTTAAACGTCATTATAGTCAGAGAAAGGCATCTCCGTGCAGCCTCCCGTTTCCACATACTGGGCTACATTTGCCATCGCTCGGAGCTTCAAGGCCGCCCTGGTGGCGGTATAGCGGTACTCGTCAGGCAAAATGTAGTCCATAAACCCATCCAGCTCCCTTCTCTTCAAACCCTAAAGACCAGGGCAATTTGTCTTTACCTTGGTGGAGCTGAGGTCCTGGTAGACTCTGTGTACCACCCTTCCAACAGGCAGTTCGTTCCAAACGATTACCTGTCTATCCTAAACTTATATCCTAGTGCTATCATGGCCGGGGACTTCAATGCTAAACATCAGCGTGTGCGCTGTGGTCGTCGGGCAAGTGCAAGAGGCAACCAAATCATTCGCCTCATAGATGGATACCCACAGCTTCAAGTGCAGGATCCCAGGCAACCTACGCACTGCCCGCGAGGTGGAGGACAGTCATCAGTCATTAACTTCGCTATCTCCATTCATTTCCCATTTCATGTCACTCACACGTCATTAAACGCACTACATTCGGACCATAATCCGCTGCTGACAGAAATCAACACCAGGGTTGCCAGCCATGACACCTCGCTTCAAACACGAGGAATTGAATGGGAAGGTTAAGCAACTTCCATCCCAGTCATAGAGAACGCAATCTCATCCTTCACATCCATCCTGACACGAACTGCCAAAAACCTAACAGTTCACGACCCTGCACCGCATCCTCCAGACGTCCTTCATCTCGACATCACCCTCCTTATCCGCCGCTTCGGGGCGGCACGGAGGCTATACCAGCGACAGTACACGCCACATAATCGCGCGCTCTTGCGAAGTTTACGTCGACTGTCAGTGTCCGACTGAGTGAGCACAAGGTGCAGGTGTGGCAGGACACAGTGACCAGACTGCGTGTTGAAAATGGCGACGTGTGGCGTATCGCAAAAACTATCAGAACTAGGATTGTTTCTTAATCAGTGGTGCCAACAGGCAAAAATAAATATCGATACAAAAGCAGGTGAAGCGGATTAATCTAACGGGAGGATTCATTTTTCTATATTTTTATTTACGCCCTGCAATGTTAAGTCATATCGTACGATGAAGTGAATGATGTTCAAATGAGTACAGGGTACATAGAGCTTAGAGTTACCAGAGATTCATCTTTCAGGATAAGAGAAAACCTCCAACGTTAAGTCACATCGTACGATGAATGAAATGATGTTCAAAAGAGTACAGGGTACATAGAGTTTAGAGTTACCAGACACTCATCTTTCACGATAACAGAAAACCTCTAACGTTAAGTCATATCGGACGATGAATGAAATGATGTACAAATGAGTACAGCGTACATAGAGCTTAGAGTTACCAGAGATTCATCTTTCAGGATAAGAGAAAACCTCCAACGTTAAGTCGTATCGGACGATGAATGAAATGATGTACAAATGAGTACAGCGTACATAGAGCTTAGAGTTACCAGACATTCATCTTTCAGGATAAGAGAAAACCTCCAACGTTAAGTCATATCGGACGATGAATGAAATGATGTTCAAATGAGTACAGCGTACATAGAGCTTAGAGTTACCAGACATTCATCTCTCAGGATAAGAGAAAACCTCCAACGTTAAGTCATATCGGACGATGAATGAAATGATGTACAAATGAGTACAGCGTACATAGAGCTTAGAGTTACCAGACATTCATCTTTCAGGATAAGAGAAAACCTCCAACGTTAAGTCATATCGGACGATGAATGAAATGATGTTCAAATGAGTACAGGGTACATAAAGCTTAGAGTTACGAGACATTCATCTTTCTGAATAAGAGAAAACCTCCAACGTTAAGTCATATCGGACGATGAATGAAATGATGTACAAATGAGTGTAGAGTACATAGAGCTTAGAGTTACCAGACATTCATCTTTCAGGATAAGAGAAAACCTCCAACGTTAAGTCATATCGGACGATGAATGAAATGATGTACAAATGAGTACAGGGTACATAGAGCTTAGAGTTACGAGACATTCATCTTTCTGAATAAGAGAAAACCTCCAACGTTAAGTCATATCGGACGATGAATGAAATGATGTACAAATGAGTACAGGGTACATAGAGCTTAGAGTTACCAGACATTCATCTTTCAGGATAAGAGAAAACCTCCAACGTTAAGTCATATCGGACGATGAATGAAATGATGTACAAATGAGTACAGCGTACATAGAGCTTAGAGTTACCAGACATTCATCTTTCAGGATAAGAGAAAACCTCCAACGTTAAGTCATATCGGACAATGAATGAAATGATGTTCAGATGAGTGCAGGGTACATAGAGCTTAGAGTTACCAGACATTCATCTTTCAGGATAAGAGAAAACCTCCAACGTTAAGTCATATCGGACAATGAAGGAAATGATGTTTAAATGAGTACAGGGTACATAGGGCTTAGAGTTACCAGACATTCATCTTTCAGGATAAGAGAAAACCTCCAACGTTAAGTCATATCGGACGATGAATGAAATGATGTACAAATGAGTACAGAGTACATAGAGCTTAGAGTTACCAGACATTCATCTTTCAGGATAAGAGAAAATCTCCAACGTTAAGTCATATCGGACGATGAATGAAATTGTGTTCAAATAAGTACAGGGTACATAGAGCTTAGAGTTACCAGATATTCATCTTTCAGGATAAGAGAAAACCTACAACGTTAAGTCATATCGGACGATGAATGAAATGATGTACAAATGGGTACAGGGTACATAGAGCTTAGAGTTACCAGACATTCATCTTTCAGTATAAGAGAAAACTTCCAACGTTAAGTCATATCGGACGATGAATGAAATGATGTACAAATGAGTACAGGGTACATAGAGCTCAGAGTTACCAGATATTCATCTTTCAGGATAAGAGAAAACCTCCAACGTTAAGTCATATCGGACGATGAATGAAATGATGTACAAATGAGTACATGGTACATAGAGCTTAGAGTTATCAGACATTCATCTTTCAGAATAAGAGAAAATCTCCAACGTAAAGTCATATCGGACGATGAATGAAATGATGTTCAAATGAGTACAGGGTACATAGAGCTTAGAGTTACCAGACATTCATCTTTCAGGATAAGAGAAAACCTCCAACGTTAAGTCATATCGGACAATGAATGAAATGATGTTTAAATGAGTACAGGGTACATAGAGCTTAGAGTTACCAGACATTCATCTTTCAGGATAAGAGAAAACCTCCAACGTTAAGTCATATCGGACGATTAATGAAATGATGTACAAATGAGTACAGAGTACATAGAGCTTAGAGTTACCAGACATTCATCTTTCAGGATAAGAGAAAACCTCCAACGTTAAGTCATATCGGACGATGAATGAAATTGTGTTCAAATAAGTACAGGGCACATAGAGCTTAGAGTTACCAGACATTCATCTTTCAGGATAAGAGAAAACCTACAACATTAAGTCATATCGGACGATGAATGAAATGATGTACAAATGGGTACAGGGTACATAGAGCTTAGAGTTACCAGACGTTCATCTCTCAGGATAAGAGAAAACTTCCAACGTTAAGTCATATCGGACGATGAATGAAATGATGTACAAATGAGTACAGGGTACATAGAGCTCAGAGTTACCAGAAATTCATCTTTCAGGATAAGAGAAAACCTCCAACGTTAAGTCATATCGGACGATGAATGAAATGATGTACAAATGAGTACATGGTACATAGAGCTTAGAGTTATCAGACATTCATCTTTCAGAATAAGAGAAACTCTCCAACGTAAAGTCATATCGGACGATGAATGAAATGATGTTCAAATGAGTACAGGGTACATAGAGCTTAGAGTTATCAGACATTCATCTTTCAGGATAAGAGAAAACCTCCAACGTTAAGTCATATCGGACGATGAATGAAACGATGTACAAATGAGTACAGCGTACATAGAGCTTAGAGTTACCAGACATTCATCTTTCAGGATAAGAGAAAACCTCCAACGTTAAGTCATATCGGACGATGAATGAAATGATGTACAAATGAGTACAGCGTACATAGAGCTTAGAGTTACCAGAGATTCATCTTTCAGGATAAGAGAAAACCTCCAACGTTAAGTCATATCGGACGATGAATGAAATGATGTACAAATGAGTACAGCGTAAATAGAGCTTAGAGTTACCAGACATTCATCTTTCAGGATAAGAGAAAACCTCCAACGTTAAGTCATATCGGACGATGAATGAAATGATGTTCGAATGAGTACAGGGTACATAAAGCTTAGATTTACGAGACATTCATCTTTCTGAATAAGAGAAAACCTCCTACGTTAAGTCATATCGGACGATGAATGAAATGATGTACAAATGAGTACAGCGTACATAGAGCTTAGAGTTACCAGACATTCATCTTTCAGGATAAGAGAAAACCTCCAACGTTAAGTCATATCGGACGATGAATGAAATGATGTTCAAATGAGTACAGCGTACATAGAGCTTAGAGTTACCAGACATTCATCTTTCAGGATAAGAGAAAACCTCCAACGTTAAGTCATATCGGACGATGAATGAAATGATGTACAAATGAGTACAGCGTACATAGAGCTTAGAGTTACCAGACATTCATCTTTCAGGATAAGAGAAAACCTCCAACGTTAAGTCATATCGGACGATGAATGAAATGATGTTCGAATGAGTACAGGGTACATAAAGCTTAGATTTACGAGACATTCATCTTTCTGAATAAGAGAAAACCTCCAACGTTAAGTCATATCGGACGATGAATGAAATGGTGTAAAAATGAGTGTAGAGTACATAGAGCTTAGAGTTACCAGACATTCATCTTTCAGGATAAGAGATAACCTCCAACGTTAAGTCATATCGGACGATGAATGAAATGATGTACAAATGAGTACAGAGTACATAGAGCTTAGAGTTACCAGACATTCATCTTTCAGGATAAGAGTAAACCTCCAACTTTAAGTCATATCGGACAATGAATGAAATGATGTTCAAATGAGTGCAGGGTACATAGAGCTTAGAGTTACCAGACATTCATCTTTCAGGATAAGAGAAAACCTCCAACGTTAAGTCATATCGGACAATGAATGAAATGATGTTTAAATGAGTACAGGGTACATAGAGCTTAGAGTTACCAGACATTCATCTTTCAGGATAAGAGAAAACCTCCAACGTTAAGTCACATCGGACGATGAATGAAATGATGTACAAATGAGTACAGAGTACATAGAGCTTAGAGTTACCAGACATTCATCTTTCAGGATAAGAGAAAACCTCCAACGTTAAGTCATATCGGACGATGAATGAAATTGTGTTCAAATAAGTACAGGGTACATAGAGCTTAGAGTTACCAGATATTCATCTTTCAGGATAAGAGAAAACCTACCACGTTAAGTCATATCGGACGATGAATGAAATGATGTACAAATGGGTACTGGGTACATAGAGCTTAGAGTTACCAGACATTCATCTTTCAGTATAAGAGAAAACTTCCAACGTTAAGTCATATCGGACGATGAATGAAATGATGTACACATGAGTACAGGGTACATAGAGCTCAGAGTTACCAGATATTCATCTTTCAGGATAAGAGAAAACCTCCAACGTTAAGTCATATCGGACGATGAATGAATGATGTACAAATGAGTACATGGTACATAGAGCTTAGAGTTATCAGACATTCATCTTTCAGAATAAGAGAAAATCTCCAACGTACAGTCATATCGGACGATGAATGAAATGATGTTCAAATGAGTACAGGGTACATAGAGCTTAGAGTTACCAGACATTCATCTTTCAGGATAAGAGAAAACCTCCAACGTTAAGTCATATCGGACAATGAATGAAATGATGTTTAAATGAGTACAGGGTACATAGAGCTTAGAGTTACCAGATATTCATCTTTCAGGATAAGAGAAAACCGCCAACGTTAAGTCATATCGGACGATGAATGAAATGATGTACAAATGAGTACATGGTACATAGAGCTTAGAGTTACCAGACATTCATGTTTCAGGATAAGAGAAAACCTCCAACGTTAAGTCATATCGGACGATGAATGAAATTGTGTTCAAATAAGTACAGGGTACATAGAGCTTAGAGTTACCAGACATTCATCTTTCAGGATAAGAGAAAACCTACAACGTTAAGTCATATCGGACGATGAATGAAACGATGTACAAATGGGTACAGGGTACATAGAGCTTAGAGTTACCAGACATTCATCTCTGAGGATAAGAGAAAACTTCCAACGTTAAGTCATATCGGACGATGAATGAAATGATGTACAAATGAGTACAGGGTACATAGAGCTCAGAGTTACCAGAAATTCATCTTTCAGGATAAGAGAAAACCTCCAACGTTAAGTCATATCGGACGATGAATGAAATGATGTACAAATGAGTGTAGAGTACATAGAGCTTACAGTTACCAGACATTCATCTTTAAGGATAAGAGGAAACCTCCAACGTTAAGTCATATCGGACGATGAATGAAATGATGTACAAATGAGTACAGCGTACATAGAGCTTAGAGTTACCAGACATTCATCTTTCAGGATAAGAGAAAACCTCCAACGTTAAGTCATATCGGACGATGAATGAAATGATGTTCGAATGAGTACAGGGCACATAAAGCTTAGATTTACGAGACATTCATCTTTCTGAATAAGAGAAAACCTCCAACGTTAAGTCATATCGGACGATGAATGAAATGGTGTACAAATGAGTGTAGAGTACATAGAGCTTAGAGTTACCAGACATTCATCTTTCAGGATAAGAGATAACCTCCAACGTTAAGTCATATCGGACGATGAATGAAATGATGTACAAATGAGTACAGAGTACATAGAGCTTAGAGTTACCAGACATTCATCTTTCAGGATAAGAGTAAACCTCCAACGTTAAGTCATATCGGACAATGAATGAAATGATGTTCAAATGAGTGCAGGGTACATAGAGCTTAGAGTTACCAGACATTCATCTTTCAGGATAAGAGAAAACCTCCAACGTTAAGTCATATCGGACAATGAATGAAATGATGTTTAAATGAGTACAGGGTACATAGAGCTTAGAGTTACCAGACATTCATCTTTCAGGATAAGAGAAAACCTCCAACGTTAAGTCATATCGGACGATGAATGAAATGATGTACAAATGAGTACAGAGTACATAGAGCTTAGAGTTACCAGACATTCATCTTTCAGGATAAGAGAAAACCTCCAACGTTAAGTCATATCGGACGATGAATGAAATTGTGTTCAAATAAGTACAGGGTACATAGAGCTTAGAGTTACCAGATATTCATCTTTCAGGATAAGAGAAAACCTATCACGTTAAGTCATATCGGACGATGAATGAAATGATGTACAAATGGGTACTGGGTACATAGAGCTTAGAGTTACCAGACATTCTTCTTTCAGTATAAGAGTAAACTTCCAACGTTAAGTCATATCGGACGATGAATGAAATGATGTACAAATGAGTACAGGGTACATAGAGCTCAGAGTTACCAGATATTCATCTTTCAGGATAAGAGAAAACCTCCAACGTTAAGTCATATCGGACGATGAATGAAATGATGTACAAATGAGTACATGGTACATAGAGCTTAGAGTTATCAGACATTCATCTTTCAGAATAAGAGAAAATCTCCAACGTAAAGTCATATCGGACGATGAATGAAATGATGTTCAAATGAGTACAGGGTACATAGAGCTTAGAGTTACCAGACATTCATCTTTCAGGATAAGAGAAAACCTCCAACGTTAAGTCATATCGGACAATGAATGAAATGATGTTTAAATGAGTACAGGGTACAGAGAGCTTAGAGTTACCAGACATTCATCTTTCAGGATAAGAGAAAACCGCCAACGTTAAGTCATATCGGACGATGAATGAAATGATGTACAAATGAGTACAGAGTACATAGAGCTTAGAGTTACCAGACATTCATGTTTCAGGATAAGAGAAAACCTCCAACGTTAAGTCATATCGGACGATGAATGAAATTGTGTTCAAATAAGTACAGGGTACATAGAGCTTAGAGTTACCAGACATTCATCTTTCAGGATAAGAGAAAACCTACAACGTTAAGTCATATCGGACGATGAATGAAATGATGTACAAATGGGTACAGGGTACATAGAGCTTAGAGTTACCAGACATTCATCTCTGAGGATAAGAGAAATCTTCCAACGTTAAGTCATATCGGACGATGAATGAAATGATGTACAAATGAGTACAGGGTACATAGAGCTCGGAGTTACCAGAAATTCATCTTTCAGGATAAGAGAAAACCTCCAACGTTAAGTCATATCGGACGATGAATGAAATGATGTACAAATGAGTACATGGTACATAGAGCTTAGAGTTATCAGACATTCATCTTTCAGAATAAGAGAAAATCTCCAACGTAAAGTCATATCGGACGATGAATGAAATGATGTTCAAATGAGTACAGGGTACATAGAGCTTAGAGTTATCAGACATTCATCTTTCAGGATAAGAGAAAACCTCCAACGTTAAGTCATATCGGACGATGAATGAAATGATGTTCAAATGAGTACAGGGTACATAGAGCTTAGAGTTATCAGACATTCATCTTTCAGGATAAGAGAAAACCTCCAACGTTAAGTCAATTCGGACGATGAATGAAATGATGTACAAATGAGTACAGCGTACATAGAGCTTAGAGTTACCTGACGTTCATCTTTCAGGATAAGAGAAATCCTCCAACGTTAAGTCATATCGGACGATGAATGAAATGATGTACAAATGAGTACAGCGTACATAGAGCTTAGAGTTACCAGACATTCATCTTTCAGGATAAGAGAAAACCTCCAACGTTAAGTCATATCGGACGATGAATGAAATGATGTTCAAATGAGAACAGGGTACATAAAGCTTAGAGTTACGAGACATTCATCTTTCTGAATAAGAGAAAACCTCCAACGTTAAGTCATATCGGACGATGAATGAAATGATGTACAAATGAGTGTAGAGTACATAGAGCTTAGAGTTACCAGACATTCATCTTTCAGGATAAGAGAAAACCTCCAACGTTAAGTCATATCGGACGATGAATGAAATGATGTACAAATGAGTACAGCGTACATAGAGCTTAGAGTTACGAGACATTCATCTTTCAGGATAAGAGAAAACCTCCAACGTTAAGTCATATCGGACGATGAATGAAATGATGTACAAATGAGTACAGCGTACATAGAGCTTAGAGTTACCAGACATTCATCTTTCAGGATAAGAGAAAACCTCCAACGTTAAGTCATATCGGACGATGACTGAAATGATGTACGATTGAGTACAGGGTGCATAAAGCTTAGAGTTACGAGACATTCATCTTTGTGAATAAGCGAAAACCTCCAACGTTAAGTCATATCGGACGATGAATGAAATGATGTACAAATGAGTACAGAGTACATAGAGCTTAGAGTTACCAGACATTCATCTTTCAGGATAAGAGAAAACCTCCAACGTTAAGTCATATCGGACGATGAATGAAATGATGTACAAATGAGTACAGAGTACATAGAGCTTAGAGTTACCAGACATTCATCTTTCACGATAAGAGTAAACCTCCAACGTTAAGTCATATCGGGCAATGAACGAAATGATGTTCAAATGAGTACAGGGTACATAGAGCTTAGAGTTACCAGACATTCATCTTTCAGGATAAGAGAAAACCTCCAACGTTAAGTCATATCGGACGATGAATGAAATGATGTTCAAATGAGTACAGAGTACATAGAGCTTAGAGCTACGAGACATTCATCTTTCAGGATAAGAGAAAACCTCCAGCGTTAAGTCATATCGGACGATGAATGAAATTGTGTTCAAATAAGTACAGGGTACATAGAGCTTAGAGTTACCAGACATTCACCTTTCAGGATAAGAGAAAACCTCCAGCGTTAAGTCATATCGGACGTTGAATGAAATGATGTACAAATGAGTACAGGGTAGATAGAGCTTAGAGTTACCAGACATTCATCTTTCAGGGTAAGAGGAAACCTCCAACGTTAAGTCATATCGGGCAATGAATGAAATGATGTTCAAATGAGTACAGGGTACATAGAGCTTAGAGTTACCAGACATTCATCTTTCAGGATAAGAGAAAACCTCCAACGTTAAGTCATATCGGACGATGAATGAAATGATGTACAAATGAGTACAGAGTACATAGAGCTTAGAGCTACCAGACATTCATCTTTCAGGATAAGAGAAAACCTCCAGCGTTAAGTCATATCGGACGATGAATGAAATTGTGTTCAAATAAGTACAGGGTACATAGAGCTTAGAGTTACCAGACATTCATCTTTCAGGATAAGAGAAAACCTCCAGCGTTAAGTCATATCGGACGATGAATGAAATTGTGTTCAAATAAGTACAGGGTACATAGAGCTTAGAGTTACCAGACATTCATCTTTCAGGATAAGAGAAAACCTCCAACGTTAAGTCATATCGGACGTTGAATGAAATGATGTACAAATGAGTACAGGGTACATAGAGCTTAGAGTTACCAGACATTCATCTTTCAGGGTAAGAGGAAACCTCCAACGTTAAGTCATATCGGGCAATGAATGAAATGATGTTCAAATGAGTACAGGGTACATAGAGCTTAGAGTTACCAGACATTCATCTTTCAGGATAAGAGAAAACCTCCAACGTTAAGTCATATCGGACGATGAATGAAATGATGTACAAATGAGTACAGGGTACATAGAGCTTAGAGTTACCAGACATTCATCTTTCAGGATAAGAGGAAACCTCCAACGTTAAGTCATATCGGACTAAGAATGAAAATTATGCTTAAATGAGTCCAGAAGAATGGAGAATGATGCCAAAAAATCTGTGTGGGTTTGTGCTGTGAGAAAAAAGCCATTTATATGTGGTAAATGTGTGTGAGATACATAAAGATATGAATATACAAATATAGGAATGTGTTATTTTGTTGTCATGATTACATTATGTACTGACATTGAATGTACCATTTCTATTCGTCCGCTACGCCAAACCTATTGCGGGCGATTAGCAATTGTTTCCGTTCGGAATAAAAATGAAAACGGAAGTTTAGAGAAAAACCCAACATTTAGCATATTCTAGAATGTGCAGGCTTAAATATAAGGTGAAAGCTTTAATACTTACGTGTAAACAGGACATTTTTTGAAAGTTTTCAAGATATTTATCCAATTCACTTGCAATTACCAATTTTACATAAATTGTGTACTTGTATATAATCTAAATGTTTCCTTGTGGTAAAGTCATGTGTATATGTGGCTCCAATTATATAAAAGTTATTTATAATCAAATGCTTAACCATAGATTCCCAGAAAATTAAAAAGTGTATTTTTCATACGGAGTAAATAAACATATGAAGTATTAATCAAAACCTATTAGAAGGTTAATGAAGGAAAGAAAACAATAAAGAATCTGTTACCCAGCATTACTTATTTCCTTAAAAGCACAACGGGAATTTGCATATAGATAAACTTTTACGATAGTCATATGTTCACTAGCGTTTCTCTTAGTAAAAGCTTTGTAATTCCGATCTGTTTGTATGAGTTCGGGTTGAAAAGTATGGAAAACTTCTAATTATAACTAGAAAGTGATCCATTGTTAAATATAATTTGTATGTTTAAGCGTGATGTACATATTCTGTATAGAATCATTTAGTCTAAAACTTAAGGTTTCCCGCTGAAGCAGAAACCTCAGGTTCCAAGAGGGAAAAGATAACTAGAAATTAATACAACAGTAGAGATCATAAATAAGCATAATGGGAATAAAAAGGGAATAAATGATATAAGAAATAAAGCAAAAAAAAATATTCGAAGTAGCAATATAGTGTAAATGAAGGAAAAATCGGAGAGGAGTTGCTTCTGAGCACAGAGACAAAGCAGGAAATAGAACAATAGAACAAAACCCCCATAATGTTACTCGACATCGAGACGCCAGTATGGTATGCAAAGCTTAAGGGAAATTCAGCCAAGCATGACAGAATACCGTTATGACGCTGAGAGGTCATACAACCCAAAGGGGTGGAAAATATTACTGCCGCATGGGAAAGACAGACGGAGGTGACCAATAAGAGAAAATTAAAGAAATAAACCCTGCCAATAAAATGTAGAGTAAGCCACGTGATTGGCGTAAAATAGTAAAGGAATAGAAAATGGGCGGTGATAGACGAGAAAAACTGGAAGAAAAGCTGGGAATACGACGGGGGAAAAGCGTCACTCTGGTACTTCATACGACGAGAAGAAGGCGTGTTATTGGGAGAGAAGTAGGATCCGATGTCGCAGTCCGAAGTAGAGTTATGGCCTTGAAGACAGTGCAAATATAGGGAATAAAGGGTGTTGGCAAAGCAACGTAAAAAATCGTTAAGGGTGGTTTTGTCACTTTGTCACGGAGTTGATGATACAGCCTTACAATACAAATAGATATTGCTTCTGTTAAAATCATAATTAGACGATTTAGAGTAATGCAGCATACAGTAGTTTCTTCAGTTACTGATACTGCCACTAGGAGCGCATGTCGTCGTGTAGTTACAGCAACCTCGATAGATAGCGCCAAGGGAGAATCACGACGTTGTTGTTTGGAATTGCTAAAATCTAGACAACTGCTAGTTTAAGACAAAAGTGTCTTTTGTTTACGAAATGAATTTAGGTTAACTTTGTATTCCGTTCAAGGTAAGTCAGATAAAGGATATTGATTAAGGAAAACAGAGTATTCTGTTTCGTCTAGTTTGAACAGGAGATTATCATCATCGTTATTAAATCACTGGAAAATATAACGAATGGCAATTACCATTATCCGATTTTCTTCCTATGGTGGAATGTTTTTTGTTTTAGTAACCAATACGCCAATATGTTGTTTACATTAAATACATATCAGTATTTCACATTAAGGTTATACAGATGTGAGAGCATTCCTCTTAACATCTTTTAGTGTAAGTTCAGTAAGTAGTCGTGTCTGGTGTATAATCGACGTTTTGTTTTACAGTTATGTTGCCGACAGACTCATTAAAATCCTCTGTCTGGAAACGAATCTTTAGTATTGAGGGTACATCAAAACGTGCATTCATAGTAAAGTGTCGGTATCGAATTTCTGGAATCAATGCAATTGATAGAAGTAATCACTTCTTTCGCATTAGTCGTGTGTAGACTGAGGTTTGAATGACATACAAGTCTGTTGGAGAATTTAATGTCATATCGGCATGTTGGCCATTGAAGCTCAGTGGCTTTGAGCAACCGCACGGAGAGTGGAAGATGCGTGGTTCAAATCCCGGCTATGGCATTGAATTTCTCAGTCTGGCTCTACTCATTCAAATGCAATTTAAGCTTAGAAGAACTATATCTTCTGTTTAGAAACCTTATTTCTAAGTCTAACCAAACGTGTACATATTACCAGTATATTGTCATACTTATGTAGCTCTGGGGATAGCTCTGAGATTCCGTTATGTACTTAGTACATGTGTATTACATACTCTGTTCTGTCTATATCTATTTATATCGATCTGAGTTTCAGTAATTAACATACTAGCTGACACATAAATACAATTGAAGATAAATGTTGGATTTTAGAACACACATCTCCTGTTTGTGTTGCTATGGATAAATAATAAATGTTGTTGGTTATGACGTCATATTATATTTGTAAAAGGTATAACACGAAGTGGGAAGTAATATGATTATTTTAAGTTAGTCTGGGATAAAGCTTATGCTTATATAAATTATAAAGCTAAGGTAATTACTAGACGCTATTTAATATACTACGGATGCGGATAGCAATTCCGAACTATCAAACACACCGAACGTGCAATTTAATATTCCACCTACATCCTGAGATGCAACAAAAAACTGTTTTTGTCACTTTTCTACGTACTCTATTGCTTATTTTGTGAATACTTCTGACCCTACTTTCACAAGATTTAGTAGATACTACGATAGCCTTCATTTCTAACCAGAGAAAAGTCAGTATTATAATTTTTGGAAATAAAGTGCCATATCACAACTTATTTATAACGGTATGGTAAGAGAATATAAAGTTGTTTCATACAAATAAGGAGCTTGAGTCTTAATACAGAAGATTCTCTAGCTTTTAAATATTCCAAACATGGTCTTTCTGATTCTCCTTTGGCGCTATCTATCGAGATTTCTCTAACTACTCGACTACATGCGCTCCTAGTGGCAGAATAACTATTTCGATTATCAGTGAAAATAGAGTAATTCTTCTAGGAAATTAATAAACGAATGTTTGGTGTTTATCCGGCTTATTATTTTTACTGTCCTTACAACGAGAATAAAGACATTGCATTCATTCCACACATTCCATACCGACACTTTCCTATAAATACACGTTTAGATGTACCCGGAATCGATAAAGTACGGATCTAGACAGAGGTTTCTGAGCGTCTATGATCAACATAAAAATAAAACAGAGGACTACCTAGTTTCTGTTTTGTTGGAACGAAGAAGTTAACCTCTTAGACAGATGCTTGTGTAATAAGATTGTGTTTTTTTCAGTCTAAGTGACAAATTGAGCTTCTTTTAAGAAAACGTGGTATGTGATTGTTCATTTATGGCATTCTGAGACTTTTTAACTTCGTGTAAGATAGATTTATAACGAATGTGCATTGAAATTGCTCCAGAAACTTGTGCAATAGGTCAGACCCGCCAAGTAAGATGCTGGCTTCGATGGAGGGACTTGCTCTACGGACAACTGGTATCTAGTAATCACAGAATATCCAATCGAACTAGGTGTAGTATCTCTTTTCGCTTCGCATTCTGGAATACGTGTGGCCTGGTTGATCAGGGGGTGAGCTATTGAAGTTTGCTCGAGCAACTTCCTTAAACGTCATTATAGTCAGAGAAAGGCATCTCCGTGCAGCCTCCCGTTTCCACATACCGAGCTACATTTGCTATCGCTCGGACCGCTAAAGCCGCCCTGGTGGCGGACAGCGTTACTCGTCAGGCAAGGTGTAGTCCATAAACCCATCCAGCTCCCTTCTCTTCAAACCCTAAAGACCAGGGCAATTTGTCTTTACCTTGGTGGAACTGAGGTCCTGGTAGACTCTGTGTACCACACTTCCAACAGGCAGTTCGTTCCAAACGATTATCTGTCTATCCTAAACTTATATCCTAGTGCTATCATGGCCGGGGACTTCAATGCTAACCATCAGCGTTGGCGCTGTGGTCGTCGGGCAGATGCAAGAGGCAACCAAATCATTCGTCTCATAGATGGAGACCCACAGCTTCAAGTGCAGGATCCCCGGCAACCTACGCACTGCCCGCGAGGTGGAGGACAGTCATCAGTCATTACCTTCGCTATCTCCATTCATTTTCCATTTCATGTCACTCACACGTCATCAAACGCACTACATTCGGACCATAATCCGCTGCTGACAGAAATCAACACCAGGGTTGCCAGCCATGACACCTCGCTTCAAACGCGAGGAATTGAATGGGAAGGTTAAGCAACTTCCATCCCAGTCATAGAGAACGCAATCTCATCCTTCACATCCATCCTGACGCGAACTGCCAAAAACCTAACAGTTCACGACCCTGCACCGCATCCTCCAGACGTCCTTCATCTCGACATCACCCTCTTTATCCGCCGCTCCTGGGCGGCACGGAGGCTCTACCAGCGACAGCACACGCCACATAATCGCGCGCTCTTGCGAAGTTTACGTCGACTGTCAGTGTCCGACTGAGTGAGCACAAGGTGCAGGTGTGGCAGGACACAGTGACCAGACTGCGTGTTGAAAATGGCGACGTGTGGCGTATCGCAAAAACCATCAGAACTAGGATTGTTTCTTAATCAGTGGTGCCAACAGGCAAAAATAAATATCGATACAAAAGCAGGTGAAGCGGATTAATCTAACGGGAGGATTCATTTTTCTATATTTTTATTTACGCCCTGCAACGTTAAGTCATATCAGACGATGAATGAAATGATGTTCAAATGAGTACAGGGTACATAGAGCTTAGAGTTACCAGAGATTCATCTTTCAAGATAAGAGAAAACTTCGAACTTTAAGTCATATCGGACGATGAATGAAATGATGTTCACATGAGTACAGGGTACATAGAGCTTAGGGGTACCAGACATTCATCTTTCAGAATAAGAGAAAACTTCAAACTTTAAGTCATATCGGACGATGAATGAAATGATGTTCAAATGAGTACAGGGTACATAGAGCTTAGGGGTACTAGACATTCATCTTTCCGAGTAAGAGAAAACTTCGAACTTTAAGTCATATCAGACGATGAATGAAATGATGTTTGAATAAGTCCAGAAAAATGGAAGATGATGCCAAAAATTATAACAAGAACGTGATCCATTGTTGAATATAATTTGTATGTTTAAGCTTGATGCACATATTCTGTACAGGAACTTTTAGTCTAAAACTTAAGCTTTACCGCTACTATGTACATTTTAAATTGTAACTAAAACAATGGCTTAGCCATGGAGAATTTAAATCAATTTACTGATGTCAATTTGAAATAAGCAGAAATTTATTTCATATCCAGAATATCATTTTACAATCAAAGAACCTAGCTTCAACAATTCGTGGGAACAATATTGCGTTGAAACAGTGCCATTTATAAATTCCAGATGCCTCTATTCTCCCTTTCACATAATTTACTACTGATGACGATAGACTTAATTTCTAAATTGAGAAGAGACAATACTCTCTTTTCCGGACATTAAGTGCCATATCCCGACTTCTTTTAACCAGAATGTAAAGCTAATTTAAAGTTCCTTTGTACACAAAAGAAGCTCGTGTGTGGTTACAAAGTGTTCTCTAGCTTTTAGCAATTCCAGTCAGTACTGTCTTCTACTTCCCTTGGCGCTATCTATCGGCGTTTGTGTAACTACATGACTATATGCGCACCTAGCGGCAGAAATACTAACTGTATAAAAGGTGTCCTGCAATTATATTAGCAGCTAATCGAATTGCTAAAGTACCAGGACGAATAATATTTCTAATGTGATTTATTATCAAAATGTAAAGTCTTATAATGCTGGGATATCATTTACTTTTTATTTAAAATTATTTAGTACTGATGACGATAGACTTTCTTTCTAGATTGAGAAGAGACAATACTCTCTTTTCCGGACATTTAGTGCCATATCACGACTTCTTTTAAACCGAATGTAAAGCTTATTTAAATTTGTTATGTAAACAAAAGAAACTCGTGTGTTGTTACAGAATGTTTTCTAGCTTTTAGCAATTCCAGTCAGTACTGTCCTGTACTTCCCTTGTCGCTATCTATCGGTAATTGTGGAACTACATGACTATATGCGTACCTAGTGGCAGAATTACTAACTGTATCGGATATTAAGTAAAATAAACAAATTTTAATGTGAAATTCAACAAGGAAAGGTTTACTTTAAATTAGATGGAAGGATTATCTTGGAAGTTTGGTATTTAGTCTATTTGTTATGTTTACCTTCTTCATTCGAAACCTACATGCAAAACATTCAACACTCGCATTTTACTATAAATACATGGTTTGATGTACACTGAATCGTAAAAGTACATACAAATGTTGGACAAAGCAATCTTCTCAATCCTCTATAACCTTTATTTGGAACATTTTTTGAGATATTCCAATTTTCTCAAACGATTTGGATAAAATTAATCTTTGCTCAGGATAGTTTCAGAAAAATGGAACAATGTTTTCAATTTATGAGTTCAGTTTGGGAAGTAATCTACATTGCACGCTACTTTTGTATAACTGATGATCCGGTTGGCACAGATGTCTTATTAAATACAAAAGTAAATCTTTTTGATGCAGAAAATATATAAGTTTTGCACGGATACAAGTTTACCTTTTGTAGATTTATGAATTTTCGACATTTTGTTGTTATAGTTTTCGTTTTCCAAATAATATCACTCTCATATATGCAGTGTACCTTTTTCTTCATCCGAAAGTCTTTCTTGAAACACTAATTTTGTTTTGGTTATAAAAGGTAAGTTATAACAGAATGGCATGGTCAGAACTTTTAAGAGTTTGCCGAAATGTGATGGCTTGGAAATTTCGTTCTCTTGGACTGAAAAGGACATAAAAAGGAGAGAAGTATAATGATTGGACAATTCTAGGAAACAACAATGAATATCTCGGAAATGTTTACACACATATGCGCCATTACTATATGACATACAACTCAATGTTTAATGTCATATTGGCAAGTTGGCCATAGTAGCTCAGTGGTTTAGAGCAACCGCACGGAGAGTGGAGATCCGTGGTACAAATCCCGGCTATGGCATTGAATTTCTCAGTCTGGCTCTGCTCATTCAAATGAAATTTAAGTTTAGAAGAACTAAATCTTCTGTTTAGAAACCTTCTGTGTAAGTCTAACCAACTGTGTACATATTAACAGTATATAGTCATACTAATGTAGCAATGAGGATAGCTCTGAGATTACGTTATGTACTTAGTATATGTATTACACACTCCGTTCTGTCTATATCTATTTATATCAGCTTAAATATGAATAAATACAATTGAATATAAACGTTGGATTTTAGAACGTACATCGCGTGTTTGTGTTGCTATGGAGAAATAATAAATGTTGTTGACTATGACGTCATGTTATATTTGTTAAAAGCATAACAAGAACTTGACAGTAATAAGATAAATATGCTAATAGTATCAAATCGGTAACGCTAATTTTGAAACTAAAGGTTCTCGAAGTTTCAAAATTATAGGTTGTCTGGGATAAACCTTTAGCCAACATAAATTAAAAGCTATGGTAATTACTAGAAGCTATTTAATAAATTACGGATGCGAATAACAATTCAGAGATTTCAAACACACCGAACGTGCAACTTAATACTCCACCAATATCCTGAGATGTCTAGGTCACCTACATTAAGCAAGGATCACCAGAACATAAAAGCACGTAAAAACGTATAACTCCTGCAGGAGGCTTTACAAAAACCTCCTAAAAGAGAAAAGAGCAAACTGGATAGAGGAGGAAGGAAAGAAAATAATAGAAAAGGCGAAGACAAATCACTATACGGCATTAAAACCGAGAACACCAAAATTCTCACAATCAATTCCAATAGAAACGTGGGAAGCCCACTTCCGACAGATCCTGAATAACGGAAAAATATACAAGAAATCAATGCCACAAGAAATTAACATTAACAACATATTTCAGAAATGGTAGTGGAAGACATTATCAAACGGCTGAAAAATCACAAAGTACCTGGACCGGACAGAACCTCAAACAAACATATGAAGGAAGCCTGGCCATATCTGGGGGAAATATGGACCGCACTATTTAATAAATTTATACAGACATACAAAATCCCAACCAACTGGAGCAAATCTATAATAATGATTATGTACCAAGGAAAGGGCTCTCCGAACTCACCAGATTCCTATAGAGGAATAGCACTCAAAAACACAATTTTCAAGACTCTGAGCAAAGTTCTAACCGATAGACTAACCTTTAAAACAGCTAATAACATCCCTGAACAGCAGTTTGGCTTCAGAAATGGAAGATCCACACTCCATGCTGTAGAAAACCTACTAGAAAATATTCAAGATGCACTGTGATATCAAGGGTAGAAGCTCCATGTCATCTTCATAGATTATAGGAAGGCCTTCGATTTCCTGGATCGCCAAATCCTCATTGATAAGCTCCGACAAATGCTCGGTGAAGACAGCTATTTACCAGAAACCATAGCCAACATCACAAATGAAAATTATGTGGCAATCAGAGATAGCCTCCAGTCATCTGTGCAAATCACGCTGACAAACGGGGTTCGCCAAGATGACCCGGCAAGTCCCCTGCTGTTTAACTTGGTTGTAGATGTAGTTAAAATCCTGGAAGGCTTGGAAAACCGAGTCTCGCTCTACGCCTATGCCGATGATATGGCAATAGGATCAACAAACCTAGAGGACCTCCAAGAATGCTGGAACCGCCTTATAACTTGGGCCAAGAAGAAAAAACTACAGCTGAACTGAGACAAAACTGTTCATATGATCTTCAGAAGAGAAGGGAGGGTAGCAGCCAGAGACAGAGTTTTCCATGAACAAGACCTACTGAAGATAGTGAACTCTTTTAAGTTTCTCGGAATAACGCTACAAGCCACCGGAACTACCTTCACGAAGCATATAGAAAGCATGGCGGCAGCTGCAATAATTGCTATGAATGATATCCAACTACTAAGAAGACTGTCAGTAGCCACTGCCATGAAGATTTTCACGTCCAAGATAACCCCGATCGTGACATATTGCCTGGAACTTATATGGCCCCATCTCACCAAGACCAACCTGAACACCATAGAGCAAATAAAAGTAATATTTCTAAAGAAGTTACTCTGTATGTCCAAGTTTACGCCATCTCGACTGACATACGAACTCACCGGAGAGATGTGCTTCATAGAGAAACTAAGAATGCAGATGCTTCTGGCATCTACCGCGGCTTATCTTGATCTTCTAGCAGAACTTCAGAAAAAGAAGAAGGAAATCTGGACAGATCTTTATGCGACCGAAGCGATGCTAACATCAGAGTGGAAAGGTGCAGACTATGAAATACGGCACTCTCTGACACGCTTTGCCATTCATGGTTTCCATTTCCGGATGTGCACCGTGAAATCCTTCCAGTTGATTGGTGTATATGTGAACAGTGCGGAGAGAAATGTGATGGATATCACCTGTTGAAGTGCAAAAAAGGACCATATCAATGACAGAGTTGTGTCAAGACTAAATGCACATTGTGCGTAATTTATTTATTATTAATATCCTGAGATTTAACACAAAACTCATTCTGCCATTCCTCATGAATACGTTCTATTTTCAAATCCTCATACAGTGAATACTTCAAACATACTTTCACAAGGTTTAATAGATATTACGATAGCCTTCATTTCTAACCATACAAAGGTCAGTATTCTAATTTTTGGAAATAAAGTGTCATATCACAATTTATTTAGACCGGGATGGTAAGAGAATATAAAGTTGTTCCATACACATTAGGAGGTTGTGTCTTAACTCAGAAGATTCTCTAACTTTTAAAAATTTCAAACATATCTATCTGCTTTTCCTTTGGCGCTATCTATCGAGATTTCTCTAACTACTCGACTACATGCGCTCCTAGTGGCAGAATTACTAACTGTATGGATTATCAATGAAAATAAAGTAATTCTGCTAGCAAAGTTAATAAATGAAAGTTAGTTATTTAGCCGCTTTATTAGTTTCACTGTCCTTACAATGTAAATAAAGACATTTCATTCCAAACATTCCATACCGACACTTTCCTATAAATACACGGATAGATGTACCCGGAATCGTTAAAGTACGTATCTAGACAGATGTTTCTGAGCGTATATGATCAACATAACTATAAAACAAAGTATCTCCTAGTGTATTGGGCACTCGACATCACAGCAGCTGCTCCGTCTAGTGGAGGCCGCAGCCCTGGGTTTCCAGGAAAGGGCATTCACTGCGACGGTATCTCTGGATGTCGAGAAGGCCTTCTCTACCACCTGGCGTGCAGGCCTCCCGCATAAACTAATCACCCTGGGGCTTCCTGCACACATGACACACATTTTACACTCATTCCTCAAACACAGACATTTTACAGTTACTGTGGCGGGAAAGCTATCTACCAGACGACCCATCAGAGGAGGCGTCCCCGAAGGCTCTGTCTTATCCCCTACATTCTTTAGCGTGTATGTGGCGGATCTCCCCAAGGAGCTACACGTCAACATAGCCCAATATGCAGATGACGTGCTACTATACAACTCAGATAGAAACGCACGCAGAGCTTTCAACCCAATACAGCGACACTTAAGCCTCATTCATGATTGGTGTAGGCTTTGGCAATTGTCTATCAACCCAGAGAAAAGCCAAGCCATACTCTTCACCAAGCGTCACATTTCCACCAATCTACCCGCATTTAACTATTCTGGCAGAAGGATACAGTGGACAAACTCTATAAAGTACCCAGGTGTAAAGCTGGACAAGGGCCTAACTTTTCGGGGTCACATCCAGCAGGTAGCTCATCGGGCGTGTGGAGCTTCGGCTTCGTTATACCCCATGATGCGCTCAGGAATGCCGACACCCCTTAAGTTGCGCCTTTTTCAGGCTTTAATTCTTCCAATCATGCTTTATGCTTGTGAGATCTGGGGCATGGCCGCAGGATCCAATCTGCGACAAATTCAGCGTGTACAAAATAGATGTCTTAGGGCCATCTATTCTGTTTGCTGGAGGTTTCCCGTGAGATACCTTCATGGAGCCTCATCTCTCCACTATGTGGAAGATGTCATTAGGCGCCGGGCCACAAAACTCTACGCGAATTTGCCTCAAAATCAGAGCGCCCTGGTTAGGTCTCTAGGGAACTATAGAACCCCCGAAAGACGCTACAAGCTCTACCGGCTTCCCCGCATGGCATGCGGGCACACCCGGTAACAATGAAATTCTTATTACAACCTTAAAATTATTACTGTTTGAATTTAATAGACTTTCTAAATTAAACTCTTCCTAAAATTATCACACCAGCGGTGCTAACATAGCGATGCACCCGAGTTAGCTACCATGAGGAGCTACGGCTTCCCCCCTACTTTTCATCTACATTATCTTAAACCACCAACCTGCAAAACCCCACATTTCCTGTCATTAAGTGGTTAAGTCCGTGTAGGACAGGTACACGAATGACACACATCGTGCTGACCCTCAGTCAGCCGCCACCTGCTTGAATGAATGAGTGAATGTATTGCTTTGTTGGGACGAAGAAGTTAATTTCTTAGACAGTTGCCGGGATAATACGATTGTGTTTTGTCAGTCTAACCTAATCTATATAACTCACCGTGACCGAGATTCTAATTCGGGACCTCTTGAACGTGAGGCAGACATGCGAACATTTACGCTACTGAGGCGACATTCTGAAATTTATTTCATGTCCAGAATATTATTTTAGAATCAAAGAACTCTGAATTCAACAAAATGTTACGATTATACTATGCTGAGCATAGCCAATTTTTAAATCCCAATTGCCTCAATTGTTCGTTCCCCATAATTTAGTACTGATGACGATCGACTTCTTTTCTAACCTGAGAAGAAGCAATACTCTCTTTTGCGGACATTAAGTGCCATATCACGACTTGTTTTAACCAGATTATAAAGCTAATTTAAAGTTGTTTTGTGAAGAAAAGAAACTCGTGTAGTGTTACAGAATGTTCTCTAGCTTTTAGCAATTCCAGTCAGTACTGTCCTGTATTTCCCTTGGCGCAATCTATCGGGGTTTGTGTAACTACATGACTATATGCGCACCTAGTGGCAGAATTACTAACTCTATCGGATATAAGGCAAAATAAACCAATTTTTATATGAACATAACAAACAAAGGTTTACTTTTAATATGGAAAGATTATCTTGGAAGTTTGGTATTTAGCCTATTTATTATTTTGACACTCTTAATTCGAAGCCTACATTTGAAACAATCAATACCGGCATTTTCCTATAAATACACGTTTTGAAGTAACATGAATCGTAAAAGTTCATATCTAGGCAGAAGTCTCTGATTGTCTATGATCAACGTAACAATAAAACAAAATGTCGGTCATACACAAGACACAATTACTTACAAATATTCGATAAACAATCCTCTCAATCCTCAATTTCATTTACGTGGACAGATATTTAAATTTCTTGTAATGATTTGGATAAAAATAACCTTTTCTCAGGATACTTTTAGTCAAATGAAACAACAATTTCTTAGTTCAGTTTGTGAAGTAATGTTTATTCCACGCACTTTTGTATAACTGATGATCCGGATGACACGAATGTCTTATTACAAACAAAAGTAAATCTTTTTGATGCAGAAAATATATAAATTTTGCACAAATGCAAGTTTGCATTAGTAGATTTAGCCATTTCCGTTGTTCCTCATCCAATTCTTCTTCTTCAAATGCTACTTTTGTTTTGATCATGAAATTAAGTTATAATAGAATGGAACGGTCAGAACCTTTAAGAGCTGGCCGAATTGTGATGGCTTGCAAATTTCGTTCTCTTGGACTGACAAAGACTTAGAAAAGGCGAGAGGTATAATGATTGGAAGATTCTAGCTAACAACATTGAATATCTCGGAAATATTTACACACAGATAAGCGCCATTAGACACAAGGCAATTGTTTTACCGAAATCTACATTTCTTGGTGCATTAAGTTTCCGATTTACCAAACTAACTTAAACAGGACTGGACTTATGAGCACTTTACCAGGAAAATCAAAATGTAGATTTCAGTTGTCATTAAAATAACATCTGAAGTTTTAGGCCAGCTTTATGTTCACAAAAGTGTTAAAATGTTTCGTGAAGAGAGATATTTTGTTAATGAACGTGTAGAGGTAGATACAAACGTTTCCGTTAAAGTATTTTAGGATTCTCAAACGTGTATTTAGTAACTTTGAGTGAAATAAATAACAACTGAAGGTCCTATTGTTGCGACCAGATGGACTGTATACAGCATATAGGGTTGTGATCCTTTAAAATTATTATATAATGTACTGACATTCTTAAAGGAACCATTTAGTAATAACTTATGCGCAAGGAAGAAGTAATTTGATTCCTTACAGTTTATTACAAGGTAAACATGTCGTAATAAGGAGTTTTACTGCAGACTGGCATTCGAACCCTGAACTCTCAGTACCCTCGTTACAACATGTTGTTACTACTGGGCTACGATAACATATATTATAAAGTACGTTATATTACAACATAAAACCGCAGTTTCACTTGTTTTTGCTGTTCTTGTCTATTTTCTAATGTCTAGTAGTAACTTGCCCGTAAGAGAACATCTGTAAGTAAGTTTGTTACTGCGTCTGAAAGGTTAACAGTTCGCAATAAAAGGTATAGTCACAGACTGGGCACGAACCACGAAACACTCAATTTGTCAAGGGAGCTGTTGATATTGCTTCCGTTAAAATCATAATTAAACGATTTACAGTAATTAGGCATACAGTAGTTTATACAGTTACTGATATTGCCACTAGGAGCGCATGTAGTCATGTACTGTCCGGCCGTTCTATCTCCGGCTCTGACATTTCTCGAGAGGGGGAAGCGCGCTGTTGCCAGTCCTTTAGCGGGAATTTCAAGCAGAGGAATAATGCGTATTTTAAATATTTCAGTACTTGCATATTACACGAACCAGGAGCCATATTATTATACGAGGGCTATCCAGAAAGTAGATTACGTTTTCGTCTGTTTCCGCTAGGGGAGGGGCTAGCGCGGCCATCTTGGGATCAGAGCGTTGCGCAGCTCAGTCGGCATCTAGCCGTGCTAGTGAGAGGTTCGTGCTGTGCTCCGTTATGATACTGTGAGGGTTTGAAATGTCTGCGTTAATTGAAAATCCCGCGAGCTGCGAGGTGCTTGCAGTAATAAGGTTTCTGACTGCAAAAAACTGTAAACCGATAGAAATCTATCGGCAGCTTTGTGAAGTGTATGGGGACAACATTATCACTGAAGGTGGAGTGCGTCAGTGGGTCATCAGATTTAAAAATGGCCGAACCAATGTTCACGACGAAGATCGAAGTGGGAGACCCAGCATAGTGACTGCCGAACTTGTCGAAAAAGTCGATGCTAAAGTCCGTGAAAATCGAAGGAACTTTCTTTGAGTTTTCCACAAATTTCGCGAAGTTTGTTGCACGAAATCATCAGCGAAAAGCTTGGTTACCACAAGTTTTGTGCAAGATGGATTCCAAAAATCTTGACAGAGGACCACAAAAATCAGCGAATGGCTGCAGCGTTGAACTTTTTGGACGTTTACCATAAGGATGGTGACTCTTTACTCGATCGCATCGTTACTGGTGACGAAACATGGGTGAAACACGAGAACTGTGAAACGAAATTGCAATCAATGCAGTGGGGGCACACAAGTTCTCCCCAAAAACCCAAGAAATGCATGCAAACAATGTCGGCAAGGAAGATGATGGCGACTGTTTTTTGGGACAGAAAAGGTGTGATTTTGGTGGACTTCCTGGAAAGAGGCACTGCAATAAACTCTCAAAGGTATTGCCAAACTCTCCAAAAACTCAGAAGAGCCATTCAAAACAAGCGCAGAGGAATGTTGAGCTCTAAGATCTTGTTGATTCACGACAACGCCCGGCCCCACATGGCAAATGTCACCCGTGAAGATCTTGAATCTTTTAAGTGGGAGTTGTTTCCTCATCCGCCGTACAGTCCCGACCTGGCACCGAGCGACTTCCACCTATTCCCAGCAATGAAGAAGTGGCTGGCTATGCAGCGTTTTGATGACGACGCACAGCTGCAAGAAGAGGTAACGAAGTGGTTGAAGGCGCAGGCGGCCGAATTTTTCGACGAAGGAATTTCCAAGCTCGTACATCGCTACGATAAATGCCTTAATTTGAATGGTGACTATGTCGAAAAGTAGTATTTGAGTGTGGCTTTCATCTGTATATAATAAAATTTGTTTCCTATACTTTGTTTACTTTTTATTCCAAATCGTAATCTACTTTCTGGATAGCCCTCGTAATAGCGATAATATTAGAACTTACGGACATTAAAAATCGGAATTCACACACGCAAAATATAAGCAAAGAAAGTTTACCAGCGAAAGTAGCTAAAACCACGTGGCTCAAACAAATTTAACCTGGCAACACAGTGTTCGGTTCGGGAGTCACGCATAGCAGCGACAATGCTGATTGGTGCTAGCAGACATTTTTAACTTCCTGACCACAACACCGGATATAGAGATTCCCAGTACTACCAACAGATGCTGTTAGTGTGTGTGAAAGGTGTGAACGAAATATTCGAATAGAGTGGTGTTGTAATACATATCTTGCATGATAATGAAATTGTATTTCAGTATTTTAAAGCTAATATAGTCCTATATTTTCGTTCTAAAGATAATTTTGAAGATATGTTTTCAATTGCTCATTACTGTATGTTGGTACTTATAACCTCGCCCCTCCACCTCTTGCATTCGCAAAACGTCAGAGCCAGAGATACAACGGCCGGACTATAGTTACAGCAACCTCGAAAGATAGCGCCAAGGGAGAATCATGACACTATTGGTTTGAATTGCTAAAACCTAGACAAGTTCTAGTTTATGACAAAAGACTCTTTTGTTTACGAAATAACTTTGAGGGTATGTATGACTGAAATTTCATGAAAATCGTGAAAATAACGACTTTTTTATTTTAAATCTATAAAATAATTTAGACATTCCCGGATGTGAAAAATGCATAATTTGCCTCCGAACGCCATTTTTGAATGCTTATTTAAATGTCGGTGGCCTTTAAACTCTGTCAGAGTCACGCCCTCTTTTGCCTACATCTACATTCTTTGTCTGTTTTCCGTTCTTAAATTTTCAATTCAAGAAAAGAAAAATAAGGCTTTAGAAGACAAAATAGTTCCTAAAATGTTGCCAATATATCGGAGGCTGGCTTCCACAACATTACTAGAGAGGTGCAAAACAGGAAAAACACAGAATGCCAATGAATCTTTGCATCATGTCATATGGAATAAGTGCCCAAAGGAAGTTTTCATATCAAAACAAAAATTGGATCTTGCTGTTATTAAAAGCATCAGTGAGTTTAACATGGGTAGTCTTAAGTCATTGGAGCTGCAGCAAAATATCAGAGGTGAAAGTGTAGTAGACTCGGCAAGGAAAACTTCAGTGCAGCGAGATCAGACTCGTATCCTGCAAAGCAAGAAGCGAAGTTGTGCAGAAGAAAAGCAACATCTAAAGAAGAAAAAGGTGGAAAAAGCAGCAACAGAGGAGAGGAAACAGAAATATGAGGGTCCAACCTATCAGCCTGGTGGATTTTAATGTGAGTTATGCAATCAAATCTTTAATCGCTGTTTTCTCAATGTTCATATTTTCAGCATTTTTCTTCCTGTAAAATGCTCCTTGCGATGCAGTTTTTGTACTACATTCATGAAATTTCCTACACAGGTTCAGAATATCATGGGGTATGGAAATTGCCCTAGGTTTTATTGTGAAATGTATATAAGCATATATTTTTAATTTTCAAACACAAAACTTACAGTTTTTTTAGACAAAAAAAGAATATTTGTAAATTAAAAAATTTTTGGGACCTAAACTAAAGGAGACACAGAAAAACCCAGAGCAATTTCAAAAAGTATGTGTATTATGAGCATAGGGTTAAAATATTAGACCAAAATTCAAAATATTTTGTCGCAAGGGACTTTTTTAGTGACGTAACAAAAAACATACAAAATTTATCATAATTGCTAAACTGCTGGAGAAATATGGTTTAAATTTAGGCTGTAACATGTTTACATTATACTACGCCTATGATGTAAATTTGAAAAAGCTAGAATTATTAGTTCAGAATTTGAAAATTTCAGTCATACATACCCTTAAGTTAGCTTTGTACTCCGTTCTAGGTAAGTCCAGATAAAGGATATTGATTAAGGAAAACAGAGTATTCGGTTTTGTCATTTTTGAACAGGAGATCATCATTATTGTTACTAAATTACTGGAAAATATGATAAGTGGCAACTATCATTGCCCGATTTTTTTCCAATGTTGCTGTAATTTGATGTAACAAAAATCTCATTCTGCCATTCCACAGTTATGTGTTGTATATTCAAGAATTCATTTAGTAAATACTTGTAACCATACTTTCACAAGATTTAGTAGATATTACGATAGCCTTCATTTCTAACCAGACAAGGGTCAGTATTCTAATTTACGGAAATAAAGTGCCATATCACAACTTATTTAGTACGGTATGCTAAGAGAATATAAATCTGTTTCACACGCATAAGGAGGTTGGGTCTTAATAATTAAGATTCTCTAGCTTTCAAAAATTCCAAACATGATATTTCTGTTTCGCATTGGCGCTATCCATCGACATTCCTGTAACTACTCGACTACATGCGCTCCTAGTGGCCGAACTACTAGCTGTATGGATTATCTGTGAAAATAGTGTAATTTTGCTAGGAAATTAATAAACGAATGTTTCGTATTTTGCCGGCTTATTATTTTTACTGTCCATACAACGAAAATAGACATTGCATTCATTCCAAACATTCCATACCGACACTTTCCTATAAATACACGTTTTGATGTACCCTGAAGCGTAAAAGTTCATATGTAGACCGAGGTTTCTGAGTGTTTATGATAAACATAACAATGAAGCAAAAGACTTCCTAGTGTATTGCTTTGTTGGAATGAAGAAGTTAATTTCTGAGACAGTTGCCCGTGTAGTCCGATTGTGTTCTTTCAGTCTAAGTGACAAATTGAGCTTCTTTTAAAAAACGAGGTATGTGATTGCTCATTTATGGCATTTTGTGATATTTTAACTTTGTTTAAGATAGATTTATAACGAATGTGCATTGAAATTGCTCCAGAAACTTGTGCAATAGCTCAGACCCGCCAAATAAGATGCTGGCTGCGATGGAGTGACTTCCTCTACTGACAACTGGTATCTAACAATCACAGAATATCGAATCGAACTAGGTGTAGTACCTCTTTTCGCTTCGCATTGTGGAATGCATGTGTTCTGGCTGATCAGGGGGGTGAGCTGTTGCATTGTGCTCGAACAAATACCTTAGACGTCATCCTAGTCAGCGAAACGCATCTCCGTCCAGACTCCCGTTTCCGCATACCGAGCTACATTTGCCATCGCTCGGACGGCTAAAGCCGCCCTGGTGGCGGTACAGCGATACTCGTCAGGCAAAATGTAGTCCATAAAACCATCCAGCTCCCTCCTCTTCAAACCCTAGAGGCCACGGCAATTTATTTTGACCTTGGTGGAACTGAGGTCCTGGTAGACTCTGTGTACCACACTTCCAACAGGCAGTCCGTTCCAAACGATTCCCTATCTATCCTAATCTTATATCCTAATGCTATCATTGCCGGGGACTTCAATGCTAAACATAAGCGTTGGCATTGTGGTCGTCGGTCAGATGCAAGAGGCAACCAAATTATTCGGCTTATAGATGGAGACCCACAGCTTCCGGTGCAGGGTCCCTGGCAACCTACGCACTACCCGCGAGGTGGAGGACTGCCATTAGTCATTGACATCGCGATCACCATACCTTTTTCCATTTCATCTCACTCTCATGTCACTAAACGCACTAAATAATGACCATAATCTGGTGTTGACAGACATCGACACCAGGGCTGCCAGTCATGACACCTCGCGTTAAACGCGAGAAGTTGATTGGGAAGGCATAAGGAACTGGCTCCGCACTTCCATCCCACCGAACCGAAAAATAACCAACTTCCCAGGCATATAGAACGTAATCTCATCCCTCACATCCATCCTACAACGAGCTGCCAAAAACCTAACAGTTCACGGCCCTGCACCTCCTCATCCAGACATCCTTCCACTGGGCATCACCCTCCTTATCCGCCGCTACTGGGCGGCACGGAGACTACACCAGCGACTTGTCAGGGTCCGACTGCGTGAGTACAGGTAACAGGTAACTGATGGAAAACGGATTTTAGGTAGACTAAGGACTATCTTGTATCGTCACAATATTGTCAGAGAGGAGCAATTCGGCTTTCGCTCTCAACATTCCATTCAACACCAGCTACCTCGTCTGGTCGATGAAGTTTACACAGCCTTTAACAGGAAGCAGTTCGTTTCAGCACTACTCCTAGATATCACCAGAGCACACGACAGCGTATGGCATGAAGGCTTACTCTCCCGTCTCATCACCTGCCAAACCCCTTCCTACTTACATCTCATTCATTCGTACCTCATTGACAGAACCTTTGCTGTCTCTCACGACGGAATCTTATCCTCATCTCATCCCATCAGAACTGGCGTTCCCCAAGGTAGTGTCCTAGCACCCACTCTCTTCCTTCTATACATCAACACCCTACCATCCCTGCCACGCTGCTCGCTGTATCTCTTTGCTGACGATACAGCTGTCACCTCCACGTCATCAGAGCTCAACCTGTGTACTGGCAGGATTCAACAATATGCTGATCTCCTTACCACCTGGTTCGAACTTTGGCGCCTACGCGTCCACCCACAGAAGAGCCAGGCCATCACCTTCTCTCCAAGACGAATAACGGACCTTCCACCAATTCGTCTACCTGGTGAGGACGTCCATTGGAAAACTTACGTTAAGTATCTTGGTGTTCTACTTGACATCAAATTGACGTGGAGAGACCACATTACATATGTGGCTAATAAAGTTAACAAAAGAATGGGTAAGCTCTACCCTCTGTATAATCGACGATCGGTGATTGTCTCTGCCTACAAAGCTGCTCCTGTATAAGCAAGTACTCCGGCCAGCCATCACATACGCCAGTAGCAGCCAAGTCTCACCTACACCGCCTTGAAGTTCTACAATCCCGATTCCTCCGCATTGCCACAGACTCCCCTTGGTACATCTCCAATCTAGTTATCCGACGTGACCTACGTATCTCCACAATAACAGACTACATCCATACCCTCTCACGTTCCTTCTATCATAAACTCTCCCACAACTTCAACTCCCTCATCCGCGGTCTAGGTGAGTACGACATCGACCCTAGAGAGCGCTACAAACGCCCGGCATATAAAATAACACATCAGATGACTTATATATAACTCCAACCTCATCTTCTGCCGTATATTATCCTTCCTTACAAAACACTCCACTACCAGTAGAGGGCCTAGCCCTGATCTGGCTTGAGACCGAAGGTCTGACATTCAGATCTTCAATGTCCAGTCATGTGTGTGTTAACATAGAAATGAAACAAGCAAATGTTTGCCTCTAATTTCCGAATGAAGGATTTCTTTAAAAGTTTTGTAGTTTTATTTATTTATTTGTGTACTAAGCTGTTACAATTGTTGAGCTGATCACCAGTATTTGGCCCAGGCCATTAATTGGTGGGCAGCCCGTTGAATTACAAAATGTGTAGTACACTACTTACATTTCTATTACTACTAACATTACTACCATTACTACTATTGCTTACACACTATTGTTTATTTCCTTTTTTCACAGTCCACTTCCATTTATTTTTCACTTTATCTAAGAGCTGTCCTACATTCTTGAGATTTTTATCTATAATTTTACATATATCAGGACTTCGCTTAATTTTTCTCCAGATGTATTCTTTTCGCGAAAGCTCTGTTTCCTTGCATTCAAAAAGAGTATCTTCCACATCTTCCTTACCCCAACACAATGGGCACTTGTCTTGCACAATCCCATTCCTCTGCCCTTTTAGCCTCCACACCCCTGCTCACAGCCATGCTATCCCCTTCCTTTCTTCATTAATGGTTTTATCTATATACTGCTCCCTTCCGCAGCCACTTTTTAACTCAACATAATATACCACTGACCTCTTTTCACCTAACTGGCTGAACAATTTTTGAATCTCTATATCTTCAAATCTTTTTCTAACACCCCTCCAGAAACCTTTATAATTTCTATCTCTTTTTCTCCAAATATCTCATAAGCCATTGTTTTCTAAAGTTTCGTAGAGTGCTTGCCCAGCCCGAGCTTTGCAGACTTGCTTCTTGATATTTTAAACATTGTTGCAATGAGCTGCCTTCATCTAAATTCAAGATCCTATGCCAGTATTTTAAGGCTCTTTCCATTATTAACCCTTTCCTTGTTACCCTCCCCATTTCAATTTGAGCAACTTCGTTTGCTGTTGCCATTGGCAGCCCCAAAACTTCCTTACAGAACATTCTGTGTATCTGATCCACAACTTCCCACCCATTCTCAAGCCCCCATATTTCAATGCCATATAGCATTCTGGCCTCCACTACAGAACTATATACTCCTTCCAACCATTTCATCTCCATCTCCGGCATTTTATATAGACAACCTCTCACAGCCTTCATTGTTCCTTTCCCTTTTGCCAGTGCTGATTTCTTTTGTTTTTTCCCCATTTACCTCCTGCATCTAATTTTAATCCTAAGTAAGTTTGGTAGTTAGCTGCACAAGGAAATGCAGCTCTAGTCATTGTACACGTAAGATTAGATTTTACACAAAAATTGTGAAAATGCAGATATTTGATTTGGATTTAGTACTTTGTAACATATTCCTTGTTATCAATTGGGAAAAACACAAAAAAGACTTAAAAGCTAATGACCTGAAGGTAAAGAATTAGAGACAAGCTACTTCCTTATAAGGAGTGGGAAGGCTTACGACGCGGAGGTCCATGCTTGGTCTGTAGTACCTATGCCTCAAGGAGGAGGAATGATGAGGCGAGAGGTGATAAAGGGCGGCTGTATCAAGGAGTCATGACACTACTGTGACAGTGGGTTGGTAGATTAAATGTCAATATGGCAGAAATTTAAATGCTCTTTATTCACTGGAAAAGCCACTTTGTACATCCCTTACAGGCTCTAAAAATGACGTAACGTACACCAACACGGTCTCTCGTTGCTTCAACTCACATAAACATACAAAAGAATTCACTTGCGGTACACTTCAAAAAGCCGCAGACGCAATTAAGACTTCTCAATTAGCAACTGCATTAACGACTTTTTTGAAAAACCTAAAGGTTTTCATAGAAGGTTAGATATCAGTAGCAGTGCTGGACGATGCTGAAAGATATTACATATCTAGATGAACTCAAATTTCCAGTTCCTCATAATTTATTACTTATCCCGATAGACTCCTTTTCTAACCTGAGAAGAAACAATATTCTCTTTTCCGGACATTAGTACCATATCGTGATTTCTTTTAACCAGTATATAAAGCTAATTTAAAGTTGCTCTGTAAACAAAAGAAGCTCGTGTGTTGTTACAGAATGTTCTCTACCTTTTAGCAATTCCAGTCAGTACTGTCCTGTACCTCCCTTTGCGCTATCTATCGGGGTCTGTGTAACTACATGACTATACGCGCACCTAGTGGCAGAATTACTAACTCTATGATGTATTAGTCACGAGCGCTGGATTTGAAACAAGGAAATCTTTGCCTTTTACTTACGAATGAAGAATTTTCTCGTAATTTTGGTATTACACAGACAAAGAAATGTAGATACTATCAGATTTTACAGAAAATTTTTGGAAATACAAGCATTTTTTGTGGGTTTAGCCATTTCCAGCATATTTCTTGTTATCAGTACACAAGTGAAGGAAAAAAAAAAGCTAAGGAAGAGAAAGTAAAGAAACAAAAGGAAGATACTTCCTTAAAAGACGTGGGAAGGCTTACGACGCGGAGGTCTAAGGGCGCTCAACTACGGCGGTCATCAGCGCCCTTTAAAAAACTAGTCATGGCAAAAGCTAGATATAAAACTTTCTAAAAACTATACAAGTGTAACAAAACCCATTAAAAATACACGTACACGTACATAAAAAACATCAATCAAGGCCTACTTAAATGTCGTTCACCTAATCCTAAACTCTAAACTAGAAAAGAATGTAAAAATCTTCTCCACGGGTCTCCACGCACGGCCTACACGTGGGTGGGCCTATTGACCATCTCCCTCAACCACGAAGAGGAGCCCTCACGAGGGAGACAGCTCGAGACCCCGGGTGCGCGAAACCCATACCTACCGAAGTAGGCCCCTGGGGGAGGAGGTCCATGTTTGGTGTATAATACCTATGCCTTTAGGAGGAGGAATGATGAGGTGAGAGGTGATAGAGGGCAGCTGTATCAAAGAGTCACGACAGTGCTGTGACTTTTTAGGTTGGTGGGATTAAATGTCTAATTTGCAGAAATTTAAATGCTCTTCATTCAGTGGAAAGGCCACTTTGTACATTCCTTACAGGCGCTAGAAATGAAGTAACATACTCCAACGCAGTCTCTCGTTGCTTCACTACACGTAAACGAACAAAAGAATTCACTTACCGTACACTTCAAAAAGCCGCAGACGCAATTAACACCTCTCAACTCGCAACTCCACTAACGACTTTCACGCTGCACAACTGTAACAGTCCATTAACAACTCTACTACTACTACTACAATTGTTTCTCGAATGTTGTCGAAGCTTCACGGCCTTTCACGACCGCAAGAGCAGAGGAAACTATCTCTGTCGAGGCAAGCGTCTAGCGCGCGCACTATTATCTGCCTCTTTCTTTCCTGCGCACGCGTAGCTCCGGCTTTGAGCGACTTCAACGAAATAATGCGATCAATGACAGTACACAGGGCGAGTATTTTTTGTTAATGTTGTAATTTACGTCCTGCAACTTGAAGTCATATCGGACGGTGAGTGGAATGGGTGAAATGATGGTAAAATGAGTCCGGGGTCTGTTTGGCTTAGAGTTACCCGACTTTCATCTTTTAGGATAAGGAAAAACCCTGGGTAGAACCTTATCTATGTAATTCACCCTGACCGAGATTCGAACTCGCGACCTCTTGAACGTGAGGCAGACATGCTACCAGCACGTTACCGAGGCAGCCTAGAGGACGAGTAGGATATTGAAGTGAGGTATGTTCAAAATCCGTGGTGGGGAATCTACGGGACGTGGAACTGTTTACATATTAATGTCGGAGCAGCCTTACTTATCTTACAAAGGAAGCTATGCCAAAAACCTTTATTTAACAAACAGTCCGTTTTACTAGGCCGGGTTTGTACCAGAGATCAAAGAGTGGAATACGAAAGAGGATACTTGTTTTTGTTGACTCAGAGGTCCAGAGGTAATCCTATTCGGGCGGGGCTATTTTTCTTTTTCCCCGTCCGGGTGTCTTATGCCGCAGTACCTAGACGCATTGCAGCTTAACCTGGGAAATGAGCTAGTAGTTCCATGTTCTGCTGGGGTGTTTGAAAGTATTGGATATTTGGAATGGGTTGCCCCTTATGTCGTGGGCAGCTGCACTTAATCGTTCCCCCGTTTTGGGAGACACGATTTCATTTTTTGCTCCGTTTTGTCTACGGATTGTGTAGCGCTTGGTCCATCCGCGTAAAAATTGGTCCCAGAAACATCTGGGGTTTTCCTTGGGTTACCCAAGGGGTCCCAAGACGTCTCTCGGCAGTCTGAAGGACGGCAAGCGGCTTTGATCTCTCGAGTCATACCTTCCAAGGGAGTTCACTAAAGGGTTGGGGTGAATTTGGATTTTGTCGTACATTGATCGTGCCCTCTCGCGAATGACATCGACAATGTACGGGGTCTGGGAGTGCTCATGTAGGATATGAGCACGGAATATCCAGCCTGTATCGTAGATGATGCGAAGTGCCTTGTTCTGCAGCTTCTGGAGCCTGACGAAAGTGGCATTAGCCACTGTTCCCCAGATCTCACAGCCGTACAGAATCATAGGCGGAATGATCGCCCGATACAGCTAGAGTTTGAGTCGGATCGGCATGGTAGATCTGAAAATAGGGTATAGGCTCCGGAGTGCGACGTGCCCCAGCTGGACCTTGCCCTTGACGTGCGGAACGTAAGTTAGCTTACCGTCCAGCGTCACTCCGAGATACTTCGCCGTTTGCACCCATGGGATTCGACGGCGCCGTAAAACGAAGTTCTGCTGCAACCGGTTGGCTCTGGTTTTCGTCAGGAGAATAGCAGAGCTCTTCTCCGGGTTAGTTGCCATTTGCCATTTTCTGCATCATTCGCCAATGGCCCGGAGCTGTGTTTGGATTTGCCGGAAGCTGTACCGTGTATTCCTATTGACTGCGAAGATCATGAGATCATCCGCATACTGACAGGTTTGGGTGTTGTGGTGCGTTGGGATGTCGGGCATGTAAGCTGCGAAGAGCGCCGGCGACAGCTCGCTGCCTTCAAACTGTCATCTTATGCATTTTCTTGGAGAGGGAGCTGGGCGAATTTCACCGCTCAGCGTCTTGATTCTTCCATGCTGCCATCTATTTTCGATGGTGTGCACGCCTAGTATCGAAATCATTGATTGTACTAACACCCAGTTAAGTCACTATACTTAAGCTGAACCTTACATACCAAATAGTTGTGTGTTATAGTTGAATAGGCACTATGGGTTCGTAATAAAAATTCCGGCAGCAGATTAGTAATGTTCAATGGTGTAAACATTGTTTGCAGTGGTTAAGTATTTATTATAACAGTCTTCATTTCAAACATCACAATAAACAATATTTCCATTCCGGGATATGAAATACCTTATCTCAACTTTTATTCAATAGAGTATAAAGCAAATGTAAAGCTGGTTAGTATGCAGAGAAAGTAAGTTTCGACAACCAGAAAGTTCTCTAAGTTGTAGCAATTCCAACTAGTAGCGTCGACATCCTCCCCTGGCGCTCTCTCTTGAGGATTTTGTAACCACATGACTACATGCGCTCCTAGCGGTAGTATCAGTAGCTGTATCCACTAACGCTTGACGTATTATTGAAAATAGAGGATTTGAAATATGAAATGAAAGAACGAACGTTTTGCATATAATTTAGGAGGGAAGGATTTTCTTAAAAGTTTGGTAATTACTCGATTTACTATTTTGATACATATAAGTTAAGACATTGAAACTTCGATACCACCACCTTGCTGTAAATACACGTTTTAATGTACCTGAATCCTAAAGGTTCATTGCTAGACAGAGCTCCATGCGGGTTTCATAAATATAAAACAAAAGTTCCTTTAAACAACTGACACGTCTACTTTCAAATGTTTGATAAACAAATGCTCAAAAGATCCCCCGCACTCCTGAATATACTTTATATGGAACATCTCTTATTTTCTGCAACGAACCCAGAGTTAAAGAAGGATAATTCCTTCCATCCAAAATTTCTATACCAAGGTTTAACTGAGAATAAATATTTTGAGGTTACCTGAATGTAAAATGAACATCTTAGGAAAGAGTTTCGGTACTACGGGAAGACTGTGCGTTTGTCTCTCAACATGAGATAACAAACCGACTTGAAGTACATCAAAATAATGATCCAAATATTTTTACCGACGACTGAAGATTCGTAGTTTACCGTCCAATTCCAGACTTTAGCAGTTCCATGGACCTTTTCTCAGAAATAAAACTTCTTTGTTAAGGTTTATATCTTTCGCATAGATGGGTGTGTTCGGAGTAACTCCTTGTGATCGTTATGGACCTGTAAATACCTGTATAGGCTTTCTAATACTAAGACGCCATTCATTTTTTCTCTTCGTCACGTAAGATGATGGAATATTAAAGCCATTTAGCATCTACGTTATTTATGACAGGCAGCACTAGGATTCAGGGTTCGAGCTCCAACATCTGGGTACACTTTTCATATCCTAACATTTTACTTCGTTAGGCACTGTCATAAAAAATAGCCTCCATTTCTACTCCGACAAAAAAACAGTATTTTTAGGACATAGAGTGCCATATCACCTTTTCTCAAGTAATATGACCTAAATATGTTCTTACTAACTCACTTTTTACGCATCCACTTACAATTATATAAAATTTATTCGTAATCGATGTTCTCAAAAAATGTATACCGGCATTTTAATCATGTGACATAATAATTAGAATCAATTTTAAGGAGAATTTGGATTTTCATAAACTTTTATGACAGTCAAAACTTTTACTTGTTGCTATGTCACTTAGACCTTGCCCTGAAAAGTGTATATACATAACCAGGAAATTTGTTTTCGACAAAGAAATATTGAACATAAATTGTATTTTTAAACCAAATTTACACTTCCTTCGCAGAAATCTTCTGCCTAAATCTGAACAGCTATAGATATATTAAAATTGTTTTGAATTCAATCGGTAACTTCAATCTTGAAAATAATATTACTGGTAGTCTGAAATGCTCCTGTAGTCTATTTCTTACCGAGATTTAGTCTCCGAACCTTTTTATACAATAATGAAATTAGAATGAAAAGCTAGATATGAGAGAGTTCGTTATAATATGGACCAGAAGAATTTAAAAGAATAAACGTGATAAACCCTTGACTTGACAATGATTAATATATATTACTATGGACTTCATTTTTAATACATCAAAAACGGTATTCTATTTTTCGGACAATAAATGCGATAGCATGACTTCTTTTCAACTTTATCTAAAGCTAGAGTAAAATTATTTTGTGCATTAAAGAAGCTCTTGTCTTAAACCTAAACGTTATCTTGATTTTTAACATTTCCAATTGTCAGCGTTCTGATTCACTTTTGGCGCTATCTATCAAGGCTGCCTAACCACATGACTACTTGCGCTCCTAGTGGCAGTATTACTAACTGTATGCGGTATTAGTCAAAATAGAGGAGTTTTTCTCAGAAATTAAAAAAGAAAAGGTTTAATTTTACATTAATTTGGGAGTGAAGGTTTATTATTTAACCGACTTATTACTTTTACTCTCTTTATACATAAATAAAGATATTGCATTCATTCCAAACATTCGAAACTAACACTTTCCTATCAATACACGTTTTGATGTACTCTGAAGCGTAAAACTTCATATCTAGACAGAGTTCCCTGTGTGTATGTGACCAACATAACAATAAAATAAAAGGTCGGTTGTACACCAGATATGACTGCTTACGAACATTCGGCAAAACTACATTTTTGGAGATTTTTCGATTTTTCTAAAGATTTGTTAAAAGATAATGTTTGCTCAGGATAGTTAGAGGACAATGAAGCAATATTTTCAAATTCTGCCTTCATTTTCTAAGTAATCCTTATTTCAAGCTACTTTAATATAAATAGTGAAAAGGATGATTTGGACAACGTGTTATTAGTAGTTCTTGTTGGAGCAGAAAATATACGAGGTCTGTTCAATAAAGAATAATCACATTTTACGGTCATAATTTTTGGCACTAAAATTAAATTGTATTCCTTTCTGTTAGAATATTCTAAAACAAACAGGCCGTAGTAGTTTCAATGTTGTTACTCCTGGTTCCCGCCTGTGAGAGCCAGTCAAGTTCAGACATGTTCAGTATCGTCTACCGCTGCAATGGAGGTAACATGCAGTTAAAGTTGATGTTAGAGGAAGATCCGGAGTTTCTTTCAAAGGTAATCACTGCTGATGAAACTTGGCTACATCATTTTGATCCTGAGAGCAAACAGCAAAGTTCAGTGTGGAAACCTCCTTCATCACCAAACCTCCAAAAAGCAAAAGTGGTTGCTTCTGCTGGGATAGCTATGCTCATCTCCTTCTTTGATATTCATGGAATGGTTTATCAGCATGTTGTACCTGCACACACATCAGTAACTGGACAATACTACAGGGATGTCCTGAAAACATTGCAAGTCCATATCAGGCGCAAAAGACCACATTTCCGTGAAGCAGGCTGGATGCTGTACCACGATAATGCGCGGCCGCATATTGCCAATGTTGTTGCTGAATATCTTGCAAAAATCAACGTGAAGAGCATCCCTCAACCTCCCATAGTCCGGGTTTAGCCCAATGTGATTCTTTTCTATTCCCTAACTTGAAGAAACGCCTTCGTGGGAGGCATTATCCATCATCAAAACCAGTGGTGAAGCCTGCGGAGGTGATATTGAAGGATTTCTCAAAAAATTGTTTCCAGCATGCCTTTGAAGACCGGAAGAAGCGCTGGGACAATTGCATCGCATTCAGGGGAGACTATTTTGAGCAGGACCATCAAAATTATGAGAATGAGTAAAGGTACCTTGTCAAAAAAATTGCGAACGTTCTTTCTTGAACGGCCCTCGTATGTTTAAGCGCGATGTACATTTTCTTACAGAAACATTTTGTCTGAGTCTTATGGTTTTCCGCTTGTGTATATATAAACTTGTTAGTAAAATAATGGAGTAGCCATGTGGAATTTAAATGAAATCGGTATCGAAAATTTTGAAAAAGCTAAATATTTTCGTAAAATTTTAGATTTAAAGAGCATTTTGGGATGATGCTGAAAATTATTTCATATGCAGATTAACTCAACTTTCAGCTATACCGTACGATGAACAAAGCTAAATATAAACACTAATTACAGGAACTATGAAGGTTGTAGCATTGCACAATACTTCACTCTTCGTTAACCATAATTTAGTACTTATCACGATAGACTCCCTTTCTAACTCGAGAAGAAACTATAATCTTTTTTCCGAACATTAAATGCCGCATTACTACTTCTTTTAACCAGAATATAAAGCTAATTTAAAGTTGTTTTGTACACAACAGAAGCTCGTGCATCATTACAGAAGGTTGTCTAGCTTTGAGCAATTCCAACCAGTAATATCCTGATTTTCCTTTCTCGCTATCTATCGGGATTTCTGTAACCACATTGCTATATGCGCACCTAGTGTCAGAATCACTAACTGTATGATGTGCTAGTCACGAACGCTGGAAGTGAAACAAGGAAAGGCTTGCCTTTAACTTTACAAATGGAGATTTTTTTTGAAAGTTTGGTAGTTAGCCACACAAAGAAATACAGATCTAGTCAATGTAGAAATACGATTAGATTTTACACAAAAATTATGCATGTGTAATCATTTTTTGTGTATTTAGCCCTCTCCAACATATTCCTTGTCAACAGTAGGGAAGTTAAAGCAATATAAAAGTTAAAAAAAAAAAAACAGGTAAGAAAGAGTAAAAAGATAAAGAAAAGACTTTCTTTTAGGGAGTGGACTGGACTACGCTAGGGATGTCCAAACTTGGTGTACTGTAACTATACCCCAAGTGAGGAATCCCGGGAGCAAGGCTGAGGTCCGTGGCCACAGTGTAGGACCGCGCGGTTCGTCGAGGGGAAAAGTTTACTTATTTGTGGATATAAGAAAATAGCCATACGGTTATTTATTTTAATTTTAGTGTTTCATTAAAATCTACATTTCTATTTAGTGACAAGGTTGTCACTCGTCCCTTCTTATACTATTTTAATGTTTTAATCCCTGGGACATAAAAAGAAATGAATGAAAACACTAGACTATCACTTAAATTCTACTGTATTCCCAATAAGATAGTGTATATCTTGAAGTATATAGAGCAATAAGTGTTTGTACAAGAGTAGAGAAAGTCATGTATACATCACATAAAAACCAAAACATTTGACTATCACTTAAAAGTGTACTGTATTCCCAATAAGATAATGTTTATCTTGAAGTAGATAGAGCAATAAGTGTTTGTACAAGAGTAGAGAAAGTCATGTATACATCACATAACGACAAAACATTTGACTATCACTTAAAGTCTACTATATTCCCAATAAGATAATGTTTATCTTCAAGTAGATAGAGCCATAAGTGTTTGTACAAGAGCAGAGAAAAACATGTATACATCACATAACGACCAAAACATTTGACTATCACTTAAAGTCTACTGTATTCCCAATAAGATAATGTTTATCTTGAAGTAGATAGAGCAATAAGTGTTTGTACAAGAGTAGAGAAAGTCATGTATACATCACATAACGACCAAAATATTTGACTATCACTTAAAGTCTACTGTATTCCCAATAAGATAATGTTTATCTTGAAGTAGAAAGAGCAATAAGTGTTTGTACAAGAGCAGAGAAAATCATGTATACATCACATAACTACCAAAACATTTGACTATCACTTAAAGTCTACTGTATTCCCAATAAGATAATGTTTATCTTGAAGTAGATAGAGCAATAAGTGTTTGTGCAAGAGTAGAGAAAGTCATGTATACATCACATAACGACCAAAACATTTGACTATCACTTAAAGTCTACTGTATTCCCAATAAGATAATGTTTATCTTGAAGTAGATAGAGCAATAGGTGTTTGTACAAGATTAGAGAAAGTCATGTATACATCACATAACGACCAAAACATTTGACTATCACTTAGAGTCTACTGTATTCCCAATAAGATAATGTTTATCTTGAAGTAGATAGAGCAATAAGTGTCTGTACAAGAGCAGAGAAAATCATGTATACATCACATAACGACAAAAAACATTTGACTATAACTCAAAGTCTACTGTATTACCAATAAGATAATGTTTATCTTGAAGTAGATAGAGCAATAAGTATTTGTACAAGAGTAGAGAAAATCATGTATACATCACATAATGAACAAAACATTTTACTATAACTTAAAGTCTACTGTATTCCCAATAAGATAATGTTTATCTTGAAGTAGCTAGAGCAATAAGTGTTTGTACAAGAGTAGAGAAAGTCATGTATACATCACATAACGACCAAAACATTTGACTATCACTTAAAGTCTACTGTACTCCTAATAAGGTAATGTTTATCTTGAAGTAGATAGAGCAATAAGTGTTTGTACAAGAGTAGAGAAAGTCATGTTTACATCACATAACGACCAAAACATTTGACTATCACTTAAAGTCTACTGTACTCCTAATAAGGTAATGTTTATCTTGAAGTAGATAGAGCAAGAAGTGTTTGTACAAGAGTAGAGAAAATCATGTATACATCTCATGATGAACAAAACATTTGACTATCACTTAAAGTCTACTGTACTCCTAATAAGATAATGTTTATCTTGAAGTAGATAGGGCAAGAAGTGTTTGTACAAGAGGAGAGAAAGTCATGCACACATCTCATAACGACCGAAACATTTGACTATCACTTAAAGTCTACTGTATTCCCAATAAGATAATGTTTATCTTGAAGTAGATAGAGCAATAAGTGTTTGTATAAGAGTAAGGAAAGTCATGTATACATCTCAAAACGACCAAAACATTTGACTATCACTTAAAGTCTACTGTATTCCCAATAAGATAATGTATATCTGGAAGTAGATAGAGTAATAAGTATTTGTACAAGAGTAGAGAAAGGCATGTATACATCACATAACGACCGAAACATTTGAGTATCACTTAAAGTCTACTGTATTCCCAATACGATGTTTATCTTCAAGTAGATAGAGCAATAAGTGTTTGTACAAGAGTAGAGAAAGTCATGTATACATCACATAACGACCGAAACATTTGACTATCTCTTAAAGTCTACTGTATTCCCAATAAGATAATGTTTATCTTGAAGTAGCTAGAGCAATAAGTGTTTGTATAAGAGTTGAAAAAGTCATGTATACATCTCATAACGATAAAAACATTTGACTATCACTTAAAGTCTACTGTATTCCCAATAAAATAATGTTTATCTTGAGGTAGCTAGAGCAATAAGTGTTTGTATAAGAGTTGAGAAAGTCATGTATACATCACATAACGACCAGAGCATTTGACTACCACTTAAAGTCTACTGTGTTCCCAAAAGATAATGTTTACCTTGAAGTAGCTAGAGCAATAAGTGTTTGTATAAGAGTTGAGAAAGTCATGTATATATCACATAACAACCAAGACATTTGACTATCACTTAAAGTCTGCTGTATTCCCAATAAGATAATGTATATCTTGAAGTAGATAGAGCAATAAGTGTTTGTACAGGAGTAGAGAAAGTCATGGATACATCACATAACGACCGAAACATTTGACTATCACTTAAAGTCTACTGTATTCCCCATAAGATAATGTTTATCTTGAAGTAGACAGAGCAATAAGTGCTTGTGCAAGAGTAGAGAAAGTCATGTATATATCTGATAACGACCAAAACATTTGACTATCACTTAAGGTCTCCTGTATTCCCAATAAGATAATGTTTATCTTGAAGTAGCTAGAGCAATAAGTGTTTGTAGAAGAGTAGAGAAAGTCATGTATACATCACATAACGACCGAAACATTTGACTATTCCTTAATGTCTACTGTACTCCCAATAAGATAATGTTTATCTTTAAGTAGCTAGAGCAATAAGTGTTTGTACAAGAGTAGAGAAAGTCATGTATACATCACATAACGACCGAAACATTTGACTATTCCTTAATGTCTACTGTATTCCCAATAAGATAATGTTTATCTTGAAGTAGCTAGAGCAATAAGTGTTTGTACAAGAGTAGAGAAAGTCATGTATACATCACATAACGACCGAAACATTTGACTATTCCTTAATGTCTACTGTATTCCCAATAAGATAATGTTTATCTTTAAGTAGCTAGAGCAATAAGTGTTTGTACGACAGTAGAGAAAGTCATGCATGCATCACATAACGACCGAAACATTTTACTATCCCTTGAAGTCTACTGTATTCCCAATAAGATAATGTTTATCTTGAAGTAGATAGAGCAATATGTGTTTGTATAAGAGTTGAGAAAGTCATGTATACATCTCATAACGACCAAAACATTTGACTATCACTTAAAGTCTACTGTATTCCCAATAAGATAATGCTTATCTCGAAGTAGATAGAGCAATGAATGTTTGTACAAGAGTAGAGAAATTCATGTATATATCACATAACAACCAAAACATTTACTATCACTTAAAGTATACTGTATTCCCAACAAGATAATGTTTATCTTGAAGTAGATAAAGCAATAAGTATTTGTACAGTAGTAGAGGAATTCGAGTATATATCACATAACGACCAATACATTTGACTATCACTTAAAGTCTACTGTATTCCCTATAATATTTATCTTGAAGTAGATAGAGCAATAGGTGTTTGTATAAGAGTAGAGAAAGTCATGTATACATCTCATAACGACCAAAATATTTGACTATCACTTAAAGTCTACTGTATTCCCCATAAGATAATCTTTATCTTGAAGTGGATAGAGCAATGTGTGTACGAGAGTATTTGTACGTGGGTAGAGAAGGTCATGTGTTTCTTGCTCTAGAGGTTGTGTAGGTGTTGAGGTACATGCACGTTCTCAATCCTTGCCACCCCTAATGACAACCCCTAACCATGATTGGCACATACATATACAGGGCTTCTGCATTAAGTGAAAGAGGCATCAATCATTCTGTCCAGGTATTTAACACATTGCAGTACAACATTTTAACCACCTACCGCTTAACTGTAATTATCTAAACTATTTTTATTCGTGTATCCTGACAGTTCATTCTCGTTCATTATAATTTCGTTGCGTGTTTTGTTTCGGAGGTGCTTTTGAGCCTGGATATCTTTATACATTTTGCAATACATGTTACAACCACATTCCAGGCATTTAGCTGACAAGGACTCATGTGTGACAGATCGGAAAATTGACTTGTCTCCTATAGGGTGAAAATGCTAGTAATTCTGAACTAAACTGATAAAAGTGGACTGATTTTTATCACGTTCATTAACTTTGTGTACTTATTTCGTCAGCTGCAAAACAAATCACTCTATGAAACAATTGCCACTCAACAAACTAACGTTTCCTGTAGAGCTAAGTCGAAAGTAATTGTCTTCAAGAAGGCAGTCAAACTAAAAAAAAATATGAAAAGTGGGTACTAAATAGCAAAAGGGTAGAAGTGGCCAATGAATTTGATTACTTAGGAGTAAGGATGAATAACAATGGAAAGTGGGCAGCACATAGAAGAAAAATTGAAACAAAAAGAAGAGCGGCAATAAATGTGATAAGAATATGCAAATATAGGATAGAAATGACAACCAAGTGGTTAGAAAGAATGTATGAAGCACTAGTGGAACCAGGCACGTATTCAGAAGTCAATTTCCGGGGGGGGGGGGTCCAAAAATCTACGCTGAATTATTTGCTTTTAATAATTAATCAGGGATGTATTTTTATCATGTTAGTAAAACTAAAAACCGATGTAATATATTACATTCACATCACTTTCTCCACCGAATCTTCTACAAATTGTTCTCAGAAAAGCTTGTTTTTGTCTTGTTTCTTTGGATAAAGTCTATAGAAAGACCTTTAATTGCACACTTTTGTTCTTATACCTGGGATAAGGTGATATATGCAGTAATCATATATTTAAAAACGAACCACTAATTGATGCATTTGAAGTATTAGTTCTCCTTGAATGAAATTCTCTTATGAAATTATGCAACGAGCAATTTTGAGACTGCTAAATGTGCATAACAATTGTTATATAGGATGAGATGTTTCGAAAATAGCTGATACGAGGGAAGTAGAAATTGCGGAAGTTGTGTATTTTATGAGCTCCAAGTTCTCTTTTAACCTGATGTTTTTATCTATGATAACCTGGTTTCATAGTTAAATAATAATGGAAATTAAAGAGGTGTTTATCGCCTTTTCCCCAAAAATTCAAAATTGTCGTGTCTCAAACATGCAGCATTTTAATCGTAATCAATGGACATGTTTCTGAGAACAGAAAATTGACGAAAGTTCTTCCATCCAAAAGAAGATATTCACTCACTTTAGTCAGTGACCCTTGTTTCAGTTTAAATAACTCAGTTCTGAAGACAGTCCTGAGGGCAAGCAAGAGGTGCACAGTCGGGAACAAAAGAAAGAGTCACAGTTTCAGATTTATTTGATCATTTAGTCATTTGTTGCTAATTATGAAATTATGAAATGATGCATGAGACAGCAAAAAAGATTAGAGAACTCAAATATTAGTGTGGCAGAGATAGTAGGAATTACGGAAAACATAGGAATGGGAGATAAATGGAGATTAGAGGAAAGGAATACAAGCGATGTAGGTAAATTAGTAAAATGCAGAATAGAAGATATAGAAAGACAGGAAATATGGGCAAGTCTAGAAAATATGAACTTATTACAATTTTACAAGCAAATAAAAATAAATTGGAGACGAGAAACATATGTGGATTACTGCAATAGGCAAGAGAGAGAAGGGTTAGCTTGAATGAGAAGTAGGGAAAAAGGGAATTTGTGAATTATGTGGTGGAAGAGAAAGCATAGAACACTATGTAACAGAATGCGAGGAGGTTGAAATATGCAGAGAAAAGGTTTGGGAGGAAAAATGGGAGAAAGTAGAGAAGAGGATAGTAGCTATAAAAGTGTTAATGTGCGGGAAGGAAAAGAAGGTAAGAATTACTAGCGAGTTCTTGCAGAAAATAAAAGAAAAATGGGTCATAAGTGTAAAGAATGTGAGAAAGGAAGATGAAGGGAAAGAAAGGGACTAATTAAAAAACAAGGAGACATGGAGGTTAAGAGCTACCTGACAGAGCAGAAGACCAGTGTGTCATGTAAGTCAAGGTAGCAACAAGGTAAAGACAAAAAATTGTAAGGAACATAAGAAAGGGAGTTGAGGTGGAAGAAAGGAACTAATTAAGTAACAAGGAGACATGGAGGTTACAGCTATCTGACAGAGCAGAAGACCAGGGTGTCATTTATGTCAAAGTAGCAACAAGGGAAACACAAGGAAATGTAAAGAATATAAGAAAGGAAGATGAGGGAAGAAGGGTGCTAATTAAGTAACAAGGAGACAGGGAGGTTGAGATCCACCTGACAGAGCAGAAGGCCAGAGTGTCATGTAAGTCAAGATAGCAACAACGGAAACACAAATAAATGTAAAGAATATAAGAAAGGAAGATGAGGGGAAGAAAGGGACTAATTAAGTAACAAGGAGACATGGAGGTTAAGAGCTACCTGGCAGAGCAGAATACCAAAGTGTTATATAAGCCAAGGTAGCAACAAGGTAAACACAAATACATTTTAAGAATATAAGAAAGGAAGAGGAGGGTGAAGAAAGGGACTAATAAAGTAACAAGGAGGTACGGAGGTTAAGAGCTACCTGACAGTGCAGAACACCGGGGTGTCATGTAAGTCATGGTAGCAACAAGGTAAACACAAATAAATGTAAAGAATATATGAAATGAAGATCAGGGGGAGGAAAGGGGCTAATTCAGTAACAAGGAGGTATGGAGGTTAAGAGCTACTTGACAGAGCAGAACACTAGGTTGTCATGTAAGCCAAGGTAGCAACAAGGTAAACACAAATAAATGAATAGAATATAAGACAGAAAGATGAGGGTGAAGAAAGGGGCTAATTAAGTAACAAGTAGACGTGTAGCTTAAGAGCTACCTGAGAGAGCAAAACACCGGGGCGTCATGTAAGTCAAGGTAACAACAAGGTAAACTCAAATAAATGTATAGAATATAGGAAAGAAAGATGAGGGGGAAGAAAGGGGCTAATTAAGTAGCAATGAGGCATGGAGGTTAAGAGCTACCAGACAGAGCAGGAGATCAGGATGTCATGTAAGCAAAGGTAGCAACAAGGTAAACACAAATAAATGTAGCCTAAATTTGAAAAATGTAAAGAATATAAGAAAAGAAGATGATGGGGAACAATGGGACTAATTAAGTAACAAGGAGACATGGAGGTGAGGTAATGATTCTGTTGGATTCACTGCATGTGACGCATTAATATTTCTCTAAGACTGAAAGAAGAATTTTGTTTGAGAATCAGCCATTGTGTTCTAAAGTTAAATACTGGTTTTGCTTTTTTCTTACTTATTTCCTTAAAAGCACAACGGGAGTTTGCACATAGATAAGCTTTTACGATAATCAAATGTTTACTAGCGTTTCTCTTAGTAAACGCTTTGTAATTCCAAACTGTTTGTATGACTTCGGGTTGAAAAGTATGGAATACTTCAAATTATATGTAGAAGGTGATCCATTGCGGAATATAATTTGTATGTTTAAGCGTGATCTCCATATTCTGTACAGAAACATTTAGTCTAAAACTTAAGCTTTACCGCTTATGTACATATCAAATAGTAACTAAAATAATGACTTAGCCATGAAGAATTTAAATCAAATTACAGATACCAATTTTGAATAAGCTAAAGGTATCCGTACAACGTTAAGTATCAAGGGTATTATGAATTATTTGTTTAATTTACGTCCTTTAACTTTGAAAGCCATAAATGGAATAGCTGAAATGATATTCAAATGGGCCCAGGGTCCATGAAGCTTACAGTTACCCTACATTCGTCTTTTAGGATAAGAGAAAACCCCAGAAATAACCTTATACCATCCACACTACCGAGGCGGCATTCACAAATTTATTTACAATCAAGGAACTCTAACTTCAACAAGTTGTGACAATTATATTACGCTGAGCGAAGCTAATTTATGAATTCCAACAAGAAAATTTGGTGAAAAGACTCCCTTTCTAACCCGAGAAGAAACAATAAATTTTCTGTCCGGACATTAAGTGCCATATCACGACTTCTTTGAACCAGAATGTAAAGCAAATTTAAAGTTGTTTTGTGAAGAAAAGAAGTTGGTGTGTTGTTGCAGAATGTTGTCTAGCTTTTAGCAATTCCAGTCAGTACTGTCCTGTACTTCCCTTGGCGCTATCTATCGGGGTTTGTGTAACTACATTAATATATGCGCACCTAGCGGCAGAATTACTAACTGTATCGGATATTAGGCAAAATAAACCAATTTTAAAATGATATTAAACAAGAACAGGTTTACTTCAAATGATGGAAGATTTATCTTAGAAGTTTGCTGTTTAGGCTATTTGTTATGTTTACCCTCTTCATTCGAAGCCTACATTTGAAACATTCAATACCGGCATTTTTCTATAAATACACGTTTTGAAGTAACCTTAATCGTAAGAGTTCATATCTAGACAGAAGTCTCTGAATGTCTATGATCAACATAACAATAAAACAAAATGTCGGTCATACACCAGACAAAATTACTTAAAAACATTCGATAAACAATCCTCTCAATCCTCAATTTCATTTACTTGGAATGTTTTTGGAGATATTTCGATTTTTGGTAAAGATTTGGATAAAAGGTATAGTCACAGATTGGACACGAACCACGAACCACAGCGTGCGTTTTGTCATTTTGTCACGGAGTTGTTGATACAGCCTTACAATACAAATAGATATTGCTTCTGTTAAAATCAAAATTAGACGATTTACAGCAATGCAGCATACAATAATTTCTACAGTTACTGATACTACCACTAGGAGCGCATGTAGTCGTGTAGTTACAGCAACCTCGATAGATAGCGCCAAGGGAGAGTCACGACGTTGTTGGTTGGAATTGCTAAAACCTAGACAACTTCTAGATTAAGACAAAAGTGTCTTTTTTTTATGAAATGAATTTAGGTTAACTTTGTATTCCGTACAAGGTATATCGAGATAAGGGATACTGATTAAGGAAAACAGAGTATTCTGTTTCGTCAAGTTTGAACAGGAGATTATTGTCATCGTTATTAAATCACTGGAAAATATGACGAATAGCACTTAGCATTGCCCACTTTCGTTCCAATGGTGGAGTGTTTTTTGTTTTAGTAACCAATACGCCAATATGTTGTTTACATTTACATCCATATCAGTATTTCACATTAAGGGCATTCAGATGTGGGAGCATTCCTCTTAACATCTGTTAGTGTAACTTCAATAAGTAGGCGTGTCGGATGTATAATGGACCTTTAGTTTTACATTTATGTTGCCGACAGACTCATTAGAAACCTCAGTCTGGAAATGAATCTTTAGTATTGAGGGTACATCAAAACGTGCATTCATAGTAAAGTGTCGGCATCGAATTTCTGTAATCAATGCAATTGATAGAAGTAATCACTTCTTTCACATTAGTCGTGTGTAGACTGAGGTTTGAATGACATACAAGTCTGTTGGAGAATTTAATGTCATATCAGCATGTTGGCCATTGAAGCTCAGTGGTTTAGAGCAACCGCACGGAGAGTGGAAGATGCGTGGTTCAAATCCCGGCTATGGCATTGAATTTCTCACTCTGGCTCTACTCATTCAAATGCAATTTAAGCTTAGAAGAACTATATCTACTGTTTAGAAACCTTATTTCTAAGTCTAACCAAACGTGTACATATTAACAGTATATAGTCATACTAATGTAGCTCTGGGGATAGCTCTGAGATTCCGTTATGTACTTAGTACATGTGTATTACATACTCTGTTCTGTCTATATCTATTTATATCGATCTGAGTTTCAGTAATTAATATACTAGCTGACACATAAATACAATTGATGATAAATGTTGGATTTTAGAACATACATCGCCTGTTTGCGTTGCTATGGATAAATAATAAATGTTGTTGGTTATGACGTCATATTATATTTGTAAAAGGTATAACACGAACTGGGAAGTAATAAGATTATTATAAATTAGTCTGGGATAAACCTTATGCAAATATAAATTATAAAGCTAAGGTAATTACTAGACGCTATTAAATATACTACGGATACGGATAGCAATTCCGAAATATCAAACACGCCGAACATGCAATTAAATGTTCCACCAACATCGTGAGATGCTACAAAAAACTGTTTTTGTCACCTTTCTATGTAGTTTATTGCTTATTTCGTGAATACTTCTGACCCTACTTTCACAAGATTTAGTAGATACTACGATAGCCTTCATTTCTAACCAGACAAAAGTCAGTATTATAATTTTTGGAAATAAAGTGCCATATCACAACTTATTTATAACGTTATGGTAAGAGAATATAAAGTTGTTTCATACAAATAAGGAGCTTGTGTCTTAATACAGAAAATTCTCTAGCTTTTAAATATTCCAAACATGGTCTTTCTGATTCTCCTTTGGCGCTATCTATCGAGATTTCTGTAACTACTCGACTACATGCGCTCCTAGTGGCAGAATAACTAGCTCTTTGGATTATCAGTGAAAATAGAGTAATTCTTCTAGGAAATTAATAAACGAATGTGTGGTATTTAGCCGGCTTATTACTTTTACTGTCCTTACAACGAGAATAAAGACATTGCATTCATTCCAAACATTCCATACCGACACTTTCCTATAAATACACGTTTAGATGTACCCCGAATCGATAAAGTACGGATCTAGACAGAGGTTTCTGAGCGTCTATGATCAACATAACAATAAAACAGAGGACTTCCTAGTTTATGTTTTGTTGGAACGAAGTAGTTAACTTCTTAGACAGTTGCTTGTGTAATACGATTGTGTTTTTTCAGTCTAAGTGACAAATTGAGGTTCTTTTAACCCTTTCACTGCTGAAGTGTTAACAAGCTCACAGACCCTCCTTGCTGAATTATTTTAGATAAACATTAATTAGTATATTCTTTAAAATACCATGCAGAATTAACATATAATATTGTGAAACACTCATCAAAGTTGTTGTAGATGAATGCCGAGTAACACAATTTAAATATAAAAAGTTTCAAAATAGGGAAAAGATACCACACGCAACACACTTTACAAAGGGTTGTCCAAGGGCCACAATAGAAACATTAATAAAAAGTTGCTATATGATGATCTGAATTTTGATGTCTTAACTTTAATGTGACACTTTACCAAAATATTGATGAACAGAAATTTATTAACAATTCAGGGGTATCCAAATTTTAATGTAATAGTATTCTTTTTGTAAGTATGAATCAGATTTGGCTATAAATTAGATATGAAAATCTAATTATTATTATATATTATATACAGGTAGAAATTACCACCTCTACTTTCAAAATCGGATTTGTGTATGGTAAATTTCAAAACAGGGGTGCAAACATAAACTCACATTGCATTTGGCACACATATACTTTGACTCTTTTCTCTTTTTCTGGCCAATAGTGGTGTTGGAACATACATGACATCTTCTGGCAGGCTTTTTTTTGTTTGGTGTTGAAGGTATTAGTGAAATAAAATGTCGTTCTGTCAGTCTTGTGGGTTGGTCACCAGATAAAGGCCTCCCAGGTTTATTTGTTAGTCTTGGTGTATGAAATTCTTGTAAAAGTTCAGTAATTAGAGTGAGTTGAAAGTCAGCGAGAGTAATATTCTTACCAGTTTTGAAATTATACAGTGAATGTGCATTTAGAAGTGTCATGTCTAACATATGAAAGAAAAATTTCCTATACCACTTCAAAGTCTTCCTTACACACTCGAGGGAGCCTATCATCATGTCTGATCTGTCAACCGCACCCATATTTTTATTGTAGTCCATAACACAGTCAGGTTTCATTATTTGCATGTTCGTCTTTTTGTCTAATTTACCTGTCGGTCTCATTGAGTCTGTGTGGAAAGTAGTTAGCATACAAACTTCTCGTCTGTCCATCCACTTTAGTGCTAACATATTGTCGGTATGCGCAGATTCAAATTGCCCTTTCTGTAATTTTGCTATGAGTTTTGGCATTCCTTTCCTGTTCCTTCTTACAGTGCCGCAAGCATTTGTTTCATTTACATGTAGCCAATGATAAAGAAGAGGACTCGAGTACCAATTGTCTAACCAAAAATTATGCCCTTTATGCAGGTACTTTTTAGCGAGGGTTTGTACCACAGCCCCTGACACCCCAAGGTCACGGTTATCAACAATTTCTGTGGTATTGCCCGTGTATACAATGAAGTCTAGAATATAACCAGTCTGACAATCACAAAGCACAAACACTTTTACACCAAACCTGTGTCTTTTGGAGGGAATGTATTGTTTGAACGAAAGGCGACCTTTGAATAGCATAAGGCTTTCGTCAATGCAAAGGTTTTGAAATGGTGAGAATAATTCGCTGAAAGTACGTCTAAAATGTTCAATAACAGGTCTCAATTTGTGCAATCTGTCTCCTTTATCTTGCGTCTTATTGTCATTGAAGTGTAAAAGTCTTAGAAGTAAAAGATACCGATCCCTGGACATGTAGTCTGCAAATTGTGGAGTAGCAATGAGGGGATTTTTTGTCCAATATTCTGCTATTGTATGCTTCTTTACTCTGGTCATAAGCATTGTCAAGGCAAAGAAAATGTATAGCTCTTCAGGAGAAGTATCTGTCCAAGTTTGTAGTCGGGAATGGGGGCTTGGTGGTAATTTTTCACACAAGAACGTGAAATACTTATTGCTCTCATTTGCAATACGATACATAATATGCAATGGTAAGAATAACTTGAAAATATTAGCAACTGTAAAATTTTCATTCAGATGTGTTTGTATACCTGAATTTTGTTCATCAAAAGGGTAAATTACTGGCCTGAATGGACCCTGTTGCCACTGAAAGGAACAATCAGTACGGCGTCTTTTAGCATGTTGCGTGGGTTCAGATTGTACATCACTGTCATCACTATCACTATTTCCATTATCATCGTTAAAACTTTCACTTTCACTATTATCAAAGTCAAAATCTGACAAATCGGACGATACTGCTTCAAATTCTGCTAATAAATCTGCATCCTGCACATGTGACTGCTTGCTGGAGGAAGCCATGATTTTGTACAGCCCGAGTCACGTGACCGGCTTGCAACACGTGCAAATGCCTGGGAAAATTTTACTATGCAGGGATTCAGATTTTATATGATAGGCAGCAGCACACAGCAGAGAAAGAAATAAAACCTGAAACAATATAACCCCAATAGATGGCAGACCAACACTACTTAGAGAATACTACGTTTAGTGACCTTCATTTCTATTTACTGACGTCAACTGCAGTGTGTCGGCAATGCTCCGTCATTCGCAAGGAGAGCAGTGAATCACGCTGTCGGAACAGTTCCGACATCCGCAGTGAAAGGGTTAAGAAAACGTGGTATGTGATTGTTCATTTATGGCATTCTGTGACTTTTTAACTTCGTTTAAGATAGATTTATAACGAATGTGCATTGAAATTGCTCCAGAAATTTGTACAATAACTCAGACCCGGCAAGTAAGATGCTGGCTTCGATGGAGGGACTTGCTCTACTCACAACTGGTATCCAGTAATCACAGAATATCGAATCGAACTAGGTTTAGTACCTCTTTTTGCTGCGCATTCTGGAATACGTGTGGCCTGGTTGATCAGGGGGTGAGCTGTTGCAGTTTGCTCGAGCAATGGCTTAGACGTCATCCTAGTTAGCGAAACGCATCTCCGTCCAGACTCTCGTATCCACATACCGAGCTACATTTTCCAACGCTCGGACCGCTAAAGCCGCCCTGGTGGCGGACAGCGGTACTCGTCAGGCAAAGTGTAGTCTATAAAGCCATCCAGCGCCCCACTCTTCAAGCCCTAGTGGCCACGGCAATTTGTCTTTACCTTGGTGGAACTGAGGTCCTGGTAGACTCTGTGTACCACCCTTCCAACAGGCAGTTCGTTCCAAACGATTACCTATCTATCCTAAACTTATATCCTAGTGCTATCATGGCCGGGGACTTCAATGCTAAACATCAGCGTTGGCGCTGTGGTCGTCGGGCAGATGCAAGAGGCAACCAAATCATTCGTCTCATAGATGGAGACCCACAGCTTCAAGTGCAGGATCCCTGGCAACCTACGCACTGCCCGCGAGGTGGAGGACAGTCATCAGTCATTACCTTCGCTATCTCCATTCATTTTCCATTTCGCGTCACTCACACGTCATTAAACGCACTACATTCGGACCATAATCCGCTGCTGACAGAAATCAACACCAGGGTTGCCAGCCATGACTCCTCGCTTCAAACGCGAGGAATTGAATGGGAAGGTTAAGCAACTTCCATCCCAGTCATAGAGAACGCAATCTCATCCTTCCCTTCTATCCTGACAGGAGCCGCCAAAAACCTAACACTTCACGGCCCTGCACCTCTTCATCCAGACATCCTTTCATTGAGCATCACCCTCCTTATCCGCCGCTGCTGGGCGTCACGGAGATTATACCAGCGACACCTCACGCCACATAATCGCGCGCTCTTGCGACATTTACGTCGACTTGTCAGGGTCCGACTGCGTGAGCACAAGGTGCAAGTGTGGGAGGACACAATGGCCAGACTGCGTGTTGAAAATGGCGACGTGTGGCGAATCGCAAAAGCCCTCAGAACTAGGATTGTTTCTTAATCAGTGGTGCCAACAGGCAAAAATAAATATCGATACAAAAGTAGGTCAAGCGGATTAATCTAACGGGAGGATTCATTTTTTTATATTTTTATTTACGTCCTCCAACGTTAAGTCATCTCGTACGATGAAATGAATGATGTTCAAATTGAGTAGAGGGTACAAGGAGCTTAGAGTTACCAGACATTCATATTTCAGGATAAGAGAAAACCTCCAACGTTAAGTCATATCAGACGATGAATGAAATGATGTTCAAATGAGTACAGCGTACATAGAGCTTAGAGTTACCAGACATTCATATTTCAGGATAAGAGAAAACCTCCAACGTTAAGTCATATCAGACGATGAATGAAATGATGTTCAAATGAGTACAGCGTACATAGAGCTTAGAGTTACCAGACATTCATATTTCAGGATAAGAGAAAACCTCCAACGTTAAGTCATATCAGACGATGAATGAAATGATGTTCAAATGAGTACAGCGTACATAGAGCTTACAGTTACCAGACATTCATCTCTCAGGATAAGGGAAAACCTCCAACGTTAAGTCATATCGGACGATGAGTGAAATGATGTTCAAAAGAGTACAGGGTACAAAGAGCTTAGAGTTACCAGACATTCATCTTTCAGGATAAGAGAAAACCTCCAACGTTAAGTCATATCGGACGATGAGTGAAATGATGTTCAAAAGAGTACAGGGTACAAAGAGCTTAGAGTTACCACACATTCATCTTTCAGGATAAGGGAAGACCTCCAACGTTAAGTCACACCAGACGATGAATGAAATGATGTTCAAAAGAGTACAGGGTACAAAGAGCTTAGAGTTACCAGACATTCATCTTTCAGGATAAGAGAAAACCTCCAACGTGAGTCATATCGGACGATGAATGAAATGATGTTCAAAAGAGTACAGGGTACAAAGAGCTTAGAGTTACCAGACATTCATCTTTCAGGATAAGGGAAAACCTCCAACGTTAAGTCACACCAGACGATGAATGAAATGATGTTCAAAAGAGTACAGGGTACAAAGAGCTTAGAGTTACCAGACATTCATCTTTCAGGATAAGGGAAAACCTACAACGTTAAGTCACACCAGACGATGAATGAAATGATGTTCAAAATTAAGTCATATCGTACGGTGAATGAAATGATGTTTAAATGAGTACAGGGTACATAGAGCTTAGAGTTACCAGACATTCATCTTTCAGGATAAGTCATATCGGACGATGAATGAAATGATGTTCAAAAGAGTACAGGGTACAAAGAGCTTAGAGGTACCAGCATTCATCTTTCAGGATAAGAGAAAACCTCGAACTTTGTCATATCACACGATGAATGAAATGATGTTTGAATAAGTCCAGAAAAATGGAGGATGATGCCAAAAATTGTAACAAGAACGTGATCCATTGTTAAATATAATTTGTATGCTTAAGCGTGATGCACATATGCTGTACAGGAACTTTTAGTCTAAAATTTTGGCTTTAGCGCTTACGTACATATTAAATTGTAACTAAAATTTAAATCAAATTGGAGAATTTAAATCAAATTATTAATGTCAATTTGAAATAAGCTGAAATTTATTTCATATCCTTAATATCATTTTACAATCAAAATACTCTAGCTTCAACAATTACGGAGGGTTGAATTACACTGAAGAAGATCTATTTATAAAGTCCAATTGCTGTATTCTCCGATCCCCGTTATTTAGTACTGATGACGATAGACTTCCTTTCTAACTTGAGAAGAGACAATACTCTCTTTTCCGGACATTTGGTGCCATATCGCGACTTATTTTTACCTGAATGTAAAGCTAGTTTAAAGTTGTTCTGTAAACAAAAGAAGCTCGTGTGTTGTTAGAGAAACTTCTCTAGCTTTTAGCAATTCCAGTCAGTACTGTCCTGTACTTCCCTTGGCGCTATCTATCGGGGTTTGTGTAACTAGATGACTATATGCGCACCTAGTGGCAGAATTACTAACCGTGTCGGATATTAGGCAAAATAAACCAACTTTAATGTGAAGTTAAACAAGGAAAGGTTTACTTTATATTAGATAGAAGATTTATTTTAAAGTTTTCCATTTGTTATTTTTACCCTCTTCATTCGAAGCCTACAAGTGAAACATTCATTACTCGGTTTTACTATATATACATGTTTTGATGAACACTGAATCGTAAAAGTACATACAAACGTTGGACAAAGCAATCTTCTCAATCCTCTATAACCTTTATTTGGAAAATTCTTTGAGATATTCCAATTTTCTCAAACGATTTGGTTAAAATTAATCCCTGCTCAGGATAGTAACAGAAAAATGCAACAATGTTTTTAATTTATGAGTTCAGTTTGTGAAGTAATCTACATTGCACGCTACTTTTGTATAACTGATGTTCCGGTTGGTACAGATGTCTTACTAAATACAAAAGTAAATCTTTTTGATGCAGAAAATATATAAAATTTGCAGGGATACAAGTTTACCTTTTGCAGATTGAGCTATTTTCGACATATTGTTGTTATACTTCTCGTTTTCCATATAATATCACTCTCAAAAAAGGAGTGAAACTTTTTCCTTATCCAATTATACTTCTGCAACTACTTCTTTTGTTTTGGTTATGGAAGTTAAGTAATAACAGAATGGAATGTTCAGAAGTTTTAAGATCTGGCCGTAGTGTGGTGGCCTGGAAATTTCGTTCTCTTGGACTGACAAAGACAAAAAAAGGCGAGAAGTATAATGATTGGAAGATTCGAGCAAACAACAAAGGACATCCCGGAAATGTTTACACACACAAAAGCGCCATTAGACACAAGGCAACTGCTTTTCAGAGGTCTACATTTTTTGTTGTATTAAGTTTACGGTTTTACCAAAAAACCTTAAAATTGATAGGACTTATGAGCACATTACAAGAAAAATCAAAATATAGGTGTCAGTTGTCATTAAAATAACATCCGAAGTTTTGCATCATCTTTTATGATCACAAAATTGTTAAAATGTTTCGTAAAAACAGAACTTTTGTTAATTAACATATAAATGTAGACACAGACGTTTCTGTTAAAGTACTTTAGGATCTCAAAACGTGAGATACTTTGGTACAAACTTTTGAGTGGAATAAATAATAACAATTGAAGATCCTAATGATGTGACCTGATGGACTATATACAGCATTTAGGGTTCCGATCCTTTAAAATTATTATATAACCTACTGACATTCTTAAAGGAACCATTTAGTAATACCTTATGCGCAAGGAAGAAGTAATTTGATTCCTTACAGTCTATTACAAGGTAAACATGTCGTAATAATGAGTTTTACTACAGACTGGGATTCGAACCCTGAACTCTCAGTACCCTCGTCACAACATGTGGTTACTACTGGGCTACGATAACAAATATTATAAAATACGTTATATTACAACATAAAACCGCAGTTTCACTTGTTTTTCTTGTTCTTGTCTATTTTCTTATGTCTAGTAGTAACTTGCCCGTAAGAGAACATCTGTAAATAAGTTTGTTACTGCGGCTAAAAGGTTTAAAATTCGTAATAAAATATATAGCCACTGATTGGACACGAACCACGACCCACAGCGTGCGTTTTGTCACTTTGTCACGGAGTTGTTGATACAGCCTTACAATACAAATAGATATTGCTTCTGTTAAAATCATAATTAGACGATTTACAGTAATGCAGCATACAGTAGTTTCTACAGTTACTGATACTACCACTAGGAGCGCATGTAGTCGTGATGTTACAGCAACCTCGATAGATAGCGCCAAGGGAGAATCACGGCGTTGTTGGTTGGAATTGCTAAAACCTAGACAACTTCTAGTTTAAGACAAAAGTGTCTTTCTTTACGAAATGAATTTAGGTTAGCTTTGTATTCCGTTCAAGGTAAGTCGAGATAAAGGATATTGATTAAGGAAAACAGAGTATTCTGTTACGTCAAGTTTGAACAGGAGATTATCATCATCGTTATTAAATCACTGGAAAATATGACGAATAGCACTTACCATTGCCCAATTTTAATCCAATGATGGTATGTTTATTGCTTTTAGTAACCAATACGCCAATATGTTGTTTACATTTACATCCATATCAGTATTTCGCATTAAGGGTATTCAGATGTGAGAGCATTCCTCTTAACATCTTTTAGTGTGACTTCAGTAAGTAGGCGTGTCGGATGTATAATGGACGTTTAGTTTTACATTTATGTTGCCGACAGACTTATTAGAAACCTCTGTCTGGAAATGAATCTGTAGTATTGAGCGTACATTAAAACGTGTATTCATACTAAAGTGTCCTTAGCGAATTTCTGGAATCAATGCAGCTGATAGAAGTAATCACTTCTTTCACATTAGTCGTGTGTAGACTGAGGTTTGAGTGACATACAAGTCTGTTGGAGAATTTAATGTCATATCGGCATGTTGGCCATTGAAGCTCAGTGGCTTTGAGCAACCGCACGGAGAGTGGAAGATGCGTGGTTCAAATCCCGGCTATGGCATTGAATTTCTCAGTCAGGCTCTACTCCTTCAAATGCAATTTAAGCTTAGAAGAACTATATCTACTGTTTAGAAACCTTATTTCTAAGTCTAACCAAACGTGTACATATTAACAGTATATAGTCATACTAATGTAGCTCTCGGGATAGCTCTGAGATTCCGTTATGTACTTAGTACATGTGTATTACATACTCTGTTCTGTCTATATCTATTTATATCGATCTGAGTTTCAGTAATTAACATACTAGCTGACACATAAATACAAATGAAGATAAATGTTGGATTTTAGAACACACATCTCCTGTTTGTGTTGCTATGGATAAATAATAAATGTTGTTGGTTATGACGTCATATTATATTTGTAAAAGGTATAACACGAACTGGGAAGTAATAAGATTATTATAAATTAGTCTGGGATAAACCTTATGCAAATATAAATTATAAAGCTAAGGTAATTACTAGACGCTATTTAATATACTACGGATGCGGATAGCAATTCCGAGATATCAAACACACCAACATCCTGAGATGCAACAAAAAACTGTTTTTGGCACTGTATTGTGAACTTCAATACTTATTTTGTGAATACTTCTGACCCTACTTTTACAAGATTTAGTAGATATTACGATAGCCTTCATTTCTAACCAGACAAAAGTCAGTATTATAATTTTTGGAAGTAAAGTGCCATATCACAACTTATTTATAACGGTGTGGTAAGAGAATATAAAGTTGTTTCATACAAATAAGGAGCTTGTGTCTTAATACAGAAGATTCTCTAGCTTTTAAATATTCCAAACATGGTCTTTCTGATTCTCCATTGGCGCTATCTATCGAGATTTCTGTAACTACTCGACTACATGCGCTCCTAGTGGCAGAATAACTAGCTCTTTGGATTATCAGTGAAAGTAGAGTAATTCTTCTAGGAAATTAATAAACGAATGTTTGGTATTTAGCCGGCTTATTATTTTTACTGTCCTTACTACGAGAGTAAAGACATTGCATTCATTCCACACATTACATACCGACACTTTCCTATAAATACACGTTTAGATGTACCCAGAATCGATAAAGTACGGATCTAGACAGAGGTTTCTGAGTGTATATGATCAAAATAACAATAAAACAGAAGAATTCTTAGTTTATGTTTTGTTGGAACGAAGTAGTTAACTTCTTAGACAGTTGCTTGTGTAATACGATTGTGTTTTTTTCAGTCTAAATGACAAATTGAGCTTCTTTTAAGAAAACGTGGTATGTCATTGTTCATTTATGGCATTCTGTGACTTCTTAACTTCGTTTAAGATAGATTTATAACGAATGTGCTTTGAAATTGCTCCAGAAATTTGTACAATAACTCAGACCCGGCAAGTAAGGTGCTGGCTTCGATGGAGGGACTTGCTCTACTGACAACTGGTATCCAGTAATCACAGAATATCGAATCGAACTAGGTTTAGTACCTCTTTTCGCTTTGCATTCTGGAATGCATGTGCCCTGGTTGAACAGGGGGGTGAGCTGTTGCAGATTGATCGAGCAAATGCCTTAGACGTCATCCTGGTCAGCCAAACGCATCTCCGTCCAGACTCCCGTTTCCGCATCCCGGGCTACATTTGCCATCGCACGGAACGCCAAGGCCGCCCTGGTGGCGGTACAGCGGTACTTGTCCGGCAAACTGTAGTCCATAAATCCATCCAGCTCCCTCCTCTTCAAACCCTAAAGACCAGGGCAATTTGTCTTAACCTTGGTGGAACTGAGGTTCTGGTAGACTCTGTATACCACCCTTCCAACAGGCAGTTCGTTCCAAACGATTACCTATCTATCCTAAACTTATATCCTAGTGCTATCATGGCCGGGGACTTCAATGCTAACCATCACCGTTGGCGCTGTGGTCGTCGGGCAGATGCAAGAGGCAAACAAATCATTCGTCTCATAGATGGAGACCCACAGCTTCAAGTGCAGCGTCTCTGGCAACCTACGCAATACCCCCGAGGTGGAGGACTGGCATCAGTCATTAACTTCGTAGTCAACACACATTTTCGATTCCATCTCATTCTCAAGTCACTAAACGCACTTCTTTCGGACCATACTCCGATGTTGACAGAAATCAACACCAGGGTTGCCAGTCATGACACCTCTCTTCAAAACCAAGATTTTTATTGGGACGGCGTACGTAACTGCCTCCACACTTCCATCCCACCGAACCCAAAAATAACCAACATCCCAGACGTAGAGAACGCAATCTCATCCTTCACTTCTATCCTGATGAGAACTGCCAAAAACCTAACAGTTCACGGCCCTGCACCTCTTCATCCAGACATCCTTCCACTGGACATCACGCTCCTTATCCGCCGCCGCTGGGCAGCACGGAGACTACACCAGCGACACCGCACGCCACATATTCGCGCGCTCTTGCGACCTTTACGTCGACTTGTCAGGGTCCGACTGCGTGAGCACAAGGTGCAAGTGTGGGAGAATACAACGGACCGACTACGTTTCGAAGATGGCGACGTGTGGCGTATCGCAGAAACCCTCAGAACTAGGATTGTTTCTTAATCAGTGGTGCCAAGGGGGAAAAATAAATATGGGTACAAAAAGCTAGCGAAGCGGATCAATGTAACGGGAGGATTCATTTTTTATACTTTTATTCACGTCCTACAACGTTAAGTAATATCAGCCGTTGAATGAAATGATGCTTAAATGATCCCAGAAAATTGGAGAGTGATTATCACGAAATCTGTGTGGGCTGGCGCTGTGAGAAATAAGCAATTCATAAGTGGAAAATGTGTGTGAGATACATAAAGGTATGAATATACATATGTAGAAATGTGTTATTTTGTTCTCATGATTACATTATGGACTGACATTGAATGTTCCATTTCGTTTCGTCCGCTATGACAAAACTATTGCGGGCGATTAGCATTTGTTTCCGCTTGGAATAAAAATGAAAACGGAAGTACAGAAAAAACTGTACATTTAGCACAATCTAGAATCTCCAGGCGTCAGTATCAGGTGAAAGACTTAATATTTACGTGATAAATAGGTCTTTAATAAAAGACTGTCAAAATGCTTATCCAATTCCCTTGCAATTACCAATTTTACATAAATTGTGTACTTGTATATAATCTAAATGTTTCCGTGTGGTAAAGTTATGTGTACATCTGGCTCCATTTATATAAAAGTTATTCATAATAAACTACTTAACGTTAGGTTCCCAGAAAAGTTAATAAGTTTATTTTTTCATGCAGTGTAAATAAACATATGAAGGAGTAATCAAAGTCACTTAGGAAGGTTAATGAAGGAAACAAAAGAATAAAGATACTGTTACACAGCATTACTTATTTCCTTAAAAGCACAACGTGATTTTGCACATAGATAAGCTTTTACCATAGTCAAATGTTTACTAGCGTTTCTGTTAGTAAAGTCTTTGTAATTCCAATCTGTTTGTACGACTTCGGGTTGAAAATAAGTAAAAATTCAAATTATAGCTAGAAAGTGATCCATTGCTAAATATAATTTGTATGTTTAAGCGTGATGTACATATTCTGTACAGAAACATTTAGTCTAAAACTTAAGCTTTACCGCTCATGTACATATTAAATAGTAACTAAAATAAGGGCTTAGCCATGAAAAATTTAAATCAAAATACTAATTCCAATTTTGAATAAGCTAAAGGTATCCGTACAAAGTTAAGTATCAAGGTTATTATGAACTGTTTGTTTAATTTACGTACTTTAACTTTGAAAGCCATACCGGACGATAAATGGAATAGCTGAAATGATATTCGATTGGGCCCAGGGTCCATGAAGTTTACAGTTACCCTACATTCGTCTTTTAGGATAAGAGAAAACCTCAGAAATAACCTAATCTTTCTAACTCACCCTGACCGAGATTCGATCTCATGACATCTTGAACGTGAGGGAGACATGCTACCATCTATTGTACCGAGGCGGCATGCAAAACTTTACTTCATATCCAGAATATAATTTTACAACTAAAGAACACTAGCTTCGAAAAATTGTGACGATTATATTATGCCGAAGAAAGGGAATTTATAAATTCCAATTGCCTCTATCTTCCGTTCTGCACAATTTAGTACTTATCACGACAGACTTCCTTTCTAACCCGAGAAGAGGCAATACTCTCTTTTCCGGACCTTTAGTGCCATATCAGGATTTCTTTGAACCACAATGTAGAGCTAATTTATAGGTGTTTGCTACTCAAAAGAATCTCATGTGCTATTACAGAATGTTCTCTAGCTTTTAGCAATTCCAGTCAGTACTGTCCTGTACTTCCCTTTGCGCTATCTATCGGGGTTTTTGTAACTACATGCGCACCTAGTGGCAGAAATACTAACTGTAACGGATAGTAAGCAAAGTAAACCAATTTTAATATGAAATTAAACAAGGAAAGGTTTACTTTTAAGAAGATGGAAGGATTATCTTAGAATTTTGGCATTTAGCATATTTGTTATGTTTACCCTCTTCATTCGAAGCCTACATTTGAATCATTCAATACTTGCATTTTCATATAAATACACGTTTTGTTGCAACCTGGATCGTAAAATTCATATATAGACAGAAGTGCCTGAGTGTATATGATTAACAAACAATAAAACAAAATGCCGGTTATACACCCGACACAACTGCTTACAAACATTCGATAAACGATCCTGTCAATCCTCAATTTCATTTACGTTGAATGTTTTTGGAGATATTTCGATTTCTTGTAAAGATTTGGATAAAAATAATCTTTTATCGGGATACTTTTAGTCAAATGAAACAATAATTTCTTAGTTCAGTTTGTGAAGTAATATTTACTCCACGCCACTTTTGTATAACTGATGATCCGGATGACACGAATGTCTTATTACAAACAAAAGTAAATCTTTTTGATGCAGAAAATATATAAATTTTGCACAAATACAAGTTTACTTTTGTAGATTTAGCCATTTCCGTTGTTCCTCATCCAATTCTTCTTCTTCAAATACTACTTTTGTTTTGATTATTAAAGGTAAGTTATAATAGAATGCAATGGTCAGATTTTTTAAGATCTTGCCGAAATGTGATGGCTTGGACATTTCGTTCTCTTTGACTGACAAAGACTTGGAAAAGGCGAGTGGTATAATGATTGGAAGATTCTAGCAAACAACATTGAATATCTCGGAAATATTTACACACACATAAGCGCCATTAGATACAAGGCAATTGTTTTACCGAAATCTACATTTCTTGGTGCATTAGGTTTCCGATTTACCAAACTAACTGAAACAGGACTGGACTTATGAGCACATTACCAGGAAAATCAAAATATAGATTTCAGTTGTCATTAAAATAACATCTGAAATTTTAAGCCAGCTTTATGTTCACAAAAGTGTTAAAATGTTTCGTGAAGAGAGATATTTTGTTAATGAACGTATAGAGGTAGATACAGACGTTTCTGTTAAAGTGTTTTACTATTCTCAAAACGTGTATTTGCCTAGAAACTTTGGTACGAACTTTTAAGTGGAATAAATAACAACTGAAGATCCTATTGTTGAGATCAGATGAACTGTATACAGCATATAGGGTTGTGATCCTTTAAAATTATTATATAATCTACTGACATTCTTAAAGGAACCATTTTGTAATAACTTATGTGCAAGGAAGAAGTAATTTGATTCCTTACAGACTATTACAAGGTAAACATGTCGTAATAATGAGTTTTACTGCAGACTGGCATTCGAACCGTGAACTCTCAGTACCCTCGTCACAACATGTCATTACTACTGGGCTACGATAACAAATTTTATTAAATACGTTATATTACAACACGAAACCGCAGTTTTACTTGTTTTTCTTGTTCTTGTCTATTTTCTAATGTCTAGTAGTAACTTGCCTGTAAGAGAAAGTGTATATAAATTTGTTACTGCGTCTAAAAGGTTAAAAATTCGTAATAAAAGTTATAGTCACAGATTGGGCATGAACCTCGAACCACAGCGTGCGTTTTGTCACTTTGTCACGGAGTTGTTGATAGTGCCTTGCAATACAAATAGATATTGCTTCTGCTAAATTCACAATTAGAAGATTTAAAGTAATGCAGCACACAGTCGTTTCTACAGTTACTGATACTGCCACTAGGAGCGCATGTAGCCATGTAGTTACAGCAACATCGATAGATAGCGCCAAGGAAGAATCATGATGCTGTTGTTTGCAATTTAGTAATTCCTAAGAGAGCTTCTAGCTTAAGACAAAAGTCCCTTTTGTTTACGAAATAACTTTAAGTAAGCTTTGTACTACGTACAAGGTAAGTCGAGATAAAGGATATTGATTAAGGAAAACAGAGTATTCTGTTTCGTCAAGTTTGAACAGGAGATTATCATCATCGTTATTAAACCACTGGAAAATATGACGAATGGCAATTAGTATTGTCCATTTTTGTTCCTAAGTTCGAATGTTTATTTGTTTTAGTACCCAATACGCCGATGTTATTTATATTAACATCCATATCAGTATTCCATATTCAAGGTATTCAGATGTGGGAGCGTTCTTCTTAACACCACTTAGTGTAACTTCAGTAGGTAGTCGTGTCTGGTGTATAATCGACGTTTGTTTTACAGTTATGTTGGCGACAATCTCGCTTAGAGACCGCTGTCTGGAAATGAATCTTTAGTATTGAGGGTACATCAAAACGTGCATTTATAATAAAGTGTCGGTATCGAATTTTTGGGATCAATGCAATTGATGGAAATAGTCATTTCTTCCACATTAGTCGTGTGTAGACTAAGGTTTAAATGAGCAAAGCCAGACTGAAAATTTGCAATGTCATAGCCGATATTTGAACCAAGGACCTCCAAATCTCCTTGCGGTTGCTTTAAGCAACTGAGCTAATATGGCCGATATGACATACAAGTCAGTTGGAGAATTTAATGTCATATCGACAAGTTGGTCATAGTAGCTGAGTGCTTTAGAGCAACCACACGGAGAGCAATAGAATCATGGTTCAAATCCCGGTATGATATTGAATTTGTCAGTCTGGCTCTACATATTCAAATTAAATTTAAGTTTAGAAGAACTAAATCTTCTCTTTAGAAACGTTCTGTGTAAGTCTATCCTACTGTGTAAATATTAGCAGTATATTCTCATACTAATGTAGTAACGAGGATAGCTCTGAGATTACGTTATGTACTTAGTACATGTGTATTACATACTCCGTTCTGTCTATACCTATTTATATCAGCTTAAATATGAATAAATACAATTGAATATAAACGTTGGATTTTAGAACGTACATCGCCCTTTTGTGTTGCTATGGAGAAATAATAAATGCTCTTGACTATGACGTCATATTATATATGTTAAAAGTACAACACGAACTTCACAGTAATGAGATTAATATGGAAATATTATCAAATCGGCAACGCTAATTTTGAGGGTTAAAGATCTCGAAGTTTCAATATTAAAGGTAGTCTGGGATAAACCTTAAGCCGATATAAATTAGAAAGCTAAGGTAATTACTAGAGGCAATTTAATAACCTACGGATGCGGATGCAATTCACAGATTCCAAACACACCGAAAGTGCAATTTAATACTCCACCAATATCCTGAAATGCAACACAAAACTCGTTTTGTCACTCTTTGATGAAATTTAATAGTCATTTAGTGAATACTTCTACCCATACTTTCACAAGATTTAGTAGATATTACGATAGCCTTCATTTCTAACCAGGGAAAAGTCAGTATTATAATTTTCGGAAACAAAGTGCCATATCACAACTTATTTATAACGGGATGGTAAGAGAATACCAAGTTGTTTCATACACATAAGGAGCTTGTGTCTTAACTCAGAAGATTCTCTAGCTTTTAAAAATTTCAAACCTCATCTTTCTGCTTCTCCTTTGGTGCTATCTATCGAGATTTCTCTAACTACTCGACTACATGCGCTCCTAGTGGCAGAATTACTAACTGTACGGATTATCAGTGAAAATAAAGTAATTCTGCTAGCAAAGTTAATAAATGAAAGTTAGTTATTTAGCCGATTTATTAGCTTCACTGTCCTTACAATGTAAATAAAGACATTTCATTCCATACCGACACTTTCCTATAAATACACGTTTAGATGTACCCGGAAGCGTTAAAGTACGTATCTAGACAGATGTTTCTGAGCGCCTATGATCAACATAACTATAAAACAAAGTATCTCCTAGTGTATTGTTTTGTTGGGACGAAGAAGTTAATTTCTTACACAGTTGCCAGTGTAATACGATTGTGTTTTGTCAGTCTAACCTTATCTATATAACTCACACTGACCACAGCACCCTGACCGACATTCTAATTCGGGACCTCTTGAACGTGAGGCAGACATGTGACCATTTACGCTACCGAAGCGACAATCTGGAATTTATTTCATGTCCAGAATACTATTTTGCAATACAAGAACTCTAAATTCAACAAAATGCTACGATTATACTACGCTGAACATAACTAATTTTTAAATTCCAATTGCCTCAATTCTTCGTTCCCCATAATTTAGTACTTATGACGATAGACTTCCTTTCCAACCCGAGAAGAGACAATAATCTCTTTTCCGGACATTAAGTGCCACATCACGACTTGTTTTATCCAAAATGTAAAGCTGATTTAAAGTTGTTCTGTTAACAAAAGAAGCTCGTGTGTTGTTACAGAATGTTGTCTAACTTTTAGCAATTCCAGTCAGTACTCTCTTCTACTTCCCTTGGCGCTATCTTTCGGGATCTGTGTAACTACATGACTATATGCGCGCCAAGTGGCAGAATGACTAACTGTATCGGATATTAGGTAAAACAAACCAATTTTAATATGAAATTAAACAAGGAAAGGTTTACGTTAAATTGGATGGAAGATTTATCTTAGAAGTTTGCTATTTAGCCTATTTGTTATTTCACCCTCTTCATTCGAAGCCTACATGCAAAACATTCAATACCCGCATTTTACTATCAATACATGGTTTGATGTACACTGAATCGTAAAAGTACATACAAACGTTGGACAAATCTTCTTCTCAATGCTCTATAACCTTTATTTGGAAAACTATTTGGAGATATTCCAATTTTCTATAATGATTTGGATAAAATTAATCTTTGCTGAGGATAGTTTCAGAAAAATGGAACAATGTTTTCAATTTATGAGTTCAGTTTATGAAGTAATCTACATTCCACGCTACTTTTGTATAACTGATGTTCCGGTTGGTACAGATGTCTTATTAAATACAAAAGTAAATCTTTTTAATTCAGAAAATATATAAATTTTGCACGGATACAAGTTTACCTTTTGCAGATTTAGCTATTTCCGACATATTGTTGTTATACTTCTCATTTTCCATATAATATCACTCTCAAAAAAGGAGTGAAACTTTTTCCTTATCCAATTATACTTCTGCAACTACTTCTTTTGTTTTGATTATGGAAGTTAAGTAATAACAAAATGGAATGTTCAGAACTTTTAAGATCTGGCCGTAGTGTGGTGGCTTGGAAATTTAGTTCTCTTGGACTGACAAAGACATAAAAAAGTCGAGAGTTACAATAATTGGAAGACTCGAGCAAACAACAAAGGATATCCCGGAAATGTTTTCACACTCAGAAGCACCATTAGACACAAGGCAATTGTTTTTTCGAGATGTACATTTTTGTTGCATTAAGTTTACGGTTTTACCAAAGTAACTTAAAAGGACAGGACTTCTGAGTAGATTACCATAAAATCAAAATATGGATTTCAGTTGTCATTAAAATAACATCCGAAGTTTTGCATCATTTTTTATGATCACCAAATTGTTAGAATGTTTCGTGAAAAGAGAAGTTTTGTTAAGTAACATATAAAGGTAGATACAGACGTTTCTGTTAAAGTATTTTAGGATTCTCAAACGTGTATTTGCCTAGAAACTTTGGTAGTAACTTTGAGTGAAATAAATAACAACTGAAGGTCCTGTTGTTGTGACCAGATGGACTGTATACAGCATATAGGGTTGTGATCCTTTAAAATTATTATATAATCTACTGACATTCTTAAAGGAACCATTTAGTAATAACTTATGAGCAAGGAAAAAGTAATTTGATTCCTTAGAGTGTATTACAAGGTAAACATGTCCTAATCAGGAGTTTTACTGCAGACTGGCATTCGAACCCTGAACTCTCAGTACCCTCGTTACAACATGTCGTTACTACTGGGCTACGATAACAAATATTATAAAGTACGTTATATTACAACATAAAACTGCAGTTTCACTTGTTTTTCCTGTTCTTTTCTATTTTCTAATGTCTAGTAATAACTTAGCCGTAAGATAACACCTGTAAGTAGGTTTGTTACTGCATCTAAAAGGTTAACAATTCGCAATAAAAGGTATGGTCACAGATTGGGCACGAACTTCGAACCTCAGCGTGGGTTTTGTCACTTTGTCACGGAGTTGTTGATAGAGCCTTGCAATACAAATAGATATTGCTTCTGTTAAAATCATAATTAGACGATTTAAAGTAATGCAGCATACAGTCGTTTCTACAGTTACTGATACTGCCGCTAGGAGAGCATGTAGTCGTGTAGTTACAGCAACATCGATAGATAGCGCCAAGGGAGAATCATGATGCTCTTGTTTGAAATTTAGTAATTCCTAAGAGAGCTTCTAGCTTAAGACCAAAGTCTCCTTTGTTTACGAAATAACTTTAAGTAAGCTTTGTACTCCGTTCAAGGTAAGTCGAGATAAAGGATACTGATTAAGGAAAACAGAGTATTCTGTTTCGTCAAGTTTGAACAGGAGATTATTATCATCGTTATTAAATCACTGGAAAATATAACGAATGGCAATTACCATTGTCCATTTTTGTTCCTATGTTCGAATGTTTATTGTTTTAGTACCCAATACGCCGATATGTTATTTATAGTAACATCCATATCAGTATTCCATATTAAGGGTATTCAGATGTGGGAGCGTTCTTCTTAACATCACTTAGTGTAACGTCAGTAGGTAGTCGTGTCTGGTGTATAATCGACGTTTGATTTAGAGTGAATTTGGCGACAATCTCGCTTAGAGACCACTGTCTGGAAATGAATCTTTAGTATTGAGGGTGCATCAAAACGTGCATGTATAGTAAAATGTCAGTATCGAATTTTTAGGATCAATTGATGGAAATAGTCATTTCCTCCACATTAGTCGTGTGTATACAAAGGTTTGAATGAGTAAAGCCAGACTGAAAATTTGCATAATCATAGCCGGGATTTGAACCATGGATCTCCATCTCTCCGTGCGGTTGCTTTAAGCAACTGAGCTACTATGGACAACATGCTGATATGACATTAAAGTCAGTTGGAGAAACTTAATGTCATGTCGGCATGTTGGCCATAGTAACTCAGTGGATTAGAGCAACTGCACGGAGAGTGGAAGCTCCGAAGTTCAAATCCCGGCTAAGGCTCTGGATTTCTCAGTCTGGCTCTACTCATTCAAATGAAATTTAAGTTTAGAAGAATTAAATTTTCTGTTTAGCAATCTTCTGTGTAAGTCTAACCAAACGTGTAAATATTAACAGTATATTGTCATATGAATGTAGCAATGAGGATAGCTCTGACATTGCGTTATGTGCGTAGTACATGTGTATTACATACTCCCTTCTGTCTATATCTATTTATATCAGCTTAATATGAATAAATAAAATTGAACATAAACGTTGGATTTTAGAACGTACATCGCGTGTTTGTGTTGCTATGGAGAAATAATAAATGCTGTTGACTATGACGTCATATTATATTTGTTAAAAGTACAACACGAACTTGACAGTAAGAAGATAAATATGGTAATAGTATCAAATCGGTAACGCTAATTTTGAACCAAAAGTTCTTGAAGTTTCAATATTCAAGTTAGTCTGGGATAAAGCTTAAGCCAATATAAAACAAAAAGCTAACGTAATTACTAGAGGCTATTTAATAAACTACGGATGCGGATAGAAAATCACAGATTTCAAACACACCGAACGTGCAATTTAATATTTCACGAATTTCCTGAGATGTTACACAAAACTCATTCCGCCATTCCACAGTTTAGTGTTGTAAATTCCAGAAGTCATTTAGTGAATACTTCTAAACATACTTTCACAAGATTTAGTAGATATTACGATAGCCTTCATTTCTAACCAGACAAAAGTCAGTATTATAATTTTCGGAAATAAAGTGCCATATCAAAATTGATTTAGAGCGGGATGGTAAGGGAATATAAAGCTGTTTCATACATATAAGGAGGTTGTGTCTTAACAATTAAGTTTCTCTAGCTTTTAAAAATTTCAACCATGATCTTTCTGCGTCTCCTTTGGTGCTATCTATCGCGATTTCTGTAACTACTCGAATACATGCGCTCCTAATGGCAGAACTAATAACTGTATGAATTATCTGTGTAAATAGAGTAATTTTGCTAGGAAAGTACTAAATTAAAATTTGGTTTTTAGCCGGCTTATTAGTTTTACTGTACATACAACGAAAATAAAGACATTGCATTCATTGCAAACATTCCATACCGACACTTTAGATGTACCCGGAAACGTTAAAGTACGTATCTAGACCGAGGTTCTGAGTGTATATGATCAACATAACAATAAAACAAAAGACTTGCTAGTGCATTGCTTTGTTGCAACGAAAAAGTTAACTTCTGAGGCAGTTGCCTGAGTAATACGATTGTGTTCTTTCAGTCTATGTGACAAATTGAGCTTCTTTTAAAAAAACGAGATATCTGATTGCTCATTTATGGCATTTTGTGATATCTTAACTTCGTTTAAGATAGATTTATAACGAATGTGCATTGAAAATGCTCCAGAAACTTGTACAATAGCTCCGACCCGGCAAGTATGATGCTGGCTGCGATGGAGGGACTTGCTCTACTGACAACTGGTATCCAACAATCACAGAATGCCGAGAAGTTGATTGGGAAGGCGTAAGGAACTAGCTGCGCACTTCCATCCCACCGAACCCAAAAATAACCAACTCCCCAGATATAGAGAACGCAATCTCATTCTTCACATCCATTCTGACGAGAACTGCCAAAAACCTAACAGTTCACGACCCTGCACCTCTTCATCCAGACGTCCTTCTTCAAGACATCACCCTCCTTATCCGGCGCTCCTGGGCGGTACGGAGACTATACCAGCGACACCGCAAGCCACACAATCGCGCGCTCTTGAGACGTTTACGTCGACTTGTCAGGGTCCGACTGCGTGAGCACAAGGTACAAGCGTGGGAGAACACAACGGCCAGACTGCGTGTCGAAAATGGCGACGTGTGGCGTATCGCAAAAACCCTCAGGATTATGATTGCTTCTTAATTATTGGTGCCAACGGGCAAAAATAAATATCGATACAAAAGCGGGTGAATCAGATTAATGTGACAGGAGGATTCATTCTCTTATATTTTTATTTACGTCCTGCAACGTTAAGTGATATCGTACGATGAATTGAATAATGTGCAAATTGAGTACAGGGTACATGGAGCTTAGAGTTACCAGAGATTCATCTTTCAGGGTAAGAGAAAACCTCCAACGTTAGGTCAAATCGGTCAATGAATTTAAATCAAGAATTTAAATCAAATTACAAATACCAATTTTGAATACGCTAAAGGTATCCGTAGAACGTTAAATATCGCCCGCCTCGGTTGCATGGTGATAGCGTGTCTGCCTCACGTCCAAGAGGTTCCCAGTTCGAATCTCGCTCAGGGCGAGTTACCTAGATATGGTTTTTTCAGAGGTTTTTCCCTTATCTTAAAAGACGAATGTCGCGTAACTCTAAGCTCCATGGACGCCGGGCTCACTTGGTAATCATTTCACATATTCCATTCATATGTCCAGTACTACTTTCAAAGTTAAAGGACGTAGATTTCACAAGACAGGCGTATTATGCTTTTTTTTCTTTTTTTGTTATTCACGTACTTTAACTTTTAAAGCCATCCCGGACGATGAATGTAATGGCTGAAATGATGTTCAAATGTGCCCAGGGTCCGTGAAGCTTACAGTTACCTTACATTCGTCTTTTAGGATAAGGGAAAACCCCGGAAATAACCTTATCTATGTAACACACCCTGACCGAGATTCAAACTCGGGACCTCTTGGACGTCAGGCTGACATGCTACCTTCTACGCTACCATCTATCCAGAATATCATTTTACGATCAAAGACTCTAGCTTCAAAAAATTGTGACAATTATATTACGTTGAACAAATATAATTTATAAATTCCAATTGCCTTTATTATTATTTTTTATTTATTTTTAAGGCTCAAAGCTTTTTATTTATAACTTATTTGCCTGGTGCAGGTACAATGGACCCGGCTTACAGGCTCTAAATTTACATGAGTTTATAATTCTGGGTATGGCATTTTTATATTGTCTTTGGGGTTCTTCTAAAACCCATATGGCGACCTGTTCTTAGGCCGCCGAGAACCAGTTTTATCTCGTTATTTGTCTCTGTCTTACTTTTTCTTGTTTTTATATTTACAAATTTACACTGCGCTTATCACACACACACACACACACACACACACACACACACACACACACACACACACACACACACACATACACACACACACCTGGGCATACCACGTACGTCCCAATATCACACGCACTACACTGTACAGGCTTGGCTATGTACAATATTTACAATGTTCGCAGTTAGGTTGTGTGGCAGCGGGTAGCTGACTCCTGGGCTGCCGATGATGGCGGCCTCTGCCGGGCAGCGTGGCCTGAGCCAGGGAGGGTTGGGCGCGCATAATTTTGCAGTCGTGTTGTTCTTTTATTTTTGTTTTTCTTCAATATGCTTTGATTCTGGCATGTTTTCGGTGCTTGGGTTCGCCTTTCCCAATATTGTGTATGGTGGGGTATTGATGGTGTCGGATGCGCGCCCAGATGGAAGAGGCACGTTTGTTGATGGCCTCGTTGATGTAAGGGACGTGGGTTTCTTGGTGAATGGTGGCAGTTGTTGTTCGGATAGGAGCAGACAGGATTTTGCACAGGGATAGGTTTTGTAGGGTTTGGAGATACTTTAGGGCGGTGTTGGAGGCGTTGGCCCAGACCACGCAGGCGTACAGGACTACGGATAAAATAAAGGATCTATATAGGATGATCTTTGAGCGCAGCTTTAGCTGTTTGCTCCTAAATATGGGGGCGCACATCTTTAATCGCTGCCGCCCTTTGTTGGCGCTATCTCTTAGGTGGGTGGTCCAATGCATCGTGCATGTCAACGTCACGCCGAGGTACTTGACCTGCTGACGACAGTGCAATATTTGACCATCGACCATTAGGTCCATTGCCAAAGGGCGCCAGTTATGCAACCATGAAAGGAAGCGGTCAATGTACCGCTGCATCTCTAAAATCCACAACGAGGATTTTATGATGGTAGTATATTGCAATGTCGTCAGCATACATTGCCATTTTGCTTCTGGCGTCCACGGCGAAGTTGATGGTGAAGAGTATATACAGGAAAGGTGACATAATAGCCCCCTGTGGTACGCCAGCCTGCATCACTCTCTCCATTGAGGAGGAGCGACCCACTGGACGTAGAAGCGTTTGTTTTTTTTAAATTATGCAGCAATGGCAGTGAATTTTGGAGGCCGGGAAACTCTCGATGCAGCTTGTAAATCAGGCCGTTGTGCCAGCACCGATCAAATGCGGCTTCTACGTCCAAAAATAGCGCCAACATTGAAGCCCCATTGTTAAATTGCTCGGTGACGTCATGTACTAGTCTTAAAAGTTGAAGGTCTGTTGAGTGCCCTTTTCTAAAGCCAAATTGTGAATTTGAAATGTCAAGCGCCGCAATTTTTTTGGAGTCGAAATAGAATTATTTTCTCGAGCAATTTACCAATAGTTAACAGGAGACTAATGGGGCGGTAATTTTGAGGTTGCCTGGTGCCTTTCCCGTGTTTAGGGAGCATTATTACCTTGGCTCGTTTCCAAGTACCAGGGAAATAATTTTGCTGCAAAAATGTTTGTAAGTTGCACCAGGGCTTTTCTCGGGAGATGTTTGAATTCCTCATTAGTCACCCTGTCCGGGCCGGCAGCTTTCCCATTAGGTAGCTTCCTAATGAGCTTGGACACTTCCTGCGGCGTTGTGAGGGGCAAGTGTTGCTCATGCCTCTGTGCCACCCAGTTTTGTACCCAGGTCTGGACATCCCGTTCTAACTCGGGGTTCGTCGCTGGGTTTTCTGTAAATCTTGTTTCCAGACAGTCTGCAAAGACCTCGGCTTTCTCCTCAGAGGAGAAGTGCAGGCCGAGGTGAGTGTGTAGCGCCGCAGTGCCTGAGTTAGCGCTCGAGGAGACTTTGAATGCCTTTAACAACTTCCAAAAAGAATTGTCCGAATGTGTTGTATTTAAAATTTTCTGCTCCCACTGCCCAATTTTGTTTAATTTAATTTGTTGCCGAATGACGTTGCGTAGCCATTTTGCTAGCACTTTGTACTCAGGCTGGCGGGTAAGCCGCCAAAGTCTCGTCAAGCGTCGCCTCCTGGCAATGAGCTGCTCCACCTCAGGGTACGTGCAAAAACTAGGTGGGCTTGTGATGTAGCTGGTGGAATTTCTTTTGGCCGTGTGCAGCGAGGCGTTGTAGTTTTCAATGGCGACGTCGATGTCCGCCTCGCTGTAGTATGACAGCCTAGGCTGAGCCATCCCATGCATTTCAAGGGTAAGCTTCCTCTAGTCTGTTTCTGCGCGCCTCAGAGGCCCGGTTAGACCGGCCGTGATCGCGCCAGTGATATCAAAGGTCACTGGAAGATGGCCGGAGTCAAGGCGGTGATACAAGTGAAATTGTTTGATAATGTCGCAATTTTTAGTAATGACGAAGTCCAAAATTTCAGGGTTAAAGTGCCTTGACTTGTGCCAAAGGGTGGGTTCGGTGGAGGGGGGAGAAGTACACCTCGAGATCGTCATTTTCTGTTATAAGGTCTACTAGGAGATTTCCAGCCGCGTTTGCTCGACGTGAATACCACCAGGGGTGTCGAGCGTTGAAGTTTCCTGCCATTATAACGTGTTCCTCCAAAGTGAGGATTTGCTCGAGGTCGCGTCTACAGTCGGGGGAGTTTGGGGGCCTATAGAGGGCCACCAGCATCACCGTTTTGTTATGTAATCGTGTTTTAAGAGCCGTGCACTCTAACGCTGCCAATGGTGGCAGCGTAACAGGACCATGAGCAACTTTGTTTTTTAGTAAAACAGCTGTTCCCCCTCCCTGTCTGTCTATTCTATCAGTCCGAAATATTTGGTAACCCCTGAGCTTGAAAGTGTGCTCCTGCTTTAATTTTGTTTCACAAATGAATGAGACGTCAATTTTGTTATGCTGCAGGTAGCTTTCAAGTTCGTGCTGTAGGTGCCGTCGGCATTCCACAGGAGCCCGCGAGTTAGAGATGTGACTCCCCTTAGTTGAGCCATTTACTCGAAGATGTCCAACAGAAGCCATATGAGGGCTTCTAGTTTCTCCCAAGTGCTGGTACAGCTCTTAAATCTTGCGATAAAAGGCTGTACCTTCGGAGGAAGTTTCTGTAAGTTGAGCTCTTTAAACAGAGTAAAGAGCTCTCTGAGGCCTCCTAGTTCACCAGATGGCACCTGGGAGGGGGGAGGTTTTGAAAGTTGGCCTGCAGGTGGCGGCACTGGGGCGCTTTGTCCCCTCATGTCGCCTACAAATGAGACGCCATCTCTGACCAGGGCCGGGTTGGCAATGGGTCGTGGACCTGGTTGGGCACTTGGGGCAGCCCTGGCTATGACTGCCAGTTGGCGGCGGTGGCGTTCGTTGCGGAACGTCTCGCAACCCCTGTTGCTGGCAGGATGCGTCTCCCCACAGTTCGCACAGCGGGGTACAACGTCCTGCGTTGCCTTCTTTGGGCAGTCAGCTAAGCGGTGGAGGCCACCGCAGAGGACACATCGGGAGGTCATGTGACACATCTTAAATGTGTGCCCCAGGCGCTGGCAGTTGAAGCATTGTGTAATGTTATTTGTCTTAAGGACCTCTGCAGTGAAAAGAATATGGCATACCTCTATTTCTTGCAGAAGTCGCTGGATTTGAGTGGTCCTGTCAAGGTAACTTGGAAGTTTGGCCGAGGCCTGCCGCGTGATTTCAGTTGACGAACCAGGACGCCGGTGTAGCCCTTCGCCTCTAGGTCGTCGCGGATAAGGTCCTCTTCAAGGTCCTCGGGAAGGCGCTTCAGGATGTATCGGAGAAGTTGATTACTCTGCGGGGTGAAGCTGAGTTTGTCCACTCCGGCGTCTTTCAGCTTGGTCATAGTGGGGATGGCGTCTTCTTTACGGTTGAGGAACAGCTTGAGGCAGTTGTGAGTATTCTGAAGCGTGTATGTGCCAGCTTGGAGGGTTCCCTGGAGTATCTGCAGGACTTTAGTCGCCTGCCTGCCTTCAGGAATGACGATGCGCCGCGGTTTCTGTGAGGTTTGTTTTGTGTTTGTAGCCGCGGCTGCGGCTGATGTGGAGGCCAATGTAGGGGTGGGATTGGGTATAGAAGTGGGGGTTGTTATTGACGGTTTTGCTGCAGTAGTGTTTGGCCGTGTTGGCCGTTGGTGCTTCTGTGCCTTTGGTTTTGTGGTTGGAAGGGCAGGGAAGGCAGTGGGTCGTTCCAGATCTTTCTTTTCGGATGAGGACAGCGACTCGTACCTGTTTCTGGTAGTGACCTGGAGGGGAAGATGTTGCGTTTTGTTTTTCTTGCGCTCGGCATCCGAGTCGCTATTGCGGTGGTGGGGTCGCTTTCTGGGCGATGTGGCCTGCCAGTCTTCTCCCAGCTGCACCAGGTGTCGCTTTTTGATTGCGTGTTCCTGGTAGCAGCGTGCCAGGTCACTAGCTATTTTTCCATAGTCCCGGGACTCTGGGGCCATGTTTTCCAATGTTTCCTGGAGGTTAGATATTTCTTTTTGGATGTCCTTTACCTCCTTTTCCAGTTGGGCGTACTTTCACTTAACTGCCTCGTCCTTCATGGCGCTGTGGTCCATCGGGGCTGGAATAGTGGCTGCTGTGACGTTGGCGAATATTTGGCTCGAAGGTGGGTACCTGTTCGAGTGCTCCAGCGGTGGGGCTGGAAAGGCAGCCGGCCGACCGCCTCGGGGGATCAGTCCGCTGCCGGTAGTGCTGCTGCAATTGTCACTGCGGCCGCCGCCATCTTATGGCGGGAGTCAATGACTGTCAGCCGCAGTTGTTGCTGAGGGCGTCGTTGTTTGGAGACGCCTCTTGATGCGTGCAACAACGGCACGCAGCTGTGTGTCCAACGCTCTTGTGTGGCAGATTTATGCTTAATACGCGTCACTATGCACTGTTCACTCACAAACTGGGCTCAACGCGAACACCACTGTTTACTACTTCTATTCGCACTGTTTTACTTTGCTGATGGTCACTTGTAGCACACGAATAGTTAATTTTCCAATATACAATGTATCACTCTACCATCCACACACAATACAATCATCCAATCTATTCCGGTGTTAGGTCAGTTCCATTTACCGAACAACACCAAAAAACGTCGTCAATCATGGTTTAGTAATAATCATAGTGGACTCCATTTCTAACTTTGACAAAAAGCAATATTCTTTTAGGGGGTATAAACTTCATATCCACGCTTCTTATAAACACGATACAAAGCTAATATGAAGTTTCTTTCTAACCAAAATAAGCTGACCACCTAAACTAGAAAGTTGCCTAGCTTATAGCCATTCCAACCAGTGGTGTTATGATTCTATCGTGGCGCCATCTATCGAGCATTGTGGAACTACATGAATACATGCACATCTAGTGGCGGAATCAGAAACTTTTTGGTGTATTACTCAAAATGATTCCAGTTGAGCTACGAGTAAACAACTTTTCTAAAGATTAGCTTGTAAATGTTGTTACAGAACTATCAATTTGCATCGAAGCGCATTGCCAGTATTGTTTAATTGTGCTTGGTGAACAATATCTCATCGTTTTTGTGCATTTGACAGTGCTATTCACGCAAATCAGTGTTATTTTGTGCAAATGACCTTTTTGGTTCAGTGCCGTACTTTCAGTGAATCTAAGTGAAACTTTAGGATTACCTACTAATTAAAATATTGTGTGAAGTGTGATTGGTGTGACGTTGTGCAGGAAGGGCCAGCGTGTAGGCATACATCCCTACAGTAGGATATTGTATTGGGCCGAATTATTGGACGGTATTTACTGCCAGTTTTGTGTTCTCTGTCGTACATCATGTCCACGTGTAACATGGACTTAACAACAACTTCCCCTTCAGACGAAGATGTTCGCACGTCAGCTCTGTCCTACAGCATTAACGGTGGTAACAGCAGCTGTTTCATGGATCGGGGACTTATAGTTGATCCAAAGTTTCCCCTGCATCCTGATCATGTAACAATTCTTCAACTTGAGATGGTAGCAGGGTTGCAGTATGTTCAGCTTGCTGAGCAACATATCCCTCAACTTCTTGCAGCGGGCTCTGAGGGTAACAACTTCCAAGTTGCATCAGAAGAATTTCATAAAATGGTTCTGCACCGCGCTCGTATGGAGGTCATCACTACGTACCTCACCAAGCACGAACATTCAACAACATCTGAATGGCAACAGGTCCCCACAAAGAGGAGACACCAACCACCTAAATGCAACAACATCACTGAGCACACCTACGTCAAATAAATTATCTCTCCTTGGGACTGCAGCCTCCTCCTCAGTCGTAGCAGCCCCTCCTAGCACCGCTCCAGTTAAACGTCCCAGTAGTGGTACAAAGACCTTGCCCACTTCAGTTACAAACACTGATTCTACTCCATCAGAGTAGGGGATCTCTGTAGATATGGGGGTTGTTATAGACGGTTTTGCTGCAGTATTGTTAGACCGTGTTGGCCGTTGGTGCTTGGGTGCCTTTGGTTTTTTGGTCGGAAGGGCAGGGAAGGCAGTGGATCGTTCCAGATCTTCTTCCTCCTCGGATGAGGACAGCGCCCAGTACCTGTTTCTGGTAGCGACCTGGAGGGGCAGATGTTGCGTTTTGCTTTTCGTGCGCTCGGCATCCGAATCGCTATTGCCGTGGTAGGGTCGCTTTCTGGGCGATGCTGTCTCCCAGCCTTCTCCCAGCTGCACCAGGTGTCGCTGTTTGATTGCGTGTTCCTGATAGCAACGTGCCAGGTCACTATCTAAATTTCCATAGTCCCGGGAATCTGGTGCTATGTTTTCAAATATTTCCTGGAGCTTAGATATTTCTTTTGGAAACCCTCTCCCATCTTCCTTTGTCAACCAGAAAGCGGCAGAAAATTGCACAAATTCGCTGGGTACGACAAAATAATTACCCTCCGTAACATGCAGAACACAGTTGCGATCTTACCTGAAGATCTCAGAGCACATCGTGAAGTCCGTCGCTGGTTAGAGGATAATCAAATCCTGTTTATCTCTACTCTCATGCCTGAAGAAAAGCGGCTTCAGGTAACCATCAAAGATCTCCCTCAATATATGACTGAGGGTGAGGTCAAGGACGAACTCCTTGGTCGAGGACTTCCCATAATCAGTGTCAACCGGCTCCACACTATCCGCGGACCCACACCAGGCCCTCCTTCACACTTCAGAGTAGCTTTTGAGAAATCCAGCGAGGCCGAAAAATCTACAAGTAGGACAGGATGTTCTCTGCTGCCGTTACAGTCGAGGCATACAAACCGCCTTTCTTACCTCAGCAGTGTTTAAACTGCCAGCAGCTTTTCCAGGGAGCGGAAGGCTGCAGACTACCATCTGTTTGTTCTCACTGTGGGCAAACTGAGTGCAGAGAGTCTACTCCCATTAGCCCTGTCCACAACCCCCATGGGCTACCTAAGGAGGCTTTCTACGGTGCACGTTTCCCAGGTCTCCCAGCTAGATCCCCAGTGCAATTCCCATCCTACGCAGCAGCCGTCAGGAACGCTTCTCTGTCACCCCCTACCCAACCGCAAGAATGTCAGCTCTCTTTTACACATCGCACAGTACCTCCACCAACCTCATCTCCTGTTTCTACAGCTTCCAGTTCTCCTCAACCACAATTATCAAACACTGTTGAACATCGACTCAAACTGGCTATGCCTGAATCACTCCCACCAAGAAGGTCAATATCCTCTAAACCTGCCACTCATCCTCAAATGTCATCTACTAACGATCATTGGAATCGACATAGGATGCCGGACATTGCAGCCTTCAGCGAGGTAGCTGATCGCATTCCTCCGCACTTGCCAATTAAATTTGCAGATGCTCTTATGGAGGCACTGCTCACAAGATCTCCACAAACGTCACCAGAAATGGAACATATTCAAACAGTCTTCACCCTTTGCAGTTCCAATGGCTACTAGAAACCAACGATACAAAACATTTCCAGGACTCAAGATCTGCTTCTGGAATGCAAATGGTCTCCGCAGACAATTGGCGGAGGTTTCCAACTTTTTCCCCATGCAGAAGGCGAGTAGCTTAATGGTGCAGGAAACCCATTTATCACCTCATATAAAATGAGGCATCCCAGGAATGTGTTCCTATCGCACTGATCGAGCCGACGGCAGAGGAGTTACTGCCATATACATTGAACGTGCCATTCAACACCATCAAATATTTATCCCTGCAAACAGTAATCTGGAGATCACTGGCATCCAAGTCGACAACAGCAATGATCTCCTGCACTTGTATTCAGTATACGCGCCACCGACTCGCCCCGTACTTCCTTCTGAAGTGGATCATCTCTTCAGCTCCCCAGTTGCCACGATTGCTGCGGGAGACTTTTAGGCCAAGCACTGCAACTGGAAATCCTCCATTACCAATCACCGTGGACGCACACTCCACAACTTCATAGCGTCTAGGGCTATCTTCGCTAGGGCTCCAAACCAACCTACAATTCAGTATGCAGACAGTAGAGCACCTGATAGGCTTGATCTCACCCTGGTCCGCAATGTGCGGCAGCATCTTACGCTCTTTACAGTTCCTGCTCTATCTTCAGATCATTACCCCATCCTCCTATTCTTCCCTGGTAAGCCCAACTACAAAGCTCCTCGGATTCCCACTTCCACGAAAGACCAATTGGGTGTAGTTTTCGATACGATTGAAACAAATCCAGCCCCAGCAGCAGCCAAGTCAAACTCCAGACGACATAGACACCACGTTTGATCTTTTCACATCACAACTGACTACCGCCATCATGAGCTCTTCCCCAAAATCAAAACCTAGCAGATTTAATATCGATCCTTTACCTCAGGCTATCCGTCAGGCGATTAAACAAAAGAACAGGATGCGACGGCGCTTTTTACATAGTCGCTGCCCAGCAGATCGTCGTGAGTTTCGCCGACTTCAGGAGTTGGTCAAACTTCAACTCCAAGAATTTCGCAACGAGTGCTGGGAAAATAAGATCTCTCTTCGTGTAGAGGACAAATCCTTTTGTAGCATGACCAAATCCTTACTTAAAATACCTCGCAAAGATCCACCGCTGCACCACGGACAGGAGGTCGCTGAGTCTGCAAGGGAAAAAGCTGAACTACATGCCACCTTCTTGGAAATGACCTTTACGGCCGTTGGTACCTCGGATGTAGGTCATATCCACGCAGTCACTCAGGAAGTTCAGGCGTGCCTTTCCCAACTCCATGATGATCTACAACCTCCCTCCATCTCCGTAGCTGACGTGCAGTGCCACATCACCAGCCTAAGGCCATTCAAGTCGCCTGGCTTTGACAACATAGCGAACGCGGCGCTAGAGGTTCCACCATTCCCTTGGGTGAAAGCATTAACCTTTCTCTTTAATCCAATCCTCAAACTTTGCTACTTCCCAAAGGCCTGGAAGTACACAAAGGTCATCGCTATCTGCCAACCTGGGAAAGGCGGAACGTCCCCGGAGAGCTACAGACCCATCAGTTTGCTTCCAACACTGAGTAAACTGATGGAAAAACGTATTCTAGGTGGACTAAGGACTATCCTGAATCGACACAATATTGTCAGAGCGAGCAATTCGGCTTTCACTCTCAACATTCCACTCAACACCAGCTACCTCGTCTGGTCGATGAAGTTTACACAGCGTTTAACAGGAAGCAGTTCGTTTCAGCACTAATCCTAGATATCACCAGAGCATTCAACAGCGTATGTCACGAAGGCTTACTCTCTCGACTCATCACCTACCAAACCCCTTCCTACTTAATACATCTCATTCACTCGTACCTCACTGACAGAACCTTTGCTGTCTCTCACGGCGGAATCTTATCCTCATCTCATCCCATTAGAGCTGGCGTTCCCTAAGGTAGTGTCCTGGCACCCACTCTCTTCCTTCTATACATCAACACCCTACCATCCCTGCCACGCTGCTCGCTGTATCTCTTTGCTGTCACCTCCACGTCATCAGAGCTGGCGTTCCCTAAGGTAGTGTCCTGGCACCCACTCTCTTCCTTCTATACATCAACACCCTACCATCCCTGTCACGCTGCTCGCTGTATCTCTTTGTTGACGTTACAGCTGTCACCTCCACATCATCAGAGCTCAACCTGTGTGCTCGCAGGATTCAACAATATGCTGATCTCCTTAGCACCTGGTTCGAACATTGGCACCTACGCGTCCACCTACAGAAGAGCCAGGCCATCACCTTCTCTCGAAGACCAATTCGTCTAGCTGGTGAGGACGTCCTTTGGAAAACTTACGTTAAGTATCTTGGTGTTCTACTTGACATCAAATTGACGTGGAGAGACCACATTACATATGTGGCTAATAAAGTTAGCAAAACAATGGGTAAGCTCTACCCTCTCTATAACCGACGATCAGTGATGTCTCTGCCTACAAAACTGCTCCTGTATAAGCAAGTACTCCGACCAGCCATCACATACGCCAGTGAAATATGGGGAGTAGCAGCCAAGTCTCACCTACACCGCCTTGAAATTCTACAATCCCGATTCCTCCGCATTGCCACAGACTCCCCTTGGGACATCCCTAATCTAGTTATCCGACGTGACCTACGTATCCCCACAGTAACAGACTACATCTATACCCTTTCACGTTCCTTCTATCAAACCCTCTCCCACAACTTGAACTCCCTCATCCACGGTCTAGGTGTGTACGACATCGATCCTGGAGAGCGCTACAAACACCCGGCACATAAAATAATACAACAGATGGCTTATAACTCCAACCTCATTTTCTGCCGTATATTATCCTTCTTTACAAAACACTCCACTGCCAGTAGAGGGCCTAGCCCTGATCTGGCTTGAGAATGAAGGTCTGACATTCATATCTTCAATGTCCAGTCGTGTGTGTGTTAACAGAGAAACGAAACAAGGATTTCCTTAAAAGTTTGGTAGTTTGCTGCACAAAGAGATGCAGCTCCAGTCAATGTACACGTAAGATTAGATTTTACACAAAAATTTTGAAAATGTAGGTTTTTGTTGTGGATTTATCCCTTTCTAAAATATTCCTTTTTATCAGTAGGGAAAAACACAAAAAATGGCTTAAAAGCTAACGACCTGAAGGTAAAGAAATAGACGCCGCCCTGAGGACCGGGCTTCCCTTGCTATGGCAATGCCTGAAAATTTAGAGGAGTAAGCTTCAGCAGCACTTCCTCTGCCGAAGGTGCTGTGCATTTGGACACAACGCCGCCAACTGCACTGAACCGCCGAGATGCCACTACTGTGGCAGCCCTTCTCCAACGTCGGAGTGCAGGAGCCATGACCTTCGCCGGCGCCGCCGGTACTGCGCTACGTGCTGTGGCACAGGCCACTTCACTGGGCAAGCGCAGTGCCCTCTGTACCCCCGCCTAGGCAAAACGAGCGTTAGACGGACAGCACCCAGCTCTACACGGCGCGTCACATCACCAGAAGTACTGCTTCAAGAGCTCCAGGTAGAACTTCGGCAGACCAACACTCGCCTCAGACGCCTAGAAGAAAACTTCGCTGCCGCAGCTTCACCCAGATCCCCCACGGAGGAGATACAGGACCACCACTTAGAGGCCCTGAACATCACCACCCGACTGTGGAACTTGGAGGACGCTGTCACCGCCGCCACCACTCACCAAGAAGCCGTCAGCGAAGCTCTTCTTAAACTATCGACGTGACTAGATGACCTCACTTCACAGAACGATCTACTTACTGACACACGCTCGGACTTGCAAAAGACTCGGACCACAGCTGAATCCACCTATTCCAACTTCACGACAATTTCAACAGTACTGGACAAACATCTTCAATCTTCATCAGAACACCTTAAGAAACACAATTTAGCAGCACAGGACTGGATCTCTACCATCACTCAGCAACTCACAGCACTGCAGGAGCAAGTCACTGAGATCTCCAAGACCACAACACAGCACCAACAACTTCTGGACCTCATACACCAAAAACAGGGAGATCTACAGTTTGCACTCGCAAACTCCTCCTTCGACACCAAGACATTCATCCAAGACTTCTCTCAACTTCACAACAAGATTGATCTTCTCCACTCCAGATTGACAAGCGTCCAACTGGACACAACTGATACGTACCACAGACCCTGACGCCGCTAGGCGTCAATGCCACTTCCCGAGCACCACATGGTGGGCAGTGATTGCAACATAATAAAGTATTACCTTATCTAAGGGCGCTCAACTACGGCGGTCATCAGCGCCCTTTAAAAAACTAATCATGGCAAAAGCCAGATATAAAACTTTCTAGAAACTATACAAGTGTAACAAAACCTATTAAAAATACACGTACATAAAAAACATCAATCAAAACCTACTAAAAATTTCGTTCACTAAATCCTAAACTCTAAATTAGAAAAGAATCTAAAAATCTTCTACACGGGTCTCCACGCACGGCCTACAAGTGGGTGGGCCTGTTGACTGTCTCCCTCAACCACGAAGAGGAGCCCTCACGAAGGAGACAGCTCGAGACCCCTGGTACGCGAAACCCGTACCTACCGAAGTAGGCCCCTGGGGGAGGAGGTCCATGTTTGATCTCTTGTACCTATGCCTCAAGGAGGAGGAATGATTAGGTGACAGGGGATACAGGGCGGCTGTATCAAAGAGTCACGACAGTACTGTGACTTTTTGGGTTGGTAGAATTAAATGTCTATTTTGCAGAAATTTAAATGCTCTTCATTCAGTGGAAAGGCCACTTTGTACATTCCTTACAGGCGCTAGAAATGAAGTACCTAATCCAGCGCAGTCTCTCGTTGCTTCACCACATATAAACGAACAAAAGAATTCACTTGCGGTACACTTCAAAAAGCCGCAGACGCAATTACTACTTCTCAACTCGCAACTCCATTAACAAATTTTTTGAAAAAGCTAAAGGTTTTCATAGAAGGTTAGATATCAGGAGCAGTGTGGAATGATGCTGAAACATATTTTATATCCACATTAACTCAAATTTCGAGTTCCTCACAATTTATTACTTATCCCGATAGACTCCCATTCTAACTTGAGAAGAAACAATACTCTCTATTCCGGACATTTAGTGCCATATCGCGAATTCCTTTAACCAGAATGTAAAGCTAATTTAAAATTGTTCTGTAAACAAAAGAAGCTCGTGTGTTGTTACAGAATGTTCTCTACCTTTTAGCAATTCCAGTCAGTACTGTCCTGTACCTCCCTAGGCGCTATCTATCGGGGTCTGTGTAACTACATGACTATACGCGCACCTAGTGGCAGAATTACTAACTCTATGATGTATTAGTCACGAGCGCTGGATTTGAAACAAGGAAATCTTTGCCTTTTACTTACGAATGAAGAATTTTCTCGCAATTTTGGTATTACACAGACAAAGAAATGTAGATACTATTAGGATTTTACAGAAAATTTTTGGAAATACAAGCATTTTTTGTGGGTTTAGCCATTTCCAGCATATTTCTTGTTATCAGTACACAAGTGAAGGAAAAAAGAGCTAAGGAAGAGAAAGTAAAGAAACAAAAGGAAGATACTTCCTTAAAAGACGCGGGAAGGCTTACGACGCGGAGGTCCATGTAATGATAATGATATTTATATATATAATATAATATAATATATATAATATAATATATAATATATATAATATATATATATATATATATATATATATATATATATATATATATATAAGGGTGCTCAACTACGGCGGTCATCAGCGCCCTTTAAAAAACTAGTCATGGCAAAAGCTAGATATAAAACTTTCTAAAAGCTATACAAGTGTAACAAAACCTATTAAAAATACACGTATACGTACATAAAAAACATCAATCAAGGCCTACTTAAATGTCGTTCACCTAATCCTAAACTCTAAACCAGAAAAGAATCTAAAAATCTTCTCCACGGGTCTCCACGCACGGCCTACACGTGGGTGGGCCTGTTGACCATCTCCCTCAACCACGAAGAGGAGCCCTCACGAGGGAGACAGCTCGAGACCCCGGGTGCGCGAAACCCATACCTACCGAAGTAGGCCCCTGGGGGAGGAGGTCTATGTTTGGTCTATAATACCTATGCCTTTAGGAGGAGGAATGATGAGGTGAGAGGTGATAGAGGGCGGCTGTATCAAAGAGTCACGACAGTACTGTGACTTTTTAGGTTGGTGGAATTAAATGTCTATTTTGCAGAAATTTAAATGCTCTTCATTCAGTGGAAAGGCCACTTTGTACATTCCTTACAGGCGCTAGAAATGAAGTAACATACTCCAACGCAGTCTCTCGTTGCTTCACTACACGTAAACGAACAAAAGAATTCACTTACCGTACACTTCAAAAAGCCGCAGACGCAGTTAACACTTCTCAACTCGCAACTCCATTAACGACTTTCACGCTGCACAACTGTAACAGTCCATTAACAACTCCCTGGCTCGTCCCTTGTCGCTTATTAATACCCCAGTCATCGTTTCTCGAATGTTTTCGAAGCTTCACGGCCTTTCACGACCGAAAGAGCAAACTATCCAGACATCTCTCTGTCGCGGCAAGCGTCTAGCGCGCGCACTATTATCTGCCTCTTTCTTTCCTGCGCACGCGTAGCTCTGGCTTTGAGCGACTTCAACCAAATAATGTGATCGGTGACAGTACAAAGGGCGAATACGTTTTATTTTGTTGTAATTTACGTCCTCCAACGTGAAGTCATATCGGACGGTGAGTGGAATGGGTGAAATTATGGTAAAATGAGTCCCGGGTCTATGGGGCTTAGAGTTACTGGACTTTCGTCTTTTAGGATAAGGAAAAACCCCGGAAAGAGCCTTATGCAGGTAACTCACCCTGACCGAGATTCGAACTCGGGGCCTCTTGAACGTGAGGCAGACATGCTGCCACCAGTAGTATAGTGAAGTGAGGTATGTTCGAAATCCGTGGTGGGGAGTCTACGAGACGTGGAACTGTTTACGTGTTAATGTCGGAGCAGCCTTTCATATCTTACAAAGGAAGCTATGCCAAAAACCTTTATTTAACAAACAGTCCGTTGTACTAGGCCGGGTTTGTACCAGAGATCAAAGGCTGGGTCACGAAAGAGGATACTTGCTTTTGTTGACTCAGAGGTCCAGAGGTCCAGAGATAGTCCTAGTCGGGCGGGGCTATTTTTCTTTTTCCCCGTCCGGGTGTCTTATGCCGCAGTACCTACCCGCTTTGCAGCTTAACCTGCGAAATGAGCTAGTAGTTCCATGTTCTGCTGGGGTGTTTGAAAGTTTTGGAAATTTGGAATAGATTGCCCCTTTTGTCGTGGGCAGCTGCACTTAATCGTTCCCCCGTTTTGGGAGACACGATTTAATTTTTTTGCTCCGTTTTGGCTACGGATTGTGTAGCGCTTGGTCCATCGGCGTAAATATTGGTTTTCCTTGGGTTACCCAAGGGGTCCCAAGACGTCTCTCGGCAGTCTGAAGGACGGCAAGCGTCTTTGATCTCTCGGGTCATACCTTCCCAGGGAGTTCACTAAAGGGTTGGGGTGAATTTGAATTTTGTCGTACATTGATCGTGCCCTCTCGCGAATGACATCGACAATGTACGGGATCTGGGAGTGCTCATGTAGGATATGAGCCGGGAATTTCCAGCCTGTATCGTAAATGATGCGGAGTGCCTTGTTCTGCAGCGTCTGGAGCCTGACGAAAGTGGTATTAGCCACTGTTCCCCAGATCTCACAGCCGTACAGAATCATAGGCGCAATGATCGCCCGATACAGTTGGAGTTTGAGTCGGATCGGCATGGTTGATCTGAAAATAGGGTATAGGCTCCGGAGAAAGACGTGCCCCAGCTGGACCTTGCCCTTGACGTGCGGAACGTAAGTTAGCTTACGATCCAACGTCACTCCGAGATACTTCGCCGTTTGCACCCATGGGATTCGACGGCGCCGTAAAACGAAGTTCTGCTGCAACCGGTTGGCTCTGGTTTTCGCCAGGAGAATAGCAGAGCTCTTCTCCGGGTTAATTGCCATTCGCCATTTTGCGCTCCATTCGCCAATGGCCCGGAGCTGGGTTTGGATTTGCCGGAAGCTGTACCGTGTATTCATATTGACTGCGAAGATCATGAGATCATCCGCATACTGACAGGTTTGGGTGTTGTGGTGCGTTGGGATGTCGGGCATGTAAGCTGCGAAGAGCGCCGGCGACAGCTCGCTGCCTTCAAACTGTCATCTTATGCATTTTCTTGGAGAGGGAGCTGGGCGAATTTCACCGCTCAGCGTCTTGATTCTTCCATGCTGCCATCTATTTTCGATGGTGTGCACGCCTAGTATCGAAATCATTGATTGTACTAACAACCAGTTAAGTCACTATACTTAAGCTGAACCTTACATACCAAATAGTTGTGTGTTATAGTTGAAAAGGCACTATGGGTTCGTAATAAAAATTCCGGCAGCAGATTAGTAATGTTCAATGGAGTAAACATTGTTTGCAGTGGTTAAGTATTTATTATAACAGTCTTCATTTCAAACATCACAATAAACAATATTTCCATTCCGGGATATGAAATACCTTATCTCAACTTTTATTCAATTGAGTATAAAGCAAATGTAAAGCTGGTTTGTATGCAGAGAAAGTAAGTTTCGACAACCAGAAAGTTCTCTAAGTTGTAGCAATTCCAACTAGTAGCGTCGACATCCTCCCCTGGCGCTCTCTCTTGAGGATTTTGTAACCACATGACTACATGCGCTCCTAGCGGTAGTATCAGTAGCTGTATCCACTAACGCTTGACGTATTATTGAAAATAGAGGATTTGAAATATGAAATGAAAGAACGAACGTTTTGCATATAATTTAGGAGGGAAGGATTTTCTTAAAAGTTTGGTAATTACTCGATTTACTATTTTGATACATATAAGTTAAGACATTGAAACTTCGATACCACCACCTTGCTGTAAATACACGTTTTAATGTACCTGAATCCTAAAGGTTCATTGCTAGACAGAGCTCCATGCGGGTTTCATAAATATAAAACAAAAGTTCCTTTAAACAACTGACACGTCTACTTTCAAATATTTGATAAACAAATGCTCAAAAGATCCCCCGCACTCCTGAATATACTTTATATGGAACATCTCTTATTTTCTGCAACGAACCCAGAGTTAAAGAAGGATAATTCCTTCCATTCAAAATTTCTATACCAAGGTTTAACTGAGAATAAATATTTTGAGGTTACCTGAATGTAAAATGAACATCTTAGGAAAGAGTTTCGGTACTACGGGAAGACTGTGCGTTTGTCTCTCAACATGAGATAACAAACCGACTTGAAGTACATCAAAATAATGATCCAAATATATTACCGACGACTGAAGATTCGTAGTTTACCGTCCAATTCCAGACTTTAGCAGTTCCATGGACCTTTTCTCAGAAATAAAACTTCTTTGTTAAGGTTTATATCTTTCGCATAGATGGGTGTGTTCGGAGTAACTCCTTGTGATCGTTATGGACCTGTAAATACCTGTATACGCTTTCTAATACTAAGACGCCATTCATTTTTTCTCTTCGTCGCGTAAGATGATGGAATATTAAAGCCATTTAGCATCTACGTTATTTATGACAGGCAGCACTAGGATTCAGGGTTCGAGCTCCAACATCTGGGTACACTTTTCATATCCTAACATTTTACTTCGTTAGGCACTGTCATAAAAAATAGCCTCCATTTCTACTCCGACAAAAAAACAGTATTTTTAGGACATAGAGTGCCATATCACCTTTTCTCAAGTAATATGACCTAAATATTTTCTTACTAACTCACTTTTTACGCATCCACTTACAATTATATAAAATTTATTCGTAATCGATGTTCTCAAAAAATGTATACCGGCATTTTAATCGTGTGACATAATAATTAGAATCAATTTTAAGGAGAATTTGGATTTTCATAAACTTTTATGACAGTCAAAACTTTTACTTGTCGCTATGTCACTTAGACCTTGCCCTGAAAAGTGTATATACATAACCAGGAAATTTGTTTTCGACAAAGAAATATTGAACATAAATTGTATTTTTAAACCAAATTTACACTTCCTACGCAGAAATCTTCTGCCTAAATCTGAACAGCTATAGATATATTAAAATTGTTTTGAATTCAATCGGTAACTTCAATCTTGAAAATAATATTACTGGTAGTCTGAAATGCTCCTGTAGTCTATTTCTTACCGAGATTTAGTCTCCGAACCTTTTTATACAATAATGAAATTAGAATGAAAAGCTAGATATGAGAGAGTTCGTTATAATATGGACCAGAAGAATTTAAAAGAATAAACGTGATAAATCCTTGACTTGACAATGATTAATATATATTACTATGGACTTCATTTTTAATACATCAAAAACGGTATTCTATTTTTCGGACAATAAATGCGATAGCATGACTTCTTTTCAACTTTATCTAAAGCTAGAGTAAAATTATTTTGTGCACTAAAGAAGCTCTTGTCTTAAACCTAAACGTTATCTTGATTTTTAACATTTCCAATTGTCAGCGTTCTGATTCACTTTTGGCGCTATCTATCAAGGCTGCCTAACCACATGACTACTTGCGCTCCTAGTGGCATATTACTAACTGTATGCGGTATTAGTCAAAATAGAGGAGTTTTTCTCAGAAATTAAAAAAGAAAAGGTTTAATTTTACATTAATTTGGGAGTGAAGGTTTATTATTTAACCGACTTATTACTTTTACTCTCTTTATACATAAATAAAGATATTGCATTCATTCCAAACATTCGAAACTAACACTTTCCTATCAATACACGTTTTGATGTACTCTGAAGCGTAAAACTTCATATCTAGACAGAGTTCCCTGTGTGTATGTGACCAAAATAACAATAAAATAAAAGGTCGGTTGTACACCAGATATGACTGCTTACGAACATTCGGCAAAACTACATTTTTGGAGATTTTTCGATTTTTCTAAAGATTTGTTAAAAGATAATGTTTGCTCAGGATAGTTAGAGGACAATGAAGCAATATTTTCAAATTCTGCCTTCATTTTCTAAGTAATCCTTATTTCAAGCTACTTTAATATAAATAGTGAAAAGGATGATTTGGACAACGTGTATTAGTAGTTCTTGTTGGAGCAGAAAATATACGAGGTCTGTTCAATAAAGAATAATCACATTTTACGGTCATAATTTTTGGCACTAAAATTAAATTGTATTCCTTTCTGTTAGAATAATCTAAAACAAACAGGCCGTAGTAGTTTCAATGTTGTTACTCCTGGTTCCCGCCTGTGAGAGCCAGTCAAGTTCAGACATGTTCAGTATCGTCTACCGCTGCAATGGAGGTAACATGCAGTTAGAGTTGATGTTAGAGGAAGATCTGGAGTTTCTTTCAAACGTAATCACTGCTGATGAAACTTGGCTACATCATTTTGATCCTGAGAGCAAACAGCAAAGCTCAGTGTGGAAACCTCCTTCATCACCAAACCTCCAAAAAGCAAAAGTGGTTGCTTCTGCTGGGATAGTTATGCTCATCTCCTTCTTTGATATTCATGGAATGGTTTATCAGCATGTTGTACCTGCACACACATCAGTAACTGGACAATACTACAGGGATATCCTGAAAACATTGCAAGTCCATATCAGGCGCAAAAGACCACATTTCCGTGAAGCAGGCTGGATGCTGTACCACGATAATGCGCGGCCGCATATTGCCAATGTTGTTGCTGAATATCTTGCAAAAATCAACGTGAAGAGCATCCCTCAACCTCCCATAGTCCGGGTTTAGCCCAATGTGATTCTTTTCTATTCCCTAACTTGAAGAAACGCCTTCGTGGGAGGCATTATCCATCATCAAAACCAGTGGTGAAGCCTGCGGAGGTGATATTGAAGGATTTCTCAAAAAATTGTTTCCAGCATGCCTTTGAAGACCGGCAGAAGCGCTGGGACAATTGTATCGCATTAAGGGGAGACTATTTTGAGCAGGACCATCAAAATTATGAGAATGAGTAAAGGTACCTTGTCAAAAAAATTGCGAACGTTCTTTCTTGAACGGCCCTCGTATGTTTAAGCGCGATGTACATTTTCTTACAGAAACATTTTGTCTGAGTCTTATGGTTTTCCGCTTGTGTATATATAAACTTGTTAGTAAAATAATGGAGTAGCCATGTGGAATTTAAATGAAATCGGTAACGACAATTTTGAAAAAGCTAAATGTTTTCGTAAAATTTTAGATTTAAAGAGCATTTTGGGATGATGCTGAAAATTATTTCATATGCAGATTAACTCAACTTTCAGCTATACCGTACGATGAACAAAGCTAATTATAAATACCAATCACAGGAACTATGAAGGATATAGCATTGCACAATACTTCACTCTTCGTTAACCATAATTTAGTACTTATCACGATAGACTCCCTTTCTAACTCGAGAAGAAACTATAATCTTTTTTCCGAACATTAAATGCCGCATCACTACTTCTTTTAACCATAATGTAAAGCTAATTCAAAGTTGTTTTGTACACAACAGAAGCTCGTGCATCATTGCAGAAGGTTGTCTAGCTTTGAGCAATTCCAACCAGTACTATCCTGATTTTCCTTTCGCGCTATCTATCGGGATTTCTGTAACCACATTGCTATATGCGCACCTAGTGTCAGAATCACTAACTGTATGATGTGCTAGTCACGAACGCTGGAAGTGAAACAAGGAAATGCTTGCCTTTAACTTTACAAATGAAGATTTTTTTTGAAAGTTTGGTAGTTAGCCGCACAAAGAAATACAGATCTAGTCAATGTAGAAATACGATTAGATTTTACACAAAAATTATGCATGTGTAATCATTTTTTGTGTATTTAGCCCTCTCCAACATATTCCTTGTCAACAGTAGGGAAGTTAAAGCAATATAAAAGTAAAAAAAAAAAAAAACAGGTAAGAAAGAGTAAAAAGATAAAGAAAAGACTTTCTTTTAGGGAGTGAACTGGACTACGCTAGGGATGTCCAAACTTAGTGTACTGTAACTATACCCCAAGTGAGGAATCCCGGGAGCAAGGCTGAGGTCCGTGGCCACAGTGTAGGACCGCGCGGTTCGGTGAGGGGAAAAGTTTACTTATTTGTGGATATAAGAAAATAGCCATACGGTTATTTATTTTAATTTTAGTGTTTCATTAAAATCTACATTTCTATTTAGTGACAAGATTGTCACTCGTCCCTTCTTATACTATTTTAATGTTTTAATCCCTGGGACATAAAAAGAAATGAATGAAAACACTAGACTATCACTTAAATTCTACTGTATTCCCAATAAGATAGTGTATATCTTGAAGTATATAGAGCAATAAGTGTTTGTACAAGAGTAGAGAAAGTCATGTATACATCACAAAACGACCAAAACATTTGACTATCACTTAAAAGTGTACTGTATTCCCAATAAGATAATGTTTATCTTGAAGTAGATAGAGCAATAAGTGTTTGTACAAGAGTAGAGAAAGTCATGTATACATCACATAACGACCAAAACATTTGACTATCACTTAAAGTCTACTGTATTCCCAATAAGATAATGTTTATCTTGAAGTAGATAGAGCAATAAGTGTTTGTACAAGAGTAGAGAAAGTCATGTATACATCACATAACGACCAAAACATTTGACTATCACTTAAAGTCTACTGTATTCCCAATAAGATAATGTTTATCTTGAAGTAGATAGAGCAATAAGTGTTTGTACAAGAGCAGAGAAAATCATGTATACATCACATAACTACCAAAACATTTGACTATCACTTAAAGTCTACTGTATTCCCAATAAGATAATGTTTATCTTGAAGTAGATAGAGCAATAAGTGTTTGTGCAAGAGTAGAGAAAGTCATGTATACATCACATAACGACCAAAACATTTGACTATCACTTAACGTCTACTGTATTCCCAATAAGATAATGTTTATCTTGAAGTAGATAGAGCAATAAGTGTTTGTACAAGAGTAGAGAAAGTCATGTATACATCACATAACGACCAAAACATTTGACTATCACTTAGAGTCTACTGTACTCCTAATAAGGTAATGTTTATCTTGAAGTAGATAGAGCAATAAGTGTTTGTACAAGAGCAGAGAAAATCATGTATACATCACATAACGACCAAAACATTTGACTATCACTTAAAGTCCACTGTATTCCCAATAAGATAATGTTTATCTTGAAGTAGATAGAGCAATAAGTGTTTGTACAAGAGCAGAGAAAATCATGTATACATCACATAACGACAAAAAAAATTTACTATAACTTAAAGTCTACTGTATTACCAATAAGATAATGTTTATCTTGAAGTAGATAGAGCAATAAGTATTTGTACAAGAGTAGAGAAAATCATGTATACATCACATAATGAACAAAACATTTGACTATAACTTAAAGTCTACTGTATTCCCAATAAGATAATGTTTATCTTGAAGTAGCTAGAGCAATAAGTGTTTGTACAAGAGTAGAGAAAGTCATGTATACATCACATAACGACCAAAACATTTGACTATCACTTAAAGTCTACTGTACTCCTAATAAGGTAATGTTTATCTTGAAGTAGATAGAGCAATAAGTGTTTGTACAAGAGTAGAGAAAGTCATGTATACATCACATAACGACCAAAACATTTGACTATCACTTAAAGTCTACTGTACTCCTAATAAGGTAATGTTTATCTTGAAGTAGATAGAGCAATAAGTGTTTGTACAAGAGTAGAGAAAGTCATGTATACATCACATAACGACCAAAACATTTGACTATCACTTAAAGTCTACTGTATTCCCAATAAGATAATGTTTATCTTGAAGTAGATAGAGCAATAAGTGTTTGTACAAGAGTAGAGAAAGTCATGTATACATCACATAACGACCAAAACATTTGACTATCACTTAAAGTCTACTGTATTCTCAATAAGATAATGTTTATCTTGAAGTGGATAGAGCAATAAGTGTTTGTACAAGAGTAGAGAAAGTCATGTATACATCACATAACGACCAAAACATTTGACTATCACTTAAAGTCTACTTTATTTCCAATAATATATTATTTATCTTGAAGTAGATAGAGCAATAAGTGTTTGTACAAGAGTAGAGAAAGTCATGTATACATCACATAACGACCAAAACATTTGACTATCACTTAAAGTCTACTATATTCCCAATAAGATAATGTTTATCTTGAAGTAGATAGAGCAATAAGTGTTTGTACAAGAGTAGAGAAAGTCATGTATACATCACACAACGACCAAAACATTTGACTATCACTTAAAGTCTACTGTATTCCGAATAAGGTAATCTTTATCTTGAAGTTGATAGAGCAATATGTGTACGAGAGTATTTGTACGTGGGTAGAGGAGGTCATGAGTTTCTTGCTCTAGAGGTTGTGTAGGTGTTGAGGTACATGCACGTTCTCAATCCAGCCACCCCTAATGACAATCCGTAACCATGATTGGCACATACATATACAGGGCTTCTACATTAAGTGAACGAGCCATCAATCATTCTGTCCAGGTATTTAACACATTGCAGTACAACATTTTAACTACCTACCGCTTAACTGTAATTATCTAAACTATTTTTATTCGTGTATCCTGACAGTTCATTCTCGTTCATTATACTTTCGTTGCGTGTTTTGGTTCGGAGGTGCTTCTGCGCCAGGATATTTTTATACATTTTGCGATACAGGTTACAACCACTTTGCAGTCAGTTAGCAAACAAGGACTCATATGTGACAGAAAGTGAATTAGACTTGTCCCTGATAGAGTGACAAGGCTAGCAATTCTGAACAAAACTTATAAAAGTGGACTGATATTTATCACGTTCCTTAACTTTGTGTACTTATTTCGTCGGCCGCAAAACAAAACACTCTATTAAACAAATGCAAATCTAAAAATGAGCTGACATTTCCTGTAGCGCTAAGTCGAAAGTGATGGTCTTCAAGATGGGAGTTAAACTAAAAAAGATGAAAGTGGGTACTAAATGGCATAAGGATAGAAGTGGTCATTGAATTTGAATAAGGTTGAATAACAATAGAAAGTAGGGAGCACATAGAAGAAAAATTGAAACAAAAGGAAGAGCGGCAATAAATGTGATAAGAATATGCAAATATAGGATAGAAATAACAACCAAGTGGTTATAAAGAATGTATGAAGCACTAGTGATATCTAAAATGTTCTATAAAGCGGAGATCTGGGGGGGGGGTACAGAGTTAAACAAAACGTTGGACCAAAACTACAGAAGGATTTGTAAAGAGCTACTAGGCTTATCAAGATCAGAACCTAGGGAAGTAGCTTTAGTAGAATTAGGAAAGACAAGAAGAAATGGAACAATAATGGAAAGAATAATAAAATTTTTGTATAGGTGTCTGGCCAAAGAAGAAGAGGAAATTATAAAATTATGCATGAGACAGCAAAAAATATTAAAGAACTCAAATAGTTGGCGGGCAGTTGTAGGAGGAATTGTGGAAAAAAACAAGAATGGGAGATATATTGAGATTAGAGGAAAGGAATACAAGTGATGTAGGTAAATTAGTAAAATGCAGAATAGAAGATATAGAAAGACAATAAATATGGGTAAGTCTAGAAAATATGAACTTATTACAATTTTACAAGCAAATAAAAATAAATTGGAGACGAGAAACATATGTGGATTACTGCAATAGGCAAGAGAGAGAAGGGTTAGCTTGAATAAGAAGTAGGGAAAAAGGGAATTTGTGACAGAATGTAACAGAATGCCAGGAGGTTGCAATATACAGAGAAAAGTTTTGGGAGGAAAAATGGGAAAAAGTAGAGAAGAGGATAGTAGCTATAGAAATGTTAACGGGCAGCGAGGAAAAGAAGATAAGAAGTATTGGTGAGTTCTGAACGAAAGTAAAAGAAAAATTGTTCAGAAATGTAAAGATTATAAGAAAGGAAGATGAGGGGAAAGAAAGGGGCTAATTAAGTAAAAGGAGGCATGGAGGTTAGAGCTACCTGGCGGAGTAGTAGCCCAGGGTGTTATGTAAGCCAAGGTAACAGCAAGGGGAACACAAATAAATGTAAAGAGTAGAAGAAAGGATGATGAGGGGGAAGAAAGGGACTTATTAAGTAACAATGATGTATGGAGGTTAAGAGCTACCTGACAAAGCAGAAGACCAGGGTGTCATGTAAGACAAGGTAGCATCAAGGTAAACACAAGTAAACGTAGCCGATAGGTTTAAATTGTAAAGAATATAAAAAAGGAGGATGAGGGGGAAGAAAGGGACTAATTAAGTAACAAGGATACATGGAGGTTAAGAGCTGCCTGACAGAGCAGAAGACCAGGGTATCATGTAAGACAAGGTAGCAACAAGGTAAACACAAATAAATGTAAAGAATATAAGAAAGGAAGATGGGAGGAGGAAAGGGACTAATTAAGTAACAGACAGACATGAAAGTTAAGAGCTACCTGACAGATCAGAAGACCAGGGTGTCATGTAAGCCAAGATAGCAACAAGGTAAACCCAAATAAATGTATGGAATATAAGAAAGAAACTTGGGAAAGGGGCTAATTAAGTAATAAGGAAACATGGAGGTTAGGAGCTACTTGACAGAGCAGAAGACTAGGTTGTTATGTAAGCCAAGGTAGCAACAACGTAAACACAAATAAATGTAAAGAATATAAGAAAGGAAGATGAGGGGGAATAAAGGGGCTAATTAAGTAACAAGGAGACATGGAGGTTATGAGCTACCTGACAGAGCAGAAGACCAGGTTGTTATGTAAGTCAAGATAGCAACAAGGGAAACACAAATAAATGTAAAGAATGTAAGAAAGGAAGATGAGGGGAAGAAAGGGGCTAATTAAGTAAGAAGGAAGCATGGAGGTTAAGAGCTACCTGACAGAGCAGAAGAGCAGGGTGTCATGTAAGTCAAGGTAACAACAAGGGAAACACAAATAAATGTAAAGAATGTAAGAAAGGAAGATGAGGGGAAGAAAGGGGCTAATTAAGTAAGAAGGAAGCATGGAGGTTAAGAGCTACCTGACAGAGCAGAAGACCAGGGTGTTATGTAAGCCAATGTGGCAACAAGGTAAACACAAATAAATGTAAAGAATATAAGAAAGGAAGATGGGGGGCGGGAAGAAAGAGACCATATTAAGTAACATCGAGACATGGAGGTGAAGTAATGATTCTGTTTGATTCACTACATGTGACGCATTAACATTTCTCTAAGACTGAAAGAAGTATTTTGTTTGAGAATCACTCATTTTGCTTTCTTCTTACAGAAAGTGACTTACCTGGCTCTTTCTCTGGGCTCTTCAAATACTTTAGTATGTTTCCTAAGCTACAATGGTATAATACGGTAGGATTTCAGCGTTGAAGTAATGATTCTGTTTCATTTTCCGTAGCCAACTTCATTTCGTCGTAGCGGTTGGTATTTTATCAGGCCGTGATTACGAAACAGAAGAAGGTAGTCGTCGGTCCTCTTTCCTAGTGTATATTCATGAGAGAAGCCGCACAAGAACTCGATGCTTTTTTGTTCTGAGCAGTGGTTTTGTATTTTAACAGGCTCATGCATGTTCAATAGAGTTGAAACTGTTATTACGAGAAAAGAAATCTCGTATTGGTTTGTTTGCAAAGTAAACAGTTCAGTTATTCAAAGCGCAGTTTATCCTTTTTGACTTTTCGCATGAATTATTTAAATTACTTGCTGCATAAACGTTTAAAGAGAAACTGCGGAGAAAGTTGGGAAGTTTTGTTAAACATAACTCGGCCTTATGCGCTAATGACAGGTAGAGATCGATCAAAACTGGTAAATTATATGTTACCAACAGTGGAAGTCTGCAATGAACCAATAGAAGTGATGCTTCACTAATAATTTCAGCAGAAAAAGAACAACAAATATTATGCCAAAATATCTTTATTTGCCCTGGATACATTCTCAAAATTTATTCGCAAACACTCAAATTTGACAGTTATTTGAGGTAGCATTTCTGAGAGCCCATTAAATTCTGTATTTACGCAGTCGTAACCTTGAATATTGTCACGTATAGATGTAAGGGCAGTAAAAGCACGGTCAACCTTTTTTTATATTTCGGATTCCAACATTAGGACCTTTTCTGGTAGAATTACAGTTCTACATTCTCGCTTAATTTTTATGAGTTTAGCAGCCTGCAATATGTGACAGGACCATGTTGGTTCACTACTTCCTATGGCAATCCCTTTGGATTTTTACCATGACATCAGGATCCTTTTGGCTATGAGCAAAAGTCACGTAGGACTGTGGTAGTCATGTGTCACTACGGAAGTTCTAGAACATTTACGTATTGCTTTGTGGTTGACTGCTGTAAATTAAACCTAAGGCGGCGTCACACCCTATTTGGTAACGCTTCCGGACAAATAGCTGGGCACCCCGTAGTTACGAGATCGTATTTAAGGACGAAGGTTTCCTGTGCATGTCTTTACCTCCGCCACTTTCCAACTTGTTGGAAGGAGGCGAGGGTGGTCTGCAGTTTGAAGCCCGGCAAAGATCCACTCTTCCCTTCCAGCTACCGGTCCATAAGTCTCCTCTCAATCGTCTCAAAGATTTTTGAGCCATTGCTCCTGGCCCGCCTGATTCCTCTCTTCAAGGAAAGGCACCTCCTACCTGATCACCAGTTCGGGTTCCGTCGGGGCCACTCCACGACCCTGCAGATGCTGCGATTGGTAGAAAATGCTGCCCTGGGTTTCCAGGACAACCTCCAAACCGTCACGGTACTCCTGGACGTGGACAACGCCTTCGCCACAACGTGGTACCAGGGCCTGCTGTACAAACTCAAAGAAGCACAACTCCCCTCCCAATACCTCATCCTGATCAGTAATTTCCTCCGGGATCGAACCTTCAGGGTATGGGTCGAAGGCAAACTCTCTTCCGTCAGACCCATAGCGGCGGGAGTCCCGGAAGGCAGTGTACTGTCGCCGTTACTCCTTGCTGCCTACATGTCTGACTTCCCTACAGAGCCTCGCACTGTCCTGTGCCAATATGCTGACGACTTCCTCATCTTGGTCCAGAACAAAAACGTCCGCTACTGCCTCCCTCCGCTGCAACGATCACTCCGAGCCATAGGCACGTGGAGTGAAAGGTGGAGGATGGCCATCAGCCCACAGAAGAGCTCTGCCCTTCTGCTGGGGAAGGTCCTCCGCTGGCGCCCGGAAGGAGACCTGCGGTTGAGGCAGAGAAGGATCCCTTGGGTCGGATCTGCCAAATACCTGGGTGTCCGACTGGACACTGGCTACGTAAGAACAACATTCGGGCAGCACAATTAGCTGGCGGAGTAGTGCGCGATGAGCTAGAAATTAAGGAAGTACTAACTGCTGAATGGCAACAAGAATGGGACGTGAGCATAATCGGCAGGCGTACGTATGACATCTTACGCCTGAAAATGAAATTCCTACAACCATCCAGAGGCCTGATACATTATCTGACCGGTCATGGCCCATACTACAGTTACCTCCACAGATTCCACCTGAAAGACACAGAAAACTGCCGATGTGCAACAACCGAAACACCGGAACATGCTGTATGGGAATGTCCACTAACAATACGACATAGGACAACAGCGATGTCGTACGTACAGGACAAGTCAATTCACGAAATAATAAGAAGCAGACGACTCTGCACTTGGTTTGACAAAGCGGCAAACACCTTCTCAATTAAGGCAACGGAAGAATTCATCAATGGAAGACAACCTTAAAACACTCTCGACTAAGACAAACTACCGGCGATGACAGAAAATAATTACGTTAAGCTAAAATTAGGAATTAGGATAAGCTAATGTTAGAAATTAAGTATTATTTATATGCAAAGTTAATTGTAAGTACTCCTAGGGTACCTCAAAATACTAATTGTAAAAACAAATGTATCAAAATTGAATAAAGTGTGAAACACAGTCTGGTTTGTAAAATAGGCACCAGACTCCCAGAATTAAGGAGGCCGAGGTCTTGCTCTTGAGCAAGATCTCGGCCTTTTTTTTTTTGTGTCCGACTGGACAGCGGCCTCACCTTCACCCCACATGCCCGTGAAAAAATCAGCCTCGGCAATGCAGCACGCAGGAAGTTGTACCCCATATTCCGATGGACCATGCCCACTCGCCTGAAACTACGGGTGTACCGTGCGATCATCCCGCCCCTGATCCTGTATGGATGCGAGGTCTGGGGATCGGTGGCTCGTACCACCATCCGCAGACTGCAAGCCGTGCAGAACAGGGCGCTTAGGATTATCTACGGTACCGAACGTAGTTTCCTTCACACATCCTACACACCCATTCGCGCACATTGTATGCCAGGATTACATCCCATCCCAACTTCCTATTGAACACAATAGGGCGGTATGACCATCGTGTACCCAGGAGGAGAAAGAGCTACCACCTCCCCAAGGACGCCCTTGGGTAATGAGACCAGCCTCTCATCCCCTCAACACTACACCCTGTTCCGGCCACCCCCGGGCTGGATCTGGCCCGTCGGCTGACCCCCGGCAGCCAGATCCCCCTGTGTGACCTCGAGGAGAATCATAATAAAAACGGTCCCCGACCAACCGACCTCTCGCTCCTGGCCCCGCCACACTGGACGGACTCTGCAACGCAGGCCGCCCCTAGCATGGCGGTTTAGGTCTCTGGCCCCCTACCTGGAAGCTTATCCTGCCGCCAAGTGCACTAGCAGAGGACGAATCAGGTCCATCAGTCAACAAGGACATCCAAGCTTTGGAGAAAAGACAAACTCTATAAGACCGCACTGGTAAATCCGTACAGCGGATAGGTACCGTGGCGCTCTACCCGCCTTCCAGGAGCACCCGGACGACTTGTTCTCGCTCTTGGCTCTTGTCTCTTTGAACTCTTCCCTCGCGCCACTTCGCCTTAACAATATAACCTCAAATCAACACTGAAAAGCAATTGTTATGCAATCTGCAGTTCCCATGCAACTCATGAGCACAGTTTCAAAACTTCAGCTACGCATTTAAATTACAAAGAACATAGTTTATGAAATGCAAGGAGCGTACTATCTACATAAAACAGAACTGTTGCTATTGTACCATTCACTAATTCATTTTACTCAAAACTAGATGTCAATTCTGACATTGTACACAAAGCTATATAATCCTACAACTAACATATGAAATGCTGTAATAATTAATACTGGATATAGAAGCTTTACTGAATGTTTGATTTTGTTTTCTCTACTGTAATTATATTTACACCCGTCAACACAATAAAATTACGTTATCCGAGGGCTGTTGAATTAAGAATTATCAAACTTCTTTTACGGTCATAATTTTTCGCACTAAAATTCAATCTTATTACATTCTGTTAGCTTAATTAGACAGAAACACGCCATAGTAGCTTCATTGTTAGTACTCCTGGTTCCCGCCTGTGAGAACCAGGCAAGTTCAGACATGCTCAGTATCGCCTACCGCTGCAATGGAGGTAACATGCAGTTAAAGTTGATATAGAGGAAGATCCGAAGTTTCATTCAAACGTAATCACTGCTGATGAAACTTGGCTACATCATTTTGATCCTGAGAGCAAACAGCAAAGCTCAGTGTGGAAATCTCCTTCATCACCAACCCCCAAAAAACAAAAACGTCGCTTCTGCTGGGAAAGATATGGTCACCTCATTCTTTGATATTCATGGAATGGTTTATCAGCATGTTGTACCTGCACACACATAAGTAACTGGACATTACTACAGGGATTTCCTAAAAGCATTGCAAGTCCATATCAGGCGTAAAAGACCACATTTCCGTGAAGCAGGCTGATTGCTACAACACGATAATGCGCGGCCGCATATTGCCAATGTTGTTGCTGAATATCTTGCAAAAATCAACGTGAAGTGCATCCCTTACCCTCCCTATAGTCTGGATTTAACCCCATGTGTCTCTTTTCTATTCCCTAACTTGAATAAACACCTTCGTGGGAGACATTATCCATCATGAGAAGCAGTGGTGAAGGCTGCAGAGGCGATGTAGAAGGATCTCTCAAAAATTAGTTCCAGCATGTCTTTGAAGACTGACAGAAACGCTGAGACAATTGCATCGCATTCAGGGGACACTATATTGAGAAGGACAACCATAATTATGAGGATTAATAAAGGTACATTGTCAAAAACTAATTGTGATCATTCTTTATTGAACAGCCTTCGTATTTTAAGTTATTTGCGGATAAAGATTACCCCAGAGACAATTCACAGATAATTCAACATTTGCATTTAACTTTTCGTGAAACTTTCCTGACCATGGACGAATTTTGACAATATAATTCTGAGAAAATATAGATTTCCACACAAAAATCAAAATTAAGGGTATTCAGGTGTGGGAATACCCTTCTTAACATCTTTTAGTGCAACTTCTGTAGGTAGTCGTGTCTGGTGTATAATCGAAGTTTTGTTTTACAGTTATGTTGACGACGGACTGACTTAGAAGTGACCCTTTAATATTGAGGGTACATCAAAACGTGCATTTATAGTACAGTGTCGGTATCGAACTTTTGGGACCAATGCAATTGATGTAAATAGTTATTTCTTTCACACTAGCCGGTTGTCGACTAGGGTGTAGAGCCAGACTGACAAATTCAACGCCGTAGCCGGGATTTGAACCATGGATCTCCCACTCTCCGTGCGCTTGCTCTGATCAACTGAGCTCTATGGTCCGTATCCATTTAACTCACCTTGAGCAGGATTCGAACTCGGGACCTCTTGAACGTGATTCAGACATTCTACCGTCTACGCTAACGAGGTGGCGTTCTGAAATTTATTTCATGTCCAGAATTTCATTTTACGATCAAAGACTCTAGCTTCAAAAACTTCTGACGATAATACCACACTGAACAGATGCATTTATAAATTTCAACCACGAAAATTCTTCGTTCCCCATTATTTAGTACTTATCCCGATAGATTCCCTTTCTGACCCGAGGAGAGACAATAATTCTTCTTCTGGACATTAAGTGCCATATCACGACTACTTTTAACAAGAATGTAAAGCTTATTTAAAGTTGTTTGGTACTCAAAAGAAGCTCATCTCTTATTACAGAATGTTTTCTAGCTTTTAGCAATTCCAGTCTGTACTGTCCTGTACTTCCCTTGGCGCTATCTATCGGGGTTTGTGTAACTACATGACTATATGCGCACCTAGTGGCAGAATTACTAACTGTATCGGTTATTAGGCAAAATAAACTAATTTTAATATGATATTAAACAAGAACAGGTTTACTTCATATGATGGAAGATTTATCTTAGAAGTTTGCTATTTAGGCTATTTGTTATGTTTACCCTCTTCATTCGAAGCCTACATTTGAAACATTCAATACCGGCATTTTCCTATAAATACACGTTTTGAAGTAACCTGAATCATAAAAGTTCATATGTAGACAGAAGTCTCTGAGTGTCTATGATCGATATAACATAAAACAAAATTTTTTTAAAGAAGACATTGTCAAGTTATTAAAAGTGAGATATCTCTTGTATAGAAAATGAGTAGTTGTCAAACATTTTTACGATTACTCACTCAGATGAGATGTTCTTCATATCTCCAGAAGCGCTTTTCGGTCAGATTTTGACCATCTTCAGTGTGTGTTGACCAGCAACTGAGGTAGAGAAGAGCCGAAACTTCCAAGAAACTTCTGCTCCTGTGATTGTCATTTGGTTATCTCCTGATTTGTACTGCCAACTTCTGGGACTGGAACACTGTGGCTGGACACAGGTGGCTGATGGTCATCTGTGGTGTTGACTGGTTGTAACTGTTTTTCCTCTGGATGTGGGTTGATTGAACTGTCGACCTGTGGTGGCGGATGAAATTCCATTTTTTCTTTTTCCCCCTCGTTCTCTGGACCAATATTTAAGTTACTGGTTGTTTGTGGGAGATGTGCTTCCTCACTCATATGTTCCTGAAGTAGTCTAGATTGGTTAATTTCAACTGGGTCTGAGTTCTTTAAGTTTGTTCTTCTGGAGATATGAAGAACATCTCATCTGAGTGAGTAATCCTAAAACTGTTTGACAACTACTCATTTTCTATATAAAACAAAATGTTGGTCATACTCCAGACGCAACTACTTACAAACATTCGATAAACGATCCTCTCAGTCCTTAATTTCATTTACGTGGACTGTTTTTGGAGATATTTAAATTTCTTGTAATGATTTGGATAAAAATAATCTTTTCTCAGGATACTTTTAGGAAAATGAAACAATAATTTCTTAGTTCAGTTTGTGAAGTAATGTTTACTCCACGCTACTTTTGTATAACTGATGATCCGGATGACACGAATGTCTTATTACATAAAAAAGTAAGTCTTTTTGATGCAGAAAGTATATAAATTTTGCACAAATACAAGTTTACCTTTTGTAGATTTAGCCATTTCCGTTGTTCCTCATCCAATTCTTCTTCTTCAAATACTACTTTTGTTTTGATTATTAAAGGTAAGTTATAATAGAATGCAATGGTCAGATTTTTTAAGATCTTGCCGAAATGTGATGGCTTGGACATTTCGTTCTCTTGGACTGACAAAGACTTAGAAAAGGCGAGAGGTATAATGATTGGAAGATTCTAGCAAACAACATTGAATATCTCGGAAATATTTACACACACATAAGCGCCATTAGATACAAGGCAATTGTTTTTCCGAAATCTACATTTCTTGGTGCATTAAGTTTCCGTATTACCAAACTAACTTAAACAGGACTGGACTTATGAGCACCTGACCAGGAAAATCAAAATGTGGATTTCAGTTGTCATTAAAATAACATCTGAAGTTTTAGGCCAGCTTTATGTTCACAAAAGTGTTAAAATGTTTCGTGAAGAGAGATATTTTGTTAATGAACGTATAGAGGTAGATACAGACGTTTCTGTTAAAGTGTTTTACCATTCTCAAAACGTGTATTTGCCTATAAACTTTGGTACGAACTTTTGAGTGGAATAAATAACAATTGAAGGTCCTAATGTTGAGATCAGATGCACTGTATACAGCATATAGGGTTGTGATCCCTTAAAATTATTATATAACCTACTGACATTCTTAAAGGAACCATTTAGTAATAACTTATGCGCAAGGAAAAAGTAATTTGATTCCTTACAGTCTATTACAAGGTAAACATGTCCTAATAAGGAGTTGTACTGCAGACTGGCATTCGAACCGTGAACTCTCAGTCCCGTCGTTATAGCATGTCATTACTACTGGGCTACGATAACAAATATTATAAAGTACGTTATATTACAACATAACACTGCAGTTTCACTTGTTTTTGCTGTTCTTGTCTATTTTCTAATGTCTAGTAATAACTTGCCCGTAAGAGAACATCTGTATATAAGTTTGTTACTGCGTCTAAGAAGTTAAAAGCTCGTAATAAAAGGTATAGTCACAGATTGGGCACGAACCACGAACCACAGCGTGCGTTTTGTCACTTTGTCACGGAGTTGTTGATAGTGCCTTGCAATACAAATAGATATTGCTTCTGTTAAAATCATAATTAGACGATTTAAAGTAATGCAGAATACAGTCGTTTCTACAGTTACTGATACTGCCACTAGGAGCGCATGTAGTCATGTAGTTACAGCAACATTGATAGATAGCGCCAAGGGAGAATCATGATGCTGTTGTTTGAAATTTAGTAATTCCTAAGAGAACTTGTAGTTTAAGACCAAAGTCTCTTTTGTTTACGAAATAACTTTAAGTAAGCTTTGTACTACGACAAGGTAAGTCGAGATAAAGGATATTGATTAAGGAAAACAGAGAATTCTGTTTCGTCAAGTTTGAACAGGAGATTATCATCATCGATATTAAAGCACTGGAAAATATGACGAATAGCAATTACCATTGTCCATTTTTGTTCCTATCTTCGAATGTTTATTTGTTTTAGTACCCAATACGCCGATATGTTATTTATATTAACATCCATATCAGTATTCCATATTAAGGGTATTTAGATGTGGGAGCGTTCTTCTTAACATCACTTAGTGTAACTTCAGTAGGTAGTCGTGTCTGGTTTATAATCGACGTTTGCTTTACAGTTATGTTGGCGACAATCTCGCTTAGAGACCGCTGTCTGGAAATGAAACTTTAGTATTGAGGGTACATCAAACGTGCATTTATAATAAAGTGTCGGTATGGAATTTTTGGGATCAATGCAATTGATGGAAATAATAATTTCTTCCACATTAGTCGAGCGTAGGCTAAGGTTTAAATGAGTAAAGCCAGACTGGAAATTTGCAATGTCATAGCCGGGATCTGAACCAAGGATCTGCAACTCTCGGTGCGGTTGCTTTAAGCAACTGAGCTACTATAGCCGACATGCCGATATGACATACAAGTCAGTTGGAGAATTTAATGTCATCGACAAGTTGGCCATAGTAGCTCAGTGCTTTAGAGCAACCACACGGAGAGCAATAGAATCATGGTTCAAATCCATGTGCGGGAATGGCTTCAATGTCTCCCAATATTGGGGACAAGCGCGCGAGAATCAGATTCTCGAGAACTTTCGAGAGGCTGAAATGGGGCCAATGTATCGGTAGCTGGAAGGATGTGTCGGATTCTTGCAGGGTTTCAATATGGAAATCACCCGGGCCTCTCTCCACTCTGGTGGAAAGCACCCAAGGGCGAGGCACATAATGAAAATCCTGGTCAGGAAGAGAACCGCATTGAAGGGAAGATGGCGGAGCATTAGGGGAGTCAGCCCGTCCGGCCCCAGCGCCTGCTTTAGTTTGAGACGCTGAAGTGCGCCTTGGACTTCGCTAGTTCGGATGGTAGAGAGTCTCTCCGCATACTTAGGAGGGTGGCGTAGGAAACAACGCACTTCCTGGCGGATGCGCTAGGAAAAGTTGTCATCCTGGGTGTCACCTCTCGGACACAAAGTGCGCTATAGATAAACAGCGAAGGAGTTGGCTTTGGCTTCGGGTTCATACGCCAAGCCCTGGATGCTCCGCACTTCCATCCCACCGAACCCAAAAATAACAAACATCCCAGACATAGGGAACGCAATCTCATCCTTCACATCCATCCTGACGCGAGCTGCCAAAAACCTAACAGTTCACGGCCCTGCACCTTCTCATCCAGACATCCTTTCACTGGACATCACCCTTATCCGCCGCTCATAGGCGGCACGGAGACTATACCAGCGTCACCGCACGCCACATATTCGGGCGCTCTCGCGACGTTTACGTCGACTTGTCAGAGTTCTGGTTACACAGAATCATTTCCCTTTCTTATTTCATGCGACAATTGGTCTAAGAATTGACTTCGATACCATACAGTTACTAATGTTGCCGCTAGGAGCGCAATGAGTCTTGTAGTTCAACAAACCCCGAAAGATAGCGCCAAGTTAGGATCTAGACAGCACTGGTTAGAATTGCTAAACACTAGAGACCTTTCTGTTAAAATACATAAGCTTCTTTTGTACAAGAAACAACTTTACATTTTCTTACCATCCTGTTCTAAAGAAATCGTGGCATCGCAGTTTATGACCGTAAATGAGAATTCCGATTTTTGTCTTTTTAGAAATGAAGTCTATAGCAATATCTTCTAAATCTTGTGAAGTCATGGCTAGAAGCATATTGCGTTTTAATTCTATGAATTTTGCTTTTTGTAAGAGCATACGTGAAGGTTAAGCAGCATGGTAACATAAACAAACGTTGCCAGATTCTATACACGTGTGAATCATTTAATTCTCAGGTCAGTTATCCCTAGAAGTATGCACAAAACAGTTTGCTAGCTTATTCAAATAGGCTGTGTATTGTTAGCCTAATGTCTTAAAACAGAATTAAATACGTTTTTATGGAAGCAAGATGTACTGGCGGTAGCATTAGAGGTGGACCGAGGAATCATGTCCCAACACAATGATCAGCTTACGGTCGGGGTGTTATATTACATAGCCAAGCTAGAGAATTTTACTGTTCTCTTAGAGAAGCAAGACGTAGTGGTGGTAGGATTAGAGATGGACCGAGGAATCATGACCCAAGACAAAGATCAGCTTACGGTCGGGGTGTTACATTGTATAGCCAAGCTAGAGAATTTGTCTGTTCTCTTAGAGAAGCAAGACGTAGTGGCGGTAGGATTAGAGGTGGACCGAGGAATCATGGCCCAAGACAAAGATCAGCTTATGGTCGGGTTGTTACATTACATAGTCAAGCTAGAGAATTTGTCTGTTCTCTTAGAGAAGCAAGACGTAGTGGCGGTAGGATTAGAGGTGGACCGAGGAATCATGGCCCAAGACAAAGATCAGCTTGTGGTCGGGTTGTTACATTACATAGTCAAGCTAGAAAATTTGTCTGTTCTCTTAGAGAAGCAAGACGTAGTGGCGGTAGGATTAGAGGTGGACCGAGGAATCATGGCCCAAGACAAAGATCAGCTTACGGTCAGATTGTTACATTACATAGCTAAGCTAGAGAATTTGTCTGTTCTCTTAGAGAAGCAAGACGTAGTGGCGGTAGGATTAGAGGTGGACCGAGGAATCATGGCCCAAGACAAAGATCAGCTTACGGTCGGGGTGTTACATTGTATAGCTAAGCTAGAGAATTTGTCTGTTCTCTTAGAGAAGCAAGACGTAGTGGCGGTAGGATTAGAGATGGACCGAGGAATCATGGCCCAAGACAAAGATCAGCTTACGGTCCGGGTGTTACATTGCATAGCCAAGCTAGAGAATTTGTCTGTTCTCTTAGAGAAGCAAGGCGTAGTGGCGGTAGGATTAGAGGTGGACCGAGGAATCATGGCCCAAGACAAAGATCAGCTTACGGTCGGGTTGTTACATTGTATAGCCAAGCTAGAGAATTTGTCTGTTCTCTTAGAGAAGCTAGAAGTGTTGGCGGTAGGGTTAGAGGTGTACCGAGGAATCATGGCCCAAGACAAAGATCAGCTTACGCTCGGGGTGTTACATTGTATAGCTAAGCTAGAGAATTTGTCTGTTCTCTTAGAGAAGCTAGAATTGTTGGCGGTAGGGTTAGAGGTGGACCGAGGAATCATGGCCCAAGACAAAGATCAGCTTACGGTCCGGGTGTTACATCGCATAGCCAAGCTAGAGAATTTCTCTGTTCTCTTAGAGAAGCAAGACGTAGTGGCGGTAGGATTAGAGGTGGACCGAGGAATCATGGCCCAAGACAAAGATCAGCTTACGGTCAGATTGTTACATTACATAGCTAAGCTAGAGAATTTGTCTGTTCTCTTAGAGAAGCAAGATGTAGTGGCGGTAGGATTAGAGGTGGACCGAGGAATCATGGCCCAAGACAAAGATCAGCTTACGGTCGGGTTGTTACATTGTATAGCCAAGCTAGAGAATTTGTCTGTTCTCTTAGAGAAGCAAGACGTAGTGGCGGTAGGATTAGAGATGGACCGAGGAATCATGGCCCAAGACAAAGATCAGCTTACGGTCGGGGTGTTACATTACATAGCCAAGCTAGAGAATTTGTCTGTTCTCTTAGAGAAGCAAGACGTAGTGGCGATAGGATTAGAGGTGGACCGAGGAATCATGGCCCAAGACAAAGATCAGCTTACGGTCGGGGTGTTACATTACATAGCCAAGCTAGAGAATTTGTCTGTTCTCTTAGAGAAGCAAGACGTAGTGGCGGTAGGATTAGAGGTGGACCGAGGAATCATGGCCCAAGACAAAGATCAGCTTACGGTCGGGGTGTTACATTACATAGCCAAGCTAGAGAATTTGTCTGTTCTCTTAGAGAAGCAAGACGTAGTGGCGATAGGATTAGAGATGGACCGAGGAATCATGGCCCAAGACAAAGATCAGCTTACGGTCGGGGTGTTACATTACATAGCCAAGCTAGAGAATTTGTCTGTTCTCTTAGAGAAGCAAGACGTAGTGGCGGTAGGATTAGAGGTGGACCGAGGAATCATGGCCCAAGACAAAGATCAGCTTACGGTCGGGGTGTTACATTGTATAGCCAAGCTAGAGAATTTGTCTGTTCTCTTAGAGAAGCATGACGTAGTGGCGGTAGGAATAGAGATGGACCGAGGAATCATGGCTAAAGACAAAGATCAGCTTACGGTCGGGGTGTTACATTGTATAGCCAAGCTAGAGAATTTGTCTGTTCTCTTATAGAACTCTTCCACCAGGAAAACGAGAGTTTCCTCCTTATCAATGAACAGCTTATTCCTTTTATCCAAAAGCGAAAGTCTCATTTCAGTACATACGCTTGCACGTAAAAGAGTTCCTGTGTGTCAAAATTCCGGCATATCGGCGGCGTTGATATGAACATGGCAATTAACAATGTCGTTAATAATAATATAATGCGATATTAATGTATACGAATCGAGGAAAGGTTTGAAGAGACGAGGCGTTTGAACCGAGTTTTTTTAATTCTCTAGATTTCTTTATGTGTCTACTACATTGTGTGTTGTACATTATTTTTTGCACTATGTGTATTTATATCAATCTGAATTTTAGTAGTTAAGATATTAGCTGAAATATTAATAAATGTAACTGAAGATAAATGTTAGATTTTAGAACGTGCATTGCGTGTATGTGTTTCTATGGAGAAATACTTACCGTACTGAATGGGAATGTCAACTTACGATGTATAGCAACAATAACGGAAAAGAACTGACCTTTGTGAAGACTCTACAACTCAGTGCATGTGTGGACAACTTATTTCTGTTTTTAAAGTAGGCTAATACGGATTAACTGTGTATGCTTTTGTTGAGGTGAGATAACTCTAACCCTTGTTTATGTTTTGAGTGTTGAGAGGATAAAGAAAGAAAATCTGGTAGCAACATAGGAAGCACCCACGTGGAGAAACAAATGACCTTCACGTATCTTTTTTTTTCTAAAAAAAAGACAGTAGCTCTTATTTCTATTTAGCTTTACAGTGAGTATATGAACTTTGTTCTGTGATTTATAAATCTCAGTATATTGATGACTTTTACAGTTGCAATTTTGGTTTGATTGAATCCTCTGAATGCTTGTCCACAACATCTGCATCTGTAGTTTGTTATTTTAATTAATCTTCTCAACCTTCATCACATTATACCTGTAATATAGAAACTTCGGGAACTTTTAGTTTCATAATTAGTTCTACTCATTTGATACAATTGCAATACTTATCTCAAAAATAATTGTTGCTATGTATCGTAAGTTGACATTCTCTCCTGTAATCCTTTACTTTTTTCATACTTAAGAACAATAAGGCGGCTAAATTACAAACTTTCAAGGATATTCTTCCATCCCAAGTTACACAGAAACATTACCTTTTCTTGATTCATATAAAAGTTTGTCTTGGACACCATACAGTTACTATTGTTGCCGCTAGAAGCACTCGGTGTATTGTGGTTCAACAAACCTCGATAGATAGCGCGGAGGTAGAATCCAGACAACACTGGTTAGAATTAATAAACATTAGAGAACCTTCTGTTATAATACATACGCATCTTTTGTGTGTAAAACATCTTTACATTGTCTTACCCTCCTGTTCTAAATAAGTCGTGATATGGCAGTTTATGACCGTAAAGGAGAATGCTGATTTTTGTCTGATTAGAAATGAAGTCTGTAGTAATATCTTCTAAATCTTGTGAAGTCATGGCTGGAAGCATATATCGTTTTAATTATATAGTCTGCCCCTGAATAAGAGGATACGTCAAGGTTAGAATTTAAAATTCGTTCCTATGGTAACGTAATCAACTTTTGAATATACAAAATCCAGCTATAAAATTTACATTGGAAACAAAAGAGGATAGTGTGCTCCCCTTTTTGGACATCAAGATCAAAAAAATAAACAACAAACTCACTTTTGGTATTTACAGGAAACCGACACACACAGATAATTACATCAAGAACAACAGTTTCAACCCAAAACAACACCAACATGCCATTTTCAACAGTTTAATCTTTCGGATGATCCACCTTCCACTAAACAGAGAAGATTATCAAGAAGAATACCTACACATAAAAAGTAGCTATATCCAACGGTTTCAACCCAAATTTAGTAGACAAAACAGTTAACAGACTCAACAAGGCTAAGAAAATAAAAGAAACCACCACCTTAGAACCTACAGGAGAAAACGAGAAAAAACTTTTTAAAAAATTCACCTTCCACCCATCAGCCTATAACAAATTCCAAAAAAATCTTCTCAAAACACAACATAACTCTTGCACCTCAAAATAGGTTTAATATCAGAAATTTGTTAAAAGGCCCTCCCAAGAATTCAATCACTACCAAAGAAACACCAGGAATCTATGAGATCAAATGTGAAACTTGCCCTAAAATTTATATAGGAAAACAAAAAGAAATATTAACATCAGAACTCAAAAACATCTAAGAAACATTAAAAATGATGAAACAGAAAAGTCAGCAGTGGCTTTTCATTTTTTGAATACTAGACATGACATCAACTTGGAAACATCTCTAATAAAATATGTTAATCACCCCATAGACCTTTCCGTATGGGAAAAAATCTTCATCAACAAAAATCGTCATAGAGTCATGAATTTTGAAACTCCTCCACCGGACATCTTTGACAAGTACATCGCGTCATCTATTGACAAAACGGAGAAAGAGGAAACCACTACAACTTGCACTAGTCGAGTATCAGCTGATGATAGGAGCAAGAGCTCTTGAAACATGTCCTGTGAATAAACAGTGTGAGTGAAGCAATGTGTCAATATCTTCTCGATTCACTTTTGTACTTATTAATCACTGTTTATCATTTAGTAAAGAACCTTATACGAGCTACGTCCAGAAAGTAAGTTGTCTTTGGTAATATTAAATTGTGTACAGATACAGAAAAATTATTTATTGCACAAAACTCTACAACTCTTAAACTACTTTTGCACATAACTACCGAAATTTTGCAGGAATCTGTCATAGCAAGGCACAAGTTCATGTATACGTTCTTCATAGAAGTTTGCCACCTGTGTCTTCAACCAGTTGGAAACATTTTCTTTCAGCTCTTCATCATTGTTGAAGTGTTGACCGCCAAGGAAAGATTTGAGATGCAAAAACAGATGAAAGTCGCTAGAAGTGAGGTCATGGCTGTACGGAGGGTGGTCAAACACGTCCCAGTCAAATCCCTTTAGGATGTTTATCCTCCCATTTGTAGTGTGTGGTCGTGCGTTGTCGTGAAAAACTCAACACCTTATGGCATCGAAAATTTGCAAATAAATTTCAATTGGTTTCACTGTCCCAGCATTCAGAAAACGAATCACAGATCTGATTTCACAAGCAGCGGGATCTTCAATCAACAGCGACACTGTAAACAAGCACTACAAAGTGTACGTGGCTGACAGCGATCTCACAATGGCACACGTTTCTTCTCCACGATACAGAGCGTCTACCAAGTATGTGTGAAACTGCGATCGCAGCTCTGCAGCGGAGATAAATTAAAACAGAACTTACTTTCTGGACGCCAATATTATAACTACCTAGAACACAATAAATGGCTGACACACAAGTTCTAGTATTTAGAAGAGTGGCTACTGAGTTTAAAAGATTTGGAATGGAATGTACTTTTCTTTCGCTGAAACTTATCATTTCTCGGATGTAATATCTTTTATAACATCTTCCAAATGTGTTCTTTAGTTCTTACAGAGGGAGTACAACCTGACAGATGACACACGAAAACCTAAGTAACTCTAAACCAGCAGTCTAAGTGAAATATATTGTGACTTTGTGGGTTCGTGAGAATAAAAGTAAAGGTTTCAAACACTAAAATTTGCTCTTTATTTCCGTAGGAACATACTTTGGGCAACCTGCCAGTTCAGAATTACCTCACAGACAATATAACTTGCAAGGTCATGGACAACAAAGTTCACACAGTTGTTCGTGCACACAAGTTCAGTTAACAACTGTCCCCCAGTGACGGACGGCGGCTTCTTTTATAGCTACTCACTATTCCGGAGACGAACTCTCTAGAAATCTAGAACCAGCGTTTCGGCGGCGGAGATCCACTCTTCCCTTCTAGCTACCGGTCCATAAGTCTTCTCTCAATCGTCTCAAAGGTATTTGAGCCATTGCTCCTGGCTCGCCTGACTCCTCTCTTCGAGGAAAGGCATCTCCTACCGGATCACCAGTTCGGTTTCCGTCGGGACCACTCCACGACCCTGCAGCTACTACGATTGGTAGAAAGGGCTGCAATGGGCTTCCAGGACAACCTCAAAACCGCCGCGGAGCTCCTGGACGTGGACAAGGCCTTCGTTACAACTTGGCACCAGGAACTGTTATAAAAGCTCAAGGAAGCACAACTCCCCTCCCCATACCTCACCCTGATCAGTAGTTTACTCCGGTATCGAGTTTTCAGGGTGCGGGTCGAAGGTAAACTCCCCTCCGTCAGACCCATAGTGGCGGGAGTCCCGGAAGGCAGTGTACTGTCGCCGTTACTCTTTGCTGCCTACATGTCTGACTTCTCAACAGAGTCTCGCACTGTTCTGTGCCAATATGCTGACGACGTCCTCATCTTGGCCCAGAACAAAAACATCCGCTACTGCCTCCCTCCGCTGCAACGATCACTCCAAGCCATCGGCACGTGGAGTGAAAGGTGGAGGATGGACATCACCCCACAGAAGAGCTCTGCCCTTCTGCTGGGGAAGGTCCTCCGCTGGCGTCCGGAAGGCGACCTGCGGTTGAGGCAGAGAAGGAGCCCTTGGGTCCGAACTGCCAAATACCTGGGTGTCCGACTGGACACTGGCTACCTAAGAACAACAACATTCGGGCAGCACAATTAGCTGGCGGAGTAGTGCGCGATGAGGTAGAAATTAAGGAAGTACTAACTGCTGAATGGCAACAAGAATGGGACGTGAGCACAACCGGCAGGCGTACGTATGACATCCTACCAAATATCGAGGAACGCCTGAAAATGAAATTCCTACAACCATCCAGAGGCCTAATACATTATCTGACTGGGCATGGCCCATACTCCAGTTACCTCCACAGATTCCACCTGAAAGACACAGAAAACTGCCGATGTGCAACAACCGAAACACCGGAACATGCTGTATGGGAATGTCCACTAACAATACGACATAGGACAACAGCGATGTCGTACGTACAGGACAAGTCAATTCACGAAATAATAAGAAGCAGACGACTCTGGACTTGGTTTGACAAAGCGGCAAACACCTTCTCAATTAAGGCAAGGGAAGAATTCATCAATGGAAGACAACCTTAAAAACACTCTCGACTAAGACAAACTACCGGCCATGACAGAAAATAATTACGTTAAGCTAAAATTAGGAATTAGGATAAGCTAATGTTAGAAATTAAGTAATATTTATATGCAAAGTTAATTGTAAGTACTCCTAGGGTACCTCAAAATACTCATTGTAAAAACAAATGTATTAAAATTGAACAAAGCGTGGAACACAGTCTGGTATGTAAAATAGGCACCAGAGTCCCAGAATTAAGGAGGCAGACGTCTTGCTCTTGAGCAAGATCTCGGCCTTTTTTTTGTCCGACTGGACAGCGGCCTCACCTTCACCCCACATGCCCGTGAAAAAATCAGCCTCGGCCATGCAGCACGCAGGAAGTTGTACCCCATATTCCGATCGACCATGCCCACTCGCCTGAAACTACGGGTGTACCGTGCGATCATCCCGCCTCTGATCCTGTATGGATGCGAGGTCTGGGGATCGGTGGCTCGTACCACCATCCGCAGACTGCAAGCCGTGCAGAACAGGGCGCTTAGGATGATCTACGGTACCGAACGTAGTTTCCTTCACACATCCTACACACCCATTCTGGCATACCTTACGTTGAGGACTTTGTGCATGAACGCTCGCGCACATTGTATGCCAGGATTACATCCCATCCCAACTTCCTATTGAACACACTAGGGCGGTATGACCATCGTGTACCCAGGAGGAGAAAGAGCTACCACCTCCCCAAGGACGCCCTTGGGTAATGAGACCAGCCTCTCATCCCCTCAACACTACACCCTGTTCCGGCCACCCCCGGGCTGGATCTGGCCCGTCGGCTGACCCCCGGCAGCCAGATCCCCCTGTGTGACCTCGAGGAGAACCATAATAAAAACGGTCCCCGACCAACCGACCTCTCGCTCCTGGCCCCGCCACACTGGACGGACTCTGCAACGCAGGCCGCCCCTAGCATGGCGGTTTAGGGCATTGGCCCCCTACCTGGAAGCTCATCCTGCCGCCAAGTGCACTAGCAGAGGACGAATCAGGTCCATCAGTCAACAAGGACATCCAAGCTTTGGAGAACAGACAAACTCTATAAGACCGCACTGGTAAATCCGTACAGCGGATAGGTAGCGGGAGCACCCGGACGACTTGTTCTCGCTCTTGGCTCTTGTCTCTTTGAACTCTTCCCTCGCGCCACCTCCCCTTAACAATATAACCTCAAATCAACACTGAAAAGCAACTGTCATGCAGTCTGCCCTTCCCATGCAACTCATGAGTGCAGTTTGAAAACTTGAGCTACGCATTTAAATTACAAAGAACATAGTTTATGAAATGCAAGGAGTGTACTATCTACATAAAACAGAACTGTTGCTGTTCTAGCATTCACTAATTCATTTTACTCAAAATTAGATGTCATTACTGACATTGTACACAAAGCTATATACTCCTACAACTAACATACGAAATGCTGTAATAATTAATACTGGATATAGAAGCTTTACTGAATATTTGATTTTGTTTTCTTTACTGTAATTATATTTACACCCGTCAACACAATAAAATTACGTTATCCAAGGGCTGTTGATTTAAGAATTATCAAACTTCTTTTACGGTCATAATTTTTCGCACTAAAATTCAATCTTATTCCATTCTGTTAGCTTAATGTGATAGATACACGCCATAGTAGTACCATTGTTGGTACTCCTGGTTCCCGCTTGTGAGAAACACCTAAGTTCAGACATGTTCAGTATCGCCTACCGCTGTAATGGAGGTCTGCATGCAGTTAAAGGTGATGTTAGAGGAAGATGCGGAGTTTCATTCAAACGTAATCACTGCTGATGAAACTTGGCTACATCATTTTGATCCTGAGAGCAAACAGCAAAGCTCAGTGTGGAAATCTCCTTCATCACCAACCCCCAAAAAACAAAAGTGGTTGCTTCTGCTGGGAAAGATATGGTCATCTCAGTCTTTGATATTCATAGAATGGTTTATCAGCATGTTGTACCTGCACACACATCAGTAACTGGACAATACTACAGGGAAGTACCGAAAACATTGCAATTCCATATCAGGCGCAAAAGACCACATTTATGTGAAGCAGGCTGGATGCTGCACAACGATAATGCGCAGCCGCATATTGCCAGTGTTTTTGCTGAATATCTTGCAAATATGAACGTGAAGTGCATCCCCCAAACTCCCTATTGTCCGGCGTTAGCCCCATGTGTGTTTTTCTATTCCCTAACTTGAATAAACACCTTCGTGGGAGGCATTATCCATCATCAGAAGCAGTGGTGAAGGTTGCGGAGGCGATTTAGAAGGATCTCTCAAAAATGGTTTCCAGCATGTCTTTGAAGACTGGCAGAAAAACTGGGACAAGTGCATCGCATTCAGGGGAGAATATTTTGAGAAGGACCATCAAAAGTATGAGGATTAATAAAGGTACCTCCTCAAAAATTAATTGCGATCATTTTTATTCGGCAGATTACCTCAGAGGCAATTCCCAGAAAATTCAACATTTGCATTTAACTTTTCATGAAACTTTCCTGAACATGGACGATTTTTAACATTATAGTTCTGAGAAAATATAGATTTCTCACACAATAATCAAAATTAAGGGTATTCAGGTGTGGTAATATCCTTCTCAACATCTTTTAGTGTACCTTCTGTAGGTAGTCGTGTCTGGTGTATAATCGAAGTTTTGTTTTACAGTTATGTTGACGACGGACTGACTTAGAAACCTCTGTCTGGAAGTGACCCTTTAATATTGAGGGTACATCAAAACGTGCATTTATAGTACAGTGTCGGTATCGAACTTTTGGGACCAATGCAATTGATGGAAATAGTTATTTCTTTCACAATAGCCGGTTGTCGATTAAGGTGTAGAGCCAGACTGACAAATTCAACGCCGTAGCCGGGATTTGAACCATGGATCTCCCACTCTCCGTGCGCTTGCTCGGATCAACTGAGCTCTATGGTCCGTATCCATTTAACTAACCTTGAGCAGGATGCGAACTCGGGACCTCTTGAACGTGATTCAGAAATGCTACCGTCTACGCTAACGAGGCGGTGTTCTGAAATCTATTTCATGTCCAGAATATCATTTTACGATCAAAGACTGTAGCTTAAAAAACTTGTGACGATAATATCACACTGAACAAATGCAGTTTATAAATCCCAACCACGAAAATTCCTCGTTCCCAATTATTTAGTACTTATCCCGATGGATTCCCTTTCTGACCCGAGGAGAGACAATAGTTCTTCTTCCGGACATTAAGTGCCATATCACTTATACTTTTAACCAGAATGTAAAGCAAATTTAAGGTTGTTTTAGAGACAAAAGATGCTCGTGTGTTGTTACATAATGTTCTCTAGCTTTTAGCAATTCCAGTCGGTACTTTCCTGCACTTCACTTGGCGCTATCTATGGGTGTTTGTGTAACTAGATGACTATATGCGCACCTAGTGGCAGAATTACTAACTGTATCGGATATTAGGCAAAATAAACCAATTTTAATATGAAATTAAACAAGGAAAGGTTTACTTTAAACTGGATTGAAGTTTTATTTTAAAGTTTGACATTTGTTATTTTTACACTCTTCATTCGAAGCCTACAAGCGAAACAATCAACACTCGCATTTTACTATCAATACATGGTTTGATGTACACTGAATCGTAACAGTACATACAAACGTTGGAGAAGTCATCTTCTCAATCCTCTATAACCTTTATTTGGAAGATTTATTGAGATATTCCAATTTTCTCTAACGATTTGGATAAAATTAATCTTTGCTGAGGATAGTTTCAGTAAAATGGAACAATGTTTTCAATTTATGAGTTCAGTTTATGAAGTAATCTACATTCCACGCTACTTTTGTATAACTGATGTTCCGGTTGGTACAGATGTCTTATTAAATACAAAAGTAAATCTTTTTAATGCAGAAAATATATAAATTTTGCACGGATACAAGTTTACCTCTTGCAGATTTAGCTATTTCCGATATATTGTTGTTATACTTCTTATTTTTCATATAATATCACTCTCAAAAGAGGAGTGGCACTTGTTGCTTATCCAATTATCCTTATGCAACTACTTCTTTTGTTTTAGTTATGGAAGTTAAGTAATAACAGAATGGAATGGTCAGAACTTTTAAGATCTGGCCGTAGTGTGATGGCTTGGAAAATTCGTTCTCTTGGACTGACAAAGACATAAAAAAGGCGAGAGGTATAATGATTGGAAGATTCGAGCAAACAACAAAGAATATCCCCGAAATGTTTACACACAGAAGCACCATTAGGCACAAGGCAATTGTTTTTTCGAGATGTACATTTTTTGTTGCATTAAGTTTACGGTTTTACCAAAGTAACTTAAAAGGAGAGGACTTCTGAGTAGATTGCCATAAAAATCAAAATATGGATTTCAGTTGTCACTAAAATAACATCCGAAGTTTTGCATCATTTTTTATGATCACCAAATTGTTAAAAAAGTTTCGTGAAAAGAGAAATTTTGTTGAGTAACATATAAAGGTAGACACAGACGTTTCTGTTAAAGTGTTTTAGGATTCTCAAACGTGTATTTGCCTAGAAACTTTGGTAGTAACTTTGAGTGGAATAAATAACAACTGAAGGTCCTAATGTTGAACTGTATACAGCATATAGGGTTCCGATCCTTTAAAATTATTCTATAATCTACTGACATTTTTAAAGGAACCATTTAGTAATACCTTATGCGCAAGGAAGAAGTAATTTGACTCCTTACAGTCTATTACAAGGTAAACATGTCGTAATAATGAGTTTTACTGCAGACTGGCATGCGAACTGTGAACTCTCAGTACCCTCGTTACAACATGTCGTTACTACTGGGCTACGATAACAAATATTATAAAGTACGTTATATTACAACATAAAACCGCAGTTTCACTTGTTTTTCTTGTTCTTGTCTATTTTCTTATGTCTAGTAATAACTTGCCCGTAAGAGAACATCTGTAAATAAGTTTGTTACTGCGTCTAAAAAGTTTAAAATTCGTAATTAAATATATAGCCACTGATTGGACACGAACCACGAAACACAGCGTGCGTTTTGTCACTTTGTCACGGAGTTGTTGATACAGCCTTACAATACAAATGGATATTGCTTCTGTTAAATTCACAATTAGAAGATTTAAAGTAATACAGCACACAGTCGTTTCTACAGTTACTGATACTGCCGCTAGGAGCGCATGTAGTCATGTAGTTACAGCAACATCGATAGATAGCGCCAAGGGAGAATCATGATGCTGTTGTTTGGAATTTAGTAATTCCTAAGAGAACTTCCAGCTTAAGACAAAAGTCTCTTTTGTTTACGAAATAACTTTAAGTAAGCTTTGTACTACGACAAGGTAAGTCGAGTTAAAGGATATTGATTAAGGAAAACAGAGTATTCTGTTTCGTCAAGTTTGAACAGGAGATTATCATCATCGTTATTAAACCACTGGAAAATATGACGAATGGCACAAGAAAGTTTGCTAGGACCGACCCTCTTTAATTTGTACGTTAACGATATGCCAGAACTCACTCGCACTGAAACATACATATACGCCGACGACACGGCACTGGTAACTCAATCCACTCAACCGCGGATAATACACCTGCGGCTACAGAATGCCCTGAATGATCTTGAACCATGGTTTCGAAAATGGAGAATAACAGTAAACTCCAGAAAGTGCCAATCAATTATTTTTACAAAAAGAATCCAACATCGTCATCCCAGGCACAGACAGCCACCTCTCGTGTATCATGGCGAAAGAATCGAATGGAAAGACCAAATTACCTACCTAGGGGTCACCATGGATCAAGGTCTCACATGGAAAAAACACATTCAAAATATCAGGGCCAAAGCAAATGGACAATTGAACAGACTCTACCCTTTGATTAATTTAAATAACCAACTGCAACTCAATATGGGTCTTACGCTATACAAGACACTAATCAGGCCAATATTGACGTACGCAGCCCCTGTCTGGGGATACGCTGCGAAAACGCATATAAACAGACTGCAGACACTGCAAAACAGAATAATACGAATTATTGCAAAGGTCCCTATAGTAGCTCCAGCTTATTGGCTGCACGAAGAACTGAAGCTCCACTCGATCGAACAATTTATTAAACTACTCAGTTATAACTTATATGACAGAAAGGCAAAAAACAAAAACCCTCTAATTCGCGACCTAGGCGCATACGGTACACAACACGACACTCACAAAAGACCGCTCTCATTATTTGACAGAACTCTTGGCCTGGGGGAACCAGAAATAAACATTCAAGATTACCTAAACAACTTAGTACCACCTTAATCATAAGCCATGGCTTAGCGAAAACACTACTGACAGACCAGTGGCCCTGGAAGTCCCTGCTAAGGGTCGTTCTGGGGACCAGTGAAAATGACCAAAGCATACCACATGGACATGAGAAGACTACTCCATTGTAGATGTATAAACAAAACAATAATCTAGCAAGATTAGCTCACATGACGTGGACCATACTCAATCCTGAGCATATGTCCAAAATATTTGGCTGTTATTTAGTTAAGTTACATTAAATATGTCCATTTTCACATTGAATGCATGTAAACCAATACCTAACAAATTGACGCCAGACTCAGCGCCGCTCCTGGCCTGATATCTTAAACTTATTCTTAAGCACTAACAATTAATGACACCGTCCTTATGTTTCAGGACCACACAGATATCTTGTAAGACGATGCCTCCGTCCCGAGACACAACAATACCACATAAACCAATTCCACATCCGAATTTCCAAGGTCGCAAGTAGGACCTTGGTCATGCTTGTGTCCTGGCGCCATCCTCACCCGGCCTAGGCTTTGCCCGGCCGTAATATCCTCTCCCAGAATCCGCAGGTGCAATAGCGGTACTGCTGCACTTCCTCTCCCGAATTCTCACCGGTGGAGGTTTTTTAGTGGGTAGGGCTGACGGATCTCTCTCCGTCAGAGGAGTCCCACACTCCGATCCCGGGGCTAGTGCGTAAATGCATTTTTCCTCCACTCGAAAAAAAAAAACGAATGGCAATTACCATTGTCCATTTTTGTTCCTATGTTCGAATGTTTATTTGTTTTAGTACCCAATACGCTGATATGTTATTTATATTAACATCCATATCAGTATTCCATATTAAGGGTATTCAGATGTGGGAGCGTTCTTCTTAACATCACTTAGTGTAACTTCAGTAGGTAGTCGTGTCTGGTTTATAATCGACGTTTGCTTTACAGTTAAGTTGGTGACGATCTCGCTTAGAGACCGCTGTCTGGAAATGAAACTTTAGTATTGAGGGTACATAAAAACGTGCATTTATAATAAAGTGTCGGTATCGAATTTTTGGGATCAATGCAATTGATGGAAACAGTCATTTCTTCCACATTAGTCGTGTGTAGACTAAGGTTTAAATGAGCAAAGCCAACTGAAAATTTGCAATGTCATAGCCGATATTTGAACCAAGGACCTCCAAATCTCCTTGCGGTTGCTTTAAGCAACTGAGCTAATATGGCCAACAGGCCGATATGACATACAAGTCAGTTGGAGAATTTAATGTCATATCGACAAGTTGGCCATAGTAGCTGAGTGCTTTAGAGCAACCACACGGAGAGCAATAGAATCATGGTTCAAATCCCGGTATGATATTGAATTTGTCAGTCTGGCTCTACATATACAAATGAAATTTAAGTTTAGAAGAACTAAATCTTCTGTTTAGAAACCTTCTGTGTACGTCTAACCTACTGTGTACATATTAACAGTATATTCTCATAATAATGTAGTAACGAGGATAGCTCTGAGAATACGTTATATGCATGTGTATTACATACTCCGTTCTGTCTATATCTATTTATATCAGCTTAAATATGAATAAATACAATTGAATATAAACGTTGGATTTTACAACGTACATAACCTGTTTGTGTTGCTTTGGAGAAATAATGAATGTCATTGACTATGACGTTGTATTATATTTGTTAAAAGTACAACACGAACTTGACAGTAATAAGATAAATATGGTAATAGTATCAAATCGTTAACGCTAATTTTGAAATTAAAAGTTCTCGAAGTTTCAAATATTAAAAGCAGTCTTGGATAAATATTAAGCCAATATAAAATAGAAAGCTAAGGTAAATACTAGAGGCTATTTAATAAACTACGGTTGCGTATATCAATTCCGAGATTTCAAACATACCAAACGTGCAATTCAATATTCCACCAACATTCTGCTATGCAACACAAAACTCATTTTGTCATTCTTTAGTGAAGTTTAATCATTAATTAACGAACACTTCCTACCATAGTTTCACAAAATTTAGTAGATATTACGACAGCCTTCATTTCTAACCAGACAAAAGTCAGTATTATAATTTTCGGAAATAAGGTGCAAAATTACAACTTATTTAGAGCGGGATGGTAAGAGAATATAAAGCTGATTCATAAAAATAAGGAGGTTTGGTCTTAATTCAGAAGGTTCTCCACCTTTTAAAGATTTCAAACTTGATCTTTCTGCTTCTCCTTTTGGCGCTATCTGTCGAAATTTCTGTAACTACTCGACTACATGCGCTCCTAGTGGCAGAATTACTAACTGTATGGATTATCTGTGTTAATAGACTAATTCTGCTAGGAAATTAATAAAAGAGTGTTTGGTATTTAGCCCGCTTATTATATTTACTGTTCTTACAACGAAAATAAAGACCTTGCATTCATTCAAACATTCCATGCCGACACTTTCCTATAAATACACGTTTAGATGTACACGGAGGCGATAAAGTACGAATCTAGACAGGTTTCTGAGTGTATATGATCAACATAATAATAAAACAAAAGACTTCTTAGTGCCTTGTTTTGTTGGGATGAAGAAGTTATTTACCCGAGACAGCTGCCTGTGTAATACGATTGTGTTTTGTCATCCTATGAGACAAATTGAGAAATTAAGAAAACGAGGTATGTCATTGTTCATTTTAACTTCGTTTAAGATAGATTTATAGCGAATGTGAATTGAAATTGCTCCAGAAACTTCTACAGTAACTCAGACCCGGCAAGAAAGATGTTGGCTGCAATGGAGGGACTTGCTCTACTGAGAACTGGTATCCAGCAATCACAGAATGGCGAATCGAACTAGGTCTAGTATCTCTTTTCACTTCGCATTCTGGAATACGTTTGTTCTGGTTGATCAGGGGGTGAGCTGTAGCAGTTTGCTTGAGCGAATACCTTAGACGTCATCCTAGCCAGCAAAACGCATCTCCGTTCAGACTCCCGTTTCCGCATCCCGGGCTACATTTGCCATCGCTGGGACCGCCAAGGCAGCCCTGGCGTTGGTACAGCGGTATTGGTCAGGTAAATTGTGGACCATAAACTCATACAGCTCCCTCCTCTTCAAAACCTAGAGGCCATGGCAATTTGTCTGGACCTTGGTGGAACAGAGGTCCAGGTAGTCTCCGTGTACCACACTCCCAACAGGCAGTTCGTTCCAAACGATTACCTATCTATCCTAAACTTATATCCTAGTGCTATCATGGCCGGGGACTTCAATGCTAAACATCAACGTTGGTGCTGTGGTCGTCGGGCAGATGCAAGAGGCAACCAAATCATTAGCCTCATAGACGGAGACCCACAGCTTCAAGTGCAGGGTCCCTGGCAACCTACGCATTACCCGCGAGGTGGAGGTCTGCCATCTGTCATTGACTTCGCGATCACCATACATTTTCCATTTCATCTCACTCTCACGTCACTATACGCACTTCATTCTGCCCATAATCCGGTGTTGACAGAAATCAGGGTTGCCAGTCATGACACCTCGCTTCCAACGCGAGAAGTTGATTGGGAAGGCATAAGGAACTGGCTCCGCACTTCCATTTCACCGAACCCAAAAATTACCAACCTCCCAGGCATAGAGAACGCAATCTCATCCTTCACTTCTATCCGGACACGAGCTGCCAGAAACCTAACACTTCACGGCCCTGCACCTCTTCATCCAGACATCCTTCCACTGGACATCACCCTCCTTATCCGCCGCCGCTGGGCGGCACGGAGACTACACCACACGCCACATTTTCGCGCGCTCTTGCGACCTTTACGTCGACTTGTCAGGGTCCGACTGCGTGAGCACAAGGTGCAAGTGTGGGAGAATACAGCGGACCGACTACGTGTCGAAAATGGCGACGTGTGGCGTATCGCAGAAACCCTCAGAACTAAGATTGTTTCTTAATCAGTGGTGCCAAGGGGGAAAAATAAACATGGGTACAAAAAGCTAGCGAAGCGGATCAATGTAACGGGAGGATTCATTTTTTATACTTTTATTCACGTCCTGCAACGTTAAGTCATATCAGACGATGAATGAAATGATGCTTAAATGATCCCAGAAAATTGGAGAGTGATTATCACGAAATCTGTGTGGGCTGGCGCTGTGGGAAAGAAGTAACTCATAAGTGGAAAATGTGCGCGTTACATACATATATGAATATACAAATGTAGATATGTGTTATTTTGTTCTCATGATTACATTATGTACTGACATTGAAAGTTCCATTTCGTTTTGTCCGCTATGACAAAACTATTGCGAGCGATTAGCATTTGTTTCCGCTTGGAATAAAAATGAAAACGGAAGTACAGAAAAAAACTTTACATTTAGCACAATCTAGAATCTCCAGGCGTCAGTATAAGTTGAAAGTTTTAATATTTACGAGATAAATAGGTCTTTAATAAAAGATTGTCAAAATACTTATTCAATTCACTTGCAATTACCAATTTTACATAAATTGTGTACTTGTATATAATCTAAATGTTTCCTTGTGGTAAAGTTATGTGTACATCTGGCTCCAATTATATAAAAGTTATTCATAATAAACTACTTAACGATAGGTTCCCAGAAAAGTTAATAAGTGTATTTTTTCATGCACAGTAAATAAACATATGAAGGAGTAATCAAAGTCACTTAGGAAGGTTAATGAAGGAAACAAAAGAATAAAGAAACTGTTACCCAGCATTACTTATTTCCTTAAAAGCACAACGGGAGTTTGCATATAGATAAGCTTTTACGATAGTCATATGTTCACTACCGTTTCTCTTAGTAAAAGCTTTGTAATTCCAATCTGTTTGTATGACTTCGGGTTGAAAAGTATGGAAAACTTCAAATTATAACTAGAAAGAGCTGCATTGTTGAATATAATTTGTATGTTTAAGCGTGATGTACATATTCTGTACAGAAACATTTAGTCTAAAACTTAAGCTTTGCAGCTTATGTACCTATTAAATAGTAAATAAAATAATGGCTTAGCCATGAAGAATTTAAATCAAATTACAGATACCAATTTTGAATAAGCTAAAGGTATCCGTACAACGTTAAGTATCAAGGGTATTATGAATTATTTGTTTAATTTACGTCCTTTGACTTTGAAAGCCATACCCGACGATAAATGGAATAGCTGAAATGATATTCAATTGGACCCAGGGTCCACGAAGCTTACAATTACCCTACATTCGTGTTTTAGGATAAGAGAAAACCCCAGAAATAACCTAATCTTTCTAACTCACCCTGACCGAGATTCGATCTCATGACATCTTGAACGTGAGGGAGACATGCTACCATCTATGGTACCGAGGCGGCATATCCAGAATATAATTTTACAATCAAAGAACACTAGCTTCGAAAAATTGTGGCGATTATATTATGCCGATCAAACTGAAATTATAAATTCCAATTGCCTCTATTCATTCATTCATTTTTATTAATAAAATATGGCCTGGTGCCGGTACAATGGGCCCGGCTTACAGGCTAAAATTTACATTTTACTATAATTCTCTTCCGTTATGGGTTTATTGTCTTTATGGGTTATGTCAAACCCATTCGGCGGCCTTATCACGACCGCCGAGAACAGTTTGATGCTGTCTTTTCAGTTTTTAGAGTGTTTTTTTTTTTTTAAATAGAAATATCTATATACATATATACATGGGGGTTTATTTCACCCCCGTACATTCACACACACACACCTATACACACACACACACACACACACACACACACCTGTACACACGCACACGCACTGTCACACGAATCTTGTGTCCGCCAGTCCAGGCGGGGTGATCCAGTGGCCGTGACTGCGGCCTCTGCCTTGTAGATTATGCGGCCATGGGCCGAGGGATTCTGGGCGCGCAGTTTGACGAGCCGCCGACAACTACAGTATTTTTATCCTCGCATGTTTGCGATGTTGCGGCTCGCCCCTGCCGATGTTGTAGATGTTGGGGTTGGTGTGCCCCTTAATGCGCGCCCAGGTGGAAGAGGCCCGATTGAGTATGGCCTCGGGAATGGGAGGAATGCACGCTTCCTTGTGAATTTGTGCGTTGGTGGTGAGGAGAGGGGCGGATAGGACCTTCCTTAAGGAAAGGTTTTGCACGGTTTGGAGGTACTTTATTGTTGATTTGGAGGCGTTGGCCCAGGCCGCGCACGCGTACAGGACCACCGACAAAATGAAGGCCTTGTATAAGACCAGTTTGGATTTCAATTGTACTTGTTTACTCCTGAAGATGGGGGCGCATAACTTTAATCTCTGCCGCCCTTTGTTGGCGGTGTCTTTGATGTGGGTGGACCAGTTCATGGTGCGTGACAGTGTCACGCCTAGGTATTTTACATGCTGGCGGCAGTGCAATGTTTGACCACCGACCGTTAGGTCCATAGCCAAAGGGCGCCGCTTTGTGAAGTGAATAAGCTGGCATTTGCTCGGGTTAATTTTGATCTTCCAATCATGCAGCCATGAGAGGAAACGGTCAATATACCGCTGCATTTCCAAAATACCGTAACGATAATTTTTGTAGTGGTTATAGATTGCAGTGTCGTCAGCATACATGGCCACTCTGCATCTGGCGTCCACAGGGTAGTCATTGGTGAAAAGTATATACAGGAACGGCGACATGATCGCCCCTTGTGGTACGCCAGCCTGCATGACTCTCTCCTTAGAGGAGGAGCCACCCACCTGGACGTAGAAGCGCCGATTTTTCAAAAAAATGTGCAGCATGGGTGTTGCAATTTGGAGGCCGGGAAAATTCCGGTGCGTCTTATAAATGAGGCCGTTGTGCCAGCACCGGTCGAAGGCAGCTTCTACGTCCAAAAATAACGCCAACGTGGCAGCCCCGTTGTTAAATTGCTCGGTGACGTCATCAGCTAGCCGTAGAAGTTGTAATTCAGTAGAATGGCTTTTTCTAAATCCAAACTGAGAATTTGATAGTTCAGTGTCCGAAACCTGTTTTTGCAGTCGAGAAAGTATGAGTTTTTCGAGCAATTTTCCAACAATAGACAAGAGACTAATGGGGCGGTAGTTTTGCGGTTGCCTGATGCTTTTCCCCTGTTTCGGTAACATTATCACCTTGGCTCGTTTCCAAGTGTCGGGGAAGTGGTTATGCTGCAAACAAGCGTTGAAGATTTTGATGAGTTGCACCAGGGCTTTTCTAGGGAGGTGTTTTAGTTCCTCATTAGTCACCTTGTCCGGGCCGGCGGCTTTCCCATTAGGTAATTTCCTAATGAGCTTGTAGACTTCTTGCGGTGTAGTGAGGGGCAGATATTGCTCATGCTTCTGCACCACCCAGGTTTGTACCCACGTATTAACCTCCCGCTCCAGCTGGGGGTTGGTGGCTGCGTTCTCGCTGAATCTGTCTTGCAGACAGTCAGCGAAAACCTCGGCTTTCTCCTTGGAGGAGAAGTGCAGGCCGAGTTGAGTCTGGAGCGCCTCAGTGGCGGTGTTGGCGTTTGAGGAGACCTTGAATGCCTTTAATAATTTCCACAAACTATGATCCGAATGGGTGGTACCCAGCATTTTGTTTTCCCACTGTTCAATTTTGTTTAATTTAATTTGTTGCCGAATTATTTTGCTTAGCCATTTTGCTAGCGCTTTAAACTCAGGCTGACGGGTGTACCGCCACAGTCTCGTCAAACGTCTGCGCCGGGCAATGAGCCGCTCCACCTCAGGGTACGTGCAGAAACTGGGTGGGCTTGTGGTGTATGTGGTAGCGTTCCTTTTGGCCGTGTGCAGCGAGGCGGTGAAGTTTTCAATGGCGGCATCTATGTCCGCCTCGCTGTGGTATGACAGTCTGGGTTGCGCCATCCTGTGCATATCGATCGTGTAGCCTGTCCAGTTGGTCTCTGCTCGTCTCGGCGGAGCGGTTCTATCGGCCGCGAGAGAGCCGCAGATCTCGAAATGCACAGGTAAATGGTCGGAATCCAGGCTGTGATACACAATGAGGTTGTCTGTAACAGCCGCATTTTTTGTGATTACGAAATCCAAAATTTCAGGATCGTGTCCTGACTTATGCCAAAAGGTTGGTTCCGGTGGGAGGTGTACCTCGAGATCGTCATTTTCAGTTATAAGTTCAACCAGGAGATTTCCAGCCGCGTTTGCTCGACGGGAAAACCACCACGGGTGTCGAGCGTTGAAATCTCCTGCAATTATAACATGGTCCTCTACTGCGAGGATTTGTTCGAGGTCTTGTATAAAGTTAGGAGAGTGGGGAGGCCGGTAAAGTGCTACCAACATCACCGTTCTATTGTTCGCACGGATTTTCAGAGCCGTGCACTCCAGTGCTGCCAAAGCAGGCAGCGTGACAGGAGCATGAGCAACTGTGTTTTTTAGCAAGATGGCGGTTCCCCCCCCCTTGTCTGCCAAATCTGTCAGTTCGAAATGTATTATACCCTTGGAGCTTGAAAGTGTGCTCCGGCTTTAATTTAGTTTCGCAAATGAATGCGATATCAATTTTGTTACGCCGCAGGTAGTTATCAAGTTCGTAGCGCTGCCTGTAGATGCCGTCGGCATTCCACAGGAGCGCGCGAGTTAAAGTTATACCTCCCCTGGCTGGAGCCATTTACTCGAGGAGTGTAGAGATTGCACATATGATGATTTCGGCTTTCTCCCAAGTGCTGTTGCAGCTCTTGAATTGTTCAATGAACGGCCGCAATTTGGCGAGTAGATTGGAAATGTTTAAGTCTTTGATGAGGGACAGTAGTTCCTTGAGTCCGCCCAGGTCACTCGTTGGTGCCTGGGAGGGGGGAGGGGTAGGAGGGGGACCAGCTGGTGGTGGCACAGGTGCCGTTCGTCCTCCGGTGGCGCCTGCAAAAGAGACGCCTTCTCTGACCAGAGCCGGGCGTGCGATGGGCCTTGGCTCTGGTTGCACTGTGGGAGCTGCCCTGGCTATGGCTGCCAGTTGGCGACGGTGACGTTCGTTTCGGAACGTTTCACAGCCCCTGTAGCTAGCAGGATGCGTCTCCCCACAATTAGCACAGTGGGGTACGACGTCCTGCGTTGCCTTTTTGGGGCAGTCAGCTAGGCGGTGAATGCCACCGCAGAGGACGCACCGGGAGGTCATATTACACATTCTGAACGTGTGGCCAAGTTGCTGGCAATTGTAGCATTGCGTTATGTTTTGGTTGGTCTTTAGGACCTCCACGGTGACCATCATATGGCACACCTCTCTCTCTTTCAGTATTTCTTTATTTTTTGTGGTCCTGTCCAACGATACCTGAAAGTTGGGCAGAGGCCGACCGCGGGAGACCATTTGACGTACCTGGACTCCTGTGTATCCTTTTTCTTGCAAGGATTCCCGGATGAAGTCCTCCTCCAAGTCCTCCGGTAGCCGCTTGATAACTACGCGGAGGGGCTGGTCACTCCTGGGGGTGAAGGTGAAGGACTCCACACCGTGCTCCTTCAGGCGTCCCATGGTAGGTACGGCGTCCTGTTTCTTCTCGAGGAAGAGCTTGAGGCAATTCCTGGTGGTCTGGAGTTTGTAGGTACCAGGCTGGAGGGAGTCTCGCAGGAGGCGCAGTACTTTGGCGGCCTGGCGGTTGTCCGGAATCACTATTCTAGGCGGCTTTTGTTCCGCCTGTCCTTGCTGTGCGGCCGCCGGAGCGGCAGCAGATGAGCTGGCTGCTGTGGATATGCCGGCCGCCGTGGGTGCGCTGGTAGCAGTGGAAGTGGTGGCCGTCGTGCGTGCGGAGGCTGGTGGGGGGTTGGTGGGAGTTTTTGCAGCCTGTTTCTTTGGTGTGGGAGGACGTTGTGGTCTAGGTCGGGAGCTGGCTGGTAGTTGGGGGAAAGTTTTTGAGTCACTGTCGTCGTCGTCGGACTCCGACAGTGCTGAATATCTATTGTTGATGTTAGGAGTGGGAGCCATGGTGGGTCGTTGGAGGTGTTTTGTCTTGTTCTTTTTCTTGCCACCGAGCTTTGAGCCGAGACGATCACTTTCTGATCCGCTCTCCCGGCCGCTGCTGCGATGGTGGGGACGCTTCCTTGCGGCGGCCACCTGCCACCCTTCGTCCAACTGCACTAGGTGTCGCTTTTTCACCGCGTGCTCCCTGTAGCAGTTGGCGAGGTCGTTCGCAATTTTTGTGAAATTGCGTGATTCCGGCTCCATATTCGCCAGCATTTCCTGATAGTAAATGATCTCCTTGTGGAGATCATTGACTTCCTTCTCCAGCCTTTTGTACTGTCTGGCCTTCTTCTCTTCCTCGATGGTGCAGACTTCCATCGGGGCTGCAGCTGGTTCAGTGGTTCGGGCCAATAGCGGCCCGGTGGGCGGTACACAACTGGCTGGCGCTTGCATGGCCGCGCCTATAAATACAGCCGGACTGGCAGGGTGGGGAGCTGCACCTGTCGGTGCGGCCGCCGCCATATTGTGGCGGCAAGTTCACTGCACCCCAGCCGCAAGGGCTGCTGGGAGCAGCTGGCGTGGCTTGGCGTCACCTGAAGTGGCGTGGGCACGCTAGTTTTGGCGCGAACAATTCACTGCCACAAGCACTGCACACACGCTAATTTTTTGTTGTTTCTGGTTATTCACTGCTCACTGCTCACCGTAAACGTCGCAAGAGCGCGCGATTATGTGGCGTGCGGTGTCGCTGGTGTAGTCTCCGTACCGCCCAGCAGCTGCGGATAAGGAGGGTGATGTCCAGTGTTAGGAGGTCTAGAAGAAAAGCTGCAGGGCCGTGAAGTGTTAGGTTTTTGGCAGTTCGCTATCTATCGGGGTTTGTGTAACTACATGACTATATGCGCACCTAGTGGCAGAATTACTAACTGTAAGGGATACTAAGCAAAATATACCAATTTTAATATGAAATTAAAAAAGGAAAGGTTTACTTTTAAGAACATGGAAAGATTATCTTGGAAGTTTGGTATTTAGCCTATTTATCATTTTGACCCACTTCATTCGAAGCCTACATTTGAAACGTTCAATACCGGCATTTTCCTATACATACACGTTTTGAAGTAACATGAATAGTAAAAGTTTATATCTAGACAGCAGTCCCTGAGTGTCTATGATCAACATAACAATAGAACAAAGTGCCGGTCATACAACAGACACAATTACTTACAAACATTTGATAAAGGATCCTCTCAATCCTCAATTTCATTTACGTGGAATGTTTTTGGGGATATTTCGATTTCCAGTAAAGACTTGCATAAAAATAACCTTTTCTCAGGATACTTTTAGGAAAATGAAACAATAATTTCTTAGTTCAGTTTGTGAAGTAATGTTTATTCCACGCTACTTTTGTATAACTGGTGATCCGGATTACACGAATATCTTATTACATAAAAAAGTAAATCTTTTTGATGCAGAAAATATATAAATTTTGCACAGATACAAGCTTATCTTCTGTAGATTTAGCCATTTCCATTGTTCCTCATCCAATTCTTCTTCAAATACTACTTTTGTTTTGATTATGAAAGGTAAGCTATAATAGAATGCAATGGTCAGAACTTTTAAGAGCTTGCTGAAATGTAACGACATGAAAATTTCGTTCTCTTGGACTGACAAAGACATAAAAAATGGAGAAGTGTAATGATTGGAAGATTCTAGCAAACAACAATGAATATCTCGGAAATGTTTACACACACAGAAGCGCCATTAGACACAAGGCAATTGTTTTACCGAGGTCTACATTTTTTGGTGCATTAAGTTTATGGTTTACCAAAGTAACTTAAAAGGAAGGGACTTCTGGGCACATTACCAAAAATCAAAATGTACATTTCAGTTGTCATTAAAATAACATCAAAAGTTTTGCATCATTTTTTATGATCACCAAATTGTTAAAATGATTCGTGAAAAGAGAAGTTTTGTTAATTAACATATAAAGGTAGACACAGACGTTTCCGTTAAAGTGCTTTAGGATCCTCATAACGTGTATTTGCCTAGAAACTTTGGTACGAACTTTTGAGTGGAATAAATAATAACAATTGAAGGTCCTAATGTTGTGACCAGATGGACTATATACAGCATTTAGGGTTCCGATCCTTTAAAATTATTATATATTCTAATGACATTCTTAAAGGAACCATTTAGTAATACCTTATGTGCAAGGAAAAAGTAATTTGATTCCTTACAGTGTATTACAAGGTAAACATGTCCTAATAAGGAGTATTACTGCAGACTGGCATTCGAACCGTGAACTCTCAGTACCCTCGTCACAACATGTCATTACTACTGGGCTACGATAGCAAATATTATAAAGTACGTTATATTACAACATAAAACCGCAGTTTCACTTGTTTTTCTTGTTCTTGTCTATTTTCTAATATCTAGTAGTAACTTGCCCGTAAGAGAACATCTGTAAATAAGTTTGTTACTGCGTCTAAAAGGTTTAAAATTCGTAATAAAATATATAGCCACTGACTGGAAACGAACCACGAACCACAGCGTGCGTTTTGTCACTTTGTCACGGAGTTGTTGATACAGCCTTACAATACAAATAGATATTGCTTCTGTTAAAATCATAATTAGACGATTTACAGTAATGCAGAATACAGTCGTTTCTACAGTTACTGATACTGCCACTAGGAGCGCATGTAGTCGTGTAGTTACAGCAACCTCGATAGATAGCACCAAGGGAGAATCACGACGTTGTTGGTTGGAATTGCTAAAACCTAGACAACTTCTAGTTTAAGACAAAAGTGTCTTTTTTTACGAAATGAATTTAGGTTAACTTTGTATTCCGTTCAAGGTAAGTCAGATAAACGATATTGATTAAGGAAAACAGAGTATTCTGTTTCGTCAAGTTTGAACAGGAGATTATCATCATCGTTATTAAATCACTGGAAAATATGACGAATAGCACTTACCATTGCCCACTTTTCTTCCAAGGATGAAATTTTTTTGTTTTAGTAACCAATACGCCAATGTTGTTTACATTTACATCCATATCAGTATTTCACATTAAGGGTATTCAGATGTGGGACCATTCCTCTTAACATCTTTTAGTGTACCTTCAGTAAGTAGGCGTGTCGGATGTATAATCGACGTTTAGTTTTACATTTATGTTGCCGACAGACTCATTAGAAACCTCTGTCTGGAAATGAATCTTTAGTATTGAGGGTACATCAAAACGTGCATTCATAGTAAAGTGTCGGTATCGAATTTCTGGAATCAATGCAATTGATAGAAGTAATCACTTCTTTCACATTAGTTGTGTGTAGACTGAGGTTTGAATGACATACAAGTCAGTTGGAGAATTTAATGATATATCGGCATGTTGGCCATAGTAGCTCAGTGGCTTCGAGCAACCGCACGGAGAGTGGAAGGTGCGTGGTTCAAATCCCGGCTATGGCACTGAATTTCTCAGTCTGGCTCTACTCATTCAAATGCAATTTAAGCTTAGAAGAACTATATCTACTGTTTTTTTTTTTTTTGTTTTTTTTTTTTACATTTTACGTCCTCCAACATTAAGTCATATCGGACGATGAATGGAATGGGTAAAATGATGCTCAAATGAGCTTAGGGTCCATAGAGATTAGAGTTACCCGACATTCGTCTTTCAGGGTAAGGGAAAACCCCGGAAAAACCTATCCAGGTAACTCACCCTGACCGAGATTCGAACTTGGGACCTCTTGAACGTGAGGCAGGCTCGCTACCACCACGCATCTACTGTTTAGAAACCTTATTTCTTAGTCTAACCAAACGTGTACATATTAACAGTATATTGTCATACTAATGTAGCTCAGGGGATAGCTCTGAGATTCCGTTATGTACTTAGTACATGTGTATTACATACTCTGTTCTGTCTATATCTATTTATATCGATCTGAGTTTCAGTAATTAACATACTAGCTGACACATAAATACAATTGAAGATAAATGTTGGATTTCAGAACGTATATCGCCTGTTTGTGTTGCTATGGAGAAATAAATGTTGTTGGTTATGAGGTCATATTATATTTGTAAAAGCTATAACACGAACTGGGAAGTAATAAGATTATTATAAATTAGTCTGGGATAAACCTTAAGCAAACATAAATTATAAAGCTAAGGTAATTACTAGACACTGTTCAATAAACTGCGGATGCGGATAGCAATTCCGAGATATCAAACACACCGAACATGCAATTTAATATTCCACCAACATCCTGAGATGCAACAAAAAAACTGTTTTTGGCACTTTACTGTAAACTTTAATGCTTATTTTGTGAATACTTCTGACCCTACTTTCACAAGATTTATTAGATACTACGATAGCCTTCATTTCTAACCAGAGAAAAGCGAGTATTATAATTTTTGGAAATAAAGTGCCATATCACAAATTATTTATAACGGTATGGTAAGAGAATATAAAGTTGTTTCATACAAATAAGGAGCTTGTGTCTTAATGCAGAAGGTTCTCTAGCTTTTAAATATTCCAAGCATGGTCTTTCTGATTCTCCTTTGGCGCTATCTATCGAGACTTCTGTAACTACTCAACTACATGCGCGCCTAGTGTCAGAATAACTAGCTCTTTGGATTATCAGTGAAAATAGAGTAATTCTTCTAGGAAATTAATAAACGAATGTTTGGTATTGTAACGCGAGCGCTGGAACACCCTGTGAAGCAGCTGGGAGCGGGAGTTGGGGGAGGTCCGTGTGAGCTACACCTCCCCCTCGTCTGTGGTGACAAGGCGGCGGTCGGGAGAAAAAACATGCTCGTGCCGTCTGTTTCCTTACACCTGGTTCTCGATCTTTCTGTTACTGGAACAATCCTGTAAACACCAGAAGTCGGCGATATTCCTATATAAAGGGGGTTACAGACAGACAGAGTAGAGTAGAGTTGGTCAGTTAGTGAGTGAGGAGACAGTCGCAGTTCTTGGTGTAAGAGTTAGTCAGTGACGTGTTAATGTACGAGAAGATTGTGCAACGGAAGACTATACGTAACTGTGAATGTGTACCGGAGCTTACGTAACCACGAGGCCAAGTGAAATTGTAACGGACGATCTGGTGAATTGTAAATGTGTGCAGCACGTAATTCTGTGTAATTGGCAAGTGTTAAACTGTAAGTCGGTGGAAATAAAGAACATTTTTGAGTGGTGAAATTGGACTTTTCATTTCACGAACCCACAAAGTCACACTGGTGTCAGAAGTGGGATGATAACATCACCGAAAATTACAACCATGCACGCGGCATTGGAAAAATTTTTGGGAAGATGATGGAAATGCAGGCCGAATTAACAGAGAAGCTGGAGACTAGAAATAACCTGGCCGCGGACTGAAACTAATCAGGACGGTTACCGACAACATCGCCGAGAAGATGGAACAAATGAAGGCCGAGTTAACCACGGAAATGAGAGCAGCGAATGACGGTCTTGCTACCGAAATGAAGGTGGCGAACGAGGCTCTCGCCGCCAAGTTTGAGGAACGGTTGGCCGGCGTGAGGTATGACGTCACGAACCTGGGCAAGCGGAAGGGTCAAGTAGACGACCGCCTTAATGATTTAGAGGAAAAGGCCGACAACATCGCAAAACCCCTCACCCGCCTGACGGAGGAAAACCGGCCTTATGTGTGGACGGAGGACGCCGAAGACGCTTTCCAGCACCCGAAGGAGACCCTGTGCAGTGCTCCAATTTTGGGTTTCCCGCAACCGTTGGCGCCTTCATTGTGGACACCGACGCTAGTGACCATTGCATCGGAGGTGTCCTATCGCAGAACCTGGAAGGCCAGACAGCACGTTGGGTCCAGAGGCTGCAGGAGTACGACTTCACCTCGGAACATCGTAGAGGGAAGAGTCACGATAACGCAGACGACATGTCCCGAAGACCCTGTTCAGTAGAGTGCGGTCAGTGCACCAGAGAGAAAGAGAAGGAGCGTGCCGCAGCAGCCCGAGTAGTTGTGGCAGTGCCTGCTGAAGGATGGGATAGCGCAGGCCTGAGGAGGGAGCAGCTGGTGGACGCAGATTTGGGGCCACTCTTGAGGGAAGTGGAGGCAGGGACGAGGCCAACCTGGGAGGACATCGCCCCGAGGAGCGCCACCTACAAGTCGTACTGGGCCCAATGGGACTCGTTGAAGACCAGATTGGGCGTGCTCTTCCGGGTATGGGAGTCACCCGATGGGAAGGCGCAGAGAGGACAGTTGGTACTTCCCCGGAGTAAGGTCCCGGAAGTCTTGGAGGAAGTGCACGCCGGTACTTCAGGAGGACACCTGGGAGCGAACCGTATGATTCACAAACTACGGCAGCGCTACTTCTGGCTGAGACTCCGAGCAGATGCTGGTGGTACACCTGGACCGCCTCGCACGCTACGATGGGGCTGTTCGGGGCGAACAGCTTTGAGGAGGGAGCAGTGTAACGCGAGCGCTGGAACACCCTGTGAAGCAGCTGGGAGCGGGAGTTGGGGGCGGTCCGTGTGAGCCACACCTCCCCCTCGTCTGTGGTGACAAGGCGGCGGTCGGGAGAAAAAACATGCTCGTGCCGTCTGTTTCCTTACACCTGGTTCTCGATCTTTCTGTTACTGGAACAATCCTGTAAACACCAGAAGTCGGCGATATTCCTATATAAAGGGGGTTACAGACAGACAGAGTAGAGTAGAGTTGGTCAGTTAGTGAGTGAGGAGACAGTCGCAGTTCTTGGTGTAAGAGTTAGTCAGTGACGTGTTAATGTACGAGAAGATTGTGCAACGGAAGACTATACGTAACTGTGAATGTGTACCGGAGCTTACGTAACCGCGAGGCCAAGTGAAATTGTAACGGACGAACTGGTGAATTGTAATTGTGTGCAGCACGTAATTCTGTGTAATTGGCAAGTGTTAAACTGTAAGTCGGTGGAAATAAAGAACATTTTTGAGTGGTGAAATTGGACTTTTCATTTCACGAACCCACAAAGTCAAAGTATTTAGCCGGCTTATTATTTTTACTGTCCTTACTACGAGAGTAAAGACATTGCATTCATTCCACACATTACATACCGACACTTTCCTATAAATACACGTTTAGATGTACCCAGAATCGATAAAGTACGGATCTAGACAGAGGTTTCTGAGTGTATATGATCAACATAACAATAAAACAGAAGACTTCCTAGTTTATGTTTTGTTGGAACGAAGAAGTTAACTTCTGAGACAGTTGCTTGTGTAATAAGATTGTGTTTTTTCCAGTCTAAGTGACAAATTGAGCTTCTTTTAAGAAAACGTGGTATGTGATTGTTCATTTATGGCATTCTGTGACTTTTTAACTTCGTTTAAGATAGATTTATAACGAATGTGCATTGAAATTGCTCCAGAAATTTGTACAATAAGTCAGACCCGGCAAGTAAGATGCTGGCTTCGATGGAGGGACTTGCTCTACTGACAACTGTTATCCAGTAATCACAGAATATCGAATCGACCTAGGTATAGTACCTCTTTTTGCTTCGCATTCTGGAATACGTGTGACGTGTTTGATCAGGGGGTGAGCTGTTACAGTTTTCTCGAGCAACTTCCTTAAACGTCATTATAGTCAGAGAAACGCATCTCCGTCCAGGCTTCCGTTTCCGCATACTGGGCTACATTTGCCATCGCTCAGAACTTCAAGGCCGCCCTGCTGGCGGTATAGCGGTACCCGTCAGGCAATGTGTAGTCCATAAAGCCATCCAGCGCCCCCCTCTTCAAGCCTTAGAGGCCACGGCAATTTGTCTTTACCTTGGTGGAACTGAAGTCTTGGTATTCTACGTGTACCAAACTCCCAACAGGCAGTTCGCTCCAAACGATTACCTATCTATCCTAAACTTATATCCTAGTGCTATCATTGCCGGGGATTTCAATGCTAAACATAAGCGTTGGCAATGTGGTCGTCGGGCAGATGCAAGAGGCAACCTAATTATTCGCCACAGCTTCAAGTGTAGGGTACCTAGCAACCTACGCATTACCCGCGAGGTGGAGGACTGCCATCAGTCATTGACTTCGCGATCACCATACATTTTCCATTTCATCTCATTCTCACGTCACTATACGCACTTCATTCGGAACATAATCCGGTGTTGAAAGAAATCAACACCGGCGTTGCCGGTCATGTCACCTCGCTTCAAACCCGATAAGTTGATTGGGAAGGCATAAGGAACTGGCTCCGCACTTCCATTTCACCGAACCCAAAAATAACCAACTTCCCAGGCATAGAGAACGCAATCTCATCCTTCACTTCTATCCGGACACGAGCTGCCAAAAACGTAACACTTCACGGCCCTGCACCTCTTCATCCAGACATCCTTCCACTGGACATCACCCTCTTTATCCGCCGCCGCTGGGCGGCACGGAGGTTACACCAGCGACACCACAGGCCACATTTTCGCGCGCTCTTGCGACTTTTACGTCGACTTGTCAGGGTCCGACTGAGTGAGCACAAGGTGCAAGTGTGGGAGAATACAACGGACCGACTACGTTTCGAAGATAGCGACGTGTGGCGTATCGCAGAAACCCTCAGAACTAGGATTGTTTCTTAATCAGTGGTGCCAAGGGGGAAAATAAATATGGGTACAAAAAGCTGGCGAAGCGGATCAATGTAACGGGAGGATTCATTTTTGATACTTTTATTTACGTCCTGCAACGTTAAGTCATATCAGCCGTTGAATGAAATGATGCTTAAATGATCTCAGAAAATTGGAGAGTGATTATCCCGAAATCTGTGTGGGCTGGCGCTGTGAGAAATAAGTAATTCATAAGTGGAAAATATGTGTGAGGTACATAAAGATATGAATATACAAATGTAGAAATGTGTTAGTTTGTTCTCATGATTACATTATGTACTGAAATTGCATGTTCCATTTCGATTCGTCCGCTATGACAGTCCTATTGCGGGTGATTAGCATTTGTTTCCGCTTGGAATAAAAATGAAAACCGAAGTACAAAGAAAAACTTAACATTTAGCACAATCTAGAATCTCCAGGCTTAAATATAAGGTGAAGGTTTTAATACTTACGTGACAAACAGGATATTTTTTGAAAGTTTTCCAAATATTTATCCAATTCAGTTGCAATTACCAATTTTACATAAGTTATGTACTTGTATATAATCCAAATGTTTCCTTCTGGTAAAGTTATGTGTACATGTGGCTCCAATTATATAAAAGTTATTCATAATCAAATGCTCAACCATAGGTTCCCACAAAAGTTAATAAGTGTATTTTTTCATACAGAGTAAATAAACATATGAAGGAGTAATCAAAGTCACTTAGGAAGGTTAATGAAGGAAACAAAAGAATAAAGAAACTGTTACCCAGCATTACTTATTTCCTTAAAAAGCACAACGGGAGTTTGCACATAGATAAGCTTTTACGATAGTCAAATGTTCACTAGCGTTTCTCTTAGTAAAAGCTTTGTAATTCCAATCTGTTTGTATGACTTCGGGTTGAAAAGTATGGAAAACTTCATATTATAACTAGAAAGTGATCCATTGCGGAAAATAATTTGTATGTTTAAGCGTGATGTACATATACTGTACAGATACATTTAGTGTAAAACTTTAGCTTTCCCGCTCATGTACATATTAAATAGTAACTAAAATAATGACTTAGCCATGGAGAATTTAAATCAGGTTACAAATACCAATTTTGAATAAGCTATAGGGATCCGTACAACGTTAAGTATCAAGGGTATTATGAATTATTTGTTCAATTTACGTCCTTTAACTTTGAAAGCCGTACCGGACGATAAATGCAATAGCTGAAATGATATTCAATTGGACCCAGGGTCCACGAAGCTTACAATTACCCTACATTCGTGTTTTAGGATAAGAGAAAACCCCAGAAATAACCTAATCTTTCTAACTCACCCTGACCGAGATTCGATCTCATGACATCTTGAACGTGAGGGAGACATGCTACCATCTATGGTACCGAGACGGCATGCTAAACTTTATTTCATATCCAGAATATAATTTTACAATCAAAGAACAGTAGCTTCGAAAAATTTTGACGATTATATTATGCCGATCAATTTGAATTTATAAATTCCAATTGCCTCTATTTTCCGTTCTGCACAATTTAGTACTTATCACGACAGACTTCCTTTCTAACCCGAGAAGAAGCAATACTCTCTTTTCCGGACCTTTAGTGCCATATCAGGATTTCTTTGAACCACAATGTAGAGCTAATTTATAGCTGTTTGCTACTCAAAAGAATCTCATGTGCTATTACAGAATGTTCTCTAGCTTTTAGCAATTCCAGTCAGTACTGTCCTGTACTTCCCTTTGCGCTATCTATCGGTGTTTGTGTAACTACATGACTATATGCGCACCTAGTGGCAGACATACTAACTGTAACGGATATTAGGCAAAATAAACCAATTTTAATATGACATTAAGCAAGGAAAGGCTTACTTTTAATTAGATGGAAGGATTATCTAGGAAGTTTGGTATTTAGCCTATTTATTATTTTGACCCTCTTCATTCGAAGCCTACATTTGAAACATTAAATACCGGCATTTTCCTATAAATACACGTTTTGAAGTAACACGAATCGTTAAAGTTTATATCTAGACAGAAGTCCCTGAATGTCTATGATCAACGTAACAATAAAACAAAATGTCGGTCATACACCAGACACAATTACTTACAAACATTCGATAAACGATCCTCTCAATCCTCAATTTCATTTACCTGGAATGTTTTTGGAGATGTTTCGATTTCTTGTAAAGATTTGGATAAAAATAATCTTTTCTCAGGATACTTTTAGGAAAATGAAACAATAACCTCTTAGTTCAGTTTGTGAAGTTTTGTTTATTCCACGCACTTTTGTATAACTGATGATCCGGATGACACGAATATCTTATTACATAAAAAAGTAAATCTTTTTGATGCAGAAAATATATAAATTTTGCACAGATACAAGCTTACCTTTTGTAGATTTAGCCATTTCCGTTGTTCCTCATCCAATTCTTCTTCTTCAAATACTGCTTTTGTTTTGATTATTAAACGTAAGTTATAATAGAATGCAATGGTCAGATTTTTTAAGATCTTGCCGAAATGTGATGGCTTGGACATTTCGTTCTCTTGGACTGACAAAGACATAGAAAAGGCGAGAGGTATAATGATTGGAAGATTCTAGCAAACAACATTGAATATCTCGGAAATGTTTACACAAATAAGCGCCATTAGATACAAGGCAATTGTTTTGCCGAAATCTACATTTCTTGGTGCATTAAGTTTACGATTTACCAAACTAACTTAAACAGGACTGGACTTATGAGCACATTACCAGGAAAATTAAAATGTAGATTTCAGTTGTCATTAAATTAACATCTGAAGTTTTAGGCCAGCTTTATGTTCACAAAAGTGTTAAAATGTTTCGTTAAGAGAGATATTTTGTTAATGAACGTATAGAGGTAGATACAGACGTTTCTGTTAAAGTGTTTTACTATTCTCAAAACGTGTATTTGCCTAGAAACTTTGGTGCGAACTTTTAAGTGAAATAAATAACAACTGAAGATCCTATTGTTGAGATCAGATGAACTGTATGCAGCATATAGGGTTGTGATCCTTTAAAATTATTATATATTCTACTGACATTCTTAAAGGAACCATTTAGTAATAACAGGCGCAAGGAAAAAGTAATTTGATTCCTTACAGTCTATTACAAGATAAACATGTCGTAATAAGGAGTTTTACTGCAGACTGGCATTCGAACCCTGAACTCTCAGTACACTCGTCACAACATGTCATTACTACTGGTCTACGATAACAAATATTATAAAGTACGTTATATTACAACATAAAACCGCAGTTTCACTTGTTTTTCTTGTTCTTGTCTATTTTCTTATGTCTAGTAATAACTTAGCCGTAAGAGAACATCTGTAAATAAGTTTGTTACTGCGGCTAAAAGGTTTAAAATTCGTAATAAAATATATAGCCACTGATTGGACACGAACCACGAACCACAGCGTGCGTTTTGTCTCTTTGTCACGGAGTTGTTGATACAGCCTTACAATACAAATAGATATTGCTTCTGTTAAAATCATAATTAGACGATTTAGAGTAATGCAGCATACAGTAGTTTCTTCAGTTACTGATACTGCCACTAGGAGCGCATGTAGTCGTGTAGTTACAGCAACCTCGATAGATAGCGCCAAGGGAGAATCACGACGTTGTTGGTTGGAATTGCTAAAACCTAGACAACTTCTAGTTTAAGACAAAAGTGTCTTTACTTTACGAAATGAATTTAGGTTAGCTTTGTATTCCGTTCAAGGTAAGTCAGATAAAGGATATTGATTAAGAAAAACAGAGTATTCTGTTTCGTCAAGTTTGAACAGGAGATTATCATCATCGTTATTAAATCACTGGAAAATATGACGAATAGCACTTACCATTGCCCCATTTTAATCCAATGATGGAATGTTTATTTCTTTTAGTAACCAATACGCCAATATGTTGTTTACATTTACATCCATATCAGTATTTCACATTAAGGGTATTCAGATGTGGGAGCATTCCTCTTAACATCTTTTAGTGTAACTTCAGTAAGTAGGCGTGTCGGATGTATAATGGACGTTTTGTTTTACAGTTATGTTGCCGACAGACTCATTAGAAACCTCTATCTGGAAATGAATCTTTAGTATTGAGGGTACATCAAAACGTGCATTCATAGTAAAGTGTCGGTATCGAATTTCTGGAATCAATGCAATTGATAGAAGTAATCACTTCTTTCACATTAGTCGTGTGTAGACTGAGGTTTGAATGACATACAAGTCTGTTGGAGAATTTAATGTCATATCGGCATGTTGGCCATAGAAGCTCATTGGCTTAGAGCAACCGCACGGAGAGTGGAAGATGCGTGGTTCAAATCCCGGCTATGGCATTGAATTTCTCAGTCTGGCTCTACTCATTCAAATGCAATTTAAGCTTAGAAGAACTATATCTACTGTTTAGAAACCTTATTTCTAAGTCTAACCAAACGTGTACATATTAACAGTATATTGTCATACTAATGTAGCTCTGGGGATAGCTCTGAGATTCCGTTATGTACTTAGTACATGTGTATTACATACTCTGTTCTGTCTATATCTATTTATATCGATCTGAGTTTCAGTAATTAACATACTAGCTGACACATAAATACAATTGAAGATAATGTTGGATTTTAGAACACACATCTCCTGTTTGTGTTGCTATGATAAATAATAAATGTTGTTGGTTATGACGTCATATTATATTTGTAAAAGGTATAACACGAAGTGGGAAGTAATAAGATTATTTTAAGTTAGTCTGGGATAAACCTTATGCAAATATAAATTATAAAGCTAAGGTAATTACCGGACGCTATTTAATAAACTACTAATGCGGATAGCAATTCCGAAATATCAAACACACCGAACATGCAATTAAATATTCCACCAACATACTGAGATGCTACAAAAAACTGTTTTGTCAGTTTTATATGAACTGTAATGCTTATTTTGTGAATACTTCTGACCCTACTTTCACAAGATTTAGTAGATACTACGATAGCCTTCATTTCTAACCAGACAAAAGTCAGTATTATAATTTTTGGAAGTAAAGTGCCATATCACAACTTATTTATAACGGTGTGGTAAGAGAATATAAAGTTGTTTCATACAAATAAGGAGCTTGTGTCTTAATACAGAAGATTCTCTAGCTTTTAAATATTCCAAACATGGTCTTTCTGATTCTCCTTTGGCGCTATCTATCGAGATTTCTGTAACTACTCGACTACATGCGCTCCTAGTGGCAGAATAACTAGCTCTTTGGATTATCAGTGAAAGTAGAGTAATTCTTCTAGGAAATTAATAAACGAATGTTTGGTATTTAGCCGGCTTATTATTTTTACTGTCCTTACTACGAGAGTAAAGACATTGCATTCATTCCACACATTACATACCGACACTTTCCTATAAATACACGTTTAGATGTACCCAGAATCGATAAAGTACGGATCTAGACAGAGGTTTCTGAGTGTATATGATCAAAATAACAATAAAACAGAAGAATTCTTAGTTTATGTTTTGTTGGAACGAAGTAGTTAACTTCTTAGACAGTTGCTTGTGTAATACGATTGTGTTTTTTTCAGTCTAAATGACAAATTGAGCTTCTTTTAAGAAAACGTGGTATGTCATTGTTCATTTATGGCATTCTGTGACTTCTTAACTTCGTTTAAGATAGATTTATAACGAATGTGCTTTGAAATTGCTCCAGAAATTTGTACAATAACTCAGACCCGGCAAGTAAGGTGCTGGCTTCGATGGAGGGACTTGCTCTACTGACAACTGGTATCCAGTAATCACAGAATATCGAATCGAACTAGGTTTAGTACCTCTTTTCGCTTTGCATTCTGGAATGCATGTGCCCTGGTTGAACAGGGGGGTGAGCTGTTGCAGATTGATCGAGCAAATGCCTTAGACGTCATCCTGGTCAGCCAAACGCATCTCCGTCCAGACTCCCGTTTCCGCATCCCGGGCTACATTTGCCATCGCACGGAACGCCAAGGCCGCCCTGGTGGCGGTACAGCGGTACTTGTCCGGCAAACTGTAGTCCATAAATCCATCCAGCTCCCTCCTCTTCAAACCCTAAAGACCAGGGCAATTTGTCTTAACCTTGGTGGAACTGAGGTTCTGGTAGACTCTGTATACCACCCTTCCAACAGGCAGTTCGTTCCAAACGATTACCTATCTATCCTAAACTTATATCCTAGTGCTATCATGGCCGGGGACTTCAATGCTAACCATCACCGTTGGCGCTGTGATCGTCGGGCAGATGCAAGAGGCAAACAAATCATTCGTCTCATAGATGGAGACCCACAGCTTCAAGTGCAGCGTCTCTGGCAACCTACGCAATACCCCCGAGGTGGAGGACTGGCATCAGTCATTAACTTCGTAGTCAACACACATTTTCCATTCCATCTCATTCTCAAGTCACTAAACGCACTTCTTTCGGACCATACTCCGATGTTGACAGAAATCAACACCAGGGTTGCCAGTCATGACACCTCTCTTCAAAACCAAGATTTTTATTGGGACGGCGTACGTAACTGCCTCCACACTTCCATCCCACCGAACCCAAAAATAACCAACATCCCAGACGTAGAGAACGCAATCTCATCCTTCACTTCTATCCTGATGAGAACTGCCAAAAACCTAACAGTTCACGGCCCTGCACCTCTTCATCCAGACATCCTTCCACTGGACATCACGCTCCTTATCCGCCGCCGCTGGGCAGCACGGAGACTACACCAGCGACACCGCACGCCACATATTCGCGCGCTCTTGCGACCTTTACGTCGACTTGTCAGGGTCCGACTGCGTGAGCACAAGGTGCAAGTGTGGGAGAATACAACGGAACGACTACGTTTCGAAGATGGCGACGTGTGGCGTATCGCAGAAACCCTCAGGACTAGGATTGTTTCTTAATCAGTGGTGCCAAGGGGGAAAAATAAATATGGATACAAAAAGCTGGCGAAGCGGATCAATGTAACGGGAGGATTAATTTTTTATACTTTTATTTACGTCCTGCAACGTTAAGTCATATCAGCCGTTGAATGAAATGATGCTTAAATGATCTCAGAAAATTGGAGAGTGATTATCACGAAATCTGTGTGGGCTGGCGCTGTGAGAAATAAGCAATTCATAAGTGGAAAATATGTGAGGTACATAAAGATATGAATATACAAATGTAGATATGTGTTATTTTGTTCTCATGATTACATTATGTACTGGCATTGAAAGTTCCATTTCGTTTCGTCCGCTATGGCAATCCTATTGCGGGAGATTAGCATTTGTTTCCGCTTGGAATAAAAATGAAAACGGAAGTACAGAGAAAAACTTAACATTTAGCACAATCTAGAATCTCCAGGCTTAAATATAAGGTGAAAGATTTAATATTTACGTGAAATGTACGTCTTTAATTAAAGATTATCAAAATATTTATTCAATTCACTTGCAATTACCAATTTTACATAATTTGTGTACTTGTATATAATCTAAATGTTTCCTTGTGGTAAAGTTATGTGTACATGTGGCTCCAATTATATAAAAGTTATTCATAATAAACTACTTAACGTTAGGTTCCCAGAAAAGTTAATAAGTTTATTTTTTCATGCAGTGTAAATAAACATATGAAGGAGTAATCAAAGTCACTTAGGAAGGTTAATGAAGGAAACAAAAGAATAAAGATACTGTTACACAGCATTACTAATTTTCTTAAAAGCACAACGTGATTTTGCACATAGATAAGCTTTTACCATAGTCAAATGTTTACTAGCGTTTCTGTTAGTAAAGTCTTTGTAATTCCAATCTGTTTGTACGACTTCGGGTTGAAAATAAGTAAAAATTCAAATTATAGCTAGAAAGTGATCCATTGCTAAATATAATTTGTATGTTTAAGCGTGATGTACATATTCTGTACAGAAACATTTAGTCTAAAACTTAAGCTTTACCGCTTATGTACATATTAAATAGTAACTAAAATAATGGTTTAGCCATGAAGAATTTAAATCAAAATACTAATTCCAATTTTGAATAAGCTAAAGGTATCCGTACAAAGTTAAGTATCAAGGTTATTATGAACTGTTTGTTTAATTTACGTACTTTAACTTTGAAAGCCGTACCGGACGATAAATGGAATAGCTGAAATGATATTCAAATGGGCCCAGGGTCCATGAAGCTAACAGTTACCCTACATTCGTCTTTTGCGATAAGAGAAAACCCCAGAAATAACCTAATCTTTCTAACTCACCCTGACCGAGATTCGATCTCATGACATCTTGAACGTGAGGGAGACATGCTACCATCTATGGTACCGAGGCGGCATATCCAGAATATAATTTTACAATCAAAGAACACTAGCTTCGAAAAATTTTGACGATTATATTATGCCGATCAAAGTGAATTTATAAATTCCAATTGCCTCTATTTTCCGTTCTGCACAATTTAGTACTTATGACGACCGACTTCCTTTCTAAACCGAGAAGAAGCAATACTCTCTTTTCCGGACCTTTAGTGCCATATCAGGACTTCTTTGAACCACAATGTAGAGCTAATTTATAGGTTTTTGCTACTCAAAAGAATCTCATGTGCTATTACAGAATGTTCTCTAGCTTTTAGCAATTCCAGTCAGTACTGTCCTGTACTTCCCTTTGCGCTATCTATCGGGGTTTGTGTAACTACATGACTATATGCGCACCTAGTGGCAGAAATACTAACTGTAACGGATAGTAAGCAAAATAAACCAATTTTAATATGAAATTAAACAAGGAAAGGTTTACTTTTAAGAAGATGGAAGGCTTATCTTAGAATTTTGGCATTTAGCATATTTGTTATGTTTACCCTCTTCATTCGAAGCCTACATTTGAATCATTCAATACTTGCATTTTCATATAAATACACGTTTTGTTGCAACCTGGATCGTAAAAGTTCATATATAGACAGAAGTGCCTGAGTGTATATGATTAACAAACAATAAAACAAAATGCCGGTTATACACCCGACACAATTGCTTACAAACATTCGATAAACGATCCTGTCAATCCTCAATTTCATTTACGTTGAATGTTTTTGGAGATATTTCGATTTCTTGTAAAGATTTGGAGAAAAATAATCTTTTCTCGGGATACTTTTAGTCAAAAGAAACAATAATTTCTTAGTTCAGTTTGTGAAGTAATGTTTACTCCACGCCACTTTTGTATAACTGATGATCCAGATGACACGAATGTCTTATTACAAACAAAAGTAAATCTTTTTGATGCAGAAAATATATAAATTTTGCACAAATACAAGTTTACTTTTGTAGATTTAGCCATTTCCGTTGTTCCTCATCCAATTCTTCTTCTTCAAATACTACTTTTGTTTTGATTATTAAAGGTAAGTTATAATAGAATGCAATGGTCAGATTTTTTAAGATCTTGCCGAAATGTGATGGCTTGGACATTTCGTTCTCTTTGACTGACAAAGACTTAGAAAAGGCGAGTGGTATAATGATTGGAAGATTCTAGCAAACAACATTGAATATCTCGGAAATATTTACACACACATAAGCGCCATTAGATACAAGGCAATTGTTTTACCGAAATCTACATTTCTTGGTGCATTAGGTTTCCGATTTACCAAACTAACTGAAACAGGACTGGACTTATGAGCACATTACCAGGAAAATCAAAATATAGATTTCAGTTGTCATTAAAATAACATCTGAAATTTTAAGCCAGCTTTATGTTCACAAAAGTGTTAAAATGTTTCGTGAAGAGAGATATTTTGTTAATGAACGTATAGAGGTAGATGCAGACGTTTCTGTTAAAGTGTTTTACTATTCTCAAAACGTGTATTTGCCTAGAAACTTTGGTACGAACTTTTAAGTGGAATAAATAACAACTGAAGATCCTATTGTTGAGATCAGATGAACTGTATACAGCATATAGGGTTGTGATCCTTTAAAATTATTATATAATCTACTGACATTCTTAAAGGAACCATTTTGTAATAACTTATGTGCAAGGAAGAAGTAATTTGATTCCTTACAGACTATTACAAGGTAAACATGTCGTAATAATGAGTTTTACTGCAGACTGGCATTCGAACCGTGAACTCTCAGTACCCTCGTCACAACATGTCATTACTACTGGGCTACGATAACAAATTTTATTAAATACGTTATATTACAACACGAAACCGCAGTTTTACTTGTTTTTCTTGTTCTTGTCTATTTTCTAATGTCTAGTAGTAACTTGCCTGTAAGAGAAAGTGTATATAAATTTGTTACTGCGTCTAAAAGGTTAAAAATTCGTAATAAAAGTTATAGTCACAGATTGGGCATGAACCTCGAACCACAGCGTGCGTTTTGTCACTTTGTCACGGAGTTGTTGATACAGCCTTACAATACAAATAGATATTGCTTCTGCTAAATTCACAATTAGAAGATTTAAAGTAATGCAGCACACAGTCGTTTCTACAGTTACTGATACTGCCACTAGGAGCGCATGTAGTCATGTAGTTACAGCAACATCGATAGATAGCGCCAAGGAAGAATCATGATGCTGTTGTTTGCAATTTAGTAATTCCTAAGAGAGCTTCTAGCTTAAGACAAAAGTCCCTTTTGTTTACGAAATAACTTTAAGTAAGCTTTGTACTACGTACAAGGTAAGTCGAGATAAAGGATATTGATTAAGGAAAACAGAGTATTCTGTTTCGTCAAGTTTGAACAGGAGATTATCATCATCGTTATTAAATCACTGGAAAATATGACGAATGGCACTTAGCATTGTCCATTTTTGTTCCTAAGTTCGAATGTTTATTTGTTTTAGTACCCAATACGCCGATGTTATTTATATTAACATCCATATCAGTATTCCATATTAAGGGTATTCAGATGTGGGAGCGTTCTTCTTAACATCACTTAGTGTAACTTCAGTAGGTAGTCGTGTCTGGTGTATAATCGACGTTTGTTTTACAGTTATGTTGGCGACAATCTCGCTTAGAGACCGCTGTCTGGAAATGAATCTTTAGTATTGAGGGTACATCAAAACGTGCATTTATAATAAAGTGTCGGTATCGAATTTTTGGGATCAATGCAATTGATGGAAATAGTCATTTCTTCCACATTAGTCGTGTGTAGACTAAGGTTTAAATGAGCAAAGCCAACTGAAAATTTGCAATGTCGTAGCCGATATTTGAACCAAGGACCTCCAAATCTCCTTGCGGTTGCTTTAAGCAACTGAGCTAATATGGCCAACAGGCCGATATGACATACAAGTCAGTTGGAGAATTTAATGTCATATCGACAAGTTGGTCATAGTAGCTGAGTGCTTTAGAGCAACCACACGGAGAGCAATAGAATCATGGTTCAAATCCCGGTATGATATTGAATTTGTCAGTCTGGCTCTACATATACAAATGAAATTTAAGTTTAGAAGAACTAAATCTTCTGTTTAGAAACCTTCTGTGTACATATTAACAGTATATTCTCATAATAATGTAGTAACGAGGATAGCTCTGAGAATACGTTATATGCATGTGTATTACATACTCCGTTCTGTCTATATCTATTTATATCAGCTTAAATATGAATAAATACAATTGAATATAAACGTTGGATTTTACAACGTACATAACCTGTTTGTGTTGCTTTGGAGAAATAATGAATGTCATTGACTATGACGTTGTATTATATTTGTTAAAAGTACAACACGAACTTGACAGTAATAAGATAAATATGGTAATAGTATCAAATCGTTAACGCTAATTTTGAAATTAAAAGTTCTCGAAGTTTCAAATATTAAAAGCAGTCTTGGATAAATATTAAGCCAATATAAAATAGAAAGCTAAGGTAAATACTAGAGGCTATTTAATAAACTACGGTTGCGTATATCAATTCCGAGATTTCAAACATACCAAACGTGCAATTCAATATTCCACCAACATTCTGCTATGCAACACAAAACTCATTTTGTCATTCTTTAGTGAAGTTTAATCATTAATTAGCGAACACTTCCTACCATAGTTTCACAAAATTTAGTAGATATTACGACAGCCTTCATTTCTAACCAGACAAAAGTCAGTATTATAATTTTCGGAAATAAGGTGCAAAATTACAACTTATTTAGAGCGGGATGGTAAGAGAATATAAAGCTGATTCATAAAAATAAGGAGGTTTGGTCTTAATTCAGAAGGTCTCCACCTTTTAAAGATTTCAAACTTGATCTTTCTGCTTCTCCTTTTGGCGCTATCTGTCGAAATTTCTGTAACTACTCGACTACATGCGCTCCTAGTGGCAGAATTACTAACTGTATGGATTATCTGTGTTAATAGACTAATTCTGCTAGGAAATTAATAAAAGAGTGTTTGGTATTTAGCCCGCTTATTATATTTACTGTTCTTACAACGAAAATAAAGACCTTGCATTCATTCAAACATTCCATGCCGACACTTTCCTATAAATACACGTTTAGATGTACACGGAGGCGATAAAGTACGAATCTAGACAGAGGTTTCTGAGTGTATATGATCAACATAATAATAAAACAAAAGACTTCTTAGTGCCTTGTTTTGTTGGGATGAAGAAGATAATTACCCGAGACAGCTGCCTGTGTAATACGATTGTGTTTTGTCATCCTATGAGACAAATTGAGAAATTAAGAAAACGAGGTATGTCATTGTTCATTTTAACTTCGTTTAAGATAGATTTATAGCGAATGTGAATTGAAATTGCTCCAGAAACTTCTACAGTAACTCAGACCCGGCAAGAAAGATGTTGGCTGCAATGGAGGGACTTGCTCTACTGAGAACTGGTATCCAGCAATCACAGAATGGCGAATCGAACTAGGTCTAGTATCTCTTTTCACTTCGCATTCTGGAATACGTTTGTTCTGGTTGATCAGGGGGTGAGCTGTAGCAGTTTGCTTGAGCGAATACCTTAGACGTCATCCTAGCCAGCAAAACGCATCTCCGTTCAGACTCCCGTTTCCGCATCCCGGGCTACATTTGCCATCGCTGGGACCGCCAAGGCAGCCCTGGCGGTGGTACAGCGATATTGGTCAGGTAAATTGTGGACCATAAACTCATACAGCCCCCTCCTCTTCAAAACCTAGAGGCCATGGCAATTTGTCTGGACCTTGGTGGAACAGAGGTCCAGGTAGTCTCCGTGTACCACACTCCCAACAGGCAGTTCGTTCCAAACGAATACCTATCTATCCTAAACTTATATCCTAGTGCTATCATGGCCGGGGACTTCAATGCTAAACATCAGCGTTGGTGCTGTGGTCGTCGGGCAGATGCAAGAGGCAACCAAATCATTAGCCTCATAGACGGAGACCCACAGCTTCAAGTGCAGGGTCCCTGGCAACCTACGCATTACCCGCGAGGTGGAGGTCTGCCATCTGTCATTGACTTCGCGATCACCATACATTTTCCATTTCATCTCATTCTCACGTCACTATACGCACTTCATTCTGCCCATAATCCGGTGTTGACTGAAATCAGGGTTGCCAGTCATGACACCTCGCTTCAAATGCGGGAAGTTGATTGGGAAGGCATAAGGAACTGGCTCCGCACTTCCATTTCACCGAACCCAAAAATAACCAACTTCCCAGGCATAGAGAACGCAATCTCATCCTTCACGTCCATCCTTACGTGAGCTGCCAAAAACCTAACAGTTCACGGCCCTGCACCTCTTCATCCAGACATCCTTTCATTGGGCATCACCCTCCTTATCCGCCGCTGCTGGGCGTCACGGAGATTATACCAGCGACACCTCACGCCACATAATCGCGCGCTCTTGCGACATTTACGTCGACTTCTCAGTGTCCGACTGCGTGAGCACAAGGTTCAAGTGTGGGAGGACACAATGGCCAGACTGCGTGTCGAAAATGGCGATGTGTGGCATATCGCAAAGACCCTCAGGATTTTGATTGCCTCTTAATCAGTGCTAACAACGGGCAAAAATAAATATGGATACAAAAGAGGGTGAAGCGGATTAATGTAACGGGAGAATTCATTTTTTTATATTTTTATTTACGTCCTCCAACGTTAAGTCATCTCGTACGATGAAATGAATGATGTTCAAATTGAGTAGAGGGTACAAGGAGCTTAGAGTTACCAGACATTCATCTTTCAGGATAAGAGAAAACCTCCAAAGTTAAGTCATATCGGACGATAAATGAAATGATCTTCAAATGAGTACAGGGTACACAGAGCATAGTTACCAGACATTCATCTTTCAGGATAAGAGGAAACCCCCAACGTTAAGTCATATCGGACGATAAATGGAATGATGTTCAAATGAGTACAGGGTACATGGAGCTTAGAGTAATCAGACATTCATCTTTCAGGATAAGAGAAACCCTCCAACGTGAAGTCATATCGGACGATGAATGAAATGATATTCACATGAGTACAGGGTACACAGAGCTTAGAGCTAACAGACATTCATCTTTCAGGATAAGTGAAAACCTACAACGTTAAGTCATATCGGACGATAAGTGAAATGATGTTCAAATGAGTACAGGGTACATAGAGATTAGAGTTACCAGACATTCATCTTTCAGGATAAGAGGAAACCTCCAACGTTAAGTCATATCGGACGATGAATAAAATGATGTTTGAATAAGTCCAGAAAAATGGAGGATGATGCCAAAAGTTATAACAAGAATGTGATAGATTGTTGAATATAATTTGTTTGTTTAAGCGTGATGTACATATTCTGTACAGGAACTTTACCGCTTATGTACATATTAAATTGTAACTAAAATAATGGCTTAGCCGTGGAGAATTTAAATCAATTTACTAATGTCAATTTGAAATAAGCTGAAATTTATTTCATATCCAGAATATCATTTTGCAATCAAGAATCTCTAGCTTCAACAATCTGGGACGATTATATTACGTTGAACAGAGGCTATTTATAAATTCCAATTGCCTCTATTCTCCGTTCCCATAGTTTAGTACTGATGGCGATAGACTTCCTTTCTAAATTGAGATGAGACAATTATCTCATTTCCGGACATTTAGTGCCATATCACGACTTCTTTTAACCAGAATGTAAAGCTAATTTAAAGTTGTTCTGTAAACAAAAGAAGCTCATGTTTTGTTGCAGAATGTTCTCTAGCTTTTAGCAACTCCAGTTAGTACTGTTCTGTACTTCCCTTGGCGCTATCTATCGGGGTTTGAGTAACTACATGACTATACGCGCACCTAGTGGCAGAATGACTAACTGTATCGGATATTAGGCAAAATAAATTAATTTTAATATGAAATTAAACAAGGAAAGGTTTATTTTAAATTAGATGGAAGGATGATCTTAGAAGTTTGGCATTTAGCATATTTGTTATTTTTACCCTCTTCATTCGAAGCCTACAAGTGAAACATTCATTACTCGCATTTTACTATAAATACATGGTTTGATGTACACTGAATCGTAAAAGTACTAAAAAATGTTGGACAAAGAAATGTACTCAATCCTCTATAACCTTTATTTGGAAAATGTTTTTTAGATATAATCCAATTTTCTCAAACGATTTGGATAAAATAGATCTTTGCTCAGGATAGTTTCAGAAAAATGGAACAATGTTTTCAATTTATGAGTTTAGTTTGTGAAATAATCCTCATTCCACGCTACTTTTGTATAACTAATGTTCCGGTTGATACAGATGTCTTATTAAATACAAAAGTAAACCTTTTTGATGCAGAAAATATATAAATTTTGCACGGTTACAAGCTTACCTTTTGCAGATTTTGGAATTTTCGACATTTTTATGTTAGACTTTTCGTTTTCCAAATAAGATCACTCTCATATATGCAGTGTCCCTTTTTCTTCATCCGAATATCTTTCTTGAGATACTACTTTTGTTTTGGTTATGAAAGGTAAGTTATAACAGAATGGCATTGTCAGAACTTTTAAGAGCTTGCCGAAATGTGATGGCTTGGAAATTTGGACTGAAAAGGACATAAAAAGGAGAGAAGTATAATGATTGGACAATTCTAGGAAACAACAATGAATATCTCGGAAATGTTTACACACATATGCGCCATTACGATATGACATACAAGTCAGTTCGAGAGTTTAATATCGTATTGGCAAGTTGGCCATAGTAGCTCAGTGGTTTAGAGCAACCGCACGGAGAGTGGGAGATCCGTGGTACAAATCCCGGCTATGGCATTGAATTTCTCAGTCTGGCTCTACTCATTCAAATGAAATTTAAGTTTAGAAGAACTAAATCTTCTGTTTAGAAACCTTCTGTGTAAGTCTAACCAAACGTGTACATATTAACAGTATATAGACATACTAATGTAGCTCTGGGGATAGCTCTGAGATTACGTCATGCACTTAGTACATGTGTATTACATACTCCGTTCTGTCTATATATTGTCACCCGAACGTCGGAGCTCGCTATAGAACCGGCCGGCAGTACGGCCGGAGTGGAAGCTTTCTGCCTACACCTACCCATTTGTCTCGTGTCACTAACTGCAGGGACAATTAGGGGAGCGGCGCGAGCACTGTACCGTCTCTTTCCCCTCGCACCAGACGTCTTGAAACCTCTGGATAGTTGTGTGCGCCGCGAACCTTCCTGAAACGGCGATCTTCGCTATATAAGGCCTGTAGTTGGTGAGTCAGTTCAGTTCTTGGCGCGCAGCGTGAGGATCGCCCAGTGAGGGAATGCACTGTGTACGTGCATCGGAGGAGTGTACGTAACAGCGTGCAGTGGACCTGTGACAGACGAACTGGTGAATTGTAATTGTGTGAATTACGTAATTCTGTGCAATCAGCAAGTGTTCCGATTGTAATTCGGTGGAAATAAATAACACTTTTGAGTGGTGTATTTGGACTTATCATTTCACGAACTTAAAAAGTCAAAACTGGCATCAGGAAGTGGGATAACGGCAATGGAATCGACATTGGAAAAGATTTTGGAGAAGTAGAACGAATTAACAGCGAAGAAGGAGGCGGCAAATAACAGCCTGGGCGCGAAGCTGGAGCCTACAAATAACAACTTGGCAGCGAAACTGAAGGAAATAAAAACAGAATTGACCACGGAATTAAAGCGTCAAACGAGGTCCTCACCGCAAAATTTGAGGATCAGGTGGCCGACGTAAAGGAGGACGTCACGGAGCTCGGTGAGTGCGTCAAAGAGTTGGCGAGCAGCGTTATCGACCTGGAAGGAAAGGCCGACAGCAGCCTCAAGTGCTTGAACGCCATGGTGGAGGACGTCGTCGGCAGGAGGTTGAAGGATTTCAAGGTCGACGCGCCGGCACGTGACACAACATCTGCGCGCGTCAAACCTCCTAAATACGACGGCGCGAACAATTTCGAAGTATTCCGCCGCCAATTCGACGCAGTGGCCAAGCACAACAAATGGTCCCAAGAGGAGGAGGCCACACAGTTAATATCCAGCCTCCAGGTACGGGCCGCGGAAGGCCCTGGAGAATCGTTTTGGAAACCACCGCTTAGCCGCAGCGTACCGCAGCCAGCTAAAGGGAAGGTCACAGCTGCCAGGGGAGACACTGCAGGAGTTCGCCCTGGTAGTTGAACAACTGGCTAGCAAGACCCTAGTCGACCTTCCACCAGCGTTCGTATCCCGGGAAGCTGCCTACGGGGTACGGGACACGGAGATTGGTCAGAGCCTAATGTTCGGCGATTATAAAACAATCGACGACGCGCTAACTGCAGCATTAAGGATGGAGGCGGCCATGGTAACCACTATCCCGACGTCGAGAACGAGGAGTGTCCGCGACACCGGAGACAGAAAACCAGCCAAGGGAAGCCGGCGAACACCTAGTGGCCTGTGTGTATTCCACATTAAGGGAACTCAGATGTGGGAGCGTTCTTCTTAACATCTTTTAGTGTAAGTTCAGTAAGTAGTCGTGTCTGGTGTATAATCGACGTTTTGTTTTACAGTTATGTTGCCGACAGACTCATTAGAAACCTCTGTCTGGAAATGAATCTTTAGTATTGAGCGTACATCAAAAAGTGCAATCATAGTAAAGTGTCGGTATCGAATTTCTGGAATCAATGCAATTGATAGAAGTAATCACTTCTTTCACATTAGTCGTGTGTAGACTGAGGTTTGAATGACATACAAGTCAGTTGGAGAATTTAATGTCATATCGGCATGTTGGCCATTGAAGCTCAGTGGTTTGAGCAACCGCACGGAGAGTGGAAGATGCGTGGTTCAAATCCCGGCTATGGCATTGAATTTCTCAGTCTGGCTCTACTCATTCAAATGCAATTTAAGCTTAGAAGAACTATATCTACTGTTTAGAAACCTTATTTCTAAGTCTAACCAAACGTGTACATATTAACAGTATATTGTCATACTAATGTAGCTCTGAGATTCCGTTATGTACTTAGTACATGTGTATTACATACTCTGTTCTGTCTATATCTATTTATATCGATCTGAGTTTCAGTAATTAACATACTAGCTGACACATAAATACAATTGAAGATAAATGTTGGATTTTAGAACACACATCTCCTGTTTGTGTTGCTATGGATAAATAATAAATGTTGTTGGTTATGACGTCATATTATATTTGTAAAAGGTATAACACGAAGTGGGAAGTAATAAGATTATTTTAAGTTAGTCTGGGATAAACCTTATGCAAATATAAATTATAAAGCTAAGGTAATTACTAGACGCTATTTAATAAACTACGGATGCGGATAGCAATTCCGAACTATCAAACACACCGAACGTGCAATTTAATATTCCACCTACATCCTGAGATGCAACAAAAAACTGTTTTTGTCACTTTACTGTAAACTTTAATGCTTATTTTCTGAATACTTCTGACCCTACTTTCACAAGATTTAGTAGATACTACGATAGCCTTCATTTCTAACCAGAGAAAAGTGAGTATTATAATTTTTGGAAATAAAGTGCCATATCACAACTTATTTATAACGGTATGGTAAGAGAATATAAAGTTGTTTCATACAAATAAGGAGCTTGTGTCTTAATACAGAAGATTCTCTAGCTTTTAAATATTCCAAACATGGTCTTTCTGGTTCTCCTTTGGCGCTATCTATTGAGATTTCTGTAACTACTCGACTACATGCGCTCCTAGTGGCAGAATAACTATTTCGATTATCAGTGAAAATAGAGTAATTCTTCTAGGAAATTAATAAACGAATGTTTGGTATTTAGCCGGCTTATTATTTTTACTGTCCTTACTACGAGAGTAAAGACATTGCATTCATTCCAGACATTACATACCGACACTTACCCATAAATACACGTTTACATGTACCCAGAATCGATAAAGTGCGGATCTAGACAGAGGTTTCTGAGCGTCTATGACCAACATAACAATAAAACAGAAGACTTCCTAGTTTATGTTTTGTTGGAACGAAGAAGTTAACTTCTTAGACAGTTGCTTGTGTAATACGATTGTGTTTTTTTCAGTCTAAGTGACAAATTGAGCTTCTTTTAAGAAAACGTGGTATGTGATTGTTCATTTATGGCATTCTGTGACTTTTTAACTTCGTTTAAGAGAGATTTATAACGAATGTGCATTGAAATTGCTCCAGAAATTTGTACAATAACTCAGACCCGGCAAGTAAGGTGCTGGCTTCGATGGAGGGACTTGCTCTACTGACAACTGGTATCCAGTAATCACAGAATATTGAATCGAACTAGGTTTAGTACCTCTTTTTGCTTCGCATTCTGGAATACGTGTGGCCTGGTTGATCAGGGGGTGAGCTGTTGCAGTTTGCTCGAGCAATGGCTTACACGTCATCGTAGTTAGCGAAACGCATCTCCGTCCAGACTCTCGTTTCCACATACCGAGCTACATTTGCCATCGCTCGGACCGCTAAAGCCGCCCTGGTGGCGCACAGCGGTACTCGTCAGGCAAAATGTAGTCCATAAACCCATCCAGCTCCCTTCTCTTCAAACCCTAAAGACCAGGGCAATTTGTCTTTACCTTGGTGGAACTGAGGTCCTGGTAGACTCTGTGTACCACCCTTCCAACAGGCAGTTCGTTCCAAACGATTACGTATCTATCCTAAACTTATATCCTAGTGCTATCATGGCCGGGGACTTCAATGCTAACCATCAGCGTTGGCGCTGTGGTCGTCGGGCAGATGCAAGAGGCAACCAAATCATTCGTCTCATAGATGGAGACCCACAGCTTCAAGTGCAGGATCCCTGGCAACCTACGCACTGCCCGCGAGGTGGAGGACAGTCATCAGTCATTACCTTCGCTATCTCCATTCATTTCCCATTTCATGTCACTCACACGTCATTAAACGCACTACATTCGGACCATAATCCGCTGCTGACAGAAATCAACACCAGGGTTGCCAGCCATGACACCTCACTTCAAACGCGAGGAATTGAATGGGAAGGTTGAGCAACCTCCATCCCAGTCATAGAGAACGCAATCTCATCCTTCACATCCATCCTGACGTGAACTGCCAAAAACCTAACAGTTCACGACCCTGCACCGCATCCTCTAGACGTCCTTCATCTCGACATCACCCTCCTTATCCGCCGCTTCGGGGCGGCACGGAGGTTATACCAGCGAAAGCACACGCCACATCATCGCGCGCTCTTGCGACGTTTACGTAGACTTGTCAGGTTCCGACTGCGTGAGCACAAGGTGCAAGTGTGGAAGGACACAATGGCCAGACTGAGTGTCGAAACTGGCGACGTGTGGCGTATCGCAAAAACCATCAGAACTAGGATTGTTTCTTAATCAGTGGTGCCAACAGGCAAAAATAAATATCGATACAAAAGCAGGTGAAGCGGATTAATCTAACGGGAGGATTCATTTTTCTATATTTTTATTTACGCCCTGCAATGTTAAGTCATATCGTACGATGAATTGAACGATGTTCAGATGACTACAGAGTACATAGAGCTTAGAGTTACCAGAGATTCATCTTTCAGGATAAGAGAAAACCTCCAACGTTAAGTCATATCGAACTTTGATGAAATGATGTACAAATGAGTACAGCGTACATAGAGTTTAGACTTACCAGACATTCATCTTTCAGGATAAGAGAAAACCTCCAACGTTAAGTCATATCGGACGATGAATGAAATGATGTACAAATGAGTACAGCGTACATAGAGCTTAGAGTTACCAGACATTCATCTTTCAGGATAAGAGAAAACCTCCAACGTTAAGTCATATCGGACGATGAATGAAATGATGTACAAATAAGTACAGCGTACATAGAGCTTAGAGTTACCAGACATTCATCTTTCGGGATAAGAGAAAACCTCCAACGTTAAGTCATATCGGACGATGAATGAAATGATGTACGAATGAGTACAGGGTACATAAAGCTTAGAGTTACGAGACATTCATCTTTCTGAATAAGAGAAAACCTCCAACGTTAAGTCATATCGGACGATGAATGAAATGATGCACAAATCAGTACAGGGTACATAAAGCTTAGAGTTACCAGACATTCATCTTTCAGGATAAGAGAAAACCTCCAACGTTAAGTCATATCGGACGATGAATGAAATGATGTACAAATAAGTACAGGGTACATAGAGCTTAGAGTTACCAGACATTCATCTTTCAGGATAAGAGAAAATCTCCAACGTTAAGTCATATGGGACGATGAATGAAATGATGTTCAAATGAGTACAGGGTACATAGAGCTTAGAATTACCAGACATTCATCTTTCAGGATAAGAGAAAATCTCCAACGTTAAGTCATATCGGACGATGAATGAAATGATGTTCAAATGAGTACAGGGTACATAGAGCTTAGAATTACCAGACATTCATCCTTCAGGATACGAGAAAACCTCCAACGTTAAGTCAAATCGGACGATGAATGAAATGATGTTCAAATGAGTACAGGGTACATAGAGCTTAGAATTACCAGACATTCATCTTTCAGGATAAGAGAAAACCTCCAACGTTAAGTCAAATCGGACGATGAATGAATTGATGTTCAAATGAGTACAGGCTACATAGAGCTTGGAGCTACCAGACATTCATCTTTCAGGATAAGAGAAAACCTCCAACGTTAAGTCATATCGGACGATGAATGAAATGATGTTCAAATGAGTTCAGGGTACATAGAGGTTAGAGTTATCAGACATTCATCTTTCAGGATAAGCGAAAACCTCCAACGTTAAGTCATATCGGACGATGAATGAAATCATGTTCAAATGAGTTCAGGGTACATAGAGGTTAGAGTTATCAGACATGCATCTTTCAGGATAAGCGAAAAACTCCAACGTTAAGTCATATCGGACGATGAGTGAAATGATGTGCAAATGAGTACAGGGTACATAGAGCTTAGAGTTATCAGACATTCATCTTTTAGGATAAGAGAAAACCTCCAACGTTAAGTCATATCGGACGATGAGTGAAATGATGTGCAAATGAGTACAGGGTACATAGAGCTTGGAGTTATCAGACATTCATCTTTTAGGATAAGAGAAAACCTCCAACGTTAAGTCATATCGGACGATGAGGGAAATGATGTTCAAAAGAGTACATCGTACAAAGAGCTTAGAGTTACCAACATTCATCTTTCAGGATAAGAGAAAACCTCCAACGTTATGTCATATCGGACGATGAATGACATGATGTTCAAAAGAGTACAGGATACAAAGAACTTAGAGTTACGAGATATTCATCTTTCAGGATAAGAGAAAACCTCGAACTTTAAGTTATATCAGACGAGGAATGAAATGAATAAGTCCAGAAAAATGGAGTATGATGCCAAAAATTATAACTAGAATGTGATCCATTGTTGAATATAATTTGTATGTTTAAGCTTGATGCACATATTCTGTACAGGAACTTTACCGTTTATGTACATATTAAATTGTAACTAAAGTAATGGCTTTGCAATGGAGCATTTAAATCAAATTACTAATATCAATTTGAAATAAGCTGATATTTATTTCATATCCTTAATCTCATTTTACAATCAAAGAACTCTAGCTTCAACAACTTGAGAGGATTGTATTTCAGTGAAAAAGAGCAATTTATAAATTCCAATTGCCTCAATGCTCCGTTCCCCATAATTTAGTACTGATGACGATAGACTTCCTTTCTAACTTGAGAAGAGACAATACTCTCTTTTCCGGACATTTAGTGCCATATCACGACTTCTTTTAACCAGAATGTAAAGCTTATTTGAAGTTGTTCTGTAGACAAAAGAAACTCGTATGTTGTTACAGAATGTTTTCTAGCTTTTAGCAATTCCAGTCAGTACTGTCCTGTACTTCCCTTGTCGCTATCTATCGGTATTTGTGTAACTACATGACTATATGCGCACCTAGTGGCATAATTATTAACTGTATCGGATATTAAGTAAAATAAACAAAGTTTAATGTGAAATTCAACAAGGAAAGGTTTACTTTAAATTAGATGGCAGGATTATCTTTGAAGTTTGGTGTTTAGTCTATTTGTTATGTTTACACTCTTCATTCGAAGCCTACATGCAAAATATTCAATACCCGCATTTTACTATATATACATGGTTTGATGTACACTGAATCGTAACAGTACCTACAATTGTTGGACAAATGATCTTCTCAATCCTCTATAACCTTTATTTGGAAATTTTTTTGAGATATTCCAATTTTCTCAAACGATTTGGATAAAATTAATCCTTGCTCAGGATAGCTTCAGAAAAATGGAACAATGTTTTCAATTTATGAGTTCAGTTTGTGAAGTAATCTACATTGCACGCTACTTTTGTGTAACTGATGTTCCGGTTGATACAGATGTCTTATTAAATACAAAAGTAAATCTTTCTAATGCAGAAAATATATAAATTTTGCACGGATACAAGTTTACCTTTTGCAGATTTTTGAATTTTCGACATTTTGTTGTTATACTTTTCCTTTTCCAAATAATATCACTCTCATATATGCAGTGGCCATTTTTCTTCATCCCAATATCTTTCTTGAAATACTAATTTTGTTTTGGTTATGAAAGGTAAGTTATAAGAGAATGGCATGGTCAGAACTTTTAAGAGTTTGCCGAAATGTGATAGCTTGGAAAAAAATCGTTCTCTTGGACTGAAAAGGACAAAAAAGGAGAGAAGTAAAATGATTGGACAACTCTAATAAACAACAAATGCTTACACACATAAGCACCATTACGATATGAAATACAAGTCAGTTCGAGAGTTTAATGTCGTATTGGCAAGTTGGCCATAGTAACTCAGTGGTTTAGAGCAACCGCACGGATAGTGGGAGATCCGTGGTACAAATCCCGGCTATGGCATTGAATTTCTCAGTCTGGCTCTGCTCATTCAAATGAAATTTAAGTTTAGAAGAACTACATCTTCTGTTTAGAAACCTTCTGTGTAAGTCTAACCAACTGTGTACATATTAACAGTATATAGTCATACTAATGTAGCAATGAGGATAGCTCTGAGATTACGTCATGCACTTAGTACATGTGTATTACACACTCCGTTGTGTCTATATCTATTTATATCGGCTTAAATATGAATAAATACAATAAATACATATCAATGACAGAGATGTATAAAGACTAAATGCACATTGTGCGTAATTTATTTATTATTAATATCCTGAGATTTAACACAAAACTCATTCTGCCATTCCTCATGAATACGTTCTATTTTCAAATAGTCATACAATGAATACTTCAAACATACTTTCACAAGATTTAATAGATATTACGATAGCCTTGATTTCTAACCAGACAAAGGTCAGTATTCTAATTTTTGGAAATAAAGTGCCATATCACAATTTATTTATAGCGGCATGGTAAGAGAATATAAAGTTGCTTCACACACATAAGGAGGTTGTGTCTTAACTTAGAAGATTCTCTAACTTTTAAAAATTTCAAACATCATCTTTCTGCTTCTCCTCTGGCACTATCTATCGAGATTTCTATAACTACTCGACTACATGCGCTCCTAGTGGCAGAATTACTAACTGTACGGATTATCAATGTAAATAAAGTTATTCTGCTAGCAAAGTTAATAAATGAAAGTTAGTTATTTAGCCGATTTATTAGTTTCACTGTCCTTAGAATGTAAATAAAGACATTTCATTCCAAACATTCCATACCGACACTTTCCTATAAATACACGTTTAGATGTACCCGGAAGCGTTAAAGTACGTATCTAGACAGATGTTTCTGAGCGTATATGATCAACATAACTATAAAACAAAGTATCTCCTAGTGTATTGGGCACTCGACATCACAGCAGCTGCTCCGTCTGGTGGAGGCCGCTGCCCTGGGTTTCCAGGAAAGGTCATTCATTCACTGCGGCGGTATCTCTGGATGTCGAGAAGGCCTTCTCTACCACCTGGCGTGCAGGCCTCCCGCATAAACTAATCACCCTGGGGCTTCCTGCACACATGACACACATTTTACACTCATTCCTCAAACACAGACATTTTACAGTTACTGTGGCGGGAAAGCTATCTACCAGACGACCCATCAGAGGAAGCGTCCCAGAAGGCTCTGTCTTATCCCCTACACTCTTTAGCGTGTATGTGGCGGATCTCCCCACGGAGCTACACGTCAACATAGCCCAATATGCAGACGACGTGCTACTATACAACACAGATACAAACGCACGCAGAGCTTTCAACCCAATACAGCGACACCTAAGCCTCATTCATGATTGGTGTAGGCTTTGGCGATTGCCTACCAACCCAGAGAAAAGTCAAGCCATACTCTTCACTAAGCGTTACTTTCCCGCCAACCTCCCCGCATTTAATTACTCTGGCAGAAGGATAGAGTGGACAAATTCTCTAAAATACTTAGGTGTAAAGCTGAACAAGGGCCTAACTTTTCGGGGTCATATCCAGGAGGTAGCTCATCGGGCGTGTGGAGCTTCAGCTTCGTTATATCCCAGGATGCGCTCAGGAATGCCGACACCCCTTAAGTTGCGCTTTTTTCAGGCTTTAATTCTTCCAATCATTCTTTATGCTTGTGAGATCTGGGGCATGGCCGCAGGATCCAATCTGCGACAAATTCAGCGTGTACAAAATAGATGTCTTAGGGTCATCTATTCTGTTTGCTGGAGGTTTCCCGTGAGATACATTCATGGAGCCTCATCTCTCCACTATGTGGAAGATGTCATTAGGCGCCGGGCCACAAAACTCTACGCGAGCTTGCCTCAACATCAGAGCGCCCTGGTTAGGTCTCAAGGGAACTATAGAACCTCCGAAAGACGCTACAAGCTCTACCGGCTTCCCCGCATGGCATGCGGGCACTCCCGGTAACAATAAAATTCTTATTACAACCTTAAAATTATTACTGTTTGAAATTAATAGACTTTCTAAATTAAACTCTTCCTAAAATTATCACACCAGCGGTGTTCAAATAGCGTTGCACCCGAATTGGCTACCTCCCTACTTTTCATCTCCATTATCTTAAACCACCAACCTGCAAAACCCCACATTTCCTGTCATTAAGTGGTTTAAGTCCGTGTGGGACAGGTACACGAATGACATACATCGTGCTGACCTTCAGTCAGCCGCCAGCTGCTTGAATGAATGAGTGAATGTATTGCTTTGTTGGGACGAAGAAGTTAATTTCTGAGACAGTTGCCGGTGTAATACGATTGTGTGTTGTCAGTCTAACCTTATCTATATAAGTCACCCTGACCGAGATTCTAATTCGGGACCTCTTGAACGTGAGGCCGACATGCGACCATTTACGCTACCGAGGCGACATTCTGAAATTTATTTCATGTCCAGAATATTATTTTACAATCCAAGAACTCTAAATTCAACAAAATGTTACGATTATACTACGCTGAGCATAGCCAATTTTTAAATTCCAATTGCGTCAATTGTTCGTTCCCCATAATTTAGTACTTATGACGATAGACTTCACTTCTTACCCGAGAAGAGACAATAATCTCTTTCTGGACATTAAGTGCCATATCACGACTTGTTTTATCCAAAATGTAAAGCTAATTTAAAATTGATCTGTAAACAAAAGAAGCTCATGTTTTGTTACAAAGTGTTCTCTAGCTTTTAGCAATTCCAGTCAGTACTGTCTTATACTTCCCTTGGCGCTATCTGTCGGGGTTTGTGTAACTACATGACTATATGCGCGCCAAGTGGCAGAATGACTAACTGTATCGGATATTAGGTAAAACAAACAAATTTTAATATGAAATTAAACAAGGAAAGGTTTACTTTAAATTGGATGGAAGATTTATCTTAGAAGTTTGCTATTTAGCCTATTTGTTATGTTTACCCTCTTCATTCGAAGCCTGCATGCAGAATATCCAATACCTGTATCTTACTATAAATACATGGTTTGATGTACACTGAATCGTAAAGGTATATACAAACGTTGGACAAATCAATCTTCTCAATCCTCTATAACCTTTATTTGGAAAATTCTTTGAGATATTCCAATTTTCTCTAACGATTTGGCTAATATTAATCTTTGCTCAGGATAGTTTCAGAAAAATGGAACAATGTTTTCAATTTCTGTGTACAGTTTGTGGAGTAAACTTTATTCCACGCTACTTTTGTATAACTGATGATCCGGTTGACACAGATGTCTCATTAAGTACTAAAGTAAATCTTTTTGATGCAGAAAATATATAAATTTTGCACGGATACAAGTTTACCTTTTGCAGATTTAGCTATTTCCGATATATTGTTGTTATACTTCTTATTTTCCATATAATATCACTCTCAAAAGAGGAGTGGCACTTGTTACTTATCCAATTATCCTTATGCAACTACTTCTTTTGTTTTGGTTATGGAAGTTAAGTAATAACAGAATGGAATGGTCAGAACTTTAAAGACCTGGCCGTGGTGTGATGGCTTGGAAAATTCGTTCTCTTGGACAAACAAAGACATAAAAAAGGCGAGAAGTATAATGATTGGAAGATTCGAGCAAACAACAAAGAATATCCGCGAAATGTTTACACACAGAAGCACCATTAGACACAAGGCAATTGTTTTTTCGAGATGTACATTTTTTGTTGCATTAAGTTTACGGTTTTACCAAAGTAACTTAAAAGGACAGGACTTTTGAGTAGATTACCATAAAAATCAAAATATGGATTTCAGTTGTCATTAAAATAACATCCGAAGTTTTGCATCATTTTTTATGATCACCAAATTGTTAGAATGTTTCGTGAAAAGAGAAGTTTTGTTAAGTAACATATAAAGGTAGATACAGACGTTTCTGTTAAAGTATTTTAGGATTCTCAAACGTGTATTTGCCTAGAAACTTTGGTAGTAACTTTGAGTGAAATAAATAACAACTGAAGGTCCTATTGTTGTGACCAGATGGACTGTATACAGCATATAGTGTTGTGATCCTTTAAAATTATTATATAATCTACTTACATTCTTAAAGGAACCATTTAGTAATACCTTATGAGCAAGGAAAAAGTAATTTGATTCCTTAGAGTGTATTACAAGGTAAACATGTTCTAATCAGGAGTTTTACTGCAGACTGGCATTCGAACCCTGAACTCTCAGTACCCTCGTTACAACATGTCGTTACTACTGGGCTACGATAACAAATATTATAAAGTACGTTATATTACAACATAAAACTGCAGTTTCACTTGTTTTTCCTGTTCTTTTCTATTTTCTAATGTCTAGTAATAACTTAGCCGTAAGATAACACCTGTAAGTAGGTTTGTTACTGCATCTAAAAGGTTAACAATTCGCAATAAAAGGTATGGTCACAGAGTGGGCACGAACCACGAACCACTCACTTTGTCACGGAGTTGTTGATAGAGCCTTGCAATACAAATAGATATTGCTTCTGTTAAAATCATAATTAGACGATTTACAGCAATGCAGTATACAATAGTTTCTACAGTTACTGATACTGCCACTAGGAGCGCATGTAGTCATGTAGTTACAGCAACACCGATAGATAGCGCTAACGGAGAATCATGATGCTGTTGTTTGGAATTTAGTAATTCCTAAGAGAGCTTCTAACTTAAGACCAAAGTCTCTTTTGTTTACGAAATAACTTTAAGTAAGCTTTGTACTACGACAAGGTAAGTCGAGATAAAGGATATTGATTAAGGAAAACAGAGTATTCTGTTTCGTCAAGTTTGAACAGGAGATTATCATCATCGTTATTAAATCACTGGAAAATATGACGAATGGCATTTACCATTGTCCATTTTTGTTCCTATGTTCGAATGTTTTGTTTTAGTACCCAATACGCTGATATGATATTTATATTAACATCCATATCAGTATTCCATATTAAGGGTATTCAGATGTGGGAGCGTTCTTCTTGACATCACTTAGTGTAACTTCAGTAGGTAGTCGTGTCTGGTTTATAATCGACGTTTGCTTTACAGTTAAGTTGGCGACAATCTCGCTTAGAGACCGCTGTCTGGAAATGAGTCTTTAGTATTGAGCGTACATCAAACGTGCATTTATAGTAAAGTGTCGGTATCGAATTTTTGGGATCAATGCAATTGATGGAAATAGTCATTACTTCCACATTAGTCGTGTGTAGACTAAGGTTTAAATGAGTAAAGCCAGACTGAAAATTTGCAATGTCATAGCCGATATTTGAACCAAGGACCTCCAAATCTCCTTGCGGTTGCTTTAAGCAACTGAGCTAATATGGCCAACATGCCGATATGACATACAAGTCAGTTGGAGAATTTAATGTCATATCGACAAGTTGGTCATAGTAGCTGAGTGCTTTAGAGCAACCACACGGAGAGCAATAGAATCATGGTTCAAATCCCGGTATGATATTGAATTTGTCAGTCTGGCTCTACATATTCAAATTAAATTTAAGTTTAGAAGAACTAAATCTTCTCTTTAGAAACGTTCTGTGTAAGTCTATCCTACTGTGTAAAAATTAGCAGTATATTCTCATACTAATGTAGTAACGAGGATAGCTCTGAGATTACGTTATGTACTTAGTACATGTGTATTACATACTCCGTTCTGTCTATACCTATTTATATCAGCTTAAATATGAATAAATACAATTGAATATAAACGTTGGATTTTAGAACGTACATCGCCCTTTTGTGTTGCTATGGAGAAATAATAAATGCTCTTGACTATGACGTCATATTATATATGTTAAAAGTACAACACGAACTTCACAGTAATGAGATTAATATGGAAATAGTATCAAATCGGCAACGCTAATTTTGAGGGTTAAAGATCTCGAAGTTTCAATATTAAAGGTCGTCTGGGATAAACCTTAAGCCGATATAAATTAGAAAGCTAAGGTAATTACTAGAGGCAATTTAATAACCTACGGATGCGGATGCAATTCACAGATTCCAAACACACCGAAAGTGCAATTTAATACTCCACCAATATCCTGAAATGCAACACAAAACTCGTTTTGTCACTCTTTGATGAAATTTAATAGTCACTTAGTGAATAGTTCTAACCATACTTTCACAAGATTTAGTAGATATTACGATAGCCTTCATTTCTAACCAGGGAAAAGTCAGTATTATAATTTTCGGAAACAAAGTGCCATATCACAATTTATTTATAACGGGATGGTAAGAGAATATAAAGTTGTTTCACACACATAAGGAGGTTGTGAATTAACTCAGAAGATTCTCTAACTTTTAAAAATTTCAACCATGATCTTTCTGCTTCTCCTTTGGTGCTATCTATCGAGATTTCTCTAACTACTCGACTACATGCGCTCCTAGTGGCAGAATTACTAACTGTACGGATTATCAGTGAAAATAAAGTAATTCTGCTAGCAAAGTTAATAAATGAAAGTTAGTTATTTAGCCGATTTATTAGCTTCACTGTCCTTACAATGTAAATAAAGGCATTTCATTCCATACCGACAGTTTCCTATAAATACACGTTTAGATGTACCCGGAAGCGTTAAAGTACGTATCTAGACAGATGTTTCTGAGCGCCTATGATCAACATAACTATAAAACAAAGTATCTCCTAGTGTATTGTTTTGTTGGGACGAAGAAGTTAATTTCTTAGACAGTTGCCGGTGTAATACGATTGTGTTTTGTCAGCCTAACCTTATCTATATAACTCACCCTGACCGACATTCTAATTCGGGACCTCTTGAACGTGAGGCAAACATGCGACCATTTACGCTACCGAGGCGACAATCTGGAATTTATTTCATGTCCAGAATATTATTTTGCAATCCAAGAACTCTAAATTCAACAAAATGCTACGATTATACTACGCTGAGCATAGCCAATTTTAAAATTTCAATTGCTTCAATTCTTCGTTCCCCATAATTTAGTACTTATGACGATACCCTTCCTTTCTAACCCGAGAAGAGACAATAATCTCTTTTCCGGACATTAAGTGCCATATCACGACTTGTTTTATCCAAAATGTAAAGCTGATTTAAAGTTGTTCTGTTAACAAAAGAACCTCGTGTGTTGTTACAGAATGTTGTCTAACTTTTAGCAATTCCAGTCAGTACTGTCTTCTACTTCCCTTGGCGCTATCTATCGGGGTTTGTGTAACTACATGACTATATGCGCGCCAAGTGGCAGAATGACTAACTGTATCGGATATTAGGTAAAACAAACCAATTTTATTATGAAATTAAACAAGGAAAGGTTTACGTTAAATTGGATGGAAGATTTATCTTAGAAGTTTGCTATTTAGCCTATTTGTTATTTCACCCTCTTCATTCGAAGCCTACATGCAAAACGTTCAATACCCGCATTTTACTATCAATACATGGTTTGATGTACACTGAATCGTAAAAGTACATACAAACGTTGGACAAATCATCTTCTCAATGCTCTATAACCTTTATTTGGAAAACTATTTGGAGATATTCCAATTTTCTATAATGATTTGGATAAAATTAATCTTTGCTGAGGATAGCATCAGAAAAATGGAACAATGTTTTCAATTTATGAGTTCAGTTTATGAAGTAATCTACATTCCACGCTACTTTTGTATAACTGATGTTCCGGTTGGTACAGATGTCTTATTAAATACAAAAGTAAATCTTTTTAATGCAGAAAATATATAACTTTTGCACGGATACAAGTTTACCTTTTGCAGATTTAGCTATTTCCGATATATTGTTGTTATAATTCTTATTTTCCATATAATATCACTCTCAAAAGAGGAGTGGCACTTGTTGCTTATCCAATTATCCTTATGCAACTACTTCTTTTGTTTTGGTTATGGAAGTTAAGTAATAACAGAATGGAATGGTCAAAACTTTTAAGATCTAGCCGTAGTGTGATGGCTTGGAAATTTCGTTCTCTTGGACTGACAAAGACATAAAAAAGGCGAGAAGTATAATGATTGGAAGATTTGAGCAAACAGCAAAGAATATACCCGAAATGTTTACACACAGAAGCACCATTAGACACAAGGCAATTGTTTTTTCGAGATGTACATTTTTCGTTGCATTAAGTTTACGGTTTTACCAAAGTAACTTAAAAGGACAGGACTTCTGAGTAGATTACCATAAAAATCAAAATATGGATTTCAGTTGTCATTAAAATAACAATTGAAGTTTTAGGCCAGCTTAATGTTCACAAAAGTGTTAAAATGTTTCATGAAGAGAGATATTTTGTTAATGAGCGTATAGAGGTAGATACAGACGTTTCTGTTAAAGTGGTTTACTATTCTCAAAACGTGTATTTGCCTAGAAACTTTGGTACGAACTTTTAAGTGGAATAAATAACAACTGAAGATCCTATTGTTGAGATCAGATGAACTGTATACAGCATATAGGGTTGTGATCCTTTAAAATTATTATATAACTTACTGACATTCTTAAAGGAACCATTTAGTAATAACTTATGAGCAAGGAAAAAGTAATTTGATTCCTTAGAGTGTATTACAAGGTAAACATGTCCTAATCAGGAGTTTTACTGCAGACTGGCATTCGAACCCTGAACTCTCAGTACCCTCGTTACAACATGTCGTTACTACTGGGCTACGATAACAAATATTATAAAGTACGTTATATTACAACATAAAACTGCAGTTTCACTTGTTTTTCCTGTTCTTTTCTATTTTCTAATGTCTAGTAATAACTTAGCCGTAAGGTAACACCTGTAAGTAGGTTTGTTACTGCATCTAAAAGGTTAACAATTCGCAATAAAAGGTATGGTCACAGAGTGGGCACGAACCACGAACCACTCACTTTGTCACGGAGTTGTTGATACAGCCTTACAATACAAATAGATATTGCTTCTGTTAAAATCATAATTAGACGATTTACAGCAATGCAGTATACAATAGTTTCTACAGTTACTGATACTGCCACTAGGAGCGTATGTAGTCATGTAGTTACAGCAACCTCGATAGATAGCGTTAAGGGAGAATCATGATGCTGTTGTTTGGAATTTAGTAATTCCTAAGAGAGCTTCTAGCCTAAGACAAAAGTCTCTTTTGTTTACGAAATAACTTTAAGTAAGCTTAGTACTACGACAAGGTAAGTCGAGATAAAGGATATTGATTAAGGAAAACAGAGTATTCTGTTTCGTCAAGTTTGAACAGGAGATTATCATCATCGTTATTAAATCACTGGAAAATATGACGAATGGCACTTACCATTGTCCATTTTTGTTCCTATGTTCGAATGTTTATTGTTTTAGTACCCAATACGCCGATATGTCATTTATATTAACATCCATATCAGTATTCCATATTAAGGGTATTCAGATGTGGGAGCGTTCTTCTTAACATCACTTAGTGTAACTTCAGTAGGTAGTCGTGTCTGGTTTATAATCGACGTTTGCTTTACAGTTAAGTTGGTGACAATCTCGCTTAGAGACCGCTGTCTGGAAATGAAACTTTAGTATTGAGGGTACATAAAAACGTGCATTTATAATAAAGTGTCGGTATCGAATTTTTGGGATCAATGCAATTGATGGAAATAGTCATTTCTTCCACATTAGTCGTGTGTAGACTAAGGTTTAAATGAGCAAAGCCAACTGAAAATTTGCAATGTCATAGCCGATATTTGAACCAAGGACCTCCAAATCTCCTTGCGGTTGCTTTAAGCAACTGAGCTAATATGGCCAACAGGCCGATATGACATACAAGTCAGTTGGAGAATTTAATGTCATATCGACAAGTTGGCCATAGTAGCTCAGTGCTTTAGAGCGACCACACGGAGAGCAATAGAATCATGGTTCAAATCCCGGTATGATATTGAATTTGTCAGTCTGGCTCTACATATACAAATGAAATTTAAGTTTAGAAGAACTAAATCTTCTGTTTAGAAACCTTCTGTGTACCTCTAACCTACTGTGTACATATTAACAGTATATTCTCATAATAATGTAGTAACGAGGATAGCTCTGAGAATACGTTATATGCATGTGTATTACATACTCCGTTCTGTCTATATCTATTTATATCAGCTTAAATATGAATAAATACAATTGAATATAAACGTTGGATTTTACAACGTACATAACCTGTTTGTGTTGCTTTGGAGAAATAATGAATGTCATTGACTATGACGTTGTATTATATTTGTTAAAAGTACAACACGAACTTGACAGTAATAAGATAAATATGGTAATAGTATCAAATCGTTAACGCTAATTTTGAAATTAAAAGTTCTCGAAGTTTCAAATATTAAAAGCAGTCTTGGATAAATATTAAGCCAATATAAAATAGAAAGCTAAGGTAAATACTGGAGGCTATTTAATAAACTACGGTTGCGTATATCAATTCCGAGATTTCAAACATACCAAACGTGCAATTCAATATTCCACCAACATTCTGCTATGCAACACAAAACTCATTTTGTCATTCTTTAGTGAAGTTTAATCATTAATTAGCGAACACTTCCTACCATAGTTTCACAAAATTTAGTAGATATTACAACAGCCTTCATTTCTAACCAGACAAAAGTCAGTATTATAATTTTCGGAAATAAGGTGCAAAATTACAACTTATTTAGAGCGGGATGGTAAGAGAATATAAAGCTGATTCATAAAAATAAGGAGGTTTGGTCTTAATTCAGAAGGTCTCCACCTTTTAAAGATTTCAAACTTGATCTTTCTGCTTCTCCTTTTGGCGCTATCTGTCGAAATTTCTGTAACTACTCGACTACATGCGCTCCTAGTGGCAGAATTACTAACTGTATGGATTATCTGTGTTAATAGACTAATTCTGCTAGGAAATTAATAAAAGAGTGTTTGGTATTTAGCCCGCTTATTATATTTACTGTTCTTACAACGAAAATAAAGACCTTGCATTCATTCAAACATTCCATGCCGACACTTTCCTATAAATACACGTTTAGATGTACACGGAGGCGATAAAGTACGAATCTAGACAGAGGTTTCTGAGTGTATATGATCAACATAATAATAAAACAAAAGACTTCTTAGTGCCTTGTTTTGTTGGGATGAAGAAGTTATTTACCCGAGACAGCTGCCTGTGTAATACGATTGTGTTTTGTCATCCTATGAGACAAATTGAGAAATTAAGAAAACGAGGTATGTCATTGTTCATTTTAACTTCGTTTAAGATAGATTTATAGCGAATGTGAATTGAAATTGCTCCAGAAACTGCTACAGTAACTCAGACCCGGCAAGAAAGATGTTGGCTGCAATGGAGGGACTTGCTCTACTGAGAACTGGTATCCAGCAATCACAGAATGGCGAATCGAACTAGGTCTAGTATCTCTTTTCACTTCGCATTCTGGAATACGTTTGTTCTGGTTGATCAGGGGGGTGAGCTGTAGCAGTTTGCTTGAGCGAATACCTTAGACGTCATCCTAGCCAGCAAAACGCATCTCCGTTCAGACTCCCGTTTCCGCATCCCGGGCTACATTTGCCATCGCTGGGACCGCCAAGGCAGCCCTGGCGTTGGTACAGCGGTATTGGTCAGGTAAATTGTGGACCATAAACTCATACAGCTCCCTCCTCTTCAAAACCTAGAGGCCATGGCAATTTGTCTGGACCTTGGTGGAACAGAGGTCCAGGTAGTCTCCGTGTACCACACTCCCAACAGGCAGTTCGTTCCAAACGATTACCTATCTATCCTAAACTTATATCCCAGTGCTATCATGGCCGGGGACTTCAATGCTAAACATCAACGTTGGTGCTGTGGTCGTCGGGCAGATGCAAGAGGCAACCAAATCATTAGCCTCATAGATGGAGACCCACAGCTTCAAGTGCAGGGTCCCTGGCAACCTACGCATTACCCGCGAGGTGGAGGTCTGCCATCTGTCATTGACTTCGCGATCACCATACATTTTCCATTTCATCTCACTCTCACGTCACTATACGCACTTCATTCTGCCCATAATCCGGTGTTGACAGAAATCAGGGCTGCCAGTCATGACACCTCGCTTCAAATGCGGGAAGTTGATTGGGAAGGCATAAGGAACTGGCTCCGTACTTCCATTTCACCGAACCCAAAAATAACCAACTTCCCAGGCATAGAGAACGCAATCTCATCCTTCACGTCCATCCTTACGTGAGCTGCCAAAAACCTAACAGTTCACGGCCCTGCACCTCTTCATCCAGACATCCTTTCATTGGGCATCACCCTCCTTTACCGCCGCTGCTGGGCGTCACGGAGATTATACCAGCGACACCTCACGCCACATAATCGCGCGCTCTTGCGACATTTACGTCGACTTCTCAGTGTCCGACTGCGTGAGCACAAGGTTCAAGTGTGGGAGGACACAATGGCCAGACTGCATGTCGAAAATGGCGATGTGTGGCATATCGCAAAGACCCTCAGGATTTTGATTGCCTCTTAATCAGTGCTAACAACGGGCAAAAATAAATATGGATACAAAAGAGGGTGAAGCGGATTAATGTAACGGGAGGATTCATTTTTTTATATTTTTATTTACGTCCTCCAACGTTAAGTCATCTCGTACGATGAAATGAATGATGTTCAAATTGAGTAGAGGGTACAAGGAGCTTAGAGTTACCAGACATTCATCTTTGAGGATAAGAGAAAACCTCCAAAGTTAAGTCATATCGGACGATAAATGAAATGATCTTCAAATGAGTACAGGGTACACAGAGCATAGAGTTACCAGACATTCATCTTTCAGGATAAGAGGAAACCCCCAACGTTATGTCATATCGGACGATAAATGGAATGATGTTGAAATTAGTACAGGGTACATAGAACTTAGAGTTACCAGACATTCATCTTTCAGGATAAGAGGAAACCTCCAACGTTAAGTCATATCGGACGATAAATGGAATGATGTTCAAATGAGTACAGGGTACATGGAGCTTAGAGTAATCAGACATTCATCTTTCAGGATAAGAGAAACCCTCCAACGTGAAGTCATATCGGACGATGAATGAAATGATATTCACATGAGTACAGGGTACACAGAGCTTAGAGCTAACAGACATTCATCTTTCAGGATAAGTGAAAACCTACAACGTTAAGTCATATCGGACGATAAATGAAATGATGTTCAAATGAGTACAGGGTACATAAAGCTTAGAGTTACCAGACATTCATCTTTCAGGATAAGAGGAAACCTCCAACGTTAAGTCATATCGGACGATGAATAAAATGATGTTTGAATAAGTCCAGAAAAATGGAGGATGATGCCAACAGTTATAACAAGAATGTGATAGATTGTTGAATATAATTTGTTTGTTTAAGCGTGATGCACATATTCTGTACCGGAACTTTACCGCCTATGTACATATTAAATTGTAACTAAAATAATGGCTTAGCCGTGGAGAATTTAAATCAATTTACTAATGTCAATTTGAAATAAGCTGAAATTTATTTCATATCCAGAATATCATTTTGCAATCAAGAATCTCTAGCTTCAACAATCTGGGACGATTATATTACGTGGAACAGAGGCTATTTAAAAATTCCAATTGCCTCTATCCTCCGTTCCCATAATTTAGTACTGATGGCGATAGACTTCCTTTCTAAATTGAGAAGAGACAATACTCTCTTTTCCGGACATTTAGTGCCATATCCCGACATCTTTTAACCAGAATGTAAAGCTAATTTAAAGTTGTTCTGTAAACAAAAGAAGCTCGTGTTTTGTTGCAGAATGTTCTCTAGCTTTTAGCAACTCCAGTTAGTACTGTTCTGTACTTCCCTTGGCGCTATCTATCGGGGTTTTTGTAACTACATGACTATATGCGCACCTAGTGGCAGAATGACTAATTGTCTCGGATATTAGGCAAAATAAATTAATTTTAATATGAAATTAAACAAGGAAAGGTTTATTTTAAATTAGATGGAAGGATTATCTTGGAAGTTTGGTATTTAGTCTATTTGTTATGTTTACACTCTTCATTCGAAGCCTACATGCAAAATATTCAATACCCACATTTTACTATATATACATGGTTTGATGTACACTGAATCGTAAAAGTATATACAAATGTTGGGCAAATCATCTTCTTAATCCTCTATAACCTTTATATGGAACATGTTTTGAGATATTCCAATTTTCTATAACGATTTGGATAAAATTAATCTTTGCTCAGAATTGTTCAAGAAAAATGGACCAATGTTTTCAATTTATGAGTTCAGCTAGTGAAGTAATCTACATTCCACGCTACTTTTGTATAACTGATGTTCCGGTTGATACAGATGTCTTATTAAATACAAAAGTAAATCTTTTTGATGCAGGAAATATATAAATTTTGCACGGATACAAGTTTACCTTTTGCAGATTTTGGAATTTTCGACATTGTGTTGTTATACTTTTCCTTTTCCAAATAATATCACTCTCATATATGCAGTGTACCTTTTTCTTCATCCGAATATCTTTCTTGAAATACTAATTTTGTTTTGGTTATGAAAGGTAAGTTATAAGAGAATGGCATGGTCAGAACTTTTAAGAGTTTGCCGAAATGTGATAGCTTGGAAAAAAATCGTTCTCTTGGACTGAAAAGGACAAAAAAGGATAATGATTGGACAACTCTAGGAAACAGCAAATGCTTACACACATAAGCACCATTACGATATGACATACAAGTCACTTCGAGAGTTTAATGTCGTATTGGCAAGTTGGCCATAGTAACTCAGTGGTTTAGAGCAACCGCACGGAGAGTGGGAGATCCGTGGTACAAATCCCGGCTATGGCATTGAATTGCTCAGTCTGGCTCTGCTCATTCAAATGAAATTTAAGTTTAGAAGAACTAAATCTTCTGTTTACAAACCTTCTGTGTAAGTCTAACCAACTGTGTAATATTAACAGTATATAGTCATACTAATGTAGCAATGAGAATAGCTCTGAGATTATGTTATGTACTTAGTAAATGTGTATTACACACTCCCTTCTGTCTATATCTATTTATATCAGCTTAAATATGAATAAATACAATTGAATATAAACGTTGAATTTTAGAACATACATCGCATGTTTGTGTTGCTATGGAGAAATAATTAATGTTTTTGACTATGACGTCATATTATATTTGTTAAAAGCATAACAAGAACTTGACAGTAATAAGATAAATATGGTAACAGTATCGAATCGGTAACGCTAACTTTGAAACTAAAAGCTCTCGAAGTTTCAATACTAAAGGTAGTCTGAGATAAACCTCAAGCCAATATAAATTAAAAAGCTATGGTAATTACTAGAGGCTATTTAATAAATTACGGATGCGGATAACAATTCAGAGATTTCAAACACACCGAACGTGCAATTTAATACTCCACCAATATCCTGAGATGTCTAGGTCACCTACATAAAGCGAGGATCACCAGAACATAAAACCACGTAAAAACGTATAACACCTGCAGGAGGCTTTACAAAAACCTCCTAAAAGAGGAAAGAGCAAACTGGATAGAGGAGGAAGGAAAGAAAATAATAGAAAAGGCCAAGACAAATCACTATGCGGCATTAAAACCGAGAACACCAAAATTCTCACAATCAATTCCAATAGAAACGTGGGAAGCCCACTTCCGACAGATCCTGAATAACGGAAAAATATACAAGAAATAAATGCCACAAGAAATTAACATTAACAACATATTTCAGAAAAGTTAGTGGAAGACATTATCAAACGGCTGAAAAATCACAAAGCACCTGGACCGGACAGAATCTCAAACAAACATCTGAAGGAAGCCTGGCCATATGTGGGGGAAATATGGACCGCACTATTTAATAAATGTATACAGACATACAAAATCCCCACCAACTGGAGGAAATCTATAATTAAGATTATGTACAAAGGAAACGGCTCTCCGAACTCACCAGATTCCTATAGAGGAATAGCACTCAAAAACACAATTTTCAAGACTCTGAGCAAAGTTCTAACCGATAGACTAACCGCTAAAACAGCTGAGAACATCCCTGAACAGCAGTTCGGCTTCAGAAAAGGAAGGTCCACACTCCATGCTGTAGAAAACCTACTAGAAAATATTCAAGATGCACTGTGATATCAAGGAAAGAAGCTCCATGTCATCTTCATAGATTATAGGAAGGCCTTCAATTTCCTGGATCGCCAAATCCTTATTGATAAGCTCCGACAAATGCTCGGTGAAGACAGCTATTTAGCAGAAACCATAGCCAACATCACAAATGAAAATTATGTGACAATCAGAGATAGCCTCCAGTCATCTGTGCAAATCACGCAGACAAACGGGGTTCTCCAAGGTGACCCAGCAAGTCCCCTGCTGTTTAACTTGGCCACAGCAGATGTAGTTAAAATCCTGGAAGGCTTGGAAAACCGAGTCTCGCTCTACGCCTATGCCGATGATATGGCAATAGGATCAACAAACCTAGACAACCTCCAAGAATGCTGGAACCGTTTTATAACTTGGGCCAAGAAGAACAAACTACAGCTAAACCGAGACAAAACTGTTCATGTGATCTTCAGAAGAGGAGGGAGGGTAGCAACCAGAGACAGAGTTTTCTATGAACAAGACCTACTGAAGATAGTGAACTCTTTTAAGTATCTCGGAATAACGCTACAAGCCACCAGAACTACCTTCACGAAGCATATAGAAAGCAGGGCGGCAGCTGCAATAATTGCTATGAATGATATCCAACATCTAAGAAGACTGTCAGTAGCCACTGCCATGAAGATTTTCGCGTCCAAGATAACCCCGATCGTGACATATGGCCTGGAACTTATATGGCCCCATCTCACCAAGACCAATCTGAAGACCATAGAGCAAATAAAAGTAATATTTCTGAAGAAGTTACTCTGTGTGTGCAATTTTATGCCATCTCGACTGACATAAGAACCCGCCGGAGAGATCTTCTTCATAGAGAAACTAAGAATGCAGATGCTTCTGGCATCAACCGCGGCTTATCATGATCTTCTAGCAGAACTTCAGAAAAAGAAGGAAAACTGAGCAGATTTTTATTCGACCGAAGGGATGCTAACATCAGAGTGCAGACTATGAACTACGGCACTCTCTGACACGCTTTGCCATTCATGGTTTCCATTTCCGGATGTGCAACGTTAAATCCTTCCAATTGATTGGTGTATATGTGAACAGTGCGAAGAGAAATGTGATCGATATCACACGTTAAAGTGCAAAAAAAGGATCATATCAATGACAGAGTTGTATAAAAACTAAATGCACATTGTGCGTAATTTATTTATTATTAATATCCTGAGATTTAACACAAAACTCATTCTGCCATTCCTCATGAATACGTTCTATTTTCAACTCCTCATACAGTGAATACTTCAAACATACTTTCACAAGGTTTAATAGATATTACGATAGCCTTCATTTCTAATCAGACAAAGGTCAGTATTCTAATTTTTAGAAATAAAGTGCCATATCACAATTTATTTAGAACGGGATGGTAAGAGAATATAAAGTTGTTTCATACACATAAGGAGGTTGTGTCTTAACTCAGAAGATTCTCTAACTTTTAAAAATTTCAACCATGATCTTCCTGCTTCTCTTTTGGTGCTATCTATCGAGATTTCTCTAACTACTCGACTACATGCGCTCCTAGTGGCAGAATTACTAACTGTACGGATTATCAGTGAAAATAAAGTAATTCTGCTAGCAAAGTTAATAAATGAAAGTTAGTTATTTAGCCGATTTATTAGCTTCACTGTCCTTACAATGTAAATAAAGACATTTCATTCCATACCGACAGTTTCCTATAAATACACGTTAAATGTACCCGGAAGCGTTAAAGTACGTATCTAGACAGATGTTTCTGAGCGTCTATGATCAACATAACTATAAAACAAAGTATCTCCTAGTGTATTGTTTTGTTGGGACGAAAAAGTTAATTTCTTAGACAGTTGCCGGTGTAATACGACTGTGTTTTGTCAGCCTAACCTTATCTATATAACTCACCCTGACCACAGCACCCTGACCGACATTCTAATTCGGGACCTCTTGAACGTGAGGCAAACATGCGACCATTTACGCTACCGAGGCGACAATCTGGAATTTATTTCATGTCCAGAATATTATTTTGCAATCCAAGAACTCTAAATTCAACAAAATGCTACGATTATACTACGCTGAGCATAGCCAATTTTTAAATTCCAATTGCCTCAATTCTTCGTTCCCCATAATTTAGTACTTATGACGATACACTTCCTTTCTAACCCGAGAAGAGACAATAATCTCTTTTCCGGACATTTAGTGCCATATCACGACTTGTTTTATCCAAAGTGTAAAGCTGATTTAAAGTTGTTCTGTTAACAAAAGAAGCTCGTGTGTTGTTACAGAATGTTTTCTAGCTTTTAGCAATTCCAGTCAGTACTGTCCTGTACTTCCCTTGGCGCTATCTGTCGGGGTTTGTGTAACTACATGACTATATGCGCGCCAAGTGGCAGAATGACTAACTGTATCGGATATTAGGTAAAATAAACCAATTTTAATATGAAATTAAACAAGGAAAGGTTTACGTTAAATTGGATAGAAGATTTATCTTAGAAGTTTGCTATTTAGCCTATTTCTTATGTTTACCCTCTTCATTCGAAGCCTACATGCAAAACGTTCAATACCCGCATTTTACTATCAATACATGGTTTGATGTACACTGAATCGTAAAAGTACATACAAACGTTGGACAAATCATCTTCTCAATGCTCTATAACCTTTATTTGGAAAACTATTTGGAGATATTCCAATTTTCTATAATGATTTGGATAAAATTAATCTTTGCTGAGGCTAGTTTCAGAAAAATGGAACAATGTTTTCAATTTATGAGTTCAGTTTATGAAGTAATCTACATTCCACGCTACTTTTGTATAACTGATGTTCCGGTTGGTACAGATGTCTTATTAAATACAAAAGTAAATCTTTTTAATGCAGAAAATATATAAATTTTGCACGGATACAAGTTTACCTTTTGCAGATTTAGCTATTTCCGATATATTGTTGTTATACTTCTTATTTTCCATATAATATCACTCTCAAAAGAGGAGTGGCACTTGTTGCTTATCCAATTATCCTTATGCAACTACTTCTTTTGTTTTGGTTATGGAAGTTAAGTAATAACAGAATGGAATGGTCAGAACTTTAAAGATCTGGCCATGGTGTGATGGCTTGGAAAATTCGTTCTCTTGGACTGACAAAGACATAAAAAAGGCGAGAAGTATAATGATTGGAAGATTCGAGCAAAAAACAAAGAATATCCCCGAAATGTTTACACACAGAAGCACCATTAGACACAAGGCAATTGTTTTTTCGAGATGTACATTTTTCGTTGCATTAAGTTTACGGTTTTACCAAAGTAACTTAAAAGGACAGGACTTTTGAGTAGATTACCATAAAAATCAAAATATGGATTTCAGTTGTCATTAAAATAACATCCGAAGTTTTGCATCATTTTTTGTGATCACCAAATTGTTAGAATGTTTCGTGAAAAGAGAAGTTTTGTTAAGTAACATATAAAGGTAGATACAGACGTTTCTGTTAAAGTATTTTAGGATTCTCAAACGTGTATTTGCCTAGAAACTTTGGTAGTAACTTTGAGTGAAATAAATAACAACTGAAGGTCCTGTTGTTGTGACCAGATGGACTGTATACAGCATATAGGGTTGTGATCCTTTAAAATTATTATAAAATCTACTTACATTCTTAAAGGAACCATTTAGTAATAACTTATGAGCAAGGAAAAAGTAATTTGATTCCTTAGAGTGTATTACAAGGTAAACATGTCCTAATCAGGAGTTTTACTGCAGACTGGCATTCGAACCCTGAACTCTCAGTACCCTCGTTACAACATGTCGTTACTACTGGGCTACGATAACAAATATTATAAAGTACGTTATATTACAACATAAAACTGCAGTTTCACTTGTTTTTCCTGTTCTTTTCTATTTTCTAATGTCTAGTAATAACTTAGCCGTAAGATAACACCTGTAAGTAGGTATGTTACTGCATCTAAAAGGTTAACAATTCGCAATAAAAGGTATGGTCACAGAGTGGGCACGAACCACGAACCACTCACTTTGTCACGGAGTTGTTGATACAGCCTTACAATACAAATAGATATTGCTTCTGTTAAAATCATAATTAGACGATTTACAGCAATGCAGTATACAATAGTTTCTACAGTTACTGATACTGCCACTAGGAGAGCATGTAGTCATGTAGTTACAGCAACATCGATAGATAGCGCTAACGGAGAATCATGATGCTGTTGTTTGGAATTTAGTAATTCCTAAGAAAGCTTCTAGCTTAAGACAAAAGTCTCTTTTGTTTACGAAATAACTTTAAGTAAGCCTTGTACTACGACAAGGTAAGTCGAGATAAAGGATATTGATTAAGGAAAACAGAGTATTCTGTTTCGTCAAGTTTGAACAGGAGATTATCATCATCGTTATTAAATCACTGGAAAATATGACGAATGGCACTTACCATTGCCCAATTTTCTTCCAATGGTGGAATGTTTTTTGTTTTAGTAACCATTACGCCAATATGTTGTTTACATTTACATCCATATCAGTATTTCATATTAAGGGTATTCAGATGTGGGAGCATTCCTCTTAACATCTTTTAGTGTAACTTCAGTAAGTAGGCGTGTCGGATGTGTAATGGACGTTTAGTTTTACACTTATGTTGGCGACAGACTGACTTGGAAACCTATGTCTATAAACGATTCTTTAGTATTGAGGGTACATCAAAACGTGCATTCATAGTAAAGTGTCGGTATCGAATTTCTGGAATCAATGCAATTGATAGAAGTAATCACTTCTTTCACATTAGTCGTGTGTAGACTGAGGTTTGAGTGACATAGAAGTCAGTTGGAGAATTTAATGTCATATCGGCATGTTGGCCATTGAAGTCAGTGGCTTTGAGCAACCGCACGGAGAGTGGAAGATGCGTGGTTCAAATCCCGGGTATGGCATTGAATTTCTCAGTCTGGCTCTACTCATTCAAATGCAATTTAAGCTTAGAAGAACTATATCTACTGGTTTTTTTTTTTTTTTTTTTTTTTTTTTTTTTTTGGAATTTTACGTCCTCCAACATTAAGTCATATCGGATGATGAATGGAATGGGTAAAATGATGCTCAAATGAACTTAGGGTCCATAGAGATTAGAGTTACCCGACATTCGTCTTTCAGGATAAGGGAAACACCCGGAAAAACCTTATCTAGGTAACTCACCCTGACCGAGATTCGAACTCGCGACCTCTTGAACGTGAGGCAGGCTCGCTACCATCACGCATCTACTGATTAGAAACCTTATTTCTTAGTCTAACCAAACGTGTACATATTAACAGTATATAGTCATACTAATGTAGCTCTGGGGATAGCTCTGAGATTCCGTTATGTACTTAGTACATGTGCATTACATACTCTGTTCTGTCTATATCTATTTATATGGATCTGAATGTTAGTAATGAACATATTATCTGAAACATAAATACTAATGTAGATAAATGTTGGATTTTAGAACACACATCTCCTGTTTGTGTTGCTATGGATAAATAATAAATGTTGTTGGTTATGACGTCATATTATATTTGTAAAAGGTATAACACGAACTGGGAAGTAATAAGATTATTATAAATTAGTCTGGGATAAACCTTATGCAAATATCAAGTATAAAGCTAAGGTAATTACTAGACGCTACTTAATATACTACGGATACGCATAGCAATTCCGAAATATCAAACACACCGAACATGCAATTTAATATTCCACCAACATCCTGAGATGCTACAAAAAACTGTTTTTGTCACTTTTCTATGTATTTTATTGGTTATTTTGTGAATACTTCTGACCCTACTTTCACAAGATTTAGTAGATACTACGATAGCCTTCATTTCTAACCAGACAAAAGTCACTATTACAATTTTTGGAAATAAAGTGGCATATCACAACTTATTTAGAACGGTATGGTAAGAGAATATAAAGTTGTTTCATACAAATAAGGAGCTTGAGTCTTAATACAGAAGATTCTCAAGCTTTTAAATATTCCAAACATGGTCTTTCTGATTCTCCTTTGGCGCTATCTATCGAGATTTCTGTAACTACTCGACTACATGCGCTCCTAGTGGCAGAATAACTATTTCGATTATCAGTGAAAATAGAGTAATTCTTCTAGGAAATTAATAAACGAATGTTTGGTGTTTATCCGGCTTATTATTTTTACTGTCCTTACAACGAGAATAAAGACATTGCATTCATTCCACACATTACATACCGACACTTTCCTATAAATACACGTTTAGATGTACCCGGAAGCGTTAAATTATGTATCAATACAGAGGTTTCTGAGCGTCTATGATCAACATAACAATAAAACAGAAGACTTCTTAGTTTATGTTTTGTTGGAACGAAGTAGTTAACTTCTTAGACAGTTGCTTGTGTAATACGATTGTGTTTTTTTCAGTGTAAGTGACAAATTTAGCTTCTTTTAAGATAACGTGGTACGTGATTGTTTATTGATGGCATTCTGTGACTTTTTAACTTCGTTTAAGATAGATTTATAACGAATGTGCATTGAAATTGCTCCAGAAATTTGTACAATAAATCAGACCCGGCAAGTAAGATGCTGGCTTCGATGGAGGGACTTGCTCTACTGACAACTGGTATCCAGTAATCACAGAATATTGAATCGAACTAGGATTAGTACCTCTTTTTGCTTCGCATTCTGGAATACGTGTGGCCTGGTTGATCAGGGGGTGAGCTGTTGCAGTTTGCTCGAGCAATGTCTTAGACGTCATCGTAGTTAGCGAAACGCATCTCCGTCCAGACTCTCGTATCCACATACCGAGCTACATTTGCCATCGCTCGGACCGCTAAAGCCGCCCTGGTGGCGCACGGCGGTACTCGTCAGGCAAAATGTAGTCCATAAACCCATCCAGCTCCCTTCTCTTCAAACCCTAAAGACCAGGGCAATTTGTCTTTACTTTGGTGGAACTGAGGTCCTGGTAGACTCTGTGTACCACACTTCCAACGGGCAGTTCGTTCCAAACGATTGCCTATCTATCCTAAACTTATATCCTAGTGCTATCATGGCCGGGGACTTCAATGCTAACCATCAGCGTTGGCGCTGTGGTCGTGGGGCACACGCAAGAGGCAACCAAATCATTCGTCTCATAGATGGAGACCCACAGCTTCAAGTGCAGGATCCCTGGCAACCTACGCACTGCCCGCGAGGTGGAGGACAGTCATCAGTCATTACCTTCGCTATCTCCATTCATTTTCCATTTCATGTCACACACACGTCATTAAACGCACTACATTCGGAACATAATCCGCTGCTGACAGAAATCAACACCAGGGTTGCCAGCCATGACACCTCACTTCAAACGCGAGGAATTGATTGGGAAGGTTAAGCAACTTCCATCCCAGACATAGAGAACGCAATCTCATCCTTCACATATCTCCTGACGCGAACTGCCAAAAACCTAAAAGTTCACGACCCTGCACCGCATCCTCCAGACGTCCTTCATCTCGACATCACCCTCCTTATCCGCCGCTCCTGGGCGGCACGGAGGTTATACCAGCGAAAGCACACGCCACATAATCGCGCGCTCTTGCGAAGTTTACGTCGACTGTCAGTGTTCGACTGAGTGAGCACAAGGTGCAGGTGTGGCAGGACACAGTGACCAGACTGCGTGTTAAAAATGGCGACGTGTGGCCTATCGCAAAAACCATCAGAATTAGGATTGTTTCTTAATCAGTGGTGCCAACAGGCAAAAATAAATATCGATACAGAAGCAGGTAAAGCGGATTAATCTAACGGGAGGATTCATTTTCTATATTTTTATTTACGCCCTGCAATGTTAAGTCATATCGTACGATGAATTGAACGATGTTCAGGAGAGTACAGAATACATAGAGCTTAGAGTTACCAGACATTCATCATTCAGTATAGGAGAAAACCTCCAACGTTAAGTCATATCGGACGATGAATGAAATGATGTTCAAATGAGTACAGGGTACATAGAGCTTAGAGTTACCAGACATTCATCTTTCAGGATAAGAGAAAACCTCCAACGTTAAGTCATATCGGACGATGATTGAAATGATGTTCAAATGAGTACAGGGTACATAGGGCTTAGAGTTACCAGACATTCATCTTTCAGGATAAGAGAAAACCTCCAACGTTAAGTTATATCGGACGATGAATGAAATGATGTTCAAATGAGTACAGGGTACATAGAGCTTAGAGTTACCAGACATTCATCTTTCAGGATAAGAGAAAACCTCCAACGTTAAGTCTTATCGGACAATGAATGAAATGATGTTCAAATGAGTACAGGGTACATAGAGCTTAGAGTTACCAGACATTCATCTTTCAGGATAAGAGAAAACCTCCAACGTTAAGTCATATCGAACGATGATTGAAATGATGTTCAAATGAGTACAGGGTACATAGAGCTTAGAGTTACCAGACATTCATCTTTCAGGATAAGAGAAAACCTCCAACGTTAAGTTATATCGGACGATGAATGAAATGATGTTCAAATGAGTACAGGGTACATAGAGCTTAGAGTTACCAGACATTCATCTTTCAGGATAAGAGAAAACCTCCTACGTTAAGTCATATCGGACGATGAATGAAATGATGTTCAAATGAGTACAGGGTACATAGAGCTTAGAGTTACCAGACATTCATCTTTCAGGGTAAGAGAAAACCTCCAACGTTAAGTTATATCGGACGATGAATGAAATGATGTTCAAATGAGTACAGGGTACATAGAGCTTAGAGTTACCAGACATTCATCTTTCAGGATAAGAGAAAACCTCCAACGTTAAGTCTTATCGGACAATGAATGAAATGATGTTCAAATGAGTACAGGGTACATAGAGCTTAGAGTTACCAGACATTCATCTTTCAGGATAAGAGAAAACCTCCAACGGTAAGTCATATGGGACGATGAATGAAATGATGTTCAAATGAGTACAGGGTTAACAGAGCTTAGAGTTACTAGACATTCATCTTTCAGGATAAGGGAAAATCTCCAACGTTAAGTCATATCGGACGATGAATGAAATGATGTTCAAATGAGTACAGGGTACATAGAGCTTAGAGTTACCGGACATTCATCTTTCAGGATAAGAGAAAACCTCCAACGTTAAGTCATATCGGACGATGAACGAAATGATGTTCAAATTGAGTACAGTGTACATACAGCTTAGAGTTACCAGAGATTCATCTTTCAGGATAAGAGAAAACCTCCAACGTTAAGTCATATCGTACGATGAATGAAATGATGTTCAAATGAGTACAGGGTACATAGAGCTTAGAGTTACCAGACATTCATCTTTCAGGATAAGAGAAAACCTCCAACGTTAAGTCATATCGGACTAAGAATGAAATTTATGCTTAAATGAGCCCAGAAGAATGGAGAATGATGCCAAAATATCTGTGTGGGTTTGTGCTGTGAGAAAAAAGCCATTTATATGTGGTAAATGTGTGTGAGATACATAAAGATATGAATATACAAATATAGAAATGTGTTATTTTGTTCTCATGATTACATTATGTACTGACATTGAATGTTCCATTTCTATTCGTCCGCTACGCCAAACCTATTGCGGGCGATTAGCAATTGTTTCCGTTCGGAATAAAAATGAAAACGGAAGTTTAGAGAAAAACCTAACATTTAGCATAATCTAGAATGTGCAGGCTTAAATATAAGGTGAAAGCTTCAACATTTACGTGACAAATAGGACATTTTTTGAAAGTTTTCAAAATATTTATCCAATTCACTTGCAATTACCAATTTTACATAAATTGTGTACTTGTATATAATCTAAATGTTTCCTTGTGGTAAAGTCATGTGTATATGTGCCTCCAATTATATAAAAGTTATTTATAATCAAATGCTTAACCATAGATTCCCAGAAAATTAAAAAGTGTATTTTTTCATACGGAGTAAATAAACATATGAAGTATTAATCAAAATCATTTAGAAAGGTTAATGAAGGAGAGAAAACAATAAAGAAACTGTTACCCAGCATTACTTATTTCCTTAAAAGCACAACGGGAATTTGCATATAGATAAACTTTTACGATAGTCATATGTTCACTAGCGTTTCTCTTAGTAAAAGCTTTGTAATTCCGATCTGTTTGTATGAGTTCGGGTTGAAAAGTATGGAAAACTTCAAATTATAACTAGAAAGTGATCCATTGGTGAATATAATTTGTATGTTTAAGCGTGATGTACATATTCTGTATAGAAACATTTAGTGTAAAACTTAAGCTTTCCCGCTGAAGCAGAAACCTCAGGTTCCAAGAGGGAAAAGATAACTAGAAATTAATACAACAGTAGAGATCATAAATAAGCATAATGGGAATAAAAAGGGAATAAATGATATAAGAAATAAAGTAAAAAAACATATTCGAAGTAGCAATATAGTGTAAATGAAGGAAAAATCGGACAGGAGTTGCTTCTGAGCACAGAGACAAAGCAGGAAATAGAACAATAGAACAAAACGCCCATAATGTTACTCGACATCGAGACGCCAGTAAGGTATGCAAAGCTTAAGGGAAATTCAGCCAAGCATGACAGAATACCGTTATGACGCTGAGAGGTCATACAACCCAAAGGGATGGAAAATATTACTGCTGCATAGGAAAGACAGATGAGAGTGACCAATAAGAGAAAATTAAAGAAATAAACCCTGCCAATAAAATGTAGAGTAAACCACGTGTATGGCGTAAAATAGTAAAGGAATAGAAAATGGGCGGTGACAGACGAGAAAAGCTGGAAGAAAAGCTGGGAATACGACGGGGGAAAAAGCGTCACTCTGGTACTTCATACGACGAGAAGAAGGCGTGTTATTGGGAGAGAAGTAGGATCCGATGTCGCAGTCCGAAGTAGAGTTATGGCCTTGAAGACAGTGCAAATATAGGGAATAAAGGGAGTTCGCAAAGCAACGTAAAAAAACGTTAAGGGTGGTTTTGTCACTTTGTCACGGAGTTGTTGATACAGCCTTACAATACAAATAGATATTGCTTCTGTTAAAATCATAATTAGACGATTTAGAGTAATGCAGCATACAGTAGTTTCTTCAGTTACTGATACTGCCACTAGGAGCGCATGTAGTCGTGTAGTTACAGCAACCTCGATAGATAGCGCCAAGGGAGAATCACGACGTTATTGGTTAGAATTGCTAAAACCTAGACAACTTCTAGTTTAAGACAAAAGTGTCTTTTGTTTAAGAAATGAATTTAGGTTAACTTTGTATTCCGTTCAAGGTAAGTCAGATAAAGGATATTGATTAAGGAAAACAGAGTATTCTGTTTCGTCAAGTTTGAACAGGAGATTATCATCATCGTTATTAAATCACTGGAAAATATAACGAATGGCAATTACCATTGTCCAATTTTCTTCCTATGGTGGAATGTTTTTTGTTTTAGTAACCAATATGCCAACATGTTGTTTACATTTACATCCATATCAGTATTTCACATTAAGGGTATTCAGATGTGAGAGCATTCCTCTTAACATCTTTTAGTGTAACTTCAGTAAGTAGTCGTGTCTGGTGTATAATCGACGTTTTGTTTTACAGTTATGTTGCCGACAGACTCATTAAAATCCTCTGTCTGGAAATGAATCTTTAGTATTGAGGGTACATCAAAACGTGCATTCATAGTAAAGTGTCGGTATCGAATTTCTGGAATCAATGCAATTGATAGAAGTAATCACTTCTTTCACAGTAGTCGTGTGTAGACTGAGGTTTGAATGACATACAAGTCAGTTGGAGAATTTAATGTCATATCGGCATGTTGGCCATTGAAGCTCAGTGGTTTTGAGCAACCGCACGGAGAGTGGAAGATGCGTGGTTCAAATCCCGGCTATGGCATTGAATTTCTCAGTCTGGCTCTACTCATTCAAATGCAATTTAAGCTTAGAAGAACTAAATTTACTGTTTAGAAACCTTATTTCTAAGTCTAACCAAACGTGTACATATTAACAGTATATTGTCATACTAATGTAGCTCTGGGGATAGCTCTGAGATTCCGTTATGTACTTAGTACATGTGTATTACATACTCTGTTCTGTCTATATCTATTTATATCGATCTGAGTTTCAGTAATTAACATACTAGCTGACACATAAATACAATTGAAGATAAATGTTGGATTTTAGAACACACATCTCCGGTTTGTGTTGCTATGGATAAATAATAAATGTTGTTGGTTATGACGTCATATTATATTTGTAAACGGTATAACACGAACTGGGAAGTAATAAGATTATTATAAGTTAGTCTGGGATAAACCTTATGTAAATATAAATTATAAAGCTAAGGTAATTACTAGACGCTATTTAATAAACTACGGATGCGGATAGCAATCCCGAAATATCAAACACACCGAACATGCAATTTAATATTCCACCAAAATCCTGAGATGCAACAAAAAACCGCTTTTCTCACTTTTCTATGAACTTTAATGCTTATTTTGTGAATATTTCTGACCCTACTTTCACAAGATTTAGTAGATACTACGATAGCCTTCATTTCTAACCAGACAAAAGTGAGTACTATAATTTTTGGAAATAAAGTGTCATATCACAACTTATTTATAACGGTATGGTAAGAGAATATAAAGTTGTTTCATACAAATAAGGAGCTTGTGTCTTAATACAGAAGATTCTCTAGCTTTTAAATAATCCAAACATGGTCTTTCTGATTCTCCTTTGGCGCTATCTATCGAGATTTCTGTAACTACTCGACTACATGCGCGCCTAGTGGCAGAACCACTAACTGTTTGGATTATCTGTGTAAATAGAGTAATTCTGCTAGAAAATTAATAAACGAATGTTTGGTATTTAGCCGTATTATTATTTTTACTGTCCTTACTACGAGAGTAAAGACATTGCATTCATTCCACACATTGCATTCATTCCACACATTCCATACCGACACTTTCCTATAAATACACGTTTAGATGTACACGGAAGCGATAAAGTACGAAACTAGACAGAGGTTTCTGAGTGTATATGATCAACATAACTATAAAACAAAAGACTTCCTTGGAATGAAGAAGTTAACTTCTGAGACAGTTGCCTGTGTAATACGATTGTATTTTGTCAACCTAAGAGACAAATTGAGCTTCTTTTAGGAAAACGAGGTATGTGATTGTTTATTTATGGCATTCTGTGACTTTTTAACTTCGTTTAAGATATATTTATAACGAATGTGCATTGAAATTGCTCCAGAAATTTGTACAATAACTCAGACCCGGCAAGTAAGATGCTGGCTTCGATGGAGGGACTTGCTCTACTGACAACTGGTATCCAGTAATCACAGAATATCGAATCGAACTAGGTCTAGTACCTCTTTTTGCTTCGCATTCTGGAATACGTGTGGCCTGATTGATCAGGGGGGCGAGCTGTTACAGTTTGCTCGAGCAACTTCCTTAAACGTCATTATAGTCAGAGAAACGCATCTCCGTCCAGACTCTCGTATCCACATACCGAGCTACATTTGCCATCGCTCGGACCGCTAAAGCCGCCCTGGTGGCGGACAGCGGTACTCGTCAGGCAAAATGTAGTCCATAAACCCATCCAGCTCCCTTCTCTTCAAACCCTAAAGACCAGGGCAATTTGTCTTTACCTTGGTGGACCTGAGGTCCTGGTAGACTCTGTGTACCACACTTCCAACAGGTAGTTCGTTCCAAACGATTACCTTACTATCCTAAAGTTATATCCTAGTGCTATCATTGCAGGGGACTTCAATGCCAACCATCAGCCCTGGCAATGTGGTCGTCGGGCAGATGCAAGAGGCAACCAAATTATTCGCCTTATAGATGGAGACTCACAGCTTCAAGCGCAGGGTACCTAGCAACCTACGCACTACCCGCGAGGTGGTGGACTGCCATCAGTCATTGACTTCGCGATCACCATACATTTTCCATTTCATCTCACTCTCACGTCACTATACGCACTTCATTCGGAACATAATCCGGTGTTGAAAGAAATCAACACCAGTGTTGCCGGTCATGTCACCTCGCTTCAAACGCGAGAATTTGATTTGGAAGGCGTAAGGAACTGGCTCCGCACTTCCATATCACCGAACCCAAAAATAACCAACTTCCCAGGCATAGAGAACGCAATCTCATCCTTCACTTCTATCCTGACACGAGCTGCCAAAAACCTAACACTTCACGGCCCTGCACCTCTTCATCCAGACATCCTTCCACTGGACATCACCCTCCTTATCCGCCGCCGCTGGGCGGCACGGAGACTACACCAGCGACACCACAAGCCATATATTCGCGCGCTCTTGCGACCTTTACGTCGACTTGTCAGGGTCCGACTGCCCGAGGACAAGGTGCAAGTGTGGGAGAATACGACGGACCGACTAAGTGTCGAATATGGCGACGTGTGGCGTATCGCAAAAACCCTCAGGACTAGGATTGTTTCTTAATCAGTGGTGCCAAGGGGGAAAAATAAATATGGGTACAAAAAGCTAGCGAAGCGGATCAATGTAACGGGAGGATTCATTTCTTATACTTTTATTTACGTCCTGCAGCGTTAAGTCATATCAGACGATGAATGAAATGATGCTTAAATGATCCCAGAAAATTGGAGAGCGATTATCACGAAATCTGTGTGGGCTGTCACTGTGGGAAATAAGCAATTCGTAAGTGGAAAATGTGTGTGAGATACATAAAGGTATGAATATACATATGTAGAAATGTGTTATTTTGTTCTCATGATTACATTATGTACTGACATTGAAAATTCCATTTCGTTTCGTCCGCTATGACAATCCTATTGCGGGCGATTAGCATTTGTTTCCGCTCGGTATAAAAATGAAAACGGAAGTACAGAAAAAAACTTTACATTTAGCACAATCTAGAATCTCCAGGCGTCAGTATAAGGTGAAAGTTTTAATATTTACGTGATAAATAGGTCTTTAATAAAAGATTGTCAAAATACTTATTCAATTCACTTGCAATTACCAATTTTACATAAATTGTGTACTTGTATATAATCTAAATGTTTCCTTGTGGTAAAGTTATGTGTACATCTGGCTCCAATTATATAAAAGTTATTCATAATCAAATGCATAACCATAGGTTCTCAGAAAAGTTAATAAGTGTAGTTTTTCATGCAGAGTAAATAAACATATGGAGCATTAATCAAAATCACTTAGAAACGTTAATGAAGGAAACAAAAGAATAAAGATACTGTTACACAGCATTACTTATTTCCTTAAAAGCACAACGTGATTTTGCACATAGATAAGCTTTTACCATAGTCATATGTTCACTAGCGTTTCTCTTAGTAAAAGCTTTGTAATTCCAATCTGTTTGTATGACTTCGGGTTGAAAAGTATGGAAAACTTCAAATTAGAACTAGAAAGTGATACATAGTTAAATATAATTTGTATGTTTAAGCGTGATGTACATATTCTGTACAGAAACATTTAGTCTAAAACTTAAGCTTTCCCGCTCATATGCATATTAAATTCTAACTAAAATAATGGCTTAGCCATGAAGAATTTAAATCAAATTACTAATACCAATTTTGAATAAGCTAAAAGTATCCGTACAAAGTATCAAGGGTATTATGAACTATTTGTTTAATTTACGTCCTTTAACTTTGAAAGCCATACCGGACGATAAATGGAATAACTGAAATGATATTCGATTGGGCCCAGGGTCCACGAAGCTTACAATTACCCTACATTCGTGTTTTAGGATAAGAGAAAACCCCAGAAATAACCTAATCTTTCTAACTCACCCTGACCGAGATTCGATCTCATGACATCTTGAACGTGAGGGAGACATGCTACCATCTATGGTACCGAGGCGGCATGCTAAACTTTACTTCTTATCCAGAATATAATTTTACAATCAAAGAACAGTAGCTTCGAAAAATTGTGACGATTATATTATGTCGATCAAACTGAATTTATAAATTCCAATTGCCTCTATTTTCCGTTCTGCACAATTTAGTACTTATCACGACAGACTTCCTTTCTAACCCGAGAAGAAGCAATACTCTCTTTTCCGGACATTTAGTGCCACATCACGACTTCTTTGAACTAGAATGTAAAGCTTATTTAAAGTTCTTTCGTACACAAAAGAAGCTCGTGTATTGCTACAGAGTGTTCTCTAGCTTTTAGCAATTCCTGTCAGTACTGTCCTGTAACTCCCTTGGCGCTATCTATCGGGGTTTGTGTAACTACATGACTATATGCGCACCTAGTGGCAGAATTACTAACTGTAACGGATAGTAAGCAAAATAAACCAATTTTAATATGTAATTAAACAAAGAAAGGTTTACTTTCTATAAGATGGAAGGATTATCTCGGAAGTTTGCTATTTAGCCGATTTATTACTTTTACCCTCTTCAGTCGAAGTTCTTCTTTTGACACATTCAATACCGGCATTTTCCTATAAATACACGTTTTGAAGTAACATGAATCATAAAAGTTCATATGTAGACAGAAGTCTCTAAGTGTCTATGATCGATATAACAATAAAACAAAATGTCGGTCATTCACTAGACGCAACTACTTACAAACATTCGATAAACGATCCTCTCAATCCTCAATTTCCTTTACTTGGAATGTATTTGGAGATATTTCGATTTTTGGTAAAGATTTGGATAAAAATAATCTTTTCTCAGGATACTTTTAGGAAAATGAAACAATAATTTCTTAGTTTAGTTTCTGAAGTAATGTTTATTCCACGTACTTTTGTATAACTGATGATCCGGATGACACGAATGTCTTATTACAAACAAAAGTAAATCTTTTTGATGCAGAAAGTATATAAATTTTGCAGAGATACAAGTTTACCTTGTCTAGATTTAGGTATTTCTGACATATTGTTGTTATACTTCTCGTTTTCTCATATAAATAGTGCCCTTTTTCTTTATCCCATTATCAATCTTCAACTACCTCTTTTGTTTTGGTTATGAAGTGAAAGTTATAATAGAATGGAATGGTCAGAAACTTTAAGAGCTGGCCGAAAAGTGATGGCTTGGAAATTTCGTTCTCCCAGACCATAAAGGACATAAAACGGCGAGGAGTATAATGATTGGAAGATTCTGGCAAACAACATTGAATATTTCGGAAAAGTTTACACACAGAAGCGCCATTAGACACAAGTCAATTGTTTTATCGAGGTCTACATTTTTTGGTGCATTAAGGGTAGGGTTTACCAAAGTAACTTAAAAGGACGGGACTTCTGAGCACATTGCCAGAAAAATCAAAATATAGATTTCAGTTGTCATTAAAATAACAATTGAAGTTTTGCATAATCTTTTATGATCACGAAATTGTTAAAATGTTTCGTGAAAAGAGAAGTTTTGTTAATTAACATATAAAGGTAGACACAGACGTTTCCGTTAAAGTGCTTTAGGATCCTCAAAACGTGTATTTGCCTAGAAACTTTGGTACGAGCTTTTGAGTGGAATAAATAATAACAATTGAAGGTCCTAATGTTGTGACCAGATGGACTATATACAGCATTTAGGGTTCCGATCCTTTAAAATTATTATATATTCTACTGACATTCTTAAAGGAACCATTTAGTAATACCTTATGCGAAAGGAAAAAGTAATTTGATTCCTTACAGTGTATTACAAGGTAAACATGTCGTAATAAGGAGTTTTACTGCAGACTGGCATTCGAACCGTGAACTCTCAGTACCCTCGTCACAACATGTCGTTACTACTGGGCTACGATAACAAATATTATAAAGTACGTTATATTACAACATAAAACCGCAGTCTCACTTGTTTTTCTTGTTCTTGTCTATTTTCTTATGTCTAGTAATAACTTGCCCGTAAGAGAACATCTGTAAGTAAGTTTGTTACTGCGTCTAAAAAGTTAAAAATTCGTAATAAAAGTTATAGTCACAATTTGGGCACGAACCACGAACCACAGCGTGCGTTTTGTCAATCTGTCACGGAAATGTTGATAGAGCATTACAATAAGATATTGCTTCTGTTAAAATCATAATTAGACGATTTACAGTAATACGACATACAGTCGTTTCTACAGTTACTGATACTGCCGCTAGGAGAGCATGAAGTCATGTAGTTACAGCAACTTCGATAGATAGCGCCAAGGGAGAATCATGATGCTGTTGTTTGGAATTTAGTAATTCCTAAGAGAGCTTCTAGCTTAAGACCAAAGTCTCTTTTGTTTACGAAATAACTTTAAGTTAGCTTTGTACTACGTACAAGGTAAGTCGAGATATGGGAAATTGATTAAGGAAAACAGAGTATTCTGTTTCGTCAAGTTTAATAGGAGATTATCATCATCGTCATTAAATGACTGGAAAATATGACGAATGGCACTTACCATTGTCCCTTTTCCTTCATACGATCGAATGTTTATTTGGTTTACTACCCAATGCGCCAATATTTTATTTATATTAACATCCATATCAGTATTCCTCATTAATGGCATACAGATGTGCGAGCGTTCTTCTCAGCATGATTTAGTGTAACTTCAGTAGGTAGTCGTGTCTGGTGTACAATCGACGTTTGATTTACAGTTATGTTGGCGACAATCTCACTTAGAGACCGCTGTCTCTAAATGATTCTTTAGTATTGAGGGTACATCAAAACGTGCATTTATAGTAAAGTGTCAGTATCGAATTTTTGGGATCAATGCAATTGATGGAAATAATCATTTCTTCCACATTAGTCGTGTGTAGACTAAGGTTTGAATGAGTAAAGCCAGACTGAAAATTTGCAATGTACCTAATGGTGGTCGTGGACTACTTCACCAAGTGGCCGGAGGTGTATGCCATCCCAAACCAAGACTCAAAGACAATCACAGGTTGCCTCGTGGAGCAAGTGTTCTGTCGATTTGGGGTGCCGTTAGAGCTACACAGTGACCAGGGTACCAACTTTGAGTCCAACCTAATGAAGGAGGCACTACAAAGGCTTGGGGTGAACAAGTCGCGCACTACGCCTCTACACCCCCAGTCGAATGGCATGGTCGAAATATACATCAAGACCTAAGATGAACACCTGAGGAAGGTCGTGGTCGGCCATCAGCGAGACTGGGACGTCAAGGTGCCACTGTTCTTGCTGGCCTACCGCTCTTCACACGACACAACTGGGATGACGCCAGCCAACTTAATGTTCGGCCGAGAGTTAAGCCTCCCTTGTGACCTGGCTTTTGGAAGCCCTCCGGAAGCGAAGCAGCCAGCGACCGAGTATGTGCAGAACTTGGTGGACCATCTCCACGGTATGCACGAAATGGCTCGCCAGAACATCCAGAAGGCGAGCGACCGCATGGAGACCGGGTATGACAGGCAAGCCAACAGCCAAGGGTTCCAGCGAGGTGACCTGGTCTGGTTGTACCCAGACCAAGGGACGCTGCCCGAAGCCCCAGCAGCCATTGCAAGGACCGTACCGGGTGGTGAAGAGGATTAACGACGTGGTCTACCGCATCCAGAAGGTTCCTCGAGGGATGATGTTGGTGGTGCACCTGGGTCGCCTGGCACGCTATGATGATGCTGTTCGGGACGACCAGCTTTGAGGAGGCAGCAGTGTCACACGAACGTCGGAACTCCCTATGGAACCGGCCGGCAGTAGGGCCTGAGGGGAAGCATTCAAGCCACTCCTACCCATTTGTCTCGTGTCACTAACTGAAGGGATAATTAGGGGAGCAGCGCGAGCACTGTACCGTCTTTTGCCCCTCTCACCAGACCTATTGAAACCTATGGATGATTGTGCGCGCCGCGAACCTTCCGGAAACGGCGATCTTCGCTATACAATGCCTGTAGTTGGCGAGTCAGTTCAGTTCTTGGCGAGCAGAGTGAGGAGCGCCCAGTGAGGGAACGCACTGTGTACGTGCATCGGAGGAGTGTACGTAACTGCGTGCAGTGGACCTGGACAGACGAACTGGTGAATTGTGTAAATTACGTAATTCTGTGTAATCGGCAAGTGCTCCAATTGTAATTCGGTGGAAATAAAGACCATTTTCGAGTAGTGCAATTGGACTTTTCATTTCACGAACCCACAAAGTCACAATATATTTATATCTGCTGAAATATGAATAAATATAATCGAAGGTAAACGTTGAATTTTAGAACGTACATCCCCTGTTTGTGTTGCTATGGAGAAATAATAAATGCTGTTGATTATGACGTCATATTATATTTGTTAAAAGTACAACACGAACTTGACAGTAATGAGATAAATATGGTGATAGTATCAAATCGGTAACGGTAATTTTGAAATTAAAGTTCTCGAAGTTTCAATATTAAAGGTAGTCTGGGATAAACCTTTAAGCCAATATAAATTAGAAAGCTAAGGTAATTTTTAGAGGCAATTTAATAAACTACGGATGCGGATAGCAATTCACAGATTTCAAACACACCTAACGTGCAATTTAATACACCACCAATATCCTGAGATGCAACACAAAACTCATTTTGAAATTCTTTAATGAAATTGAATAGTCATTTAGTGAATACTTCTAAGCATACTTTCACAAGATTTAGTAGATATTACGATAGCCTTCATCTCTAACCAGAGAAAAGTCAGTATTATAATTTTCGGAAACAAAGTGCCATATCACAACTTATTTTAAACGGAATGGTAAGAAAATATAAAGATGTTTCATACAAATAAGGAAGTTCTGTCTTAATTCAGAAGATTCTCTAGATTTTAAATACTTCAAACATATTTTTTTTTTTTTTTTGCTTCTCATTTAGCGCTATCTATTGAGATTTGTGTAACTACTCGACTACAAGCGCTCCTAGTAGCAGAATTACTAACTGCATGAATTATCTGTGAAACTAGCGTAATTCTGCTAGGAAATTAATAAACGAAAGTTTGCCATTTAGCCGGCTTATTATTTTTACTCTCCTTACAACGTAAATAAAGACATTGCATTCATTCCAAACATTCCATACCGACACTTTCCTATAAATACACGTTTAGATGTACCCGGAAGCGTTTAAGTACGTATCCAGACAGAGGTTTCTGAGCGTATATGATCAACATAATATTAAAACAAAAGACTTACTAGTTTATATTCTTTTGGAACGAAGAAGTTAACTTCTGAGACAGTTGCCCGTGTTATTCGATTGGGTTCTTTCAGTATAATTGACAAATTGAGCTTCTTTTAAGAAGCTCATTTATGGCATTTTGGGACCTTCACTTTGTTTAAGATATATTTAATACGAATGTGCATTGAAATTGCTCCAGAAACTTGTACATTATCTCACACTCGGCAAGTAAGTTTCTGGCTGCGATGCAGGGACTGGCGTCAGGCAAAATGTAGTCCGTATACCCATCCAGCTCTCTCCTCTTCAAACCCAAAAGGCCACGGCAATTTGTCTTGACCTTGCCGGAACTGAGGTCCTGGTAGTCTCCGTGTACCAACCTTCCAACAGGCAGTTCGTTCAAAACGATTACCTATCTATCCTAAACTTATATCCTAATGCTATCATAGCCGGGGACTTCAATGCTAAACATCAGCGTTGGCATTGTGGTCGTCGGGCAGGTGCAAGAGTCAAAAAATTATTCGCCTTATAGATGGAGACCCACAGCTTCAAATCTTTTATTTTATCCGTGAACCTGTACGCCTGCGTGGTCTGGGCCAACACCTCCAAAACTACCCTTAAATGCCTTCAAACCTTACAAAACCTCTCCTTACGTGAAATCCTATCTATCCCTATCCGCACGACTACTGCCAGCCTTAATGAAGAAACCAATATCCCCTACATCACCGAGGCCGTAATAAAACGAACCTCTTCCATATGGGCGCGCATACGGCAACATAGCATTCCAAAAATTAACAACATTGGGAAAGGTGAACCAAAACACCGTAAGCATGCACGCATAAACATATTCTAATGCCGCTGTTACACCACAATGTGCGCTAAAGTCCTTCCGGCCCAGAACTTTCACCATATGCAGAGGCCGCTGCCAAAGCAGCCCAGGAGACAGCACCATGCTGCCGCACGGAGCAGTGTAAATAGTGAAGTGTGTGTGTGCGCGTGTGTGTGTATGTGTGTGTGCCTGTGTGTGCGTGTGTGGGTATACAAAAGTGCAAAATAAGCGCGTGTAAATATTGTACATAACAAAAAAGGACACTGAGAGACACTAACTTAATAAAACTGTTCTCGGTGGGCTAAGAAAGGTCACCGTATGGGTTTTATATATACCCAAGTAGACAATAAGCATTTAATTCCCAAAATATAAGCTCAATGTAAATTTTAGCCTGTAAGCCGGGCCCCTTTGTACCGGCGCCAGACCATGAAACAGAAATTAAAAACCTGAAACCTGAAACAAGTGCAGGATCCCTGACAACATACGCACCATCCGGTAGGTGGAGGACTGCCTTCGCAATCTCCAAACATTTTACATTTCATCTCAATCTCACGTCACTAAACGCACTTAATTCGGGCCATAATCCGGTGCTGACAGAAATCAACACCAGGGTTGCCAGTCATAACACCTCGCTTCAAACGCGAGAAGTTAATTGGGAAGGCATAAAGAACTGGCTCCGCACTTCCATCCCACCGAACCCAAAAATAACCAACTTCCCAGACACAGAGAACGCAATCTCATACTTCTCTTCTATCCTGACACGAGCTGCCAAAAACCTAACACTTCACGGCCCTGCACCTCTTCATCCAGACATCCTTCCACTGGGCATCACCCTCCCTCTCCGCCGCTGCTAAGCGGCACGGAGACTACACCAGCGACTTGTCAGGGTCCGACTGCGTGAGTACAAGGTGCAAGTGTGGGAGGACACAATGGCCAGACTGCCTGTCGAAAATGGCGACGTGTGGCGTATCGCAAAATCCCTCTGGACTAGGATTGTTGCTTAATCAGTACTGCCAACGGGCAAAAATAAATATGGATACAAAAGCGGGACGAGATTAATGTGACGGTAGAATTCATTTTTTATACTTTTATTTACGTCCTGTAGCGTAAGTCATATCGGACGATGAACGAAATGACGTTCAAAATGAGTACAGTGTACATGGAGCTTAGAGTTATCAGACATTCATCTTTCAGGATAAGAGAAAACCTCCAACGTTAAGTCATATCGGACGATGAATGAAATGATGTTCTAATAAGTACAGGGTACATAGAACTTAGAGTTACCATTCATCTTTCAGGATAAGAGAAAACCTCCAACGTTAAGTCATATCGGACGATGAACGAAATGATGTTCAAATGAGTACAGGGTACATAGAGCTTAGAGTTACCAGACATTCATCTTTCAGGATAAGAGAAAACCTCCAACGTTAAGTCATATCGGACGATGAATGAAATGATGTTCAAATGAGTACAGGGTACATAGAGCTTAGAGTTACCAGACATTCATCCTTCAGGATAAGAGGAAACCTCCAACGTTAAGTCATATCGGACGATGAATGAAATGATGTTCAAATGAGTACAGGGTACATAGAGCTTAGAGTTACCAGACATTCATCCTTCAGGATAAGAGGAAACCTCCAACGTTAAGTCATATCGGACGATGAATGAAATGATGTTCAAATGAGTACACGGTACATAGAGCTTAGAGTTACCAGACATTCATCTTTCAGGATAAGAGAAAACCTCCAACGTTAAGTCATATCGGACGATGAATGAAATGATGTTCAAATGAGTACAGGGTACACAGAGCTTAGAGTTATCAGACATTCATCTTTCAGGATAAGTGAAAACCTCCAACATTAAGTCATATCGGACGATGAATGAAATGATGTTCAAATGAGTACAGGGTACATAGAGCTTAGAGTTACCAGACATTCATCTTTCAGGATAAGAGAAAACCTCCAACATTAAGTCATATCGGACGATGAATGAAACGATGTTCAAATGAGTACAGGGCACATAGAGCTTAGAGTTACCAGGCATTCATCTTTCAGAATAAGAGAAAACCTCCAACTTTAAGTCATATTGGACGATGAATGAAATGATGTTGAAATGAGTACAGGGTACATAGAGCTTAGAGTTACCAGGCATTCATCTTTCAGGATAAGAGAAAACCTCGTACGTTAAGTTTTTTGGACGATGATTGAAATGATGTTCAAATTGAGTACAGGTACATAGAGCTTAGAGTTACCAGACATTCATCTTTCAAGATAAGAGAAAACCTCCAACGTTATGTCATATCGGACGATGAATGACATGATGTTCAAAAGAGTACAGGATACAAAGAACTTAGAGTTACGAGACATTCATCTTTCAGGATAAGAGAAAACCTCGAACTTTAAGTTATATCAGATGAGGAATGAAATGAATAAGTCCAGAAAAATGGAGTATGATGCCAAAAATTATAACAAGAATGTGATCCATTGTTGAATATAATTTGTATGTTTAAGCGTGATGCACATAATCTGTACAGGAACTTTACCGCTTATGTACATATTAAATTGTAACTAAAATAATACCTTCTGTGTAAGTCTAACCAACTGTGTACATATTAACAGTATATAGTCATACTAATGTAGCAATGAGGATAGCTCTGAGATTATGTTATGTACTTAGTACATGTGTATTACATACTCCCTTCTGTCTATATCTATTTATATCAGCTTAAATATGAATAAATACAATTGAATATAAACGTTGGATTTTAGAACGTACATCGCGTGTTTGTGTTGCTATGGAGAAATAATAAATGTTGTTGACTATGACATCATATTATATTTGTTAAAAGCATAACAAGAACTTGACAGTAATAAGATAAATATGGTAATAGTATCAAATCGGTAACGCTAACTTTGAAACTAAAGGTTCTCGAAGTTTCAAAATTATAGGTTGTCTGGGATAAGCCTTTAGCCAACATAAATTAAAAAGCTATGGTAATTACTAGAAGCTATTTAATAAATTAAGGATGCGGATAACAGTTCAGAGATTTCAAACACACCGAACGTGCAATTTAATACTCCAACAATGTCCTGAGATGTCTAGGTCACCTACATAAAGCAAGGATCACCAGAACATAAAAGCACGTAAAAACGTATAACACCTGCAGGAGGCTTTACAAAAACCTTCTAAAAGAGAAAAGAGCAAACTGGATAGAGGAGGAAGGAAAGAAAATAATAGAGAAGGCCAAGACAAATCACTATGCGGCATTAAAACCGAGAACACCAAAATTCTCACAATCAATTCCAATAGAAACATGGGAAGCCCACTTCCGACAGATCCTGAATAACGGAAAAATATACAAGAAATCAATGCCACAAGAAATTAACATTAACAACATATTTCAGAAATGGTAGTGGAAGACATTATCAAACAGCTGAAAAATCACAAAGCACCTGGACCGGACAGAATCTCAAACGAACATCTGAAAGAAGCCTGGCCATATCTGGGGGAAATATGGACCGCAATATTTAATAAATGTATACAGACAAAAAATCCCAACCAACTGGAGGAAATCTATAATTAAGATTATGTACAAAGGAAAGGGGTCTCCGAACTCACCAGATTCCTATAGAGGAATAGCACTCAAAAACTCAATTTTCAAGACTCTGAGCAAAGTTCTAACCGATAGACTAACCTTTAAAACAGCTAATAACATCCCTGAACAGCAGTTCGGCTTCAGAAATGGAAGATCCACACTCCATGCTGTAGAAAACCTACTAGAAAATATTCAAGATGCACTGTGATATCAAGGAAAGAAGCTCCATGTCATCTTCATAGATTATAGGAAGGCCTTGGATTTCCTGGATCGCCAAATCCTCATTGATAAGCTCCGACAAATGATCGGTGAAGACAACTATTTACCAGAAACCATAGCCAACATCACAAATGAAAATTATGTGACAATCAGAGATAGCCTCCAGTCATCTGTGCAAATCACGCAGACAAACGGGGTTCTCCATGGTGACCCGGCAAGTCCCCTGCTGTTTAACTTGGTTGTAGATGTAGTTAAAATCCTGGAAGGCTTGGAAAACCGAGTCTCGCTCTACGCCTATGCCGATGATATGGCAATAGGATCAACAAACCTATAGGACCTCCAAGAATGCTGGAACCGTCTTATAACTTGGGCCAAGAAGAAAAAACTACAGCTGAACCGAGACAAAACTGTTCATATGATCTTCAGAAGAGAAGAGAGGGTAGCAGCCAGAGACCGAGTTTTCCATGAACAAGACCCACTGAAGATAGTGAACTCTTTTAAGTATCTCGAAATAACGCTACACGCCACCGGAACTACCTTCAAGAAGCATTTGGAAAGCAGGGCGGCAGCTGTAATAATTGCTATGAATGATATCCAACATCTAAGAAGACTGTCAGTAGCCACTGCCATGAAGATTTTCGCGTCCAAGGTAACCCCGATCGTGACATATGGCCTGGAACTTATAAGGCCCCATCTCACCAAGACCAATCTGAAGACCATGGAACAAATAAAAGTAGTATTTCTGAAGAAGTTACTCTGTGTGTGCAATTTTACGCCATCTCGACTGACATACGAACTCGCCGGAGATGCTTCTGGCATCTACCGCGGCTTATCATGATCTTCTAGCAGAACTTCAGAAAAAGAAGAAGGAAATCTGGGCAGATTTTTATTCGACCGAAGCGATGCTAACATCAGAGTGCAGACTATGAACTACGGCACTCTCTGACACGCTTTGCCATTCATGGTTTCCATTTCCGGATGTGCACCGTGAAATCCTTCCAGTTGTTTGGTGTATGTGTGAACAGTGCGGAGAGAAATGTGATGGATATCACCTGTTAAGGTGCAAAAAAGGACCATATCAATGAGAGAGTTGTGTTAAGACTAAATGCACATTGTGCATAATTAATTATTAATATCCTGAGATGTAACACAAAACTCATTCTGCCATTCCTCATGAATACGTTCTATTTTCAAATAGTCATACAGTGAATACTTCAAACATACTTTCACAAGATTTAATAGATATTACGATAGCCTTGATTTCTAACCAGACAAAGGTCAGTATTCTAATTTTTGGAAATAAAGTGCCATGTCACAATTTATTTAGAGCTGGATGGTAAGAGAATATAAAGTTGCTTCCCACACATAGGGAGGTTGTGTCTTTACTCAGAAGATTCTCTAACTTTTAAAAATTTCAAACATCATCTTTCTGCTTCTCCTCTGGCACTATCTATCGAGATTTCTCTAACTACTCGACTACATGCGCTCCTAGTGGCAGAATTACTAACTGTACGGATTATCAATGAAAATAAAGAAATTCTGCTAGCAAAGTTAATAAATGAAAGTTAGTTATTTAGCAGACTTATTAGTTTCACTGTCCTTACCTTGTAAATAAAGACATTTCATTCCAAACATTCCATACCGACACTTTCCTATAAATACACGTTTATATGTACCCGGAAGCGTTAAAGTACGTATCTAGACAGATGTTTCTGAGCGTCTATGATCAACATAACTAAAAAACAAAGTATCTCCTAGTGTATTGGGCACTCGACATCACAGCAGCTGCTCCGTCTGGTGGAGGCCGCTGCCCTGGGTTTCCAGGAAAGGGCATTCACTGCGGCGGTATCTCTGGATGTCGAGAAGGCCTTCTCTACCACCTGGCGTGCAGGCCTCCCGCATAAACTTATCACCCTGGGGCTTCCTGCACACATGACACACATTTTACACTCATTCCTCAAACACAGACATTTTACAGTTACTGTGGCGGGAAAGCTATCTATCAGACGACCCATAAGAGGAGGCGTCCCCGAAGGCTCTGTCTTATCCCCTACACTCTTTAGCGTGTATGTGGCGGATCTCCCCACGGAGCTACAGGTCAACATAACCCAATATGCAGACGACGTGCTACTATACAACACAGATACAAACGCACGCAGAGCTTTCAACTCAATACAGCGACACCTAAGCCTCATTCATGATTGGTGTAGGCTTTGGCGATTGTCTATCAACCCAGAGAAAAGCCAAGCCATACTCTTCACTAAGCGTCACTTTCCCGCCAACCTCCCCGCCTTTAATTATTCTGGCAGAAGGATAGAGTGGACAAATTCTCTAAAATGCTTAGGTGTAAAGCTGGACAAGGGCCTAACTTTTCGGGGTCATATCCAGGAGGTAGCTCATCGGGCGTGTGGAGCTTCGGCTTCGTTATATCCCAGGATGCGATCAGGAATGCCGACACCCCTTAAGTTGCGCTTTTTTCAGGCTTTAATTCTTCCAATCATGCTTTATGCTTGTGAGATCTGGGGCATGGCCGCAGGATCCAATCTGCGACAAATTCAGCGTGTACAAAATAGATGCCTTAGGGCCATCTATTCTGTTCGCTGGAGGTTTCCCGTGAGATACCTTCATGGAGCCTCATCTCTCCACTATGTGGAAGATGTCATTAGGCGCCGGGCCACAAAACTCTACGCGAGTTTGCCTCAACATCAGAGCGCCCTGGTTAAGTCTCTAGGGAACTAGAGAACCTCCGAAAGACGCTACAAGCTCTACCGGCTTCCCCGCATGGTATGCGGCCACTCCCGGTAACAATAAAATTCTTATTACAACCTTAAAATTATTACTGTTTGAAGTTAATAGACTTTCTAAATTAAACTCTTCCTAAAATTATCACACCAGCGGTGCTAACATAGTGTTGCACCCGAATTGGCTACCATGAGGAGCTACGGCTACCTCCCTTCCTTTCATCTACATTATCTTAAACCACCAACCTGCAAAACCCCACAGTTCCTGTCATTAAGTGGTTAAGTCCGTGTAGGACAGGTACACGAATGACACACATCGTGCTGACCCTCAGTCAGCCGCCAGCTGCTTGAATGAATGAATGTATTGCTTTGTTGGGACGAAGAAGTTAATTTCTTAGACAGTTGCCGGGGTAATACGATTGTGTTTTGTCAGTGTAACCTTATCAATATAACTCACCCTGACCAAGATTCTAATTCGGGACCTCTTGAACGTGAGGCCGACATGCAACCATTTACGCTACCGAGGCGACATTCTGAAATTTATTTCATGTCCAAAATATTATTTTACAATCCAAGAACTCTAAATTCAACAAAATGTTACGATTATACTACGCTGAACATAACTAATTTATATTTATTTATTTATTTTTAAATTCCAATTGCCTTAATTTTTTTTTATTGACAGTCCGAGGTGAGACTGACACCGGGGAAGGAGCTCACCATGAGGAAGAAGAACGCCGGGAAGAAGAAGGGAATCGCCGAGCAGAAGCAACCTAGCCGGGGAGCTAAGAAGCAGCCACCGCAGCCCTCTTCTGCCAGCACTTCCCCTGCTAGCTCTCGGGCGCAGTCTCCCACTGCTCGCCCAGTTCAGGCAGCAGAGAGGGGGCAGCCCGCTGAGCCCAGGGGCAAGTTCTGGGCTAGCGCCGAGCCAGCTCCAGCCGCCACCCGACAGTCCAGCCCGCCGCAGCCACGTCCGGCAAACGAAGCCACTCGGCCCGTCCTGCCAGACCCATCGGAGCACGAAGCAGCTGCCGCTCCTGTGGTAGCAGCTCAACCCAGCGAGCTCTCTCCACGCACCGCTGCACCATGCTCGCCTATGCGGGCCACATACGCCGAAGCCCTCAACACTCCTCCAGCCGCCGAGCCAGTCCGACTCCCACCCAGGGAGCCCACCGCAGCCTCCGCAGTCACCACATGCACAGCAGTCATCCGTGGGGCACCACGAGACCTGCCCACACGCTTCATCCTCGCCGCCGCACAGCTACGCTGGCCTTCCACGCTCAGGGCCACCAGGATCTCCACCCGCCACGGACCTTCGAACCTGGTCCGTCTCCAGTTCGCCGACGCCGCCAACCTCGAAGCTGCCTTGAGGACGGGCCTGCCCTTATTAGGGCGGTGTCTCAAAATCGAGGCAAGTAGAGCGCGAAGATACACTCCGTGTCGCCGTTGCTGTAGCTACGGCCACGTCGCCACCTCCTGCGCTGCACCTCCCAGGTGCCACTATTGCGGAGCGCCGGGCTTGACGTCGCAGTGCACCAGTCACGACCTCCGTTACCGACGCCGGTACTGCGCCACCTGTGATGGCTTAGGCCACTTCACAGGCCAGGCGCAGTGCCCTCTCTACCCTCGCCGACTCACCACAGAGATGCCTCCAGCGACACAACAAACACCTGCACCACCAACTACCACCGCTGCCGCACCCGGCGAGGACTTGAGGACCATTCTACAGAGTCTTCAAGAAGAGGTGCAGAACATCAGCAGGCGCCTCACCTCGCTTGAGACCTCGACCGCCGCATCCACCCTCACCGATAGCCTGCAAAGCCTGCACACCGAGGTCAGCAACATTACACCAACACTTGCAACGCTTCAAGACATCATCACGACTGCCCTTGCCAAGAACCACCGCGACACACAGAATTATCTTGCAGCAATAGTTCCCAACCTCACAGCAATAGAAGGCTCCCTAAAGCTGACAATAGAATCACAACACACTACACAGGACGGAATTAACAACATAGGAGCAAGACTTGACCATCACCTTCAACTTACCGCCGCCTGCGACAACAAAATGCATCGCGTGGAAGAATACCACAAGATGCTCGACGAATCTCTTGACCTGATCTTCATTGAACCCCAAACCCGACCAAATGACTCCGCAACTCGCCAACACACCGGTACCGGAACGCCCTCTCGGCCCGGACCCTCTAGAAAATACCGCTAAACAACTCCGCCACAGAATTCCCAGTTTGGCTTCCAGGGCGCAAGCCATGCCTGCCATCCTGGCCTCATACTTTACGCCAAGCAGCATGATAGATGCTGCTACAAAACCAACGACAATTACCAGAGTGCTTTATTGCGGTATCTGCCCAAACCTACCTGAACTCCCCCTCACCTAACCCCGCTTCCATATGAGAAGCGCTGCTCCTTGTTATTTGTTTTATTAAAGCTTAACAAAAAAAATGCCTTAATTCTTCGTTCCCCATAATTTAGTATTGATGACGATATACTTCCTTTCTAACTTGAGAAGAGACAATACTCTCTTTTCCGGACATTAAGTGCCATATCCCGACTTCTTTTAACCAGAATGTAAAGCTTATTTAAAGTTGTTTGGTACTCAAAAGAAGCTCATGTCTTATTACAGAATGTTCTCTAGCTTTTAGCAATTCCAGTCAGTACTGTCCTGCACTTCCCTTGGCGCTATCTATCGGGGTCTGTGTAACTACATGACTATATGCGCGCCTAGTGGCAGAATTACTAACTGTATCGGATATTAGGCAAAATAAACCAATTTTAATGTGAAATTAAACAAGGAAAGGTTTATTTTAAATTAGATGGAAGATTTATTTTAAAGTTTGCCATTTGTTATTTTTACCCTCTTCATTCGAAGCCTACAAGCGAAACATTCATTACTCGCATTTTACTATATATACATGGTTTGTTGTACACTGAATAGTAAAAGTACATACAAACGTTGGACAAATCATGTTCTCAATCCTCTATAACCTTTATTTGGAAAATTATTTGGAGATATTCCAATTTTCTATAATGATTTGGATAAAATTAATCTTTGCTGAGGATAGTTTCAGAAAAATGGAACAATGTTTTCAATTTATGAGTTCAGTTTATGAAGTAATCTACATTCCACGCTACTTTTGTATAACTGATGTTCCGGTTGATACAGATGTCTTATTATGTACAAAAGTAATTCTTTTTGACGCAGAAAATATATAAATTTTGCACGGATACAAGTTTACCTTTTGTAGATTTAGCTATTTCCGACATATTGTTGTTATTCTTCTCATTTTCCATATAATATCACTCTCTAGAGAGGAGTGGCACTTGTTGCTTATCCAATTATCCTTCTGAAACTACTTCTTTTGTTTTGGTTATGGAAGTTAAGTAATAACAAAATGGAATGTTCAGAACTTTTAAGATCTGGCCGTAGTGTGGTGGCTTGGAAATTTAGTTCTCTTGGACTGACAAAGACATAAAAAAGGCGAGAAGTATTATGATTGGAAGATTCGAGCAAACAACAAAGAATATCCCCGAAATGTTTACACACAGCAGCACCATTAGACACAACGCAATTGTTTTTTCGAGATGTACATTTTTTGTTGCATTAAGTTTACGGTTTTACCAAAGTAACTTAAAAGGACAGGACTTCTGAGTAGATTACCATAAAAATCAAAATGTAGAATTCAGTTGTCATTAAAATGTCACCTCAAGTTTTAGGCCAGCTTTATGATCACAAAGGTGTTAAAATGCTGCGTGAAAAGAGGAATTTTGTTAATCAACATATAAAGATAGAGAAAAAGACGTTTCTGTTAAAGTGTCATTAGGATTCTCAAAACGTGTATTTGCCTAGCAACTTTGGTACGAATTGTTGAGTGGAATAAAAAAAAAACTGATAATCTTATTGTTGTGCTCAGATTGTGCAGCATTTACGGCTCCGGTCCTTTAAAATTATTGTATAGTCTACTGACATTCTTAAAGGAACGATTTAGTAATAACTTATGCGTAAAAAATATAATTTGATTGGCTACAGTCTATTCCAAATTAAAAATGAAGGTATAATAAGTTTGACTACAGACTGGGATTCCAACCGTGTACAAATTTTATAAAGCACGTTATATTAGAACATGAAACTGCAGTACTACTTGTTTTTTCTGTTGTTGCCTATTTTCTAATGTCTAGTAATAGCTTAGCCTTACGAGAACATCTGTGAATACGTTTGTTGCTGCGTCTAAAGGGTTAAAGGTTCGTAATAGAAGGTATAGTCACAGATTGGGCACGAACCTCGAACCAGAGCGTGCGTTTTGACACTTTGTCAAGGGCCCTGTTGATAGAGCCTTACAATAGAAATGGATATTGCTTCTGTTAAAATCATAATTAGACGATTTACAGTAATACGACATACAGTAGTTTCTACAGTTACTGATACTGCCGCTAGTAGCGCATGTAGTCATGTAGTTACAGCAACATCGACAGATAGCGCTAAGGGAGAATTATGATGCTCTTGTTCGGAATTTAGTAATTCCTGAGAGAACTTGTAGTTTAAGACAAAAGTCTCTTTTGTTTACAAAATAACTTTAAGTTAGGTTTGTACTACGTACAATGTAAGTGGAAATAAAGGATACTGATTAAAGAAAACAGAGTATTCTGTTTCATCGAGTTTGAACAGGAGATTATTACCATCGTTATTAAATGACTGGAAAATGTGACGAATGGCACTTACCATTGCCCCTTTTCCTTCATATGATCGAATGTTTATTTGTTTTAGTACCCAATACGCCAATATTTTATTTATATTAACATCCATATCAGTATTCCTCATTAAGGGCATACAGATGTGGGAGCGTTCTTCTTAACATCATTTAGTGTAATTTCAGTAGGTAGTCGTGTCTGGTGTACAATCGACGTTTGTTTTACAGTTAAGTTGGCGACAATCTCGCTTAGAGACCGCTGTCTCTAAATGATTCTTTAGTGTTGAGGATACATCAAAACGTGCATTTATAGTAAAGTGTCGGTATCGAATTTCTGGAATCAATGCAATTGATTGAAGTAATCACTTCTTTCACATTAGTCGTGTGTAGACTGAGGTTTGAATGACATACAAGTCAGTTGTAGAATTTAATGTCATATCGGCATGTTGGCCATAGTAGCTCAGTGGCTTTGAGCAACCGCACGGATAGTGGAAGATGCGTGGTTCAAATCCCGGCTATGGCATTGAATTTCTCAGTCTGGCTCTACTCATTCAAATGCAATTTAAGCTTAGAAGAACTATATCTACTGTTTTTTTTTTTTTTTTGGAGTTTTACGTCCTCCAACATTAAGTCATATCGGACGATGAATGGAATGGGTAAAATGATCCTCAAATGAGCTTAGGGTCCATAGAGATTAGAGTTACCCGACATTCGTCTTTCAGGATAAGGGAAAACCCCGGAAAAACCTTATCCAGGTAACTCACCCTGACCGAGATTCGAACTCGGGACCTCTTGAACGTGAGGCAGGCTCGCTACCACCACGCATCTACTGTTTAGAAACCTTATTTCTAAGTCTAACCAAACGTTTACATATTAACAGTATATTGTCATACTTATGTAGCTCTGGGGATAGCTCTGAGATTCCGTTATGTACTTAGTACATGTGTATTACATACTCTGTTCTGTCTATATCTATTTATATCGATCTGAGTTTCAGTAATTAACATACTAGCTGACACATAAATACAATTGAAGATAAATGTTGGATTTTAGAACACACATCTCCTGTTTGTGTTGCTATGGATAAATAATAAATGTTGTTGGTTATGACGTCATATTATATTTGTAAAAGGTATAACACGAACTGGGAAGTAATAAGATTATTATAAATTAGTCTGGGATAAACCTTATGCAAATATCAATTATAAAGCTAAGGTAATTACTAGACGCTATTTAATATACTACGGATACGGATAGCAATTCCGAAATATCAAACACACCGAACATGCAATTAAATATTCCACCAACATCCTGAGGTGCTACAAAAAACTGTTTTTGTCACCTTTCTATGTACTTAATTGCTTATTTTGTGAATACTTCTGACCCTACTTTCACAAGATTTAGTAGATACTACGATAGCCTTCATTTCTAACCAGACAAAAGTCACTATTACAATTTTTGGAAATAAAGTGCCATATCACAACTTATTTAGAACGGTATGGTAAGAGAATATAAAGTTATTTCATACAAATAAGGAGCTTGAGTCTTAATACAGAAGATTCTCAAGCTTTTAAATATTCCAAACATGGTCTTTCTGATTCTCCTTTGGCGCTATCTATCGAGATTTCTGTAACTACTCGACTACATGCACTCCTAGTGGCAGAATAACTATTTCGATTATCAGTGAAAATAGAGTAATTCTTCTAGGAAATTAATAAACGGATGTTTGGTGTTTATCCGGCTTATTATTTTTACTGTCCTTACAACGAGAATAAAGACATTGCATTCATTCCACACATTACATACCGACACTTTCCTATAAATACACGTTTAGATGTACCCGGAAGCGTTAAAGTACGGATCTAGACAGAGGTTGCTGAGCGTCTATGATCAACATAACAATAAAACAGAAGACTTCTTAGTTTATGTTTTGTTGGAACGAAGTAGTTAACTTCTTAGACAGTTGCTTGTGTAATACGATTGTGTTTTTTTCAGTGTAAGTGACAAATTGAGCTTCTTTTAAGAAAACGTGGTACGTGATTGTTTATTGATGGCATTCTGTGACTTTTTAACTTCGTTTAAGATAGATTTATAACGAATGTGCATTGAAATTGCTCCAGAAATTTGTACAATAACTCAGACTCGGCAAGTAAGATGCTGGCTTCGATGGAGGGACTTGCTCCACTGACAACTGGTATCCAGTAATCACAGAATATTGAATCGAACTAGGATTAGTACCTCTTTTTGCTTCGCATTCTGGAATACGTGTGGCCTGGTTGATCAGGGGGTGAGCTGTTGCAGTTTGCTCGAGCAATGGCTTACACGTCATCGTAGTTAGCGAAACGCATCTCCGTCCAGACTCTCGTATCCACATACCGAGCTACATTTGCCATCGCTCGGACCGTTAAAGCCGCCCTGGTGGCGCACGGCGGTACTCGTCAGGCAAAATGTAGTCCATAAACCCATCCAGCTCCCTTCTCTTCAAACCCTAAAGACCAGGGCAATTTGTCTTTACCTTGGTGGAGCTGAGGTCCTGGTAGACTCTGTGTTCCACCCATCCAACAGGCAGTTCGTTCAAAACGATTACCTATCTATCCTAAACTTATATCCTAGTGCTATCATGGCCGGGGACTTCAATGCTAAACATCAGCGTTGGCGTTGTGGTCGTCGGGCAGATGCAAGAGGCAACCAAATCATTCGTCTCATAGATGGAGACCCACAGCTTCAAGTGCAGGATCCCTGGCAACCTACGCACTGCCCGCGAGGTGGACAGTCATCAGTCATTACCTTCGCTATCTCCATTCATTTTCCATTTCATGTCACTCACACGTCATTAAACGCACTACATTCGGACCATAATCCGCTGCTGACAGAAATCAACACCAGGGTTGCCAGCCATGACACCTCGCTTCAAACGCGAGGAATTGAATGGGAAGGTTAAGCAACTTCCATCCCAGTCATAGAGAACGCAATCTCATCCTTCACATCCATCCTGACGCGAACTGCCAAAAACCTAACAGTTCACGAACCTGCCCGCATCCTCCAGACGTCCTTCATCTCGACATCACCCTCCATAACCGCCGCTTCGGGGCGGCACGAAGGTTATACCAGCGACAGCACACGCCACATAATCGCGCGCTCTTGCGACGTTTACGTCGACTTGTCAGGTTCCGACTGCGTGAGCACAAGGTGCAAGTGTGGAAGGACACAATGGGCAGACTGCGTGTCGAAAATGGCGACGTGTGGCGTATCGCAAAAAACCCTCACGTTTATGATTGCTTCTTAATCAGTGGTGCCAACAGGCAAAAATAAATATCGATACAAAAGCAGGTGAAGCGGATTAATCTAAAGGGAGGATTCATTTTTCTATATTTTTATTTACGCCCTGCAATGTTAAGTCACATCGTACGATGAATTGAACGATGTTCAGATGAGTACAGAGTACATAGAGCTTAGAGTTACCAGAGATTCATCTATCAGGATAAGAGAAAACCACCAACGTTAAGTCATATCGGACGATGAATGAAATGATGTTCAAATGAGTACAGTGTACATAGAGCTTAGAGTAACCAGACATTCATCTTTCAGGATAAGAGAAAACCTCCAACGTTAAGTCATATCCGACGATGAGTGAAATGATGTTCAAATGAGTACAGGGTACATAGAGCTTAGAGTTACCAGACATTCATCTATCAGGATAAGAGAAAACCACCAACGTTAAGTCATATCGGACGATGAATGAAATGATGTTCAAATGAGTACAGTGTACATAGAGCTTAGAGTTATGAGACATTCATCTTTCAGGATAAGAGAAAACCTCCAACGTTATGTCATATCGGACGATGAGTGAAATGATGTTTACATGAGTACAGGGTAGATAGAACTTACAGTTACCAGATATTCATCTTCCAGGATAAGAGAAAACCTCTAACGTTATGTTATATCGGACGATGGATGAAATGATGTTCAAGTAAGTACAGGGTACATAGAGCTTAGACTTACCAGACATTCATCTTTCAGGAAAAGAGAAAACCTCCAACGTTAAGTCTTATCGGACAATGAATGAAATGATGTTCAAGTAAGTACAGGGTACATAGAGCTTAGAGTTACCAGACATTCATCTTTCAGGATAAGAGAAAACCTCCAACGTTATGTTATATCGGACGATGGATGAAATGATGTTCAAGTAAGTACAGGGCACATAGAGCTTAGACTTATCAGACATTCATCTTTCAGGATAAGAGAAAACCTCCTGCGTTATGTCATATCAGACGATGAATGAAATGATGTTCAAATGAGAACAGCGTACATATAGCTTAGAGTTACCAGACATTCATCTTTCACGATAAGAGAAAACCTCCAACGTTAAGTCATATCGGACGATGAATGAAATGATGTTCACATGAGTACAGGGTACATAGAGCTTAGAGTTACCAGACATTCATCTTTCAGGATAAGAGAAAACCTCCTGCGTTATGTCATATCAGACGATGAATGAAATGATGTTCAAATGAGAACAGCGTACATATAGCTTAGAGTTACCAGACATTCATCTTTCAGGATAAGAGAAAGCTCCAAGGTTAAGTCATATCGGACGATGAATGAAATGATGTTCAAATGAGTACAGGGTACATAGAGCTTAGAGTTACCAGACATTCATCTTTCAGGATAAGAGAAAACCTCCACAGTTATGTCATATCGGACGATGAATGAAATGATGTTCAAATGAGTACAGCGTACATATAGCTTAGAGTTACCAGACATTCATCTTTCAGGATAAGAGAAAACCTCCAAAGTTATGTCATATCGGACGATGAATGAAATGATGTTCAAATGAGTACAGCGTACATACAGCTTAGAGTTACCAGACATTCATCTTTCAGGATAAGAGAAAACCTCCAAAGTTATGTCATATCGGATGATAAATGAAATGATGTTCAAATGAGTACAGGGTACATAGAGCTTAGAGTTACCAGACATTCATCTTTCAGGATAACAGAAAACCTGCAACTTTAGGTCATATCGGATGATGAATGAAATGATGTTCAAATGAGAACAGGGTACATAGAGATTGCAGTTACCAGACATTCCTCTTTCAGGATAACAGAAAACCTACAACGTTAGGTCATATCGGACAATGAATGAAATGATGTTCAAATGAGTACAGGGTACACAGAGCTTGCAGTTACCAGATATTCGTCTTTCAGGATAACAGAAAACCTCCAACGTTAAGTCATATCGGACGATGAATGAAATGATGTTCAAATGAGTACAGGGTACATAGAGCTTAGAGTTATCAGACATTGCTCTTTCAGGATAAGAGAAAACCTCCAACGTTAAGTCATATCGGACGATGAATGAATTGTTGTACAAATGAGTATAGGGTACATAGAGGTTAGAGTTAGCAGACAATCATCTTTCAGTATAAGAGAAAACCTCCAACGTTAAGTCATATCGGATGATGAATGAAATGATGTTCAAATGAGTACAGGGTACATAGAGCTTAGAGTTAACAGACATTCATCTTTCAGGATAAGAGAAAACCTCCAGCGTTAAGTCATATCGGACGATGAGTGAAATGATGTTTGAATAAGTCCAGAAAAATGGAGAGTGATGCAAAAAAAGTCTGTGTGGGCTGGCGCTGTGGGAAAGAAGTAATTCCTAAGTGGAAAATATGTGAGATACTTAAAGATATGAATATACAAATATATAAATGTGTTATTTTGTTCTCATGATTACATTATTTACTGACATTGAAAGTTCCATTTCGTTTCGTCCGCTATGACAAAACTATTGCGAGCGATTAGCATTTGTTTCCGCTTGGAATAAAAATGAAAACGGAAGTACAGAAAAAACTTTACATTTAGCACAATCTAGAATCTCCAGGCTTAAATATAAGGTGAAAGTTTTAATATTTACGTGATAAATAGGTCTTTAATAAAAGACTGTCAAAATACTTATTCAATTCACTTGCAATTACCAATTTTATATAAATTGTGTACTTGTATATAATCTAAATGTTTCCGTGTGGTAAAGTTATGTGTACATCTGCCTCCAATTATATAAAAGTTATTCATAATAAACTACTTAACGATAGGTTCCCAGAAAAGTTAATAAGTTTATTTTTTCATGCAGTGTAAACAAACATATGAAGGAGTAATCAAAGTCACTTAGGAAGGCTAATAAAGGAAACAAAAGAATAAAGAAACTGTTACCCAGCATTACTTATTTCCTTAAAAGCACAACGGGAGTTTGCACATAGATAAACTTTTACGATAGTCATATGTTCACTAGCGTTTCTCTTAGTAAAAGCTTTGTAATTCCAATCTGTTTGTATGACTTCGGGTTGAAAAGTAAGGAAAACTTCAAATTAGAACTAGAAAGTGATCCATTGTTGAATATAATTTGTATGTTTAAGCGTGATATACATATTCTGTACAGATACATTTAATCTAAAACTTAAGCTTTACCGCTTATGTACATATTAAATAGTAACTAAAATAATGGCTTAGCCATGAAGAATTTAAATCAAAATACTAATTCCAATTTTGAATAAGCTAAAGGTGTCCGTACAACGTTAAGTATCAAGGTTATTATGAACTATTTGTTTAATTTGCGTACTTTAACTTTGAAAGCCATACCGGACGATAAATGGAATAGCTGAAATGATATTCGATTGGGCCCAGGGTCCATGAAGTTTACAGTTACCCTACATTCGTCTTTTAGGATAAGAGAAAACCTCAGAAATAACCTAATCTTTCTAACTCACCCTGACCGAGATTCGATCTCATGACATCTCGAACGTGAGGGAGACATGCTACCATCTATTGTACCGAGGCGGCATGCAAAACTTTACTTCATATCCAGAATATAATTTTACAATCAAAGAACACTAGCTTCGAAAAATATTGACGATTATATTATGCCGAAGAAAGTGAATTTATAAATTCCAATTGCCTCTATTTTCCGTTCTGCACAATTTAGTACTTATCACGACAGACTTCCTTTCTAACCCGAGAAGAGGCAATACTCTCTTTTCCGGACCTTTAGTGCCATATCAGGATTTCTTTGAACCACAATGTAGAGCTAATTTATAGGTGTTTGCTACTCAAAAGAATCTCATGTGCTATTACAGAATGTTCTCTAGCTTTTAGCAATTCCAGTCAGTACTGTCCTGTACTTCCCTTTGCGCTATCTATCGGGGTTTTTGTAACTACATGCGCACCTAGTGGCAGAAATACTAACTGTAACGGATAGTAAGCAAAATAAACCAATTTTAATATGAAATTAAACAAGGAAAGGTTTACTTTTAAGAAGATGGAAGGATTATCTTAGAATTTTGGCATTTAGCATATTTGTTATGTTTACCCTCTTCATTCGAAGCCTACATTTGAATCATTCAATACTTGCATTTTCATATAAATACACGTTTTGTTGCAACCTGGATCGTAAAATTCATATATGGACAGAAGTGCCTGAGTGTATATGATTAACAAACAATAAAACAAAATGCCGGTCATACACCCGACAAAACTGCTTACAAACATTCGATAAACGATCCTGTCAATCCTCAATTTCATTTACGTTGAATGTTTTTGAAGATATTTCGATTTCTTGTAAAGATTTGGATAAAAATAATCTTTTCTCGGGATACTTTTCGTCAAATGAAACAATAATTTCTTAGTTCAGTTTGTGAAGTAATATTTACTCCACGCCACTTTTGTATAACTGATGATCCGGATGACACGAATGTCTTATTACAAACAAAAGTAAATCTTTTTGATGCAGAAAATATATAAATTTTGCACAAATACAAGTTTACTTTTGTAGATTTAGCCATTTCTGTTGTTCCTCATCCAATTCTTCTTCTTCAAATACTACTTTTGTTTTGATTATTAAAGGTAAGTTATAATAGAATGCAATGGTCAGATTTTTTAAGATCTTGCCGAAATGTGATGGCTTGGACATTTCGTTCTCTTGGACTGACAAGGACATAGAAAAGGCGAGAGGTATAATGATTGGAAGATTCTAGCAAACAACATTGAATATCTCGGAAATATTTACACACACATAAGCGCCATTAGATACAAGGCAATTGTTTTACCGAAATCTAAATTTCTTGGTGCATTAAGTTTCCGATTTACCAAACTAACTTAAACAGGACTGGACTTATGAGCAGTTTACCAGGAAAATCAAAATGTAGATTTCAGTTGTCATTAAAATAACATTTGAAGTTTTAGGCCAGCTTTATGTTCACAAAAGTGTTAAAATGTTTCGTGAAGAGAGATATTTTGTTAATGAACGTATAGAGGTAGATACAGACGTTTCTGTTAAAGTGTTTTACTATTCTCAAAACGTGTATTTGCCTAGAAACTTTGGTACGAACTTTGAAGTGGAGTATATAACAACTGAAGATCCTATTGTTGAGATCAGATGAACTGTATACAGCATTTAGGGTTCCGATCCTTTAAAATTATTATATAATCTACTGACATTCTTAAAGGAACCATTTAGTAATACCTTATGTGCAAGGAAGAAGTAATTTGATTCCTTACAGTGTATTACAAGTTAAACATGTCCTAATAAGGAGCTTTACTGCAGACTGGCACTCGAACCGTGAACTCTCAGTACCCTCGTCACAACATGTCATTACTACTGGGCTACGATAACAAATATTATAAAGTACGTTATATTACAACATAAAACCGCAGTTTCACTTGTTTTTCTTGTTCTTGTCTATTTTCTAATATCTAGTAGTAACTTGCCCGTAAGAGAACATCTGTAAATAAGTTCGTTACTGCGTCTAAAAGGTTTAAAATTCATAATAAAATATATAGCTACTGATTGGACAAGAACCACGAACCACAACGTGCGTTTTGTCACTTTGTCACGGAGTTGTTGATACAGCCTTACAATACAAATAGATATTGCTTCTGTTAAAATCATAATTAGACGATTTACAGCAATGCAGCATACAGTAGTTTCTACAGTTACTGATACTACCACTAGGAGCGCATGTAGTCGTGTAGTTACAGCAACCTCGACAGATAGCGCCAAGGGAGAATCACGGCGTTGTTGGTTGGAATTGCTAAAACCTAGACAACTTCTAGTTTAAGACAAAAGTGTCTTTACTCTACGAAATGAATTTAGGTTAGCTTTGTATTCCGTTCAAGGTAAGTCAGATAAAGGATATTGATTAAGGAAAACAGAGTATTCTGTTACGTCAAGTTTGAACAGGAGATTATCATCATCGTAATTAAATCACTGGAAAATATGACGAATAGCACTTACCATTGCCCGATTTTAATCCAATGATGGAATGTTTATTTCTTTTAGTAACCAATACGCCAATATGTTGTTTACATTTACATCCATATCAGTATTTTGACATTAAGGGAATTCAGATGTGGGAGCATTCCTCTTAACATCTTTTAGTGTGACTTCAGTAAGTAGGCGTGTCGGATGTATAATGGACGTTTTGTTTTACAGTTATGTTGCCGACAGACTCATTAGAAACCTCTGTCTGGAAATGAATCTTTAGTATTGAGGGTACATCAAAACGTGCATTCAAAGTAAAGTGTCGGTATCGAATTTCTGGAATCAATGCAATTGATAGAAGTAATCACTTCTTTCACATTAGTCGTGTGTAGACTGAGGTTTGAATGACATACAAGTCAGTTGGAGAATTTAATGTCATATCGGCATGTTGGCCATTGAAGCTCAGTGGCTTTGAGCAACCGCACGGAGAGTGGAAGATGCGTGGTTCAAATCCCTGCTATGGCATTGAATTTCTCAGTCTGGCTCTACTCATTCAAATGCAATTTAAGCTTAGAAGAACTATATTTACTGTTTAGAAACCTTATTTCTAAGTCTAACCAAACGTGTACATATTAACAGTATATTGTCATACTAATGTAGCTCTGGGGATAGGTCTGAGATTCCGTTATGTACTTAGTACATGTGTATTACATACTCTGTTCTGTCTATATCTATTTATATCGATCTGAGTTTTAGTAATTAACATACTAGCTGACACATAAATACAATTGAAGATAAATGTTGGATTTTAGAACACACATCTCCTGTTTGTGTTGCTATGGATAAATAATAAATGTTGTAGGTTATGACGTCATATTATATTTGTAAAAGGTATAACACGAAGTGGGAAGTAATAAGATTATTTTAAGTTAGTCAGGGATAAACCTTATGCTTATATAAATTATAAAGCTAAGGTAATTACTAGACACTATTTAATAAACTACGGATGCGGATAGCAATTCCGAACTATCAAACACACCGAACGTGCAATTTATTATTCCACCTACATCCTGAAATGCAACAAAAAACTGTTTTTGTCACTTTACTGTAAACTTTAATGCTTATTTTGTGAATACTTCTGACCCTACTTTCACAAGATTTAGTAGATACTACGATAGCCTTCATTTCTAACCAGACAAAAGTCAGTATTATAATTTTTGGAAATAAAGTGCCATATCACAACTTATTTATAACGGTATGGTAAGAGAGTATAAAGTTGTTTCATACAAATAAGGAGCTTGTGTCTTAATACAGAAAATTCTCTAGCTTTTAAATATTCCAAACATGGTCTTTCTGATTCTCCTTTGGCGCTATCTATCGAGATTTCTGTAACTACTCGACTACATGCGCTCCTAGTGGCACAATAACTATTTCGATTATCAGTGAAAATAGAGTAATTCTTCTAGGAAATTAATAAACGAATGTTTGGTATTTAGCCGGCTTATTATTTTTACTGTCCTTACAACGAGAATAAAGACATTGCATTCATTCCAAACATTCCATACCGACACTTTCCTATAAATACACGTTTAGATGTACCCCGAATCGATAAAGTACGGATCTAGACAGAGGTTTCTGAGCGTCTATGATCAACATAACAATAAAACAGAGGACTTCTTAGTTTATGTTTTGTTGGAACGAAGGAGTTAACTTCTTAGACAGTTGCTTGTGTAATACGATTGTGTTTTTTTTCAGTCTAAGTGACAAATTGAGGTTCTTTTAAGAAAACGTGGTATGTGATTGTTCATTTATGGCATTCTGTGACTTTTTAACTTCGTTTAAGATAGATTTATAACGACTGTGCATTGAAATTGCTCCAGAAATTTGTACAATAAATCAGACCCGGCAAGTAAGATGCTGGCTTCGATGGAGGGACTTGCGCTACTGACAACTGGTATCCAGTAATCACAGAATATCGAATCGAACTAGGTTTATTACCTCTTTTTGCTTCGCATTCTGGAATACGTGTGGCCTGGTTGATCAGGGGGTGAGCTGTTGCAGTTTGCTCGAGCAATGGCTTACACGTCATCGTAGTTAGCGAAACGCATCTCCGTCCAGACTCTCGTTTCCACATACCGAGCTACATTTTCCAACGCTCGGACCGCTAAAGCCGCCCTGGTGGCGGACAGCGGTACTCGTCAGGCAAACTGTAGTCTATAAAGCCATCCAGCGCCCCACTCTTCAAGCCCTAGTGGCCACGGCAATTTGTCTTTACCTTGGTGGAACTGAGGTCTTGGTAGTCTACGTGTACCACACTTCCAACAGGCAGTTCGTTCCAAACGATTACCTATCTATCCTAAACTTATATCCTAGTGCTATCATGGCCGGGGACTTCAATGCTAACCATCAGCGTTGGCGCTGTGGTCGTCGGGCAGATGCAAGAGGCAACCAAATCATTCGTCTCATAGATGGAGACCCACAGCTTCAAGTGCAGGATCCCTGGCAACCTACGCACTGCCCGCGAGGTGGAGGACAGTCATCAGTCATTACCTTCGCTATCTCCATTCATTTTCCATTTCGCGTCACTCACACGTCATTAAACGCACTACATTCGGACCATAATCCGCTGCTGACAGAAATCAACACCAGGGTTGCCAGCCATGACACCTCGCTTCAAACGCGAGGAATTGAACGGGAAGGTTAAGCAACTTCCATCCCAGTCATAGAGAACGCAATCTCATCCTTCCCTTCTATCCTGACAGGAGCCGCCAAAAACCTAACACTTCACGGCCCTGCACCTCTTCATCCAGACATCCTTTCACTGAGCATCAACCTCCTTATCCGCCGCTGCTGGGCGTCAATGAGACTATACCAACGACACCTCACGCCACATAATCGCGCGCTCTTGCGACATTTACGTCGACTTCTCAGGGTCCGACTGCGTGAGCACAAGGTGCAAGTGTGGGAGGACACAATGGCCAGACTGCGTGTCGAAAATGGCGATGTGTGGCGTATCGCAAAGACCCTCAGGATTTTGGTCGCCTCTTAATCTGTGCTAACAACGGGCAAAAATAAATATGGATACAAAAGAGGGTGAAGCGGATTAATGTAACGGGAGCATTCATTTTTTTATATTTTTATTTACGTCCTGCAACGTTAAGTCATATCGTACGATGAATTGAATAATGTTCAAATGAGTACAGGGTACATAGAGCTTAGAGTTACCAGACATTCCTCTTTCAGGATAACAGAAAACCTCCAACGTTAAGTCATATCGGACGATGAATGAAATGATGTTCAAATGAGTACAGGGTACATAGAGCTTAGAGTTACCAGACATTCATCTTTCAGGATAAGAGAAAACCTCCAACGTTAAGTCATATCGGACGATGAACGAAATGATGTTCAAATTGAGTACAGTGTACATACAGCTTAGAGTTACCAGAGATTCATCTTTCAGGATAAGAGAAAACCTCCAACGTTAAGTCATATCGTACGATGAATGAAATGATGTTCAAATGAGTACAGGGTACATAGAGCTTAGAGTTACCAGACATTCATCTTTCAGGATAAGAGAAAACCTCCAACGTTAAGTCATATCGGACTAAGAATGAAATTTATGCTTAAATGAGCCCAGAAGAATGGAGAATGATGCCAAAATATCTGTGTGGGTTTGTGCTGTGAGAAAAAAGCCATTTATATGTGGTAAATGTGTGTGAGATACATAAAGATATGAATATACAAATATAGAAATGTGTTATTTTGTTCTCATGATTACATTATGTACTGACATTGAATGTTCCATTTCTATTCGTCCGCTACGCCAAACCTATTGCGGGCGATTAGCAATTGTTTCCGTTCGGAATAAAAATGAAAACGGAAGTTTAGAGAAAAACCTAACATTTAGCATAATCTAGAATGTGCAGGCTTAAATATAAGGTGAAAGCTTCAACATTTACGTGACAAATAGGACATTTTTTGAAAGTTTTCAAAATATTTATCCAATTCACTTGCAATTACCAATTTTACATAAATTGTGTACTTGTATATAATCTAAATGTTTCCTTGTGGTAAAGTCATGTGTATATGTGCCTCCAATTATATAAAAGTTATTTATAATCAAATGCTTAACCATAGATTCCCAGAAAATTAAAAAGTGTATTTTTTCATACGGAGTAAATAAACATATGAAGTATTAATCAAAATCATTTAGAAAGGTTAATGAAGGAGAGAAAACAATAAAGAAACTGTTACCCAGCATTACTTATTTCCTTAAAAGCACAACGGGAATTTGCATATAGATAAACTTTTACGATAGTCATATGTTCACTAGCGTTTCTCTTAGTAAAAGCTTTGTAATTCCGATCTGTTTGTATGAGTTCGGGTTGAAAAGTATGGAAAACTTCAAATTATAACTAGAAAGTGATACATAGTTAAATATAATTTGTATGTTTAAGCGTGATGTACATATTCTGTATAGAAACATTTAGTGTAAAACTTAAGCTTTCCCGCTGAAGCAGAAACCTCAGGTTCCAAGAGGGAAAAGATAACTAGAAATTAATACAACAGTAGAGATCATAAATAAGCATAATGGGAATAAAAAGGGAATAAATGATATAAGAAATAAAGTAAAAAAACATATTCGAAGTACCAATATAGTGTAAATGAAGGAAAAATCGGACAGGAGTTGCTTCTGAGCACAGAGACAAAGCAGGAAATAGAACAATAGAACAAAACCCCCATAATGTTACTCGACATCGAGACGCCAGTAAGGTATGCAAAGCTTAAGGGAAATTCAGCCAAGCATGACAGAATACCGTTATGACGCTGAGAGGTCATACAACCCAAAGGGATGGAAAATATTACTGCTGCATAGGAAAGACAGATGAGAGTGACCATTAAGAGAAAATTAAAGAAATAAACCCTGCCAATAAAATGTAGAGTAAACCACGTGTATGGCGTAAAATAGTAAAGGAATAGAAAATGGGCGGTGACAGACGAGAAAAGCTGGAAGAAAAGCTGGGAATGCGACGGGGGAAAAAGCGTCACTCTGGTACTTCATACGACGAGAAGAAGGCGTGTTATTGGGAGAGAAGTAGGATCCGATGTCGCAGTCCGAAGTAGAGTTATGGCCTTGAGGACAGTGCAAATATAGGGAATAAAGGGAGTTCGCAAACAACGTAAAAAAACGTTAAGGGTGGTTTTGTCACTTTGTCACGGAGTTGTTGATACAGCCTTACAATACAAATAGATATTGCTTCTGTTAAAATCATAATTAGACGATTTAGAGTAATGCAGCATACAGTAGTTTCTTCAGTTACTGATACTGCCACTAGGAGCGCATGTAGTCGTGTAGTTACAGCAACCTCGATAGATAGCGCCAAGGGAGAATCACGACGTTATTGGTTGGAATTGCTAAAACCTAGACAACTTCTAGTTTAAGACAAAAGTGTCTTTTGTTTAAGAAAAGAATTTAGGTTAACTTTGTATTCCGTTCAAGGTAAGTCAGATAAAGGATATTGATTAAGGAAAACAGAGTATTCTGTTTCGTCAAGTTTGAACAGGAGATTATCATCATCGTTATTAAATCACTGGAAAATATAACGAATGGCAATTACCATTGTCCAATTTTCTTCCTATGGTGGAATGATTTTTGTTTTAGTAACCAATACGCCAATATGTTGTTTACATTAAATCCATATCAGTATTTCACATTAAGGTTATTCAGATGTGAGAGCATTCCTCTTAACATCTTTTAGTGTAAGTTCAGTAAGTAGTCGTGTCTGGTGTATAATCGACGTTTTGTTTTACAGTTATGTTGCCGACAGACACATTAAAATCCTCTGTCTGGAAATGAATCTTTAGTTTTGAGGGTACATCAAAACGTGTATTCATAGTAAAGTGTCGGTATCGAATTTCTGGAATCAATGCAATTGATAGAAGTAATCACTTCTTTCACATTAGTCGTGTGTAGACTGAAGTTTGAATGACATACAAGTCTGTTGGAGAATTTAATGTCATATCAGCATGTTGGCCATAGAAGCTCATGGCTTAGAGCAACCGCACGGAGAGTGGAAGATGCGTGGTTCAAATCCCGGCTATGGCATTGAATTTCTCAGTCTGGCTCTACTCATTCAAATGCAATTTAAGCTTAGAAGAACTATATCTACTGTTTAGAAACCTTATTTCTAAGTCTAACCAAACGTGTACATATTAACAGTATATTGTCATACTAATGTAGCTCTGGGGATAGCTCTGAGATTCCGTTATGTACTTAGTACATGTGTATTACATACTCTGTTTTGTCTATATCTATTTATATCGATCTGAGTTTCAGTAATTAACATACTAGCTGACACATAAATACAATTGAAGATAAATGTTGGATTTTAGAACACACATCTCCTGTTTGTGATGCTATGGATAAATAATAAATGTTGGTTATGACGTCATATTATATTTGTAAAAGGTATAACACGAACTGGGAAGCAATAAGATTATTATAAGTTAATCTGGGATAAACCTTATGCAAATATAAATTATAAAGCTAAGGTAATTACTAGACGCTATTTAATATACTACGGATACGGATAGCAATTCCGAAATATCAAACACACCGAACATGCAGTTAAATATTCCACAAACATCCTGAGATGCTACAAAAAACTGTTTTTGTCACTTTTCTATGTACTTTATTGCTTATTTTGTGAATACTTCTGACCCTACTTTCACAAGATTTAGTAGATACTACGATAGCCTTCATTTCTAACCAAAAGTCAGTATTATAATTTTTGGAAATAAAGTGCCATATCACAACTTATTTATAACGGTATGGTAAGAGAATATAAAGTTGTTTCATACAAATAAGGAGCTTGTGTCTTATTACAGAAAATTCTCTAGCTTTTAAATGTTCTAAACATGGTCTTTCTGATTCTCCTTTGGCGCTATCTATCGAGATTTCTGTAACTACTCGACTACATGCGCTCCTAGTGGCAGAATAACTATTTCGATTATCAGGGAAAATAGAGTAATTCTTCTAGGAGGTTAATAAACGAATGTTTGGTGTTTATCCGGCTTATTATTTTTACTGTCCTTACAACGAGAATAAAGACATTGCATTCATTCCACACATTACATACCGACACTTTCCTATAAATACACGTTTAGATGTACCCAGAATCGATAAAGTACGGATCTAGACAGAGGTTTCTGAGCGTCTATGATCAACATAACAATAAAACAAAAGACTTCCTAGTTTATGTTTTGTTGGAACGAAGAAGTTAACTTCTGAGACAGTTGCTTGTGTAATAAGAATGTGTTTTTTTCAGTCTAAGTGACAAATTGAGCTTCTTTTAAGAAAACGTGGTATGTGATTGTTCATTTATGGCATTCTGTGACTTTTTAACTTCGTTTAAGATAGATTTATAACGAATGTGCATTGAAATTGCTCCAGAAATTTGTACAATAACTCAGACCCGGCAAGTAAAATGCTGGCTTCGATGGAGGGACTTGCTCTACTGATAACTGGTATCCAGTAATCACAAAATATCGAATCGAACTAGGTTTAGTACCTCTTTTTGCTTCGCATTCTGGAATACGTGTGGCCTGGTTGATCAGGGGGTGAGCTGTTACAGTTTGCTCGAGCAACTTCCTTAAACGTCATTATAGTCAGAGAAACGCATCTCCGTCCAGGCTTCCGTTTCCGGATACCGAGCTACATTTGCCATCGCTCGGACCTTCAAGGCCGCCCTGGTGGCGGTACAGCGTTACTCGTCAGGCAAAGTGTAGTCCATAAAGCCATCCAGCGCCCCCCTCTTCAAGCCCTAGAGGCCACGGCAATTTGTCTTTACCTTGGTGGAACTGAGGTCTTGGTAGTCTACGTGTACCACACTCCCAACAGGCAGTTCGCTCCAAACGATTACCTATCTATCCTAAACTTATATCCTAGTGCTATTATTGGGGGGACTTCAATGCTAAACATCAGCGTTGGCAATGTGGTCGTCGGGCAGATGCAAGAGGCAACCTAATTATTCGCCACGGCTTCAAGTGCAGGGTACCTAGCAACCTACGCATTACCCGCGAGGTGGAGGACTGCCATCAGTCATTGACTTCGCGATCACCATACATTTTCCATTTCATCTCATTCTCACGTGACTATACGCACTTCATTCGGAACATAATCCGGTGTTGAAAGAAATCAACACCGGCGTTGCCGGTCATGTCACCTCGCTTGAAACGCGAGAATTTGATTTGGAAGGCGTAAGGAACTGGCTCCGCACTTCCATTTCACCGAACCCAAAAATAACCAACTTCCCAGGCATAGAGAACGCAATCTCATCCTTCACTTCTATCCTGACACGAGCTGCCAAAAACCTAACACTTCACGGCCCTGCACCTCTTCATCCAGACATCCTTCCACTGGACATCACCCTCCTTATCCGCCGCCGCTGGGCGGCACGGAGACTACACCAGCGACACCACAAGCCATATATTCGCGCGCTCTTGCGACCTTTACGTCGAATTATCAGGGTTCGACTGCGTGAGCACAAGGTGCAAGTGTGGGAGAATACAACGGACCGACTACGTTTCGAAGATGGCGACGTGTGGCGTATCGCAGAAACGCTCAGAACTAGGATTGTTTCTTAATCAGTGGTGCCAAGGGGGAAAAATAAATATGGGTACAAAAAGCTGGCGAAGCGGATCAATGTAACGGGAGGATTCATTTTTTATACTTTTATTTACGTCCTGCAACGTTAAGTCATATCAGCCGTTGAATGAAATGATGCTTAAATGATCTCAGAAAATTGGAGAGTGATTATCACGAAATCTGTGTGGGCTGGCGCTGTGAGAAATAAGCAATTCATAAGTGGATAATGTGTGTGAGATACATAAAGATATGAATATACAAATGTAGATATGTGTTATTTTGTTCTCATGATTACATTATGTACTGACATTGAAAGTTCCATTTCGTTTCGTCCGCTATGACAAAACTATTTCGGGCGATTAGCAATTGTTTCCGGTTGGAATAAAAATGAAAACGGAAGTACAGAAAAAACTGTACATTTAGCATAATCTAGAATCTCCAGGCGTCAGTATAAGGTGAAAGTTTTAATATTTACGTGATAAATAGGTCTTTAATAAAAGACTGTCAAAGTACTTATTCAATTCACTTGCAATTACCAATTTTACATAAATTGTGTACTTGTATATAATCTAAATGTTTCCTTGTGGTAAAGTTATGTGTACATCTGGCTCCAATTATATAAAAGTTATTCATAATAAACTACTTAACCATAGGTTCCCAGAAAATTTAATAATTGTATTTTTTCATTCAGAGTAAATAAACATATGAAGCATTAAACAAAATCACTTTGAAAGGTTAATGAAGGAAACAAAAGAAAAAAGAAACTGTTACCCAGCATTACATATTTCCTTAAGAGCACAAAGGGAGTTTGCATATAGATAAGCTTTTACGATAGTCAAATGTTTACTAGCGTTTCTCTTAGTAAAAGCTTTGTAGTTCCGATCTGTTTGTATGAGTTCGGGTTGAAAAATATGGAATACTTCAAATTATATGTGGAAGGTGATCCATTGTTAAATATAATTTGTATGTTTAAGCGCGATATACATATTCTGTACAGAAACATTTAGTCTAAAACTTAAGCTTTCCCGCTCATGTACATATTAAATAGTAACTAAAATAATGGCTTAGCCATGAAGAATTTAAATAAAATAACTAATACCAATTTTGAATAAGCTAAAGGTATCCGTTCAAAGTTAAGTATCAAGGTTATTATGAACTGTTTGTTTAATTTACGTACTTTAACTTTGAAAGCCATACCGGACGATAAATGGAATAGCTGAAATGATATTCAGTTGGGCCCGGGGTCCATGAAGCTTACAGTTACCCTACATTCGTCTTTTAGGATAAGAGAAAACCCCAGAAATAACCTTATACCATCCACACTACCGAGGCGGCATTCAGAAATATATTTACAATCAAAGAACTCTATCTTCAACAAGTTGTGACAATGAGTGTAATTTGGTGAAATGAATGCCTCAGTTCTCTGTTCGCCATAGTTTAGTACTTATCACGATAGACTCCCTTTCTAACCCGAGAAGAAACAACAAGTTTTCTTTCCGGACATTAAGTGTGATATCACGACTTCTTTGCGTCAGAATGTAAAGATAATTTAAAGTTGTTTTGTGAAGAAAAGAAGCTCGTGTGTTGTTACAGAATTTTCTCTAGCTTTTAGCAATTCAAGTCAGTACTGTCCTGTACTTCTCTTGGCGCTATCTATCGGGGTTTGCGTAACTACATGACTATATGCGCACCTAGTGGCAGAATTACTAACTCTATCGGATATAAGGCAAAATAAACCAATTTTAATATGAAATTAAACAAGAACAGGTTTACTTCAAATAATGGAAGATTTATCTTAGAAGGTTGCTATTTACGCTATTTTTTATGTTTACCCTCTTCATTCGAAGCCTACATTTGAAACATTCAATACCGGCATTTTCCTATAAATACACGTTTTGAAGTAACATGAATCGTAAAAGTTCATATGTAGACAGAAGTCTCTGAATGTCTATGATCAACGTAACAATAAAACAAAATGTCGGTCATACACCAGACACAACTACTTACAAACATTCGATAAACGATCCTCTCAATCCTCAATTTCATTTCCGTGGAATATTTTTGGAGATATTTAAATTCCTTGTAATGATTTGGATAAAAATAAACTTTCTCAGGATACTTTTAGGAAAATGAAATAATAATTTCTTAGTTTAGTTTGTGAAGTAATGCTTATTCCACGCACTTTTGTATAACTGATGATCCGGATGACACGAATGTCGTATTACAAACAAAAGTAAATCTTTTTGATTCAGAAAATATATAAATTTTGCACAGATACAAGTTTACCTTTGTAGATTAACCATTTCCATTGTTTCTCATCCAATTCTTCTTCTTCAAATACTACTTTTGTTTTGATTATGAAATGTAAGTTATAATAGAATGGAATGGTCACAACTTTAAGAGCTGGCCGAAATGTGATGGCTTGGAAATTTCGTTCTCTTGGACTGACAAAGACATAGAAAAGGCGAGAGGTATAATGATCGGAAGATTCTAGCAAACAACAATGAATATCTCGGAAATGTTTACACACACAGAAGCGCCATAGACACAAGTCAATTGTTTTTCAAGGCTTTACATTTTTTAGTGCATTAAGTTTACGGTTTTACCGAAGTAACTTAAAAGGGACAGGACTTCTGAGCACATTACCAGAAAAATCAAAATGTGGATGTCAGTTGTCATTAGAATAACATCAGAGGATAGGCCAGCTTTATGTTCACAAAAGTTCTAAAATATTTCGTGAATAGAGGAATTTTGTTAATTAATATATAAAGTTAGACACAGATGTTTCTGTTAAAGTGTTTTAGGGTTCTAAAACGTGTATTTGGCTAGAAACTTTGGTACTAACTTTTGAGTGGAATAAATAATAACTGAAGGTCCAATTGTTGTGATCGGATGAACTGTATACAGCATTTAGGGTTCCGATCCTTTAAAATTATTATATAATCTACTGACATTCTTAAAGGAACCATTTAGTAATACCTTATGCGCAAGTAAGGAGTAATTTGATTCCTTACAGTCTATTACAAGGTAAACATGTCGTAATAAGGAGTTTTACTGCAGACTGGCATTCGAACCGTGAACTCTCAGTACCCTCGTCACAACATGTCATTACTACTGGGCTACAATAACAAATATTATAAAGTACGTTATATTACAACATAAAACCGCAGTTTCACTTGTTTTTCTTGTTCTTGTCTATTTTCTAATATCTAGTAGTAACTTGCCCGTAAGAGAACATCTGTATATAAGTTTGTTACTGCGTCTAAGAAGTTAAAAGCTCGTAATAAAAGGTATAGTCACAGATTGGGCACGAACCACGGACCACAGCGTGCGTTTTGTCACTTCGTCACGGAGTTGTTGATAGTGCCTTGCAATACAAATAGATATTGCTTCTGTTAAATTCACAATTAGAAGATTTAAAGTAATGCAGCACACAGTCGTTTCTACAGTTACTGATACTGCCGCTAGGAGAGCATGTAGTCATGTAGTTACAGCAACATCGATAGATAGCGCCAAGGGAGAATTATGATGCTGTTGTTTGAAATTTAGTAATTCCTAAGAGAACTTCTAGTTTAAGACTAAAGTATCTTTTGTTTACGAAATAACATTAAGTTAGCTTTGTACTACGTACAAGGTAAGTCGAGATAAAGGATATTGATTAACGAAAACAGAGTATTCTGTTTCGTCAAGTTTGAACAGGAGATTATTATCATCGTTATTAAAGGACTGGAAAATATGACGAATGGCACTTACCATTGCCCCTTTTTCTTCATACGATCGAATGTTTATTTGGTTTAGTACCCAATGCGCCAATATTTTATTTATATTAACATACATATCAGTATTTCTCATTAAGGGCATACGGAAGTACTAGCGTTCTTCTCAACATGATTTAGTGTAACTTCAGTAGGTAGTTGTGTATAATCGTCGTTTGTTTTACAGTTATGGTGACGACAGACTGGCCTACGGGAGATCCGGGGTTCGAGTTCCATCGACCAGTCACTTATAGTTTGGGATTTTGGAAGATAGTTTAGGTAGAAAGCGTAGTTTCTCACCTACCACAATTTCATTTGCACGTCTGGAAGTGGTCCTTTAGTACTGAGGGTACATCAAAACGTGCATTTATAGTAAAGTGTCAGTATCGAATTTTTGGGATCAATGCAATTGATGGAAATAGTCAATTCTTCCACATTAGTCGTGTGTAGACTAAGGTTTGAAAGAGTAAAGCCAGACTGAAAATTTGCAATGTACCTAATGGTGGTAGTGGACTACTTCACCCAGTGGCCGGAGGTGTATGCCATCACAAACCAAGACTCAAAGATAATCACAGACTGCCTCATGGAGCAAGTGTTCTGTCGATTTGGGGTGCCGTTAGAGCTACACAGTGACCAGGGTACCAACTTTGAGTCCAACCTAATGAAGGAGGCATTACAAAGGCTTGGGGTGAACAAGTCGCTAACTACGCCTCTACATCCCCAGTCGAATGGCATGGTCGAAAGATACATCAAGACCTAAGATGAACACCTGAGGAAGGTCGTGGCCAGCCATCAGCGAGACTGGGACGTCAAGGTGCCACTATTCTTGCTGGCCTACCGCTCGTCCACACACGACACAACTGGGATGACGCCAGCCAGCTTAATGTTCGGCCGGGAGTTACGCCTCCCTTGTGACCTGGCTTTTGGAAGCCCTCTGGAAGCGAAACAACCAGCGACCGAGTATGTGGAGAACTTGGTGGACCATCTCCACGACATGCACGAGATGGCTTGCCAGAACATCCATAAGGCGAGCAACCCCATGAAGACCTGGTATGACAGGCAAGCCTAGAGCCAAGGGTTCCTGCAAGGTGACCTGGTCTGGTTTTACCGTCCTACCCGGACCAAGGGACGCTGCCCGAAGCTCCAGCAGCCATGGCAAGTACCGTACCAGGTGATGAAGCGGATTAACAACGTGGTCTACCGCATCCAGAAGGTTCCCCGAGGGCTGACGTTGGTGGTACACCTGGATCGCCTGGCACGCTATGATGGTGCTGTTCGGGACGACCAGCTTTGAGGAGGCAGCAGTGTCACACGAACGTCGGAACTCCATATAGAACCGGCAGGCAGTAGGGCCTGAGGGGAAGCATTCAAGTCACTCCTACCCATTTGTCTCGTGTCACTAACTGAAGGGATAATTAGGGGAGCAGCGCGAGCACTGTACCGTCTTTTGCCCCTCTCACCAGACCTATTGAAACCTATGGATGATTGTGCGCGCCGCGAACCTTCCGGAAACGGCGATCTTCGCTATACAATGCCTGTAGTTGGCGAGTCAGTTCAGTTCTTGGCGAGCAGAGTGAGGAGCGCCCAGTGAGGGATCGGACTGTGTACGTGCATCGGAGGAGTGTACGTAACTGCGTGCAGTGGACCTGGACAGACGAACTGGTGAATTGTGTAAATTACGTAATTCTGTGTAATCGGCAAGTGCTCCAATTGTAATTCGGTGGAAATAAAGACCATTTTCGAGTGGTGCAATTGGACTTTTCATTTCACGAACCCACAAAGTCACAATATATTTATATCTGCTGAAATATGAATAAATATAATCGAAGGTAAACGTTGAATTTTAGAACGTACATCCCCTGTTTGTGTTGCTATGGAGAAATAATAAATGCTGTTGATTATGACGTCATATTATATTTGTTAAAAGTACAACACGAACTTGACAGTAATGAGATAAATATGGTGATAGTATCAAATCGGTAACGGTAATTTTGAAATTAAAGTTCTCGAAGTTTCAATATTAAAGGTAGTCTGGGATAAACCTTTAAGCCAATATAAATTACACAGCTAAGGTAATTTCTAGAGGCAATTTAATAAACTACGGATGCGGATAGCAATTCACAGATTTCAAACACACCAAACGTGCAATTTAATACTCCACCAACATCCTGAGATGCAACACAGAACTCATTTTGTCATTCTTTACTGAAATTTAATAGTCATTTAGTGAATACTTCTAACCATACTTTCACAAGATTTAGTAGATATTACGATAGCCTTCATCTCTAACCAGAGAAAAGTCAGTATTATAATTTTCGGAAACAAAGTGCCATATCGCAACTTATTTATAACTGGATGGTAAGAGTATATAAATTTGTTTCATACAAATAAGGAGCTTCTGTCTTAGTTCAGAAGTTTCTATAGATTTTAAAGACTTCAAACATAATTTTTTTTTTTTTTTTGCTTCTCATTTAGCGCTATCTATCGAGATTTGTGTAGCTACTCGAATACATGCGTGCCTAGTGGCAGAATTCCTAACTGTATGAATTATCTTCGAAACTAGAGTAATTCTGCTAGGAAATTAATAAACGAAAGTTTGCTATTTAGCCGGCTTATTATTTTTACTGTCCTTACAACGTAAATAAACACTTTGCATTCATTCCAAACATTCCATACCGACAATTTCCTGTAAATTCACGTTTATATGTACCCGGAAGCGTTAAAGTAGGTATTTAGACCGAGGTTTTGAGTGTATATGATCAACATAACAATAAAACAAAAGACTTGCTAGTTTATGTTCTGTTGGTACGAAGAAGTTAACTTCTGAGACAGTTCCCTGTGTAACACGATTGTGTTCTTTCAGTAGACGTGATATATTGAGCTTCTTTTAAAAAAAGCGGTATGTGATTGCTCATTTATGGCATTCTGTGATATTTTAACTTCGTTTAAGATATATTTATAGCGAATATGCATTGAAATTGCTCCAGAAACTTGTACAATAACTCAGACTCGGCAAGTAAAATGCTGGCTGCGATGGAGGGACTTGCTCTACTGACAACTGGTATCCAGCAATCACAGAATGGTGAGAAGTTGATTGGGAAGGCGTAAGGAACTAGCTGCGCACTTCTATCCCACCGAAACCAAAAATAACCAACTTCACAGACATAGAGAACGCAATCTCGTCTTTCACATCCATCCTGGCGCGAGCTGCCAAAAACCTAACAGTTCACGGCCCTGCACCCCTTCATCCAATCGACCTTCTTCTAGACATCACCCTCCTTATCCGGCGCTCCTGGGCGGTACGGAGACTATACCAGCGACACCGCAAGCCACACAATCGCGCGCTCTTGAGACGTTTACGTCGACTTGTCAGGGTCCGACTGCGTGAGCACAAGGTACAAGCGTGGGAGAACACAACGGCCAGACTGCGTGTCGAAAATGGCGACGTGTGGCGTATCGCAAAAACCCTCAGGATTATGATTGCTTCTTAATTATTGGTGCCAACGGGCAAAAATAAATATCGATACAAAAGCGGGTGAATCAGATTAATGTAACAGGAGGATTCATTCTCTTATATTTTTATTTACGTCCTGCAACGTTAAGTGATATCGTACGATGAATTGAATAATGTGCAAATTGAGTACAGGGTACATGGAGCTTAGAGTTACCAGAGATTCATCTGTCAGGGTAAGAGAAAACCTCCAACGTTAGGTCAAATCGGTCAATGAATTTAAATCAAGAATTTAAATCAAATTACAAATACCAATTTTGAATACGCTAAAGGTATCCGTAGAACGTTAAATATCGCCCGCCTCGGTTGCATGGTGATAGCGTGTCTGCCTCACGTCCAAGAGGTTCCCAGTTCGAATCTCGCTCAGGGCGAGTTACCTAGATATGGTTTTTTCAGAGGCTTTTCCCTTATCTTAAAAGACGAATGTCACGTAACTCTAAGCTCCATGGACGCCGGGCTCACTTGGTAATCATTTCACATATTCCATTCATATGTCCAGTACTACTTTCAAAGTTAAAGGACGTAGATTTCACAAGACAGGCGTATTATGCTTTTTTTTTCTTTTTTTGTTATTCACGTACTTTAACTTTTAAAGCCATCCCGGACGATGAATGTAATGGCTGAAATGATGTTCAAATGGGACCAGGGTCCGTGAAGCTTACAGTTACCCTACATTCGTCTTTTAGGATAAGGGAAAACCACGGAAATAACCTTATCTTCGTAGCTCACCCTCACCGAGATTCAAACTCGGGACCTATTGAACGTCAGGCTGACATGCTTCCATCTACGCTACCGAGGCGACAAGCTAAAATTTATTTCATATCCAGAATATCATTTTACGGTCAAAGACTCTAGCTTCAAAAAATTGTGACAATTATATTACGTTGAACAAATTTAATATATAAATCCCAATTGCCTCTATTACTATTTTTTATTTATCTTTAATGCTCAAGGCTTTTTATTTATAACTTATTTGCCTGGTGTCGGTACATGGACTCGGCTTACAGGCTCTAAATTTACATGAGTTTATAATTCTGAGTATGGCTTTTTAATTGTCTTTGGGGTTCTTCTAAAACCCATACGGCGACCTGTTCTGAGGCCACCGAGAACCAGTTTTATCTCGTTATTTGTCTCTGTCTTTCTTTTTCTTGTTTTTATATTTACATATTTACACTGCGCTTATCTTGCGCACAAACACACACACACACATACACACACACACACACATACACACACGCACCTGGGCATACCACGTACGACCCAATATCACACGCACTACACTATACAGACTTGGCTATGTACAATATTTACAATGCTCGCAGTTAGGTTGTGCGGCAGCGGGTAGCTGACTCCTGGGCTGCCGATGATGGCGGCCTCTGCCGAGGAGCATGTCCTGAGCCAGGAAGGGTTGGGTGCGCATAATTTTGCAGTCGTGTTGTTCTTTTATTTTTGTTTTTCTTCAATATGCTTTGATTCTGGCGTGTTTTCGGTGCTTGAGTTCGCTTTTCCCTATATTATGTATGGTGGGGTATTGATGGTGTCGGATGCGCGCCCAGATGGAAGAGGCACGTTTGTTGATGGTCTCGTTGATGTAAGGGACGTGGGTTTCTTGGTCGATGGTGGCATTTGTTGTTCGGATAGGAGCAGACAGGATTTTGCGTAGGGATAGGTTTTGTAGGGTTTGGAGATACTTTAGGGCGGTGTTGGAGGCGTTGGCCCAGACCACGCAGGCGTACAGGACTACGGATAAAATAAAGGATCTATATAGGATGATCTTTGAGCGCAGCTTTAGCTGTTTGCTCCTAAATATGGGGGCGCACATCTTTAATCGCTGCCGCCCTTTGTTGGCGCTATCTCTTAGGTGGGTGGTCCAATGCATCGTGCGTGTCAACGTCACGCTGAGGTACTTGACCTGCTGACGACAGTGCAATATTTGACCATCGACCGTTAGGTCCATTGCCAAAGGGCGCCTGTTATGCAACCATGAAAGGAAGCGGTCAATGTACCGCTGCATCTCTAAAATCCACAACGAGGATTTTATGATGGTAGTATATTGCAATGTCGTCAGCATACATTGCCATTTTGCTTCTGGCGTCCACGGCGAAGTTGATGGTGAAGAGTATATACAGGAAAGGTGACATAATAGCCCCTTGTGGTACGCCAGCCTGCATCACTCTCTCCATTGAGGAGGAGCGACCCACTGGACGTAGAAGCGTTTGTTTTTTTTTAAAATTATGCAGCAATGGCAGTGAATTTTGGGAGCCGGGAATCTCTCGGTGCAGCTTGTAAATCAGGCCGTTGTGCCAGCACCGATCAAATGCGGCTTCTACGTCCAAAAATAGCGCCAACATTGAAGCCCCATTGTTAAATTGCTCGGTGACGTCATGTACTAGTCTTAAAAGTTGAAGGTCTGTTGAGTGCCCTTTTCTAAAGCCAAATTGTGAATTTGAAATGTCAAGCGCCGCAATTTTTTTGGAGTCGAAATAGAATTATTTTCTCGAGCAATTTACCAATAGTTAACAGGAGACTAATGGGGCGGTAATTTTGAGGTTGCCTGGTGCCTTTCCCGTGTTTAGGGAGCATTATTACCTTGGCTCGTTTCCAAGTACCAGGGAAATAATTTTGCTGCAAAAATGTTTGTAAGTTGCACCAGGGCTTTTCTCGGGAGATGTTTGAATTCCTCATTAGTCACCCTGTCCGGGCCGGCAGCTTTCCCATTAGGTAGCTTCCTAATGAGCTTGGACACTTCCTGCGGCGTTGTGAGGGGCAAGTGTTGCTCATGCCTCTGTGCCACCCAGTTTTGTACCCAGGTCTGGACATCCCGTTCTAACTCGGGGTTCGTCGCTGGGTTTTCTGTAAATCTTGTTTCCAGACAGTCTGCAAAGACCTCGGCTTTCTCCTCAGAGGAGAAGTGCAGGCCGAGGTGAGTGTGTAGCGCCGCAGTGCCTGAGTTAGCGCTCGAGGAGACTTTGAATGCCTTTAACAACTTCCATAAAGAATTGTCCGAATGTGTTGTATTTAAAATTTTCTGCTCCCACTGCCCAATTTTGTTTAATTTAATTTGTTGCCGAATGACGTTGCGTAGCCATTTTGCTAGCACTTTGTACTCAGGCTGGCGGGTAAGCCGCCAAAGTCTCGTCAAGCGTCGCCTCCTGGCAATGAGCTGCTCCACCTCAGGGTACGTGCAAAAACTAGGTGGGCTTGTGATGTAGCTGGTGGAATTTCTTTTGGCCGTGTGCAGCGAGGCGTTGTAGTTTTCAATGGCGACGTCGATGTCCGCCTCGCTGTAGTATGACAGCCTAGGCTGAGCCATCCCATGCATTTCAAGGGTAAGCTTCCTCTAGTCTGTTTCTGCGCGCCTCAGAGGCCCGGTTAGACCGGCCGTGATCGCGCCAGTGATATCAAAGGTCACTGGAAGATGGCCGGAGTCAAGGCGGTGATACAAGTGAAATTGTTTGATAATGTCGCAATTTTTAGTAATGACGAAGTCCAAAATTTCAGGGTTAAAGTGCCTTGACTTGTGCCAAAGGGTGGGTTCGGTGGAGGGGGGAGAAGTACACCTCGAGATCGTCATTTTCTGTTATAAGGTCTACTAGGAGATTTCCAGCCGCGTTTGCTCGACGTGAATACCACCAGGGGTGTCGAGCGTTGAAGTTTCCTGCCATTATAACGTGTTCCTCCAAAGTGAGGATTTGCTCGAGGTCGCGTCTACAGTCGGGGGAGTTTGGGGGCCTATAGAGGGCCACCAGCATCACCGTTTTGTTATGTAATCGTGTTTTAAGAGCCGTGCACTCTAACGCTGCCAATGCTGGCAGCGTAACAGGAGCATGAGCAACTTTGTTTTTTAGTAAAACAGCTGTTCCCCCTCCCTGTCTGTCTATTCTATCAGTCCGAAATATTTGGTAACCCCTGAGCTTGAAAGTGTGCTCCTGCTTTAATTTTGTTTCACAAATGAATGAGACGTCAATTTTGTTATGCTGCAGGTAGCTTTCAAGTTCGTGCTGTAGGTGCCGTCGGCATTCCACAGGAGCCCGCGAGTTAGAGATGTGACTCCCCTTAGTTGAGCCATTTACTCGAAGATGTCCAACAGAAGCCATAAGAGGGCTTCTAGTTTCTCCCAAGTGCTGGTACAGCTCTTAAATCTTGCGATAAAAGGCTGTACCTTCGGAGGAAGTTTCTGTAAGTTGAGCTCTTTAAACAGAGTAAAGAGCTCTCTGAGGCCTCCTAGTTCACCAGATGGCACCTGGGAGGGGGGAGGTTTTGAAAGTTGGCCTGCAGGTGGCGGCACTGGGGCGCTTTGTCCCCTCATGGCGCCTACAAATGAGACGCCATCTCTGACCAGGGCCGGGTTGGCAATGGGTCGTGGACCTGGTTGGGCACTTGGGGCATCCCTGGCTATGACTGCCAGTTGGCGGCGGTGGCGTTCGTTACGGAACGTCTCGCAACCCCTGTTGCTGGCAGGATGCGTCTCCCCACAGTTCGCACAGCGGGGTACAACGTCCTGCGTTGCCTTCTTTGGGCAGTCAGCTAAGCGGTGGAGGCCACCGCAGAGGACACATCGGGAGGTCATGTGACACATCTTAAATGTGTGCCCCAGGCGCTGGCAGTTGAAGCATTGTGTAATGTTATTTGTCTTAAGGACCTCTGCAGTGACAAGAATATGGCATACCTCTATTTCTTGCAGAAGTCGCTGGATTTGAGTGGTCCTGTCAAGGTAACTTGGAAGTTTGGCCGAGGCCTGCCGCGTGATTTCAGTTGACGAACCAGGACGCCGGTGTAGCCCTTCGCCTCTAGGTCCTCTTCAAAGTCCTCAGGAAGACACTTCAGGATGTATCGGAGAGTTTGATCACTCCGCGGGGTGAAGCTGAAGTTCTCCACTCCGGCGTCCTTCAGCTTGGTCATAGTGGGGATGGCGTCTTCTTTCCGGTTGAGGAACAGCTTGAGAAGTTGCGCCTCGGGGGATCAGTCCGCTGCCAGCTGGTGGCAGTGCTGCTGCAATTGTCTCTGCGGGCGCCGCCATCTTGTGGCGGGAGTCTATGTCTGTCAGCCGCAGTTGTTGCTGAGGGCGTCGTGGTTTTAGGATGCCTCTTGATGCGTGCAACAACGGCACGCACCTGTGCGTCCCACGCTGTTTTGTTGCGGGTTTATGCTTAATACGCGTCACTATGTACTTTATTGCACCAAACACTGTTCACTCACAAACTGGGCTCAACGCGAACACCACTGTTTACTACTTCTATTTTCACTTTGCTCATGGTCACTTGTAGCACACGAATAGATGATTTTCCAATATCCAACGTGTCACTCTCTACCATCCACACACAACACAATCATCCAATCTAGACCGGTGTTAGGTCAGCTCCATTTGCCAAACAACACCAAAAAGAGGTCCAGAGGTAGTCCTAGTCGGGCGGGGCTCGACACCGTCCGGGTGTCATATGCCGCAGTACCTAGCCGCTTTGCGGCTTAACCTGCGAAATGAACTAGTAGATCCATGTTCTGCTGGGGTGTTTGAATTTGTTTACTGTTTGAAATTTTGGATAGGTTTGGTATGGGTTGCCCCTCTTTATCGTGGGCAGCTGTACTTAATCGTTCTCCCTTTTTGGGAGACACGAATTAGTTTTTTGCCCCGTTTTGGATACGGGTTGTGTAGCGCTTGGTCCTTTGGCGTAGAAGTTGTTCCCAGAGTCATCTGGGGTTTTCCTTGGGTTACCCAAGGGGTCCCAGGACGTCTCTCGGCAGTCTGAAGGACGGCAAGCGCCTTTGATCTCTCGGGTCATACCTTCCCAGGGAGTTCACTAAAGGGTTGGGGTGAATTTGGATTTTCTCGTACATTGATCGTGCCCTCTCGCGAATGACGTCGACAATGTACGGGATCTGGGAGTGCTCATGTAGGATATGAGCCGGGAATCTCCAGCCTGTATCGTAGATGATGCGTAGTGCCTTGTTCTGCAGCGTCTGGAGTCTGACGAAAGTGGTATTAGCCACTGTTCCCCAGATCTCACAGCCGTACAGAATCATAGGCGGAATGATCGCCCGATACAGTTGGAGTTTGAGACGGATCGGCATGGTTGATCTGAAGATAGGGTATAGGCTCCGGAGTGCGACGTGCCCCAGCTGGACCTTGCCCTTGACGTGTGGAACGTAAGTTAACTTACGGTCCAGCGTCACCCCGAGATACTTCGCCGTTTGCACCCAAGGGATTCGACGGCGCCGTAAAACGAAGTTCTGCTGCAACCGGTTGGCTATGGTTTTCGCCAGGAGAATAGCAGGGCTCTTCTCCGGGTTAATTGCCATTCGCCATTTTGCGCTCCATTCGCCAATGGCCCGGAGCTGGGTTTGGATTTGCCGGTAGCTGTACCGTGTGTTCCTATTGACTGCGAAGATCATGAGATCGTCCGCATACTGACAGGTCTGGGTGTTGTGGTGAGTTGGGATGTCGGCCATGTAAGCTGCGAAGAGCGCCGGCGACAGCACGCTGCCTTCCGGTACTCCAGCGCCAATGGGCCGCTCGGTGGACAGCTTCCCCTCCATCTTTACTCGGAAGCTTCGGTTTCCTAGGAAACCGGCCACCAAGGAAATGTATGGACGGGGAATTTCATGCTCCAGGAGTTTGTAAATGAGTCCTTCATGCCAGGTAGTGGCGAATGCCTTCTCCACGTCGAGCAGCACTGCTACCGTTTTAGACCTTTCCTGGAAACCCAGGGAGGCCTTCTCGGCAACCCGCAGTAGCTGCTCGGTCGTGGAGTGGCCAGAACGGAAGCCAAACTGGTGTTCCGGGATTAGGCCCCTTTCCTCCAGATGAGGAAGGAGCCGGGAGAGGAGCAGTTTTTCGAATACCTTCGATAAAACTGGGAGAAGGCTGATTGATCGGTAACTGGAAGGAAAAACCGGATTTTTCCCCGGCTTTAAAACGCACACCACGCGCGCCTCCTTCCAGATAGCTGGAAAGTGGCGCATGTATAGGCACGCGTTATAAATCCGGGTTAAGTGAATCACGGCTCTTCGTGGAAGGTGCTTGAGCATTTCCGCTGTCACACGGTCCTGCCCAGGTGCTTTGTTGGTTCTTAGAGAGTTAAGCGTGGTCGCTAACTCTCTAGGGGTAACGATGGGAATGTGGAACTCCTCGTGGTCAGGGGGCGGAGCTTCTAGGAAGTCCTCCACCACCTGTTCCACGAGGTCAGCATGGTCATCGTCCATTGGCTCTACCCTGGGTTGGAATTGAGCCTCCAGATAATCTGCTAGCGCCTCTGCCTTTTCTTTCGACTCGTAGACGAGTCGACCTCTAGGGCTATGTAGGGGATGCTGGTATACGGTTTTGTCTTTCCGCAGGCTACGGACTATTCGCCATGGTTTTCTCTCCTGGAGATTGGTTTGCCTTAACATGTTTTCCCAGGCCTCTTTGCGGTGTGCTCTTAGGAGTCGTCTTGCCAGGGATTTGAACCTCTGGTGTACTTCTCCTATCCTGGGATGGCGAAATCTCTGCCACAGCTTTCTTACGGCGTTTTTAGCCCTTATGAGTTGTTTGATGGGTCCTGGGATATCTGTGGGGTTTGGCGTGTCTATTGGGATGCGGTGTGTGTGAGCACGTACCGCGTTGAGGATTGTTGTGGAGAACTCCCCGGCTGCCGCCTCGAGTGACTCCACAGAGTCGATTCGAGGGCAGGCTTCCACGGAGTTTTGGATGTGAAGAATGGCGGCATCCCAGTCGACTTCATCCACCCAGTCAGCCGTTGCCAGAGCTGCGACGGTAACGTCTGAATTGATCACAACTGGGTTGTGGTCAGAATCCAGAGCATTCACCGCCGTGAGGTCCAGATGAAATGGAATGTTCTTGGTGATTGCGAAATCTATGACGTCCGCCCTGCCACGAGGCGGGAAGTGCGTTGGACCCCGCGGGCCATGCGCATGAAGGGTTGGATCTCCGCAGATGAAGCGGTAGATGCTCCTTCCCCTATCATTCTGGGTTCGGCTGTTCCATCCTGGGTGTTTGGCATTGAAGTCACCGGCTATGCACACTCGGTGGTCTAGGTTTAGGAGTGCCCTGTAATCCGCTTCATAGAAGGGATGGTTGGGCGGGTCATACACCGCCACAAGCACTAGGTCTGAACCGCCCAAGGAGAGCCTTATGGCGGTCGCCTCCAAGTGTTGAAGCGGGGGGATGGTAATGGGAGTATGGGTGATGTGATTTTTGATGAATATAGCTGTACCGCCGCCCCGCCGGCCGACTCTATCGGCTCGGTGGACGGCGTAACTTGGCAGGCTAAATTGTATACCAGCATGCAGATGCGTTTCGCATACCATAAGGAGGTCAATCCCGTGGTCACTTACAAACTCCAAGATGCCCGGTCTCTGTTCCCGGACTCCGTTTGCGTTCCAGAACGCGGCTCTCATTGTTCGCTGAGTTCTTCTCAACGCCATTTACGAGCTGGAGTCAGGGAAGAGGAGCCGTGCAGTCTGTTGCAGAATGCTGTGCTTTTGCAGAGCAGGGATGCGGGGATCTGTCAGTTGCTCCCTGCAGCGCCTCAGAATGGGGAGGGAGCGATGAATCAGTTCGGCGAACCAGGCAGAAAGCTCATGGAACTCCGCTAAGTCCTCGTTTGAGACGCCAGTGTCCCAAATCGGCGCAGGTGTTGTAGCGAGGGGTGCCTCTCCCTCATTGGCTGTTGAAGCCACTGTAGCTGGAGCTGGTGGAGGGGGGAGAGCAGTGGCGGCAGGGCCGCTCTGTCTCCCCGCAGGTTCTTGGGCTGGTTGCCCGGCCGTTGCTGCCGCAGTTGCCGGCGGTTTCTCCCGCCGGGCTGCGGTGGCCTTCTTCTGGCGAGGAGGCCGCTGTGGCTTTGCTGCAGATGCAGCTGGTGGTTGTTTGGCGGTAGTTCCAGAGCTTACTGGCTGGGTCGCTGCCGGAATCTGGCTTGCCTCGGCCTGCTGCAGCAGCTGTTCCTGCTTGCGCAGCGCCTGGGCAAAACTGACTCCAGGCCGAACTTGTGCTGCCTCCCTGTTTACGTTCCTGCCCTGTCTTGCCTGCACTATTCGCAGTCTAGCGGGACAGCCGCCGTAGATGCCTATGTGGGCCTCTCGGCAGTTGGCGCACTTTTTCTCCTCTCTGGGGTTCGGGCATTCGTTGACGTGGTGAGGGCCTGAACATCGTATGCAGGCGGTCTTCCTCTCGCACGCATGGCTCGAGTGGTTGGCGCTGTGGTCGTCGGGCAGAGTGGTGGAAGCCCAAGCACCTGTAGCATTGGGCTGGCCCCTCTCTGCCATGGTACGGTTCGATTCTGATCTTGGTGTTGTAGAGGTGGGACACCTCATCAAATTTGGGAAGACCTTCGCCCTCCTTCTCCACTATTACAAAAAGCAATATTCTTTTAGGGGTTATAAACTTCATATCAACGCTTGTTTTAAATACGATACAAAGCTAATATAGAGTTTCTTTCTACCCACTATAAGCTGACCACCTAAACTAGAAAGTTGCCTAGCTCTCAGCCATTCCAGACAGTGGTGTTGAGATTCTATCGTGGCGCCATCTTTCGAGCACTTTGGAACTACATGACTACATGCACACCTAGTGGCGGGATCAGAAACTTTTTGATGTATTACTCAAAATGATTCCAGCTGAGCTACAAGTAAACAACTTTTCAAAGGATTAGCTTGTAAATGTTGTTACAGAGCTATCAATTTGCATCGAAGCGCATTGCCAGTATTGTATAATAGTGCGTGGTGAACAATATGTCATCGTTTTTGTGCATTTGACTGTGCTATTCACGCAAATTAGTGTTATTTTGTGCAAATGACCTTGTTGGTTCAGTGGCGTAATTTTAGTGAATCTAAGTGAAACTTTAGGATTACCTACTAATTAAAATATTGTGTGAAGTGTGATTGGTGTGACGTTGTGCAGGAGAGGCCAGCGTGCACACATACATACCTACAGTAGGATAATATATAGGGCCGAATTAATTGACGGTATTTACTGCCAGGTTTGTGTTCTCTTTCGTACATCATATCCTCGTGTAACATGGACATCACAACAACCTCTCCTTCAGACGAAGATGTAGGCACGTCAGCTCTGTCCTACTACATTAACGGTGGTAACAGTAGCTGTTTCAGGGATAGGGCACTTATAGTTGATCCAAAGTTTCCCCTGCGTCCTGATAATGTAACAATTTTTCAACTTGAGATGGTAACCCGGTTGCGGTATGTTCAGTTTGCTGAGCAACATATCCCTCAACTCCTTGCAGCGGGCTCTGAGGGTAACAACTCCCAAGTTGCATAAGAAGAATTTCATAAAATGGTTCTGCACCGTGCTCGTATGGAAGTCATCACTACGTACCTCACCAAGCACGAACATACAACATCTGAATGGCAACAGGTCCCCGCAAAGAGGAGACACCATCCACCTCAATGCAACAACATCACTGAGCACACACCTACGTCAAATAAATTCTCTCTCCTTGCAACTGCAGCCTCCTCCTCAGTCGTAGAAGTCCCTCCTAGCAGCGCTCCAGTTAAACGTCCCCGCAATGGTACATAGACCTTGCCCACTTCAGTTACAACCCTGATTCTACTCCATCAGAGTAGGGGATGGGTGTAGATGTGGGGGTTGTTATAGACGGTTTTGCTGCAGTATTGTTTGGCCGTGTTGGCCGTTGGTGCTTGGGTGCCTTTGGTTTTTTGGTCGGAAGGGCAGGGAAGGCAGTGGATCGTTCCAGATCTTCTTCCTCCTCGGATGAGGACAGCGCCCCGTACCTGTTTCTGGTAGCGACCTGGAGGGGCAGATATTGCGTTTTGCTTTTCGTGCGCTCGGCATCCGAGTCGCTATTGCGGTGGTGGGGTCGCTTTCTGGGCGATGCTGTCTCCCAGCCTTCTCCCCGCAGCAACAGGTGTCGCTGGTTGATTGCGTGTTCCTGGTAGCAACGTGCCAGGTCACTATCTAAATTTTCATAGTCCCGGGAATCTGGGGCCATGTTTTCAAATATTTCCTGGAGGTTAGATATTTCTTTTGGAAACCCTCTCCCATCTTCCTTCGTCAGCCAGAAAGTGGCAGAAAATTGCACACCTTCGCTGGGTATGACAAAACAATTACCCTCCGTAACATGCAGAACAAAGTTGCGATCTTACCTGAAGATCCCACAGCACACCGTGAAGTCCGTCGCTGGTTAGAGGATAATCAAATCCCGTTTATCGTTACTCTCCTGCCTGAAGAAAAGTGGCTTCAGGTAACCATCAAAGATCTCCCTCAATATATCACTGAGGATGAGGTCATGGACGAACTCCTTGGTCGAGGACTTCCCATAATCATTGTCAACCGGCTCCGCACTATCCGCGGACCCACTCCAGGCCCTCTTCCACACTTCAGAGTAGCTTTAGAGAAATCCAGCGAAGCCGAAAAAATCTGCAAGGTGCACAGAATGCTCACTGCTGCAGTCACCCACGAGGCATACAAACCGCCTTTCCAATCTCAACAGTTTTCCATAGCGTGGAAGCCTGCAGACTACCATCTGTTTGTTCTCACTGTGGGCAAACAGGCGATCTTCGCAATGCTTGTAGCAAGCTCAACATTACTAAACCCAGCTGATGATGATGACACACACATATATATATATATATATATATATATATATATATATATATATATATATAAGGGCGCTCAACTACGGCGGTCATCAGCGCCCTTTAAATAACTAGTCATGGCAAAAGCCAGATATAAAACTTTTTAGAAACTATACAGGCGTAACAGAACCTATTAAAAATACACGTGCATAAAAACATCAATCAAAACCTACTAAAAATTTCGTTCACTAAATCCTAAACTCTAAACTAGACAAGAATCTAAAAACCTTCTCCACGGCCTACACGTGGGTGGGGCTGTTGACCGTCTCCCCCAACCACGAAGAGAAGCCCACACGAGGGAGACAGTTGGCTTGGGACCCTGGGTGCACCAAACCCGTACCTACCGAAGTAGGCCCCTGGAAGACTAAACCCAGCAACTACGGAGCTGAACACCCATGTCGATACGCCAAATGCCCTGTTTGTCAGGAAGCACGATTTGAACTGGAAGGCACCAAGAAGGGAGCCCGAAGGATTCCAGTTCATGCTCCTCCCCGTGTACCCAACCCCCATAGGCTGTCTAAGGAGGCTTTCTACGGTGCACGTTTCCCAGGTCTCCCAGCTAGATCCCCAGTGCAATTCCCATCCTACGCAGCAGCCGTCAGGAACGCTTCTCTCTCACCCCCTACCCAACCGCAAGAATGTCAGCTCTCTTTTACACATCGCACAGCACCTCCAACAACCTCATCTCCTGTTTCTACAGCTCCCAGTTCTCCTCAACCACAATTATCAAACACTATTCAACATCGACTCAGACTGGCCATGCCTGAACCGCTCCCACCAAGAAGGTCGGCATCGTCTAAACCTGCCACACCACCTCAATTGTCATCTATTAACGATCATTCGAATCGACAGAGGATTGCGGACATTACAGCCTTCAGCGAGATAACTGATCGCATTCCTCCGCACTTGTAAATTAAATTTGCAGCTGCTCTGATGGAGGCTCTGCTCACAAGATCTCCACAAACGTGACCAGAAATGGTACATATTCGAACAGTCTTCACCTTCTGCATTTCCAATGGCTACTGGACACCAACGATACACAACATTTCCCCGACTCAAGATCTGCTTCTGGAATGCAAACAATGCAGACAATTGGCGGAAGTTTCCAACCTTTTGTCCATGCAGAAGGTGAATATCTTAATGGTGCAGGTAACCCATTTATCACCTCATATAAAATGTGGCATCCCAGGAATACGTTCCTATCGCACTGACCGAGCCGACGGCAGAGGAGGTACTGCCTTATACTTTGACCGTGCCATTCAACAGCATCAAATATTTATCCCTGCAACCAGTAATCTGGAGGTCACCGGCATCCAAGTCGACAACAGCAATGATCTCCTGCACTTGTATGCAGTATACGCGCCACCAACTCGCCCCCTACTTCCTTCTGAATTGGATCATCTCTTCAGCTCCCCAGTTACCACGATTGCGGCGGGAGACTTCAAAGCCAAGTACTGCAGCTGGAAATCCTCCATTACCAATCACCGTGGGTGCACACTCCACAACTTCATAGCGTCTAGGGCTATCTTCGCTAGGGCTCCAAACCAACCTACAATTCACTATGCAGACAGTAAACCACCTGAATGGCTTGACCTCACCCTGGTCCGCAATGTGCGGGAGCACCTTACCCTCTTCACAGTTCCTGCTCTATCTTCAGATCATTACCCCATCCTCCTATTCTTCCCTGATAAGCCCAACTACAAAACTCCTCGGATTCCCACTTCCACGAAAGACCAATTTGGTGTAGTTTTCAATACGATTGAAACAAATCCAGCCCCCGCAGCAGCCAAGTCAAACTCCAGACGACATAGACACCATGGTTGATCTTTTCACCTCCCAACTGACTACCGCCATCATGAGCTCTTCCCCAAAATCAAAACCCAGCAGATTTAATATCGATCCTTTACCTCAGGCTATCCGTGAGGCGATTAAACAAAAGACCAGGATGCGATGGCGCTTTTTGCATAGTCGCTGCCCAGCAGATCGTCGTGATTTTCGTCGACTTCAGGAGTTGGTCAAAATTCAACTCCAAGAATTTCGCTACGAGTGCTGGGAAAATAATACCTCCTGTCTTCGTGTAGAGGACAAATCCTTTTGGAGCATGATCAAATCCTTATTTCAAATCCCTCGCAAAGATCCACAGCTGCACCACGGACAGGTAGTCGCCCAGTCTGCAAGGGGAAAAGCTGAACTACATGCAACCTTCTTGGAAATGACCTCTACGGACGCTGATACCCCGGATGTAGATCATATCCACGCAGGCACTCAGGAAGTTCAGGCGTGGCTTTCCCAACCCCATGATGATCTACTAACTCCCTCTATCTCCGTAGCTGACATGCAATGCCACATCAGCCTAAGGCCATTCCAGTCGCCCGGCTTTGACAACATAGCGAACGCGGAGCTAAAGGTTCTACCATTCCCTTGGGTGAAAGCATTAACCTTTCTCTTTCATGCAATCCTCAAACTTTGCTACTTCCCAAAGGCCTGGAAGTACGCAAAGGTCATCGCTATCTGCAAACCTGGCAAAGAGGGAACGTCCCCGGAGAGCTACAGACCCATCAGTTTGCTTCCAACACCGAGTAAACTGATGAAAAAACTTATTCTAAGTCGACTAAGGACTATGGTGAATCGACACAATATTGTCAGAGCGGAGCAACTCGGCTTTCGCTCTCAGCATTCCACTCAACACCAACTACTTCGTCTGGTTGATGAAGTTTACAAAGCCTTTAACAGGAAGCAGTTCGTTTCAGCACTACTCCTAGATATCACCAGAGCATTCGACAGCGTATGTCACGAAGACTTACTCTCCCGACTCATCACCTGCCAAACCCCTTCCTATTTACATCTCATTCACTCGTACCTCACTGACAGAACCTTTGCTGTCTCTCACTACGGAATCTTATCCTTATACCATCTCATTAGATTTGGCGTTCCCCGAGGTAGTGTCCTGGCACCCACTCTCTTCCTTCTATACATCAACACCCTACCATCCCTGCCACGCTGCTCGCTGTATCTCTTTGCTGACGATAGAGCTGTCACCTCCACATCATCAGAGCTCAACCTGTGTTCTCGCAGGATACAACAATATGCTGATCTCCTTACTACCTGGTTCGAACGTTGGCGCCTAAGCGTCCATCACCTTCTCTCGAAGACCAATTCGTCTAGCTGGTGAGGACGTCCTTTGGAAAACTTACGTTAAGTATCTTGGTGCTCTACTTGACATCAAATTGACGTGGAGAGACGACATTACATATGTGGCTATTAAAGTTAGCAAAAGAATGGGTAAGCTCTACCCTCTCTATAACCGACGATCAGTCATGTCTCTGCCTACAAAACTGCTCCTGTATAAGCAAGTACTCCGACCAGCCATCACATACGCCAGTGAAATATGGGGAGTAGCAGCCAAGTCTCACCTACACCGACTTGAAATTCTACAATCCCGGTTCCTCCGCATTGTCACAGACTCCCCTTGGTACATCCCCTATCTAGTTATCCGACGTGACCTTCGTATCCCCACAATAACAGACTACATGCATCCCCTTTCACGTTCCTTCTATCAAAACCTCTCCCACAACTTCAACTACCTCATCCGCGGTCTAGGTGAGTACGACATCGAACCTAGAGAGCGGTACAAACGCCCGTCACATAAAATAACACACCAGATGGCTTATATCTCCAACCGCATCTCCTGCAGCATATTATCCTTCCTTACAAAACACTCCACTGCCAGTAGAGGGCCTAGCCCTGATCTGGCTTGAGACGGAAGGTGTGTGTGTGTGTTAACAGAGAAAGGAAACAAGGAAATACTACAAAAGTGAATCGAGAAGATATTGACACATTGCTTCACTCACACTGTTTATTCACAGGACATGTTTCAAGAGCTCTTGCTCCTATCATCAGCTGATACTCGACTAGTGCAAGTTGTAGTGGTTTCCTCTTTCTCCGTTTGGTCAATATATGGCGTGATGTACTTGTCAAAGATGTCCCGTGGTGGAGTTTCAAAATTCATGACTCTATGACAATTTTTGTTGATGAAGATTTTTCCCCATACGAAAAGGTCTATGGGGTGATTAACATATTTTATTAGAGATGTTTCCAAAATGATGTCATGTTTAGTATTCAAAAAATGAAAAGCCACTGCTGATTTTTCTGTTTCACCATTTTTAATGTTTCTTAGATGTTCTTTAGTTCTGATTCACTTTTGTAGTAATTCATGCTTCACTGTCCCTACGCTTCTTCCAAGTTTATAAACAAGGAAATGTTTGCCTCTAATTTGCAAATGAAGGATTTCCTTAAGGGTTTGGTAGTTAGATGCACAAAGAGATGCAGCTCTAGTCAACGTACACGTAAGATCAGATTTTACCCAAAAATTGTGAAAATGCAGGTTTTTGTTGTGTATTTATCCCTTTCTAAAATATTCCTTTTTATCAGTAGGGAAAAACACAAAAAGACTTAAAAGCTAACGACCTGAAGGTAAAGAAATAGACGCCGCCCTGAGGACCGGGCAGCCCTTGCTAGGGCAATGCCTGAAAATCGAGACGAGTAAGCTTCAGCAGCACTTCCCCTACCGAAGGTGCTGTGCATTTGGACACAACGCCGCCAACTGCACTGAACCGCCGAGATGCCACTACTGTGGCAGCCCTTCTCTAACGTCGGGGTGCAGGAGCCATGACCTTCGCCGGCGCCGCCGGTACTACACTACGTGCTGTGGCACAGGCCACTTCACTGGGCAAGCGCAGTGCCCTCTGTACCTCCGCCAAGGCAATACGAGCGTTAGATGGACAGCACCCAGCTCTGCCGAGCGCGTCACATCACCAGAAGTACTGCTTCTTCTACAAGAGCTCCAGGTAGAACTTCGGCAGACCAACACTCGCCTCAGACGCCTAGAAGAAAACTTCGCTGCCACAGCTTCACCCAGATCCCCCACGGAGGAGATGCAGGACCTCCACTCAGAGGCCCTGAACATCACCACCCGACTGGTGAACTTGGAGGACGCTGTCACCGCCGCCACCACTCACCAAGAAGCCGTCAGCGAAGCTCTTCTTAAACTATCGACGTGACTAGATGACCTCACTTCACAGAACGATCTACTTACTGACATACGCTCAGACTTGCCAAAGACTCGGACCACAGCTGAATCCACCTATTCCAACTTCACGACAATTTCAACAGTACTGGACAACCATCATCAATCTTCATCAGAACACCTTAACAAACACAATATGGCAGCACAGGACCGGATCTCTACCATCACTCAGCAACTCACAGCACTGCAGGAGCAAGTCACTGAGATCTCCAAGACCACAACACAGCACCAACAACTTCTGGACCTCATACACCAAAAACAAGGAGATCTACAGTTTGCACTCGCAAACTCCTCCTTCGGCACCAAGACATTCATCCAAGACTTCTCACAACTTCACAACAAGATTGATCTTCTCCACTCCAGATTGACAAGCGTCCAACTGAACACAACTGATACGCACCACAGATCCCGACGCCGCTAGGCGTCAATGCCACCCCCCGAGCACCACATGGTGCGCAGTGATTGCAACATAATAAAGTATTACCTCAACTCTCTCATATCCTTCCTTCAACCTTTTCACACTCACTTTACTTCGCAGGCTATGGTCAGGGCCTTGTGTCATGGTCCATAGCCTGGTAAGGCAACCGGAACTGCGCCTCTTTTTGAGCGCAGGAGCATCAACCGCCACTAACGCAGGTGCTTTTGCGGAACTCCGCTACCTATTCCTGTATTTCTCTTGTTGACTCTTCTTTCTGCCTGTCCTCTCTTTTTCTCCTGTCCTCTTGTTAAGAAAAAGTAAAGAAATAGAGACAAGCTACTTCCTTATAACAAGCGGGAAGGCTTACGACGCGGACGTCCATGTAATGATAATGATTATATATATATATATATATATATATATATATATATATAAGGGCGCTAAACTACGGTGATCATCAACGCCCTTTTAAAAACTAGTCATGGCAAAGGCCAGATATAAAACTTTCTAAAAACTATACAAGTGGAACAAAACTTATTAAAAATACACGTACATAAAAAACCTCAATCAAGGCCTACTAAAAATTTCGTTCACTAAATCCTCAACTCTAAACTAGAAAAGAATCTAAAAATCTTCTCCATGAGTCTCCACGCACGGCCTACACGTGGGTGGGCCTGTTGACCGTCTCCCTCAACCACGAAGAGGAGCCCACACGAGGGAGACTGTTGGCTCGGGACCCCGGGTGCTCCAAACCAGTACCTACCGACGTAGGCCTCTGGGGGAGGAGGTCCATGTTTCATCTCTTGTACCTATGCCTCAAGGAGGAGGAATGATTAGGTGACAGGGGATACAGGGCGGCTATATCAAAGAGTCACGACAGTACTGTGACTTTTTGGGTTGGTAGATTTAAATGTCTATTTTGCAGAAATTTAAAAGCTCTTCATTCAGTGGAAAGGCCACTTTGTACATTCCTTACAGGCGCTAGAAATGAAGTACCTAATCCAACGTAGTCTCTCGTTGCTTCACCACATGTAAACGAACAAAAGAATTCACTTGCGGTACACTTCAAAAAGCCGCAGACGCAATTACCACTTCTCAACTCGCAACTGCATTAACGAATTTTTTGAAAAAGCTAAAGGTTTTCATAGACAGGAGCAATGTTGAATGATGCTGAAACATATTTGAAATCCAGATTAACTCAAATTTCGAGTTCCTCATAATTTATTACTTATCCCGATAGACTCCCATTCTAACTTGAGAAGAAACAATACTCTCTTTTCCGGACATTTATTGCCATATCGCGAATTCTTTTAACCAGAATGTAAAGCTAATTTAAAGTTGTCCTGTAAACAAAAGAAGCTCGTGTGTTGTTACAGAATGTTCTCTACCTTTTAGCAATTCCAGTCAGTACTGTCCTGTACCTCCCTAGGCGCTATCTATCGGGGTCTGTGTAACTACATGACTATACGCGCACCTAGTGGCAGAATTACTAACTCTATGATGTATTAGTCACGAGCGCTGGATTTGAAACAAGGAAATCTTTGCCTTTTACTTACGAATGAAGAATTTTCTCGTAATTTTGGTATTACACAGTCAAAGAAATGTAGATACTATTAGATTTTACAGAAAATTTTTGGAAATACAAGCATTTTTTGTGGGTTTAGCCATTTCCAGCATATTTCTTGTTATCAGTACACAAGTGAAGGAAAAAAAAGCTAAGGAAGAGAAAGTAAAGAAACAAAAGGAAGATACTTCCTTAAAAGACGCGGGAAGGCTTACGACGCGGAGGTCCATGTAATGATAATGATATATATACGGCGGTCATCAGCGCCCTTTAAAAGACTAGTCATGGCAAAAGCTAGATATAAAACTTTCTAAAAACTATACAAGTGTAACAAAACCTATTAAAAATACACGTACACGTACATAAAAAACATCAATCAAGGCCTACTTAAATGTCGTTCACCGAATCCTAAACTCTAAACTAGAAAAGAATCTAAAAATCTTCTCCACGGGTCTCCACGCACGGCCTACACGTGGGTGGGCCTGTTGACCATCTCCCTCAACCACGAAGAGGAGCCCTCACGAGGGAGACAGCTCGAGACCCCGGGTGCGCGAAACCCATACCTACCGAGGTAAGCCCCTGGGGGAGGAGGTCCATGTTTGGTCTATAATACCTATGCCTTTAGGAGGAGGAATGATGAGGTGAGAGGTGATAGAGGGCGGCTGTATCAAAGAGTCACGACAGTACTGTGACTTTTTAGGTTGGTGGAATTAAATGTCTATTTTGCAGAAATTTAAATGCTCTTCATTCAGTGGAAAGGCCACTTTGTACATTCCTTACAGGCGCTAGAAATGAAGTAACATACTCCAACGCAGTCTCTCGTTGCTTCACTACACGTAAACGAACAAAAGAATTCACTTACCGTACACTTCAAAAAGCCGCAGACGCAGTTAACACTTCTCAACTCGCAACTCCATTAACGACTTTCACGCTGCACAACTGTAACAGTCCATTAACAACTCCCTGGCTCGTCCCTTGTCGCTTATTAATACCCCAGTCATCGTTTCTCGAATGTTGTCGAAGCTTCACGGCCTTTCACGACCGCAAGAGCAGAGGAAACTATCCAGACATCTCTCTGTTGCGGCAAGCGTCGAGCGCGCGCACTATTATCTGCCTCTTTCTTTCCTGCGCATGCGTAGCTCTGGCTTTGAGCGACTTCAACCAAATAATGCGATCGGTGATAGTACACAGGGCGAATACCTTTTATTTTGTTGTAATTTACGTCCTCCAACGTGAAGTCATATCGGACGGTGAGTGGAATGGGTGAAATTATGGTAAAATGAGTCCCGGATCTATGGGGCTTAGAGTTACCGGACTTTCGTCTTTTAGGATAAGGAAAAACCCCGGAAAGAGCCTTATGCAGGTAACTCACCCTGACCGAGATTCGAACTCGGGGCCTCTTGAACGTGAGGCAGACGTGCTGCCACCAGTAGTATAGTGAAGTGAGGTATGTTCGAAATCCGTGGTGGGGAATCTACGGGACGTGGAACTGTTTACATATTAATGTCGGAGCAGCCTTACTTATCTTACAAAGGAAGCTATGCCAAATACCTTTATTTAACAAACAGTCCGTTGTACTAGGCCGGGTTTGTACCAGAGATCAAAGAGTGGAATACGAAAGAGGATACTTGTTTTTTGTTGACTCAGAGGTCCAGAGGTCCAGAGTTAATCCTATTCGGGCGGGGCTATTTTTCTTTTTCCCCGTCCGGGTGTCTTATGCCGCAGTACCTAGCCGCTTTGCGGCTTAACCTGCGAAATGAGCTAGTGTTTGGTTCCATGTTCTGCTGGGGTGTTTGAAAGTATTGGACATTTGGAATGGGTTGCCCCTTTTGAGTTAAATCTCGTGGGCAGCTGCACTTAATCGTTCCCCCGTTTTGGGAGACACAGTTTCATTTTTTGCTCCATTTTGGCTACGGGTTGTGTAGCGCTTGGTCCATCGGCGTAAAATTGTTCCCAGAGACATCTGGGGTTTTCCTTGGGTTACCCAAGGGTTCCCAAGTCGTCTCTCGGCAGTCTGAAGGACGGCAAGCGTCTTTGACCTCTCGGGTCATACCTTCCCAGGGAGTTCACTAAAGGGTTGTGGTGAATTTGGATTTTGTCGTACATTGATCGTGCCCTCTCGCGAATGACATCGACAATGTACGGGATCTGGGAGTGCTCATGTAGGATATGAGCAGGGAATCTCCAGCCTGTATCGTAAATGATGCGTAGTGCCTTGTTCTGCAGCGTCTGGAGCCTGACGAAAGTGGCATTAGCCATTGTTTCCCAGATCTCACAGCCGTACAGAATCATAGGCGGAATGATAGCCCGATACAGTTGGAGTTTGAGTCGGATCGGCATGGTTGATCTGAAAATAGGGTATAGGCTCCGGAGTGCGACGTGCCCCAGCTGGACCTTGCCCTTGACGTGCGGAACGTAAGTTAGCTTACCGTCCAGCGTCACCCCGAGATACTTCGCCGTTTGCACCCATGGGATTCGATGGCGCCGTAAAACGAAGTTCTGCTGCAACCGGTTGGCTCTGGTTTTCGCCAGGAGGATAGCAGAGCTCTTCTCCGGGTTAGTTGCCATTTTCTGCATCATTCGCCAATGGCCCGGAGCTGGGTTTGGATTTGCCGGAAGCTGTACTGTGTATTCCTATTGACTGCGAAGATCATGAGATCGTCCGCATACTGACAGGTTTGGGTGTTGTGGTGCGTTGGAATGTCGGCCATGTAAGCTGCGAAGAGCGCCGGCGACAGCACGCTGCCTTCAAACTGTCATCTTATGCATTTTCTTGGAGAGGGAGCTGGGCGAATTTCACCGTACAGCGTCTTGATTCTTCCATGCTGCCATCTATTTTCGATGGTGTGCACGCCTAAGAGCGAAATAATTGATTGTACTAACAACCAGTTAAGTGACTACAATCAAGCTGAACCTTACATACCAAATAGTTGTGTGCTATACTTGAATAAAGCACTAATGGGTTCATATTAAAAATTCCGGCAGCAGATTAGTAATGTTCAATGTTGTAAATATTGTTTGCAGTGGTTAAGTATTTATTATAACAGTCTTCATCTCAAATCTCACAATAAACAATATTTCTTTTCCGGGATATGAAATCCTTTATCTCAACTTTTATTCAACAGAGTATAAAGCAAATGTAAAGTTGGTTTATATCCAGAGAAAGTAAGTTTCGACAACCAGAAGGTTCTTTAAGTTGTAGCAATTCCAACCAGTAGCTTCGAGACCCTCCCATGGCGCTCTCTCTTGAGGTTTTTGTAACCACATGACTACATGCGCTCCTAGCGGTAGTATCAGTAACTGTAGCCACTAACGCTTGACGTATTAATGAAAATAGAGGTATTTAAATATGAAATGAAAGAAAGAACGTTTTGCATATAATTTAGGAGGGAAGGAATTTGATAAAAGTTTGGTAATTAGTCGATTTACTATTTTGATACATAAGTTAAGGCATTGAAACTTTGATACCACCACCTTACTGTAAATACACGTTTTAATGTACCTGAATCCTAAAGTTCCATTGCTAGACAGAGCTCCATGCGGGTTTTATAGCCATAAAACAAAAGTTCCTTTAAACAATTGACACGTCTACTTTAAAGTGTTTGATAAACAAAGGCTCAAAATATCCCCCGCAGTCCTGAATGTACTTTATATGGAACATCTCTTATTTTCTGTAACGAACCAGTGTTACAGAACGATAATTCCTTCCATTCATAATTGCTATACCAAGGATTAACTGAGAATAAATATTTTGAGGTTACCTGAATGTGAAATGAACTTCTTAGGAAAGAGTTCCGGTACTACGGGAAGACTGTGTGCTTGTCTCTCAACTTGAGATATCAAACCGACTTGAAGTATATCAAAATACTGATCCAAATATATTACCGACGACTGAAGATTCGTAGTTTATCGTCCAATTCCAGACTTTAGCAGTTCCATGGACCTTTTATCAGAAATAAAACTTCTTTGTTAAGTTTTATATCTTTCGCATAGATGGGTATGTTCGGAGGAACTTCTTTTTATCGTTATGGACCTGTAAATACCTGTATACGCCTTCTAATACTAAGACGCCATTCATTTTTTCTCTTCGTCACGTAAGATCATGGAATATTAAAGCCATTTAGCATCTACGTTATTTATGACAGGCAGCACTAGAATTCAGGGTTCGAGCTGCAACATCTGGGTACACTTTTCATATCCTAACATTTTACTTCGTTAGGCACCGTAATAAAAAATAGCCTCCATTTGTACTCCGACAAAAGCAGTATTTTTAGGACAAAGAGTGCCATATCACCTTTTCTCAACTAATATGACCTAAATGTTTTCGTATTGACTTACTTTTTACGCATACACTTCCAATTATATATAATTTATTCGTAATCGATGTTCCCAAAAAATGTATACCTGCATTTTAATCGTGTGACATAATCAGAATCAATTTTAAGGATAATTTGGATTTTCATAAACGTTTTCGACAGTTAAAACTTTTACTTGTCGCTATGGCACTTAGGCCTTGCCCTGAAAAGTGTATACAGATAACCAGAAAATTTGTTTTGAAAAAGAAATATTGAACATCAATTGTATTTTTAAACCAAATTTACACTTCCTACGCAGATATCTTCTGCCTAAATCAGAACAGCTATACGTATATTAAAATTGTTTTGAAATTATATATAGCTTTTGAATTCAATCGGTGACTTCAATCTTGAAAATAATATTACTGGTAGTCTGAAATGCTCCTGTAGTCTATTTCTTACCGAGATTTAGTCTCAGAAACTTTTTATACAATAGTGAAACTACAATGAAAAGCTAGAGATGAGAGAGTTCGTTATAATATGGACCAGAAGAATTTAAATGAACAAATGTGATAAATCCATGACTTGACAATGATTAATATATATTACTATGGACTTCCTTTTTAATCCAACAAAAACAGTATTCTATTTTTCGGACACTAAATGCGATAGCATGACCTCTTTTCAACTTTATCTAAAGCTAAAGTAAAGTTATTTTGTGCACTAAAGAAGCTCTTGTCTTAAACCTGAACGTTCTCTTGTTTTTAACATTTCCAATTCTCAGCGTTCTGATTCACTCTTGCCGCCATCTATCAAGGACTGCGTAACCACATGAATACTTGCGCTCCTAGTGGCAGTATTACTAACTATATGCGGTATTAGTCAAAATAGAGCAGTTTTTCTCAGAAATTAAACAAGAAAATGTTAACTTTTACATTAATTTGGGAGTGAAGGTTTTATTATTCAACCGATTTATTACTTTTACTCTCTTGATACATAAATAAAAATATTGCATTCATTCCAAACATTCGAAACTGACACTTTCCCATCAATACGCGTTTTGATTTACTCTGAAGCCTAAAACTTCATATCTAGACAGAGTTTACTAGTGTAAATAGTGACAAGGATGAATTGGACAACGTGTTATTAGTAGATCTTGTTGGAGCAGAAAATATACGAGGGCTGTTCAATAAAGAATAATCACTTTTTACGGTCATAATTTTTCGCAATAAAATTCAATTGTATTACATTCTGTTATAATAACATAAAACAAACACGCCGTAGTAGTTTCAATGTTGCTACTCCTGGTTCCCGCCTGTGAGAGCCAGTCAAGTTCAGACATGTTCAGTATCCCCAACCGCTGTAATGGAGGATCACGCAGTTAAAGTTGATGTTAGAGGAAGATCCGGAGCTTCTTTAAAACGTAATCACTACTGATGTAGTTTAGCTACATCATTTTCATCCTGAGAGCAAACAGCAAAGCTCAGTGTGGAAATCTCCTTCATCACCAAACCCTGAAAATGCAAAAGTGGTTACTTCTGCTGGAAAAGTTATGGTCATCTCATTCTTTTACATTAATGGAATGGTTTAATAGTATGTTGTACCTGCACACACATCAGTAACTGGACAATACTACAGGGATGTCCTGAAAACATTGCAAGTCCATATCAGGCACAAAATACCACATTTCCGTGAAGCAGACTGGATGTTGCACCACGATAATGCGCGGCCGCATATTGCCAATGTTGTTGCTGAATATCTTGCAAAAATCAACGTGAAGAGCATCCCTCAACCTCCCATAGTCCGGGTTTAGCCCAATGTGACTCTTTTCTATTCCCTAACTTGAAGAAACGCCTTCGTGGGAGGCATTATCCATCATCAGAGGCAGTGGTGAAGGCTGCGGAGGCAATTTTGAAGGATCTCTGAAAAAATGGTTTCCAGCATGTATTTGAAGACCGGCAGAAACGCTGGGAAAAGTACAGCGCATTCAGAGGATACTATTTTGAGAAGTACCATCAAAATTATGAGAATGAGTAAAGGTACCTTGTCAAAAAAATTGCGAACGTTCTTTCTTGAACGGCCCTCGTATGTTTAACCGTGATGTACATTTTCTTACAGAAACATTTTGTCTGAGTCTTATGGTTTACCGCTTGTGTATATATAAACTTGTTAGTAAAATAATGGAGTAGCCATGTGGAATTTAAATATCGGTAACGAAAATTTTGATAAAGCTAAATGTTTTCGTAAAATTTTAGATTTAAAGAGCATTTTGGGATGATGCTGAAAATTATTTCATATGCAGATTAACTCAACTTTCAGCTATACCGTACGATGAACAAAGCTAAATATAAACACTAATTACAGGAACTATGAAGCATATAGCATTGCACAATACTTCACTCTTCGTTAACCATAATTTAGTACTTATCACGATAGACTCCCTTTCTAACTCGAGAAGAAACTATAATCTTTTTTCCGAACATTAAATGCCGCATCACTACTTCTTTTAACCAGAATATAAAGCTAATTTAAAGTTGTTTTGTACACAACAGAAGCTCGTGCATCATTGCAGAAGGTTGTCTAGCTTTGAGCAATTCCAACCAGTACTATCCTGATTTTCCTTTCGCGCTATCTATCGGGATTTCTGTAACCACATTGCTATATGCGCACCTAGTGTCAGAATCACTAACTGTATGATGTGCTAGTCACGAACGCTGGAAGTGAAACAAGGAAATGCTTGCCTTTAACTTTACAAATGAAGATTTTTTTTGAAAGTTTGGTAGTTAGCCGCACAAAGAAATACAGATCTAGTCAATGTAGAAATACGATTAGATTTTACACAAAAATTATGCATGTGTAATCATTTTTTGTGTATTTAGCCCTCTCCAACATATTCCTTGTCAACAGTAGGGAAGTTAAAGCAGTATAAAAGTAAAAAAAAACAGGTAAGAAAGAGTAAAAAGATAAAGAAAAGACTTTCTTTTAGGGAGTGAACTGGACTACGCTAGGGATGTCCAAACTTGGTGTACTGTAACTATACCCCAAGTGAGGAATCCCGGGAGCAAGGCTGAGGTCCGTGGCCACAGTGTAGGACCGCGCGGTTCGGTGAGGGGAAAAGTTTACTTATTTGTGGATATAAGAAAATAGCCATACGGTTATTTATTTTAATTTTAGTGTTTCATTAAAATCTACATTTCTATTTAGTGACAAGATTGTCACTCGTCCCTTCTTATACTATTTTAATGTTTTAATCCCTGGGACATAAAAAGAACTGAATGAAAACACTAGACTATCACTTAAATTCTACTGTATTCCCAATAAGATAGTGTATATCTTGAAGTATATAGAGCAATAAGTGTTTGTACAAGAGTAGAGAAAGTCATGTATAAATCACATAAAAACCAAAACATTTGACTATCACTTAAAAGTGTACTGTATTCCCAATAAGATAATGTTTATCTTGAAGTAGATAGAGCAATAAGTGTTTGTACAAGAGTAGAGAAAGTCATGTATACATCACATAACGACCAAAACATTTGACTATCGCTTAAAGTATACTGTATTCCCAATAAGATAATGTTTATCTTGAAGTAGATAGAGCAATAAGTGTTTGTACAAGAGTAGAGAAAGTCATGTATACATCACATAACGACCAAAACATTTGACTATCACTTAAAGTCTACTGTATTCCCAATAAGATAATGTTTATCTTGAAGTAGATAGAGCCATAAGTGTTTGTGCAAGAGCAGAGAAAATCATGTATACATCACATAAAAACCAAAACATTTGACTATCACTTAAAAGTGTACTGTATTCCCAATAAGATAATGTTTATCTTGAAGTAGATAGAGCAATAAGTGTTTGTACAAGAGTAGAGAAAGTCATGTATACATCACATAACGACCAAAACATTTGACTATCACTTAAAGTCTACTGTATTCCCAATAAGATAATGTTTATCTTGAAGTAGATAGAGCCATAAATGTTTGTGCAAGAGCAGAGAAAATCATGTATACATCGCATAACGACCAAAACATTTGACTATCACTTAAAGTCTACTGTATTCCCAATAAGATAATGTTTATCTTGAAGTAGATAGAGCAATAAGTGTTTGTACAAGAGTAGAGAAAGTCATGTATACATCACATAACGACCAAAACATTTGACTATCACTTAAAGTCTACTGTATTCCCAATAAGATAATGTTTATCTTGAAGTAGATAGAGCAATAAGTGTTTGTACAAGAGTAGAGAAAGTCATGTATACATCACATAACGACCAAAACATTTGACTATCACTTAAAGTCTACTGTATTCTCAATAAGATAATGTTTATCTTGAAGTGGATAGAGCAATAAGTGTTTGTACAAGAGTAGAGGAAGTCATGCATACATCACATAATGAACAAAACATTTGACTATCACTTAAAGTCTACTTTATTCCCAATAATATATTATTTATCTTGAAGTAGATAGAGCAATAAGTGTTTGTACAAGAGTAGAGAAAGTCATGTATACATCACATAACGACCAAAACATTTGACTATCACTTAAAGTCTACTGTATTCCCAATAAGATAATGTTTATCTTGAAGTAGATAGAGCAATAAGTGTTTGTACAAGAGTAGAGAAAGTCATGTATACATCACATAATGACCAAAACATTTGACTATCACTTAAAGTCTACTGTATTCCCAATAAGATAATGTTTATCTTGAAGTAGATAGAGCCATAAGTGTTTGTGCAAGAGCAGAGAAAATCATGTATACATCACATAAAAACCAAAACATTTGACTATCACTTAAAAGTGTACTGTATTCCCAATAAGATAATGTTTATCTTGAAGTAGATAGAGCAATAAGTGTTTGTACAAGAGTAGAGAAAGTCATGTATACATCACATAACGACCAAAACATTTGACTATCACTTAAAGTCTACTGTATTCCCAATAAGATAATGTTTATCTTGAAGTAGATAGAGCCATAAATGTTTGTGCAAGAGCAGAGAAAATCATGTATACATCACATAACGACCAAAACATTTGACTATCACTTAAAGTCTACTGTATTCCCAATAAGATAATGTTTATCTTGAAGTAGATAAAGCAATAAGTGTTTGTACAAGAGTAGAGAAAGTCATGTATACATCACATAACGACCAAAACATTTGACTATCACTTAAAGTCTACTGTATTCCCAATAAGATAATGTTTATCTTGAAGTAGATAGAGCAATAAGTGTTTGTACAAGAGCAGAGAAAATCATGTATACATCACATAACTACCAAAACATTTGACTATCACTTAAAGTCTACTGTATTCCCAATAAGATAATGTTTATCTTGAAGTAGATAGAGCAATAAGTGTTTGTGCAAGAGTAGAGAAAGTCATGTATACATCACATAACGACCAAAACATTTGACTATCACTTAAAGTCTACTGTATTCCCAATAAGATAATGTTTATCTTGAAGTAGATAGAGCAATAAGTGTTTGTACAAGAGTAGAGAAAGTCATGTATACATCACATAACGACCAAAACATTTGACTATCACTTAGAGTCTACTGTATTCCCAATAAGATAATGTTTATCTTGAAGTAGATAGAGCAATAAGTGTTTGTACAAGAGCAGAGAAAATCATGTATACATCACATAACGACCAAAACATTTGACTATCACTTAAAGTCCACTGTATTCCCAATAAGATAATGTTTATCTTGAAGTAGATAGAGCAATAAGTATTTGTACAAGAGTAGAGAAAATCATGTATACATCACATAATGAACAAAACATTTGACTATAACTTAAAGTCTACTGTATTCCCAATAAGATAATGTTTATCTTGAAGTAGCTAGAGCAATAAGTGTTTGTACAAGAGTAGAGAAAGTCATGTATACATCACATAACGACCAAAACATTTGACTATCACTTAAAGTCTACTGTACTCCTAATAAGGTAATGTTTATCTTGAAGTAGATAGAGCAATAAGTGTTTCTACAAGAGTAGAGAAAGTCATGTATACATCACATAACGACCAAAACATTTGACTATCACTTAAAGTCTACTGTACTCCTAATAAGGTAATGTTTATCTTGAAGTAGATAGAGCAATAAGTGTTTGTACAAGAGTAGAGAAAGTCATGTATACATCACATAACGACCAAAACATTTGACTATCACTTAAAGTCTACTGTATTCTCAATAAGATAATGTTTATCTTGAAGTGGATAGAGCAATAAGTGTTTGTACAAGAGTAGAGGAAGTCATGTATACATCACATAACGACCAAAACATTTGACTATCACTTAAAGTCTACTTTATTCCCAATAATATATTATTTATCTTGAAGTAGATAGAGCAATAAGTGTTTGTACAAGAGTAGAGAAAGTCATGTATACATCACATAACGACCAAAACATTTGACTATCACTTAAAGTCTACTGTATTCCCAATAAGATAATGTTTATCTTGAAGTAGATAGAGCAATAAGTGTTTGTACAAGAGCAGAGAAAGTCATGTATACATCACATAACGACCAAAACATTTGACTATCACTTAAAGTCTACTGTATTCCCAATAAGATAATGTTTATCTTGAAGTAGATAGAGCAATAAGTGTTTGTACAAGAGCAGAGAAAATCATGTATACATCACATAACTACCAAAACATTTGACTATCACTTAAAGTCTACTGTATTCCCAATAAGATAATGTTTATCTTGAAGTAGATAGAGCAATAAGTGTTTGTGCAAGAGTAGAGAAAGTCATGTATACATCACATAACGACCAAAACATTTGACTATCACTTAAAGTCTACTGTATTCCCAATAAGATAATGTTTATCTTGAAGTAGACAGAGCAATAAGTGTTTGTACAAGAGTAGAGAAAGTCATGTATACATCACATAACGACCAAAACATTTGACTATCACTTAGAGTCTACTGTATTCCCAATTAGATAATGTTTATCTTGAAGTAGATAGAGCAATAAGTGTTTGTACAAGAGCAGAGAAAATCATGTATACATCACATAACGACCAAAACATTTGACTATCACTTAAAGTCCACTGTATTCCCAATAAGATAATGTTTATCTTGAAGTAGATAGAGCAATAAGTATTTGTACAAGAGTAGAGAAAATCATGTATACATCACATAATGAACAAAACATTTGACTATAACTTAAAGTCTACTGTATTCCCAATAAGATAATGTTTATCTTGAAGTAGCTAGAGCAATAAGTGTTTGTACAAGAGTAGAGAAAGTCATGTATACATCACATAACGACCAAAACATTTGACTATCACTTAAAGTCTACTGTACTCCTAATAAGGTAATGTTTATCTTGAAGTAGATAGAGCAATAAGTGTTTGTACAAGAGTAGAGAAAGTCATGTATACATAACATAACGACCAAAACATTTGACTATCACTTAAAGTCTACTGTACTCCTAATAAGGTAATGTTTATCTTGAAGTAGATAGAGCAATAAGTGTTTGTACAAGAGTAGAGAAAGTCATGTATACATCACATAACGACCAAAACATTTGACTATCACTTAAAGTCTACTGTATTCCCAATAAGATAATGTTTATCTTGAAGTAGATAGAGCAATAAGTGTTTGTACAAGAGTAGAGAAAGTCATGTATACATCACATAACGACCAAAACATTTGACTATCACTTAAAGTCTACTGTATTCTCAATAAGATAATGTTTATCTTGAAGTGGATAGAGCAATAAGTGTTTGTACAAGAGTAGAGGAAGTCATGTATACATCACATAACGACCAAAACATTTGACTATCACTTAAAGTCTACTTTATTCCCAATAATATATTATTTATCTTGAAGTAGATAGAGCAATAAGTGTTTGTACAAGAGTAGAGAAAGTCATGTATACATCACATAACGACCAAAACATTTGACTATCACTTAAAGTCTACTATATTCCCAATAAGATAATGTTTATCTTGAAGTAGATAGAGCAATAAGTGTTTGTACAAGAGTAGAGAAAGTCATGTATACATCACACAACGACCAAAACATTTGACTATCACTTAAAGTCTACTGTATTCCCAATAAGATAATGTTTATCTTGAAGTAGATAGAGCAATAAGTGTTTGTACAAGAGTAGAGAAAGTCATGTGTACATCACATAACGACCAAAACATTTGACTATCACTTAAAGTCTACTGTATTCCGAATAAGGTAATCTTTATCTTGAAGTTGATAGAGCAATATGTGTACGAGAGTATTTGTACGTGGGTAGAGGAGGTCATGAGTTTCTTGCTCTAGAGGTTGTGTAGGTGTTGAGGTACATGCACGTTCTCAATCCAGCCACCCCTAATGACAACCAGTAACCATGATTGGCACATACATATACAGGGCTTCTACATTAAGTGAACGAGCCATCAATCATTCTGTCCAGGTATTTAACACATTGCAGTACAACATTTTAACTACCTACCGCTTAACTGTAATTATCTAAACTATTTTTATTCGTGTATCCTGACAGTTCATTCTCGTTCATTATACTTTCGTTGCGTGTTTTGTTTCGGAGGTGCTTCTGCGCCAGGATATTTTTATACATTTTGCGATACAGGTTACAACCACTTTACAGTCATTTAGCAGACAAGGACTCATATGTGACAGAAAGTGAATTAGACTTGTCCCTGATAGAGTGACAAGGCTAGCAATTCTGAACAAAACTTATAAAAGTGGACTGATATTTATCACGTTCCTTAACTTTGTGTACTTATTTCGTCGGCCGCAAAACAAAACACTCTATTAAACAAATGCAAATCTAAAAATGAGCTGACATTTCCTGTAGCGCTAAGTCGAAAGTGATGGTCTTCAAGATGGGAGTTAAACTAAAAAAGATGAAAGTGGGTACTAAATGGCATAAGGATAGAAGTGGTCATTGAATTTGAATAAGGTTGAATAACAATAGAAAGTAGGGAGCACATAGAAGAAAAATTGAAACAAAAGGAAGAGCGGCAATAAATGTGATAAGAATATGCAAATATAGGATAGAAATAACAACCAAGTGGTTATAAAGAATGTATGAAGCACTAGTGATATCTAAAATGTTCTATGAAGCGGAGATCTGGGGGGGGGGGTACAGAGTTAAACAAAACGTTGGACCAAAACTACAGAAGGATTTGTAAAGAGTTACTAGGCTCACCAAGATCAGCACCTAGGGAAATAGCTTTAGTAGAAGCAGGAAAGACAAGAAGAAATGGAACAATAATGGAAAGAATAATAAAATTTTTGTATGGGTGTCTGGCCAAAGAAGAAGAGGAAATTATAAAATTATGCATGAGACAGCAAAAAATATTAAAGAACTCAAATAGTTGGCGGGCAGTTGTAGGAGGAATTGTGGAAAAAAACAAGAATGGGAGATATATTGAGATTAGAGGAAAGGAATACAAGTGATGTAGGTAAATTAGTAAAATGTAGAATAGAAGATATAGAAAGACAATAAATATGGGTAAGTCTAGAAAATATGAACTTATTACAATTTTACAAGCAAATAAAAATAAATTGGAGACGAGAAACATATGTGGATTACTGCAATAGGCAAGAGAGAGAAGGCTTAGCTTGATTAAGAAGTAGGGAAAAAGGGAATTTGTGACAGAATGTAACAGAATGCCAGGAGGTTGCAATATACAGAGAAAAGTTTTGGGAGGAAAAATGGGAAAAAGTAGAGAAGAGGATAGTAGCTATAGAAATGTTAACGGGCAGCGAGGAAAAGAAGATAAGAAGTATTGGTGAGTTCTGAACGAAAGTAAAAGAAAAATTGTTCAGAAATGTAAAGATTATAAGAAAGGAAGATGAGGGGGAAGAAAGGGGCTAATTAAGTAAAAGGAGGCATGGAGGTTAGAGCTACCTGGCGGAGTAGTAGCCCAGGGTGTTATGTAAGCCAAGGTAACAGCAAGGGGAACACAAATAAATGTAAAGAGTATAAGAAAGGATGATGAGGGGGAAGAAAGGGACTTATTAAGTAACAATGATGTATGGAGGTTAAGAGCTACCTGACAAAGCAGAAGACCAGGGTGTCATGTAAGACAAGGTAGCATCAAGGTAAACACAAGTAAATGTAGCCGATAGTTTTAAATTGTAAAGAATATAAAAAAGGAGGATGAGGGGGAAGAAAGGGACTAATTAAGTAACAAGGATACATGGAGGTTAAGAGCTGCCTGACAGAGCAGAAGACCAGGGTATCATGTAAGACAAGGTAGCAACAAGGTAAACACAAATAAATGTAAAGAATATAAGAAAGGAAGATGGGAGGAGGAAAGGGACTAATTAAGTAACAGACAGACATGAAAGTTAAGAGCTACCTGACAGATCAGAAGACCAGGGTGTCATGTAAGCCAAGATAGCAACAAGGTAAACCCAAATAAATGTATGGAATATAAGAAAGAAACTTGGGAAAGGGGCTAATTAAGTAATAAGGAGACATGGAGGTTAGGAGCTACCTGACAGAGCAGAAGACTAGGTTGTTATGTAAGCCAAGGTAGCAACAACGTAAACACAAATAAATGTAAAGAATATAAGAAAGGAAGATGAGGGGGAATAAAGGGGCTAATTAAGTAACAAGGAGACATGGAGGTTAAGAGCTACCTGACAGAGCAGAAGACCAGGTTGTTACGTAAGTCAAGATAGCAACAAGGGAAACACAAATAAATGTAAAGAATGTAAGAAAGGAAGATGAGGGGAAGAAAGGGGCTAATTAAGTAAGAAGGAAGCATGGAGGTTAAGAGCTACCTGACAGAGCAGAAGAGCAGGGTGTCATGTAAGTCAAGGTAACAACAAGGGAAACACAAATAAATGTAAAGAATATAAGAAAGGAAGATGAGGGGAAGAAAGGGGCTAATTAAGTAAGAAGGAAGCATGGAGGTTAAGAGCTACCTGACAGAGCAGAAGACCAGGGTGTTATGTAAGCCAATGTGGCAACAAGGTAAACACAAATAAATGTAAAGAATATAAGAAAGGAAGATGGGGGGCGGGAAGAAAGAGACTAATTAAGTAACATCGAGACATGGAGGTGAAGTAATGATTCTGTTTGATTCACTACATGTGACGCATTAACATTTCTCTAAGACTGAAAGAAGTATTTTGTTTGAGAATCACTCATTTTGCTTTCTTCTTACAGAAAGTGACTTACCTGGCTCTTTCTCTGGGCTCTTCAAATACTTTAGTATGTTTCCTAAGCTACAATGGTATAATACGGTAGGATTTCAGCGTTGAAGTAGTGATTCTGTTTCATTTTCCGTAGCCAACTTCATTTCGTCCTAGCGGTTGGTATTTTATCAGGCCGTGATTACGAAACAGAAGAAGGTAGTCGTCGGTCCTCTTTCCTAGTGTATATTCATGAGAGAAGCCGCACAAGAACTCGATGCTTTTTTTGTTCTGAGCAGTGGTTTTGTATTTTAACAGGCTCATGCATGTTCAATAGAGTTGAAACTGTTATTACGAGAAAAGAAATCTCGTATTGGTTTGTTTGCAAAGTAAACAGTTCATTTATTCAAAGCGCAGTTTATCCTTTTTGACTTTTCGCATGAATTATTTAAATTACTTGCTGCATAAACGTTTAAAGAGAAACTGCGGAGAAAGTTGGGAAGTTTTGTTAAACATAACTCGGCCTTATGCGCTAATGACAGGTAGAGGTCGATCAAAACTGGTAAATTATATGTTACCAACAGTGGAAGTCTGCAATGAACCAATAGAAGTGATGCTTCACTAATAATTTCAGCAGAAAAAAACAACAAATATTATGCCAAAATATCTTTATTTGCCCTGGATACATTCTCAAAATTTATTCGCAAACACTCAAATTTGACAGTTATTTGAGGTAGCATTTCTGAGAGCCCATTAAATTCTGTATTTACGCAGTCGTAACCTTGAATATTGTCACGTATAGATGTAAGGGCAGTAAAAGCACGGTCAACCTTTTTTTATATTTCGGATTCCAACATTAGGACCTTTTCTACATTCTCGCTTAATTTTTATGAGTTTAGCAGCCTGCAATATGTGACAGGACCATGTTGGTTCACTACTTCCTATGGCAATCCCTTTGGATTTTTACCATGACATCAGGATCCTTTTGGCTATGAGCAAAGGTCACGTAGGACTGAGGAAGTCATGTGTCACTACGGAAGTTCTAGAGCATTTACGTATTGCTTTGTGATTGGCTGCTGTAATTTAAGCCTAGGGCGGTGGCACACCATATTTGGTAACGCTTCCGGACAAATGGCCGTGCGCCCCCTTAGCTACGAGATCGTATTTAAGGACGAAGGTTTCCTGTGCATGCCTTTACCTCCGCTACTTTGTTGGAAGGAGGCGACAGTGGTCTGCATTTTGAAGCCCGGCAAGGATCCACTCTTCCCTTCCAGCTACCGGTCCATAAGTCTTCTCCCAATCGTCTCAAAGTTTTTGGGCGATTGCTCCTGGCCCGCCTGACTCCTCTCTTCGAGGAAAGGCCCCTCCTACCGGATCACCAGTTCGAGGTCCGTCGGGGCCACTCCACGACCCTGCAGCTGCTGCGATTGGTAGAAAAAGCTGCCCCGGATTTGCAGGACAACCTCAAAACCGTCGCGGTACTCCTGGACGTGGACAAGACCTTCGCCACAACGTGGCACCAGGGCCTGCTGTACAAACTCAAGGAAGCACAACTCCCCTCCCCATACCTCATCCTGATCAGCAGTTTCCTCCGGGATCGAACCTTCAGGGTGCAGGTCGAAGGCAAACTCTCCTCCGTCAGACCCATAGCGCCGGGAGTCCCGGAAGGCAGCGTACTGTCGCAGTTACTCTTTGCTGCCTACATGTCTGACTTGTCAACAGAGTCTCGCACTGTTCTGTGCCAATATGCTGACGACGTCCTCATCTTAGCCCAGAACAAAAACGTCCGCTACTACCTCCCTCCGCAGCAACGATCACTCCGAGCCATCGGCACGAGTGAAAGGTGGAGGATGGCCATCAGCCCACAGAAGAGCTCTGCCCTTCTGCTGGGGAAGGTCCTCCGCTGGCGCCCGGAAGGAGACTTGTGGTTGAGGCAGAGGAGGATCCCTTGGGTCCGATCTGCAAAATACCTGGGTGTCCGACTGGACCGCGGCCTCACATTCACCCCACATGCCCGTGAAAAAATCAGCCTCGGCCATGCAGCGCTAAGGCAGTTGTACCCCATATTCCGATCGACCATGCCCACTCACCTGAAACTACGGGTGTACCGTGCGATCATCCCGCCTTTGCTCCCTTATGGATGCGAGGTCTGGGGATCGGTGGCTCGTACCACCATCCGCAGACTGCAAGCCGTGCAGAACAGGGCGCTTAGGATGATGTACGGTACCGAACGTATGTTTCCTTCATACATCCTGCACACCCATTCTGGCATACCTTACCTTGAGGACGTTGTGCGTGAACGCTCGCGCACATTATATGCCAGGAATACATCCCATCCCAACCACCTAGTGAACACACTAGGGCAATATGACCACCGTGTGCCCAGGAGGAGAAAGAGCTACCGCCTGCCCAAGGACGCCCTTGGGTGGCGAGACCAGCCTCTCATCCCCTCAACACTACACCCTGTTCCGGCCACACCAGGGCTGGATCTATCCCGTCGGCTGACTCCCGGCAGTCAGGTCCCCCTCGGGAGTTGTTCGGAATGGGTTGGTCTCGAGGGGGTGGTGGTTCCTGTGGGAGATTGGGTACGTCTTCGGACGGGGTTGAGGGAAGCCATTAAATTTCCGGGTACTAGCCTGCTCAGCTAGTAGAAGGTGTGCTAGATCGCCAGGCGGCCCCACCGAGGTCATATCGGTAGTCTTCACCTTGAGTGTTGACGCGCGTAAGTGGCGTATCCACTTCCGTCCTGTCTTGGTCATCGGACCAGACGGGGGGCCAGTTTAGGAAACTAGGTACTGTCCTAATGGAAAGCCCCACGGAGAGACCCTCTGGGATACTCCCTGGCTGTAAGAGACCCGGGTCTTGTTCCTACGGGGACAAGGCTAATGGGAGTAGACTCTCTGCACTCAGTCAGGTCCCCCTGTGTGACCCCAATGAGAACCACAACCTAAACGGTCCCCAACCACCCGACCTCTCGCTCCTGGCCCCGCCACACTAGACGAACTCTTCCACGCAGGCCGCCCCTAGCGTGGTGGTTTAGGGCACTGGTCTCCTACTTGGAAGGTCATCCCGCCGCCAGGAGCACTAGCAGAGGCCGAATCAGGTCCATCACTTAAAAGGACATCCAAGCTTTGGAGAAAAGACCAATCCTATAAGACCGCACGGGTAAATCCGCACAGCGGATGGGTACCGTGGCGCTCTACCCACCGACCGGGAGCACCCGGACGACTTGTTCTCGCTCTTGGCTCTCTCTTGGCAGCGGAGAGAGTCTTGCTGAAGAGTCCTCCTGGCTGCAGGAGACCCTGGTCCACACTACTGCCCGATTGACACATCCCTGAGGTAAGTTCTGGTCATTGTATTAATTGTTTTGAAACCTTCAATAATAACTAATGAATTACTAAATGCATTCAGTAATGTCTCTCAGTTCAATTGTATTGCCTGAACACTCAATGTATTTACTCTATAGATATTACGTGAATAGAATAAAGAGGGACCACAATTGATATTAAAGACTTATCTCTACCAGCTGATTCCCCACTACGCACCCCAGGTCACCCATGCACCCTCGTGGTTGTGACAATACCATGCTTCGTAGGTTTCCGGAAGGAATCGCGACTGTTCGATAATAAAGAAGCACTGACAGATTCTGTCCTCCAAAAGCAGCACCCTTAATCGTGATGCTGGATTTCAGTTCAGCTCGTCTTGGAAACTGGCCTTAAAATGGAAATCCGTCGACTTAAGAAGCATAGATCTATACAGCTTGATAACACTGGGAAACAAAAAATTATTTTTATACACCCGAAACAAAATAGGCAAATTCTTATGTAAACTGATCTGCTGATTCCAAAAGTGCCCCTCAAAATGCTGTATCACGTAACGTTTTTTTAGGTATTCATAATTTTTTATGAAAACTTACAGAAATTTGATGTGATAGCACATATTTGATTAATTGAAAATAATAGGTATTTTATTGCCAAATAACATTGAAAATAATAATAATTATTATTATTAATTATTATTAAGATAAATAAACATAAGATAATGATGAAAACCAATACATGAATTATCTCAGAAGTGCTTCATTTTTTATTTTTTTTGTATTGACTCTCCCGTTTGAGGAACCAACAATAGTCTCCGAACATGGCTGAATCCCAGCGATACACTGGTAACGTCTTTCCATCTCAGAAATGTCCTGGTGAAAACGCTCACCTTGCTCATCACTTACTTCAGCTCCTAGGTTTGTAGGGAAACTATCAAGGTGAGAGTGCAAAAAGTGGATTTTAAGTGACATACGGCAACCCATTTCTTAGTAGCTCCTTAATAGTTCTGAGACTAAAGTTTCATAATTTTCATCTTTGTTATTGCCTAGGAAGCCTTCCACCACTGATTTAAATGATTTCCATGCTGCCAGTTCAACACGTTTAAGCTTTGATTAAAAAACACTGTCTTTAAGAAGTAGTCTTATTTGAGGCCCGACAAATATACCTTCCTTCAATTTAGATTCACTTATTTTGGGAAAGATACTTCTTAAATACTCAAATGCACTTCCACTTTTGTCCAAACCTTTAACAAAATTCTTCATTAACCCAAGCTTTATGTGAAGTGGGGGGAGAAGAACTTTGTTTGGGTCTACTGGAGGCACATACTTAACACTGCTTGTTCCAGGGGTATAGTCTTCCCTTTTCTCCCATTCTTTCACTATAAAATGCTTGTCAGTTGCCCTACTGTCCCATAAGCACAAAAAACAGCAATATTTTGTGAAACCTCCCTGCAGCCCCGTTAGCGATGCAACTACCTTGAGGTCACTACAAATTTCCCAGCCATGGTTTTGATAACTAATAGCATCTAAAATTATGGACATGGAATCGTATGTCTCCTTCATTCCTATGGCATGAAATAAAGGTATTGAAGGTAGTAAATTGCCATTATGAAGCAACACTGCCTTTAAGCTGTATTTAGAAGAGTCAATGGCTATTATTTTAAATTAAGTCAATATGAGTTGGTATCATACATCATTTCTGTAATATTATATAAAAGAATAAGAATATCTCAAAAACGTTATGTGATACAGCATTTTCAGAGGCAGTTGTGGAAACAGCGAGTCATTTTGCATAAGAATTAGCCTATTTTATTTCGGGTACAAAAAACGTGTTCCCTAGTGTAATCATGTAGTGACGTTTCTTTGACCCAATTAATTTTCTATATTGTAACCTTGTGGGTTCGTGAAATTAAAAGTCCAATTGTACAAATTTAAAATGTTCTTTATTTCCACCGAATTACAGTTGGAACACTTGCCGATTACATTTAATTACGTACCGCACACAATTACAATTCACCAGTTCGTCCGTTACAGTTACACTTGCACTCGCAATTACGTACACTCCTCCGATGCACGTACGCAGTCCGTCCCCTCACTGGGCGCTCCTCACGGCTGTCGCCAAGAACTTAACTGAACTCGCCAACTGCAGCCCCCTTTTTATAGGGATATCGCTGTTTCTCGAAGTCTCGTGTTTCAGTGAATCACAGCGATGGTTCCAGACGACAGGGGGAGAGGAAAGAGACGGCCAGTGATGTTTTTCCAACCATCCCTTCGTTAGCGCTGTAAGACATATGGGTAGGCGTGGGCGAATGCCTCCGGTCTGGCCCTACTGCCGGCCGGTTCTATAGGGAATTCCGACAATATTCACGCCATCTCCTGACCTGGATTCTAATTTACAGAAAACAATCTTTTGTTCAGTAATGTGAATTTTGTTAGTTAGAGGTTGAACAACTTAAGAACAGAGGGACGTGTGGAAAGCACAATGCTTGCGTTTACTACACCTTTTGGGTTTGCTTTGTCACAGGGCAATGCCCCGTAGGGGGAGGAGATCCGTCCCTTTCAGCTGCCGTGGTGCGGGCGCTGCGGACCCTTAGCACTTGTGGTACCTCTGACGTTACTAGAGGAACCTCGGGCCGAACAGCCGAGCCCCTCTTTCGGGAGTTGTTCGGATTGGTATGGCTTCGAGGGGGCAGTGAGTTCCCGATACCCGTGGGAGATTGGGTACGTCTTCGGACGGGGTTGAGGGAAGCCATTAAGTTTCCGGGTACTAGCCTGCTTAGCTAGTAGAAGGTGTGCTAGATCACCAGGCCGCCCCACCGAGGTCATATCGGTAGTCTTCACCTTGAGTGTTGACGCGCGTGACGTATCCACTTTCGTCCCGTCTTGTGTCCTAGGACCAGATGGGGGGGCTTGTTAGGAAACTAGGTCTTGCCCTAATGGAAAGCCCCGCGGAGGACGCCGAGCGCCCTTTGGGACAGCTCGGATACTGCCTGGTTTAAAGAGGCCCGGGTCTTGTTCCTACGGGGACAAGGCTAATGGGAGTAAACCCTCTGCACTCAGATGTCACAGGGCAATGAAATCATTAGCATCTAACAGGAAACTATTTCTTAATACGTATGTTGATGAAGCAAAACATGTAATACAAATTCAGAACTTTTCTCAGATGCTTTCTAAGATGACGTCAACAAACAAAATTTTCTAAACATATGTTATTATTTAGTTACATATGTAACAGTATTTTTATGTCCGTGGGAATTGTAAATATATATAAAAATGTATGTAGTTGTGTGATTGGCCGAAGTAGTGGTGTGACGTGGTGTGACGTGGTGTGATGACGTGTCAGTGAATCGGCCAATCACAAAATAAGGTGGGAATTGCTATGGGGACAAGAAAATCAATAATCTAAAAAAGTGTTAGAATCTTGTGTCTTGCTGGAGAAGGAGGAAAGAGGTAACGATGATTGTAATTCTAAAGAAAAATTAATAAGATTCGAAAAGTGTTATTCAATATTTATAATATAAAAGAGTGAATCGTAGTTTATATTATATAATTAAATAATATATATAACAAAATTGGACTCATCTAAATTTTATTTTCACCAAAAATCCGCGTCCACACCTTAAAAAGATCTCATGACTCTTATTAGATTAAAACTTGACTTGGATATTACAAAGAAGTTGGCGTGATTCTTATTAGTTGAAGATGAACGAAAATATAATCCCGTTACAAATGGCGCAGCAACGTGTGGGGCTCGAATAGGATAAAGAAGAGGAGATTAAAGCATCGTACAGCTCCGTGGGAATTTAAAAGGAAAGAAGAAAGAAGAAAACGAGAACTGGTTTAAGTGAGTGGAAAAAAAAAAAAAAAAAAAAAAAATAGTAGTAGTAGTAGATTTATGTTGTTAAGAAATCAGAAAATAGTTAAAAAGATGGCGAGTAGAAAAGAAATAATAGTGGAAGGAGAAGTTACTGATAGTGTAGGAATGAATAGGGAGGATGCAAGATTAAGCATAGATAATGAGTCAATGTTGGAAAGAATAACAAGAATGTTAAGTAATTTAGATTCTAAAATAGAACAAAATGCAAATGATTTAAAATCAGAAATGAGTAATTTAGATTCTAAAATAGAACAAAATGCAAATGATTTAAAATCAGAAATGAGTAATTTAGATTCTAGAATGAAAGATGTAAAATCAGAAATGAGTAATTTAGATTCTAAAATAGAACAAAATGCAAATGATTTAAAATCAGAAATAGGAGATGTTAAATCTGAAATGAGTAATTTAGATTCTAGAATGAAAGATGTAAAATCAGAAATGAGTAATTTAGATTCTAAAATAGAACAAAATGTAAATGATTTAACTAAGAAAATGAATGATTTAGATGTAGGAGTAAGACAGGAACTAGCACAAAATGTGAGTAACTTAGAAATTAATTTATTACAGAAGTTAAAACAGGAATTAAAATCTGAAATTTCACAGGAGATTAGAGAAGGGAGAAAAGAGTGTAGGGATAATATGGAAAGGCTCATGCAGATCATAGAGATTAATAAGGATGAGAATAGAAAGGAAGTCAATGAGTTGAGAGAGATAATTCAGGAAACTAGGTTAGGTCAGGACATTGTGAAACAAGAAATAAGAATGGAATTAAACAAAGAGTTAGAAACATTTAGGATACAACAGGCAGAAATAACACAAAAACAAAGAGAAGAATTAGGAGATAAAGTAGAACAAAGAATCAATGTAATTTGTTCTGAAATGCAATTACAACATGATGAAAGTAAGATACACCAAGAGGAAATAAAGTTACAAATTGATGAGATAAGTAAAGCAAAAGAAGAAGTAATTTTGCAAATTAAAGAGGTACAAGAACATTTTGAAAAAGAAAAGGATAACTTAGGAAAATTGACACAAGTTGTAATTGCATTACAGGCTAGAAAAGTAAATAACGGGAAAGAAATGTCTAGAATTACAAATATAAACGATTGTGACTTACCAGGTGAATTAAGCAATCATCAGAAGTCTAGTGATGTAGTAAGTGAATGTAGTGATTTTGTGAGTCCAGATAATGATATTAATTATCACAGAAACACACAGAACATGTCCTCACACACACAACTCCACAGTCTAGGTCAAAATGAATGTGTACATTATTCACTAAATGATATTAGTCCACCAAGTTTTGATGAGGAATCAGGTGATAATCCAAAAGTATTTCTTAGGGAATTGGAAGAATATTTCCGTATTAAGAGAATTCCCAATGAATTTCGGATGGTAATAGTAAAACGCTGTTTGAAGAAAAATGCTCTTGAGTGGTTAAGGTTAACTTTGGCTTCACATGAAACATACAGTACTTTCAGAAATCTGTTTATAAATAGATTTTGGGGACCTGAGAGACAAAGAAGAATAAAAGTGGAGTTAGCAACGGGTAGGTTTGAGTTTAAAAAAGGGATTTCTATGACTGAATATTTCTTAAAATTAGCAAACAAAAGTAAGTTGATCAATCCCGAAATTTCTGAGACAGAAATTGTCAACATGCTAATACGTCATTATCCACCACATATCAGAAATCATTTAATTGTGGCTAAGCCTATCGATTTCTCTGATATGATTGAATTATTATCCGAATTTGAAGCACATAACCTCATTAATGATACTACATCCTGTGATGGTAACTATAATAACGTCCATATTGAGCGAGGAAGAAATCAACAGGAATCACAACCTACAAATAATAGGAATAATAGGACGAGTTTAAATTGGGGCGGGGCACCCGTGAGAAATCAAAGATTTGAAGGAAGAGGTTATGATCCTAGACGAACTTATGAATCTGTAATTCCCGGAACAGGAAAGGGAGTTCAAAATAATGTGCAAAGGAATTATCATAACAATCAGTCGACGAGAATTGGAAGAAATGATCACATAAACCATGTAAGATTTTATCGAGGAAATAATCAGCGAATAAGTGACTTTAATAGGGGTAGAGGTACTAGTTTATTTAGTGCAAATCAAAGAGATTTTAGGGGTGTGAGATTTGAAAGAAGTAATCAAAATGAAATAGTCGAAAATACACAAAGCACAGAGAATGATGCGAATATAAACGATAGCACCAACCTAACCAACAATGAAAGTATTAATTAAGGGCCGAATAGGTGAATGGAATTTCAATTTCATTACGTTGGTAATTCCACATTTGGCAAGAGATGTAATTGTGGGTAATGATTTATTATATGAATGGCAAAGTGTATTGAATTTCGAAATGCATGAAATGAAGGTTAAGACAGAAAATGATTTATTAGTAATAAAATTATTGGAAGAAGATGGAAGAAAAGAAGAGAATATGGATAATATAAATAATGAAAGGTTTTTTGTGGAAGATATACTTTTGCAAGAAAATGGTAATATTGAATACGAGGAAAATGAAAATTGTGGGAAGAGTTTAATTATTGATGGATTGCAAAATAATGTAACTGACCTTGAAAAGCATTGTTGCCAATTATATACAATACAAGATAAGAACGGCGGAAGCCAAGTGGAAGAAGAAATAGAATTCCAGAGAATATTACAAGTAAAGTTAGAAAACACATACAATTTAGACCAAGCGAGAAAAGAACAGTTGAAATTGTGTATATTAAAGAATAGAA